>OZ017739.1:397018072-397618072 GCA_963969285.1 Odontomyia ornata
TTTTGGTTTTTGGTTTTTGGTTTTTGGTTTTTGGTTTTTGGTTTTTGGCTTTTGGTTTTTGGTTTTTGGTTTTTGGTTTTTGGTTTTTGGTTTTTGGTTTTTGGTTTTTGGTTTTTGGTTTTTTGGTTTTTGGTTTTTGTTGTTGGTTTTTGGTTTTTGGTTTTTGGTTTTTGGATTTTGGATTTTGGTTTTTGGGTTTTGGTTTTTGGGTTTTGGTTTTTGGTTTTTGGTTTTTGGTTTTTGGTTTTTGGTTTTTGGTTTTTGGTTTTTGGTTTTTGGTTTTTGGTTTTTGGTTTTTGGTTTTTGGTTTTTGGTTTTTGGTTTTTGGTTTTTGGTTTTTGGTTTTTGGTTTTTGGTTTTTGGTTTTTGGTTTTTGGTTTTTGGTTTTTGGTTTTTGGTTTTTTGGTTTTTGGTTTTTGTTGTTGGTTTTTGGTTTTTGGTTTTTGGTTTTTGGATTTTGGATTTTGGTTTTTGGGTTTTGGTTTTTGGGTTTTGGTTTTTGGTTTTTGGTTTTTGGTTTTTGGTTTTTGGTTTTTGGTTTTTGGGTTTTGGTTTTTGGTTTTTGGTGTTTGGTTTTTGGTTTTTGGTTTTTGGTTTTTGGTTTTTGGTTTTTTGGTTTTTGGTTTTTGTTTTTGGTTTTTGGATTTTGGTATTTGGTTTTTGGATTTTGGTTTTTGGGTTTTGGTTTTTGGTTTTTGGGTTTTGGTTTTTGGTTTTTGGTTTTTGGTTTTTGGTTTTTGGTTTTTGGTTTTTGGTTTTTGGTTTTTGGTTTTTGGTTTTTGGTTTTTGGTTTTTGGTTTTTGGTTTTTGGTTTTTGGTTTTTGGTTTTTGGTTTTTGGTTTTTGGTTTTTGGTTTTTGGTTTTTGGTTTTTGGTTTTTGGTTTTTGGTTTTTGGTTTTTGGTTTTTGGTTTTTGGTTTTTGGTTTTTGGTTTTTGGTTTTTGGTTTTTGGTTTTTGGTTTTTGGTTTTTAGTTTTTGGTTTTTGGTTTTTGGTTTTTGGTTTTTGGTGTTTGGTTTTTGGTTTTTGGTTTTTGGTTTTTGGTTTTTGGGTTTTGGTTTTTGGTTTTTGGTTTTTGGTTTTTTGGTTTTTGGTGTTTTGGTTTTTGGTTTTTGTTTTTGGTTTTTGGTTTTTGGTTTTTGGTTTTTCGTTTATGGTTTTTGGTTTTTGGTTTTAGGTTTTTATTTTTTGGTTTTCAATTTTTGGTTTTTGGTTGTTGGTTTTTGGTTTTTTTTTTGGTTTTTGGTTTTCAGTGGTTTTTTTTCGGTTTTGGGTTTACAGTTTTTAGTTGTTGGTTTTCAATTTTTCGTTTTTTGTTTTTGGTTTTTGGTTTTCGGATTTCAATTTTCAGTTTTGGGTTTTTGGTTTTTGGTTTTTGGTGTTTGGTGTTTGGTTTTTGGTTTTTGGTTTTTGGTTTTTGGTTTTTAGTTTTTGGTTTTTGGTTTTTGGTTTTTGGTTTTTGGTTTTTGGTTTTTGGCTTTTGGTTTTTGGTTTTTGGTTTTTGGTTTTTGGTTTTTGGTTTTTGGTTTTTGGTTTTTGGTTTTTGGTTTTTTGGTTTTTGGTTTTTGTTGTTGGTTTTTGGTTTTTGGTTTTTGGATTTTGGATTTTGGTTTTTGGGTTTTGGTTTTTGGGTTTTGGTTTTTGGTTTTTGGTTTTTGGTTTTTGGTTTTTGGTTTTTGGTTTTTGGTTTTTGGTTTTTGGTTTTTGGTTTTTGGTTTTTGGTTTTTGGTTTTTGGTTTTTGGTTTTTGGTTTTTGGTTTTTGGTTTTTGGTTTTTGGTTTTTGGTTTTTGGTTTTTGGTTTTTGGTTTTTGGTTTTTGGTTTTTGGTTTTTGGTTTTTGGTTTTTGGTTTTTGGTTTTTGGTTTTTGGTTTTTGGTTTTTGGTTTTTGGTTTTTGGTTTTTGGTTTTTGGTTTTTGGTTTTTGGTTTTTGATTTTTGGTTTTTGGTTTTTGGTTTTTGGTTTTTGGTGTTTGGTTTTTGGTTTTCGGTTTTTGGTTTTTGGTTTTTGGATTTTGGTTTTTGGGTTTTGGTTTTTGGGTTTTGGTTTTTGGGTGTTGGTTTTTGGGTTTTGGTTTTTGGTTTTTGGTTTTTGGTTTTTGGTTTTTGGTTTTTGGTTTTTGGTTTTTGGTTTTTGGTTTTTGTTTTTGGTTTTTGGTTTTTGGTTTTCGGTTTTTGGATTTTGGTTTTTGGTTTTTGGTTTTTGGTTTTTGGTTTTTGGTTTTTGGTTTTTGGTTTTTGGTTTTTGGTTTTTAGTTTTTGGTTTTTGGTTTTCGGTTTTTGGTTTTTGGTTTTTGGTTTTTGGTTTTTGGTTTTTGGTTTTTGGTTTTTGGTGTTTGGTTTTTGGTTTTTGGTTTTTGTTTTTGGTTTTTGGTTTTTGGTTTTTGGTTTTTGGTTTTTGTTTTTGGTTTTTGGTTTTTGGTTTTTGGTTTTTGGTTTTTGGTTTTTGGTTTTTGGTTTTTGGTTTTTGGTTTTTGGTTTTTGGTTTTTGGTTTTTGGTTTTTGGTTTTTGGTTTTTGGTTTTTGGTTTTAGGTTTTTGGTTTTTGGTTTTTAGTTTTTGGTTTTTGGTTTTTGGTTTTTGGTTTTTGGTTTTTGGTTTTTGTTTTTGGTTTTTGGTTTTTGGTTTTTGGTTTTTGGTTTTTGGTTTTTGGTTTTTGGTTTTTGGTTTTACGTTTTTGGTTTTTGGTTTTTGGTTTTTGTTTGTGGTTTTTGGTTTTTGGTTTTTGGTTTTTGGTTTTTCGTTTTTGGTTTTTGGTTTTTGGTTTTAGGTTTTTAGTGTTTGGTTTTCAATTTTTGGTTTTTGGTTGTTGGTTTTTGGTTTTTTTTGGTTTTTGGTTTACAGTTTTTAGTTGTTGGTTTTCAATTTTTGGTTTTTTGTTTATGGTTTTTGGTTTTCGGATTTCAATTTTCAGTTTTGGGTTTTTGGTTTTTGGTTTTTGGTGTTTGGTGTTTGGTTTTTGGTTTTTGGTTTTTGTTTTTTGGTTTTTGGTTTTTAGTTTTTGGTTTTTGGTTTTTGGTTTTTGGTTTTTGGTTTTTGGTTTTTGGCTTTTGGTTTTAGGTTTTTGGTTTTTGGTTTTTGGTTTTTGGTTTTTGGTTTTTGGATTTTGGTTTTTGGGTTTTTGTTTTTGGGTTTTGGTTTTTGGTTTTTGGTTTTTGGTTTTTGGTTTTTGGTTTTTGGTTTTTGGTTTTTGGTTTTTGGTTTTTGGTTTTTGGTTTTTGGTTTTTGGTTTTTGGTTTTGGTTTTTGGTTTTTGGTTTTTGGTTTTTGGTTTTTGGTTTTTGGTTTTTGGTTTTTGGTTTTTGGTTTTTGGTTTTTGGTTTTTGGTTTTTGGTTTTTGGTTTTTGGTTTTTGGTTTTTGGTTTTTGGTTTTTGGTTTTTGGTTTTTGATTTTTGGTTTTTGGTTTTTGGTTTTTGGTTTTTGGTGTTTGGTTTTTGGTTTTTGGTTTTTGGTTTTTGGTTTTTGTTTTTGGTTCTTGGTTTTTGGTTTTTAGTTTTTGGTTTTTGGTTTTTGGTTTTTGGTTTTTGGTTTTACGTTTTTGGTTTTTGGTTTTTGGTTTTTGGTTTTTAGTTTTTGGTTTTTGGTTTTTGGTTTTTGGTTTTTGGTTTTTGCTTTTTGGTTTTTGATTTTTGTTTTTTGGTTTTTGGTTTTTGGTTTTTGGTTTTTGGTTTTTGGTTTATGGTTTTTGGTTTTTGGTTTTTGCTTTTTGGTTTTTGATTTTTGTTTTTTGGTTTTTGGTTTTTGGTTTTTGGTTTTTGGTTTTTGGTATTTGGTTTTTGGTTTTTGTTTTTGGTTTTTGGTTTTTGGTTTTTGGTTTTTGATTTTTGGTTTTTGGTTTTTGGTTTTTGGTTTTTGGTTATTGGTTTTTGGTTTTTGGTTTTTGTTTTTTGGTTTTTGGTTTTTGGTTTTTGATTTTTAGTTTTTTGGTTTTTGGTTTTTGGTTTTTGGTTTCTGGTTTTTGGTATTTGGTTTTTGGTTTTTGATTTTTGGTTTTTGGTTTTTGGTTGTTGGTTTTTGGGTTTTGGTTTTTGGTTTTTGGTTTTTGGTTTTTGGTTTTTGGTTTTTTGGATTTTGGTTTTTTGGTTTTTGGTTTTTGGTTTTTGTTTTTGGTTTTTGGTTTTTGGTTTTTGGTTTTTGGTTTTTGGTTTTTGGTTTTTGGTTTTTGGTTTTTGGTTTTTGGTTTTTGGTTTTTGGGTTTTGGTTTTTGGTTTTTGGTTTTTGGTTTTTGTTTTTGGTTTTTGGTTTTTAGTTTTTGGTTTTTGGTTTTTGGTTTTTTGGTTTTTGGTTTTTGGTTTTTGGTTTTTGGTTTTTGGATTTTGGTTTTTGGGTTTTTGTTTTTGGGTTTTGGTTTTTGGTTTTTGGTTTTTGGTTTTTGGTTTTTGGTTTTTGGTTTTTGGTTTTTGGTTTTTGGTTTTTGGTTTTTGGTTTTTGGTTTTTGGTTTTTGGTTTTTGGTTTTTGGTTTTTGGTTTTTGGTTTTTGGTTTTTGGTTTTTGGTTTTTGGTTTTTGGTTTTTGGTTTTTGCTTTTTGGTTTTTGGTTTTTGGTTTTTGGTTTTTGGTTTTTGGTTTTTGGTTTTTGGTTTTCGGTTTTTGATTTTTGGTTTTTCGTGTTTGGTTTTTGGTTTTTGGTTTTTGGTTTTTGGTTTTTGGTTTTTGGGTTTTGGTTTTTGGTTTTTGGTTTTTTGGTTTTTGGTGTTTTGGTTTTTGGTTTTTGTTTTTGGTTTTTGGTTTTTGGTGTTTGGTTTTTGGTTTTTGGTTTTTGGTTTTTGGTTTTTGGTTTTGGTTTTTGGTTTTTGGTTTTTTGGTTTTTGGTGTTTTGGTTTTTGTTTTTGGTTTTTGGTTTTTGGTTTTTGGTTTTTGGTTTTTCGTTTTTGGTTTTTGGTTTTTGGTTTTAGGTTTTTAGTGTTTGGTTTTCAATTTTTGGTTTTTGGTTGTTGGTTGTTGGTTTTTGGTTTTTGGTTTTTGGTTTTCAGTGGTTTTTTTTCGGTTTTTGGTTTACAGTTTTTAGTTGTTGGTTTTCAATTTTTGGTTTTTTGTTTTTGGTTTTTGGTTTTCGGATTTCAATTTTCAGTTTTGGGTTTTTGGTTTTTGGTTTTTGGTGTTTGGTTTTTGGTTTTTGGTTTTTGGTTTTTGGTTTTTAGTTTTTGGTTTTTGGTTTTTGGTTTTTGGTTTTTGGTTTTTGTTTTTGGTTTTTGGTTTTTGGTTTTTGGTTTTTGGTTTTTGGTTTTTGTTTTTGGTTTTTGGTTTTTGGTTTTTGGTTTTTGGTTTTTGGTTTTTGGTTTTTGGTTTTTGGTTTTTGGTTTTTGGTTTTTGGTTTTTGGTTTTTGTTATTTGGTTTTTGGTTTTCAGTTGTTGGTTTTTGGTTTTCAGTTATTGGATTTCAGTTTTTGGTTTTCAGTTTTCAGTTTTTGGTTTTAAGTTTTCAGTTTTTGGTTTTTGGTTTTTGGTTTTTGGTTTTTGGTTTTCAGTTTTTGGTTTTTGGTTTTTTGGTTTTTGGTTTTTGGTTTTTGGTTTTTGGTTTTTGGTTTTCAGTTTTTGGTTTTTGGTTTTCAGTTTTTGGTTTTCAGTTTTTGGTTTTCAATTTTCAGTTTTTGGTTTTCAGCAGCATTCATTGATTTTATGTTATGTTAGGGATCTGCTAGCATAGGATATCGGCAGATCTTCGCCAATGATGCCTTGTGATAGAACGGCTCCTAGCGCATAATCAGGTGCGTCCGTTGTTAGTATAAATTTTTTTTCAAGGTCGTGTTATTGTAGAATTGGTGAGGAAGTAATGTAATCGGTCCAGTCAAATTTTTGTTCTTCTTGAGCAGCTCATTGAGAGGTTTTGCAGTGGCTGCAAAATTTCGGACGAATCTACTGTAGTAATTGCAGAAGGCGGCAAAACGTCTCACGTCATCTGCGTTTTGTGGAATTGGATAGTTGCTGACAGCTGCGCATTTCGTGGGATCGGCTGTTACGCCTTTGCTGGTGATTAGGTGTCCAATGTATTGTACAAAATAACTTCGGATTGTATAAAATTACACTTTGAGGGGCTTAATTTTAGATTGTACATACGGAGTTGTTCGAAAGTTTTTATGAGGTTTCGGTCGTGATGTTTTAAGGAAGAACCAAAGACTATGATGTCATCGACATATAGGAATGCGTTTGCATCTAATCCGGATAAAGCTACTGTTAGCATGCGCTGAAAACTATTCGAGGATATTTTCAACCCGAAAGGCAATCGTTTGAATTGGTAATGTCCGTTGCTGGAAATGCTGTCATGGGCCGTGATTCATGGTCGAGTTCTATTTGATGGAATGAGCTCGTCATATCGAGTGTAGAGAAGTATTTGGCTCTACCTATGTGATCTAGTATATCGTCAAGCCGGGTGAAGGGAATTTTGTTATTGACTAATTTTTCATTTAGCTGACGATAATCGACTAGTAATCACCATTTTTGAAAGTTTTGAATGCGAGGGTGTCGTTTGTTTGTTTAAATACATCTCTGTTCTGTTCACCTACTTTCTCAATTTGGATCAGGATGAATGAAAAGATTTTCGATATACATTACAGGTGAGGCTCCACAGGCGCTTGATGGCTTAAAGTTGTACTGTGACACATTAAAACGCTTCTCCGTGCGTGGGAACATTTTCATCCTTGGTTTCTTCCCCGATTTCATCGTTTTCGTTGGTATCATCTTATCGTTCGTTCATGAGACTCTCAGCGTTTTCATCATCTATCATAATAGGTCGTCTTTATCACATTGAAGCCACTCCACCACATCATCAACATCGAATTCTTAACAGCCCGTCACTTCCTTGGCAATGTCAACAAATTCTACCATGGACAGACCGTGTTCCTGTTCATCAACGGCAGCTGTTGTTTGCTGTTGTTTGCTGTTGTTGGTGTTTACTTTGATTTTCGGCTTCCAGTTGTTCCTTTGTTGATGTGCCGTTTATTCTATTCCAAGCTCGTTTAAGTGAAACACTTTTCACCATATTCTCTTCGTCCAATAACAATTTTTGGAGCAACTGGCGTCGGTAGTGTCGTTTGGTGCACTCAATCATGCCCTGATCCATAGGCTGCAGTGGACTAGTAACATTAGGTGGGAGGAATAGGCATTTAAACTCGCCATTCTCACTCTCAAGAAGCTCAACTGGCGGATGAGTTGGCGCATTGTCAATTATGAGTAGAACCTTTCCCCTATTCCCGGTTTCTTTTTTAAATTGTTTTACATCGGGGATGAAGTTTTTATTATACCATTCGAGAAATATACTCGAATCCAATCATGCACTTTGTTGGTTTTTATAAGTCACTGGCAAACATTTTTAAAAGCTCTCGCCTTTTTTGCTTTGCCAATCAGTAGCAAAGGTAGCCGATGGTCGCCTGTAGAGTTAGCATAAACGAGAGTGTTGACGCGTGCTTTACTAACATTATGCCCTGGAGCACTTACCTCTTTTTTAGATGCCAATGGCCTCCTAGGCAAAGCCTTTTAATTTCAACCAGTTTCATCGGCGTTGTAAATTAGATCCAGATCGTAGTCTTTAGTTTGCTTTTTAATAGTTTCCAGAAAGCTATTGGCAGCTTCACGATCGGCAGACAGTTTTTTCCCCGCTACATCAAACTCCCAAATGCCATGCCTAGATTTAAAATTGTAGAGCCAAACTTGGCTTGCTTTAAACTCAACCATGCCCATTTTTCACTAAATATCAGTGCTCTTTCACATGAAATTTGACCTGACATCGTTTGTCCAATTGAACACTGCCATGAGAACCACGTGAAAACCGCGTTTTCAAGCTGTCCATTTTTAAGCTTTTTTCACCACTTTCCTAGATGAACATCAATCTTCACTATCTAATGCACTTAAAAAACTTGAAATTTTAGCGCTGTTAGTGCCCGATATTGTAGCCGCTCCGAAAACAAATCTATCTTCAAGTTATTTTCCAGGCACATCTTTATTTTATTGATTGACAATTTCCCCTTTATCACTCAGTGAAAGCACAACACGTTTACGTTTTGTACTCATTTTGGACAATTAATCCAGCAGTAGACGCTAAACGCAATGTCAACACGAACGACAGCAGAAGATGCTAAACGTAATGTCAACACGTGCAGCGGTCGAATGCTCGGATGCGGGTAGATACTCTGGCGCGGGTGAACTTAACCAACAAAGATGAGAGCAGCAAAGCAGATAAGGCAGACTGGTGGGAACGCAGGGAGCGCATGTTAGAGAAACGGTGGATAGTGAGCGCGGCGTTGCTATAGTCATGACACATAGGCATTGCCTGTACACTATCCTATCGCACGCGCTTGCGCTGTATTTTTAGATATTTATTTAGTTAAGTGCAACGAAATCGTTTGCCGAATATTGCGTAGAGTAATGAAAAACGTTTTGGATTTTAAACTAGTGTATATTCACTCCTCCTTTCTACAACTTATACTGATACCGATAGCTCCTTCAACTCAGCTATTTATACAAAATTTTATGTAATTCTTATATGTACATCTATATTACATTTGCATCTTATCCTAGCCGAGGTGGGTTAATCCATATACATGATTATTTTATTGTTGTGTTTGTGATACGCATGAGCGTCTAGACGTTATTCACGAAAAATAACCCAGGACTGCTAAATCCTTTTATTAGGGTTCATGATGCGTATGAGCGTCTACAAGGAATTACCCATGTAAGTCTCACGTGCGAGGCATGTGACGTAATTTGTGTTTATGATACGCATGAGCGTCTAGACGTAATTTATGAAAAATAACTCAGGACTGCTAAATCCTTTTATTAGGGTTCATGATGCGTATGAGCGTCCACAAGGAATTACCCATGTAAGTCTCACGTGCGAGGCATGTGACGTAATTCCTCCCACCTTTTAGTTCATACTGTCCTCAGTGTGTTGTATTGTAAAAATATTATGCTCATAATTGTAATACTTATGAATATATGATTTTTTGTGTTCTTGAATATTGTACTTGAATCTTTTAAGTATTCTAATGAGTGCATATTTACATTCTTAATGACAGTATTTAATATTAGTGGTTATTATATTATTTTTTTACATAGTATGATGAATCATTTATTCCTTATCTGTAGAGTACGTTAACTTAATACAAGTAGTTTGTGCTTGAAAGATGTATTTCTATTATTTTATTGGTAATAGTAGTAGTAACAGCATAATATCGTCAACAGGTTAGGGTTATAACGTGTAAAGTTTTTATACTATCTTTAATTCAATTAAGGCATCAGACATAATTTTGACCAACATATAAGTTTAAAATTTTTGAGTTTTTGTTATAAAGTGGTGTTGATTTCGAATTTCATTGTGATTATTTTCTTTTATTGTGTTTGATCTGGGCTAGGACCAGGATTGGTTTGATGATTAGTTACGGTGTTTTTTAGCCTTTTTCTATTCTGTGGATGGATCTTTTGATTATTATTAGCTTTTTAGGGTTTTGTAAAATAATTTTACAAAACCCTTCTAAAATCGCGTCCTGTCTGTCCGTCTGTCCGTCTGTCTGTCCGTCCGTCCGTCCGTCCGTCCGTCCGTCCGTCCGTCCGTCCGTCCGTCCGTCCGTCCGTGTGTCACAGCAGTTTTTCTCGGAAACTACTTAAGCTAGAAACATCAAATTTTGTATGTAGGTGTGAAGTGGTGATCTCTTCAAAGTTCAACTATAACAAAATTTTTGTAAGGTATTTAAGGGGGGTCTCCCCATATAGGGGAGTGACCCCCCGAAAAAAAAATTTCATTGAAGGTAGCCGATATGGGTATCAAATGAAAGGTCTTGATGAGAACTTTTCAAAACAGGTCTTAGTTTGGCAAAGTTTGCTTCGAGGGGCGCACAGGGAGGGGAAATACACGAAAAAATTGTGTCCCCCCCCCCTCGCGATTGGACACCTGTGATCCGAAAAATCTGAAAAAAATCGGGGATGTAGGTCTTGGTGAGTACAACAACAACAAATACATGAGAAGTCACAATTCACTCAACTTTGTTAGTAATAGTATGATTTATCGATTTTATGTTTTCTTGAATAAAATCTTAACGGTACCCTTAAATTCTATAAAATTCAGTATACAGATGACTATTTATAAGATTGATCTATCCTGAAAGTTTCATAAAGATTGAATCATATTTAGCGAAGTTATAGCGGTTTGAAATTTCCTGTATTACTATGGAACAATATGCGCTGCATATATTACTATGGCAACATATGGCTATGGAACAAAATGCGCTTTTTACCGACATAGACACTACAGTTTTGCTAGGATTTGCATGAAAATTTCAGGAATGATAGGTGTCATGTATGTCTTTGAGAATCGGTTCAGCTAGTGGTATCAGTAATCGTAAAACAAAATAGTGGCTGTTTTTAATGCGAGGATTGAATAATTTTGAGTTATTTTTTCCCAACTTCAACGTTTAAGGTGCATGCTTTGGACACTTGATTCAATTTAATGAATGACTGAAAATGAGTACCTACAATTGATGCTCATAAGTGAAACAAGTCAAGGAGGCGGGAGAGAGCTCCTAACAAAAGGGTTTTGTAACCATTCTAGGATTCGAACAAATTGTGTTTCCTCCCTCGCGGATGGACATCTGAAATAATTATCAAGGGAGATATTTATGAGTATAACAAAAACAAAAACCTCAGAAGTCGAAATTCGTTCAACTTTGTTAAAAATAGTATGATCTTCGTATTTCCTATTTCCTCCAATAAAATCGTCTTTGACATGTTTCTTGATTTGATTCGATCTGGTGACTGCATTTTGTAAATTGAATACAAAACCCTTCTGACATGAGCGTAGGTCTGTTTACCCAACTTGTTTAAATCTAGGATCTAGTTTTCGTGGCATAGGATTTTTTATCCATCTCAAATCTAATTCTGCGGAATGTCTACTCTTGTTGTGATACTCCAGACTTTTTCTTTTAGTTTCGGTCAAATTTTTATGTACGGTCTCGGAATTTATTTCTCCAAAGTAAACATCTGATGGTTTGAATTTGTGAGCAGAATGTATTGTGGTATTGTAATATTTAACACATTCTTCCACTGGGTTTGATAAAAGTAATTCCTTGTTTTCTAATTTTTGCCTCAGTAAAAAGGTTCGTAAATGCTCGTTTAGGTTTCTGTGGGCAACCTCTACATCAGAATTCCCTGTCTTGTGGTTAGGACTCGTGAAATATATTTCGATTTTTTCCCGTTTAAACCAGTCGATAGTTTTCTGTGATATAATCGCAGATTCGTTGTCAGTCACCGTTTTTTTTGGCTTGCCTATTTTATTGAAAAGGGTTGTTAACGCGTTTATGATAGTATCCCATTGTCGGTCTTTTATTGGTATAACTGATAGAAATTTGGAAAATTTATCGATGCAGGTAAGATACATGCGATTCTTGTCTTTATACCATATATCTATGTGATAAATTTCTCTAATTTTAGTTGGTGTTGAAGTTTCCTTGAAGGGTTCTTTAGGTGGGTTTCTGTCATATTTACATTGGTGACAAATCTCACAGTTATTTATGTAATTTTGAATATAATCCTTAAGTTTCGGATAGTAATATTTAATTTTCACTTCGGAATATAATTTGTTAATTCCAATGTGATTTGTGTGTTTATGCATTTTTGCAATTATTTCCATGATTTCGCTGAGCGAGCAATCATGAAGTAAAGTGTTTGCACTGACTATAGATGCTTTCGTGTTTGTTTGTCTCCAAATATTATATTCTTTCTGGAGTACAAGTAAATGCTTTTTGGAAGGCATTTGAATTCCAGTGGTTCTTACTAAAGGTATATGATTGTGGAGGATATATTTTGCTTGGGTTTCTGTGAACTCTTTAAAGAAAAACGTAATCCTAGTCTTTCGGTTAATATTTTCTTTCTTTGCTACTTTTGTTGTACCTATTTTTATGATGATTTGGGTAGAAAAACAATTAAGTGGTTTTTCTGATATGGGAATATAGTGCGAGTTATCTTCAAATGAAGTATGTTGTGTTGCTAGATCGCTTTCAGCCTCTAACGCATTTATTTCAACGCGGGACAACGCGTCGGCTATTACATTGTCTTTGCCTTTTATATATTTAATATGGAAATCATATTCCATTAATTTCAATTTCCATCTCTGTAGTTTTGGATTATCTGTTTTGAGATTTTCCAAATATGTGAGTGGTTTATGGTCGGTATGCAGTTCAAACGTCCGCCCATAAATGTAAGGTCTAAAATAGTTTAGAGCAAATATTATGGCTAATAATTCTTTCTCAATTGTTGCTAGTTTTGTTTCCGAAGTATTCAGAGTTCTGGATGCGAAGCATATTGGTTTATTCTCTTGTGACAATACTGCTCCTATTGCGAAATTCGAAGCATCAGCTGTTACTGCGAAAGTTTTATTGAAGTTAGGGAATTGAAGAATTGGATGATTAGAAACGTAAAGTTTTAATTTGTTGAATGCATCAGCATATTCTGTATTATTAACATCCACTTTGGTATCTTTTTGTAAGAACCTAGATAACCTTAATGAATTTCCTGTAAAATCCCGCTAATCCCAAAAATGACTTAATTTGTTTTTGGGTTGTCGGTAATGGAAATTTTTCAATGGCTTCAAGTTTTTTAGGGTTGGGTTTGATACCATCTTTAGTAATTATGTGTCCAAGAAACTCTGTTGATTTATTCAAAAATGATGTTTTAGAAATTTCGATTTTCAGATTTGCGTCGCGTAAGGCTTGTAACACTTTTCGTAGAGCTATCTCATGCTCATTCAGTGTGGAACTATAGACAAGTATATCGTCCATATACACAATGCATATTTTATTGATAAATTTATGCAATATTGAATTCATTAACCTCTGAAAGGTTGAAGGTGCATTTTTCAAACCAAAAGGCATGCGCGTAAATTCAAAATGCCCTTCGTCTGTGGAAAATGCAGTTTTGTGCCTATCCTCAGGCTTTATCTCAATTTGGTGAAAACCTTTGGCCAAGTCTATGCTTGTAAAATAATTAGCGTTACCCAACTGTCCAAGTATATCATCAATCTGAGGAATGGGGTATTTATCAGCGATGGTTACATTATTAATTTTCCTGAAATCAATAACTAATCTATGTTTATTGCCTTTTTTGGGTACGACCCAGACGGGAGAGTTATATGGTGATTTAGATGGAACTATAATACCTTGTTCTAAATCTTCCTTGATTTGTTCCTTAACGAAATTTCTAAGGGAGTATGGGTACCTATAATTTTGCTGATATATAGGCTCACAAGTTGTTAGTTTTAACTCGTGCTTTATTTCGTGAGTGAATGATAATTTTTTGATTTTTATTGTATTGGATATCAGAAAATTCATCCTTGATCCTCTAAATCATTAATTTTTCCTCCCTCGTATAAATAGTTTCGTTATTTTTCTTAAAAGATATTTCAGGAATTTCAGAACATTCTCTTGCTAATACGTCATTCACCTCATTTGCAATTATAGAATAGTTTTCACCTTCTTGATCGAAGCTCAGTGAGATATTATTAATTGTGATTGTATTATCGGTAAAGTCAAGCTTTGCTCCGGTGCCAGCAAGCACATTTTGACCAATAATGCAATCAAAGGAACTATTAATGAAATCCATTAGTTTCCAACCAATAAAATGGTTAGTACAAAACTCGGATGGAAATTCAGTTTTCAAACCATAGTTCACTTGTTCGGATCTGTTTATTGAATTTATCAGTAACGGATTGTCTAGTTGAAAGCGCCGACAAGGGCCTACAAGTTTTGAGTTCATAAAGCAATGAGTACTTCCAGTATCAATAAGACATCTGAAAGATTTTCCCTCTATAGTTAGTCGAAGTATTGGGAGTTTTCCGAGGCTTGAAAACGAAAATTTTCATTTCCAATATGTAAGGAAGAACCTGAAGAGGTGGCTGTATTCATAGAAACGTCAGTTGGTAGAGAAAGATCATGTTGCCTGTAATTTCAACTTTGTGGCCTCTGATAATTGCTTCCTGAATTCTGTTGACGATTTAATTGAATCGACTGAGGATTTTTAAAATGGTTTTGAGAAGTGCTATTGACAATATTAAACTGGTCTACTTGTCTATTTTTCGAACCGTAATGTAAATATCCGGAGTTCACTAATACTGAAAATGCGTCCTCTAAAGTTTCAGGCTTATGAGCACAGAGAACACCCCGAATGGGTTTTGGACACTTATCGATATACACATTTTTGACGATTTTTCGTCTCTGATTAATCTCACTTCTAGCTTGTTCAGCTGTATATGCACCATTTGTTTTTATTTTGTTGCAAACTAGATTCAAGTACTTACTTAGATAAAAATATAGTTGTGCAGGAGTTGTGAAGCGAGCGCCAAGTATTTTCTCCATTAGCCTGATTTCCGTTTCTGGGACATCAAAATGCAGCAGAAGTGCTTTCCTCACTGTTGACCACTGTGTTGATGGTAAGGCATTCACCATTTCCTTCGGTTTCCCGGTAAGCTTACCAACAACCTGATGCTCGATGAGTTGTATGTGGGTTGCTGGAAGAGTTTTGATGATATCCTGAATTGCATCAATTGAGTTGACGAATGGATAGACATCTTGTTGATCGCCTGTAAAAGTTGGAAGGGAGTTGATGTATGAGCAAACAGTTTTGAAATCCATTTTTTTGTTTTTGTCGTTCGATATTTGTTCACTTGTGGACTTTTCTATTAGATTCGGTAGGGCTTCTAACAAATCACGTGCCCACGCCAGCTTTTTAGATAAAACTTAATGAAAATCCTAATTTTTGAACACCCGACTGCACCAGTTAAGTGCAACGAAATCGTTTGCCGAATATTGCGTAGAGTAATGAAAAACGTTTTGGATTTTAAACTAGTGTATATTCACTCCTCCTTTCTACAACTTATACTGATACCGATAGCTCCTTCAACTCAGCTATTTATACAAAATTTTATGTAATTCTTATATGTACATCTATATTACATTTGCATCTTATCCTAGCCGAGGTGGGTTAATCCATATACATGATTATTTTATTGTTGTGTTTGTGATACGCATGAGCGTCTAGACGTTATTCACGAAAAATAACCCAGGACTGCTAAATCCTTTTATTAGGGTTCATGATGCGTATGAGCGTCTACAAGGAATTACCCATGTAAGTCTCACGTGCGAGGCATGTGACGTAATTTGTGTTTATGATACGCATGAGCGTCTAGACGTAATTTATGAAAAATAACCCAGGACTGCTAAATCCTTTTATTAGGGTTCATGATGCGTATGAGCGTCTACAAGGAATTACCCATGTAAGTCTCACGTGCGAGGCATGTGACGTAATTATTTCGCCGAAAATCGATCCGGATGATTGGAGTTCCACTTTATATATATATATATATATATATATATATATATATATATATATATATATATATATATATATATATATATATATTTATATATATAAATATATATAAATATATATATATATATATACATATGTATATATATATATGTATATATATATATATATATATATATATATATATATATATATATATATATATATATATATATATATATATATATATAATATATATATATATATATATATATACATTTATATATATGTAAATTTAACTGTATATATATACATACATAGCTGTATATATATATATATATATATATATATATATATATATATATATATATATATATATATATATATATATATATACATATACATTGTGTGTATATATACTCGTATATATACTCGTTTATAAATACATACATAATTGTATATATATATATATATATATATATATATATATATATATATATATATATATATATATGTATATACACATATATGTATGCATATTAATATATATAGATATATATTTATATATATATATATATATATATATATATATATATATATATATATATATATATATATATATATATACTAATACATATGTATATATTTAGTTTAAATTTGAAGCGAGGAAACCAAGATTCCTTTTCGGTAAAAGGATTATCTGAGTTATATTATTTATGATATTCATTTCAGAGGCAACAGTGCCTAGAATGACAAAATTAAATGAAAAAAATTCAAAATTAAAAAAATTCCTTTTAAAAAACGCTATTTAGTTTATTGTATAACAATACTTCCCATATACATGTATTTCGAAAACAAGTTGTTTTCTTCATCAGTGGTAAGGGTGTAAAAAACTCAATGAAGAACGGCTGCCATTCATACTCAAAAGGATGCAGTTTTTCATAACCTTACCACTGATGAAGAAAACAACTTGTTATCGAAATACATGTATATGGGAAGTATTGTTATACAATAAACTTAATAGCGTTTTTTAAAAGGAATTTTATTAATTTTGAATGTTTTGCATTTGAATTTGTTATACTATCTATCTATCGTAAACCTGAAATAAATATCAGTTTTTGGATTTTTTTCCCAAAAAAAAAAAATTACCGAAAATAATCGAAAATTGATTAATATACATACTTTCAACCCCTTCAAGATAATGATTTTTTTGATGCTGCCATTCATTTAGAGGGCCAAGATATTATGTCACTCAATATTGTTTGACTTTTTATTCCGAAACGTAAACAAAAATTAGCACCATCAATTTCAAACCGTAACCATTAAGTACGCGGCTTATTTAAATTAACAAAATTCACGGCACGAGAAAAGAAACAAGTTAATCAATTAATTTCGTATTAGTTTTATCTAAAATATGGGTTTTCGCTAACGTACGGTTAATGTTTTTTCGCACTTCTTCACGAACCACTTTATTTTCCACGATTTCTTTTTGACTTTCGATTAAAAGACCGGATATTTGAAGCCGATTTGAAACGAACACCACGCTTTGCAACTTTCGAATGTTTCCCAAATTCACGATGCGATAATCAAACGACATTCACCAAATTAACGTAAGTTTTGATTCTATTTCGCGATTTGTTTACATGGTTACCTGACACTTATCACAGTAGAACCGCCAACATGACATTAGTAGCCCATGTAGTGTCTCTTTTCTTCCTATGTACGCTATCCTTGTCACACAACTTCTCCTGCGTTTGATTTTACTTCACTCATGCACACTGTATATGTGCTATATTGGGCTTCCTGTAGTACTTATTCATAGGATGATATATACTGTTGCAACGATAGAAGTCATCGCAGTTGGAAACATCAAGTCTTTATTTCACGTTTCAGTTTTTATGTTTCATGAATCACGAAACTTGATTATTTAAATATTGTGTTTTTATATTGAGCACTCGATTTTATTTTCAACACCATGTTGATGGTCAGATTTTACAAGTATATGTAAGCCGTCATTATTTTTTTACTTCACTCCTTTCAATCCTAAAAACATCTTCTGTTGGTTTGTTTTTTCCTCTTTTTTAACACAGTTATCGCAATGCGAAACAAATTGAGGTATATCCAGGCTTTTTGCCTTGCCGTTTTGTCAAAAATCCGTGTGCAATAATATAACAAAGATGCCGAAGCAAAAATTTTTTTTCGCCTTTAAAAATCCAATTCGACTTTTTCACGGGATCACAAGCAAAATTTAATTCTTTCATCATAAACTGTAGTTTTTGTTTTTCCTGTACCTCACCAAGCTTTCGCCACTAACTTTTACTATCACCTGAGCCTCTCACCATCTCAACTCAACTGCCTGCCTCAACAACGCAACCCTTTTTCCCAATCATCTGCTGCTGTCCAGACGTACGTTCAACACACGTCAATCCCGTTCCTTTCGTTCATTTTTGGACTTTCGCCATATGCAATAATTTGCATACATGGAACTTTGTGTAAAACCATGATAATGCTTAGCTATTTGCAAATCATCATACATACAGAAATAATTACAGTACCTTCCTCCCTTATTTGTCCTTGCATAAAAAGATTATATGCCCCATTTTGTGCGCTATTGCGTCACTATACTCATAATTAAACCTATTGTTTCTTGTTCTGGGCCTTCGGCGCAGTTTTGGGTAAGGGTTGTTGCGGATATTCAACTTCCGCCTTTATTTTGATATCTGCATTCGCATCCGCATCTGCAAATATCAATGCGGAGTTTTTGCGAATGCAGATGTTGTGCAAGTTGTGACAAGATATGCCAATTGTGCCATGCACTATCGTTGCGTTAAATGCAAAGACGTTCATGCTCCCGGTGAGTGCAAATTGGCTCAAACGGAGCATAAAGAAAAATTATACTGCGTTAACTGCGGTGTTTTTGGTCACCCAGCATCATATCGAGGATGCTCCCGATATCAAGATGCAAAAGTTAAATTTGCTCCAAAGCAAACACAAGTACACCGTAATATCATACCTTCCAACTTCGTCAAGCCCGGAGTATCATTTGCACTCGCCGCTAGAGGACCAGCAGAAAATGCTGGAAATAATGTAAATAATGTAAGTGGCAATAATGAGCTGCTTCTCAAAATTTACCAGCAACTTAATTCTTTATCGGAGAGAATCGACAAACAAGATTCAAAAATTAACTTTGCTTTTCAGCGTTTAGGTCTTTCAAATGCCTAATAATAACTTGTCATCCAGTCACATTCCCATGGATAGGCTTCGCCTCATATCAATCAACGTCAACTCTATCGTTGCTATACATTGACGTGATTATCTCCTTGAATTTGTTGTTAAGCAAAAGCCTGACATCATACTTCTCACTGAAACCCACCTCAATTCATGGCATTCCATGGAATTCAAAGATTTTGCACTCGTAAGAAACGATAGGGTAATAGGTGATGGGGAAGGTGGCAACGGGATATTGGTTAGAAGACCCTATTGTTTCCAAAATGTTGAAAAAGTCGAATTCAAAAGCTTTGAATTTCTTGAATTGTCCGTCATCAAAATTTCACTGCCAGGTGGGGATAACCTCTTCGTTATCTCTGCCTATGCAACTGGTCAAAATGTTCTCAAGTTCAAGGAGGAACTCAATTCCTTGTTTGAAATACTCGAATTGAACAGGCTGCATAATTATTATATTTTTGCCGGTGACCTGAATGCCAAGCATACATCATGGCTAAACGCCACCAATAATCCAAGAGGTGTATTCCTGAAATCATGGATAACAGAGAACCAAATTGAATACAGGTGCAACCTATATGGGTCGGAGTTCCCAACATACCCTAGGACGAATTCATATTTGGACCTTTGCATTGCTGACGCAAGACTTGAATTCAGCTTTAATAGTCCTCAACGGAAACTGTAGGTGCTTCCTTACGATAGCGACCATAACGCAATCGTAATGGAAATCATTCATCAAAGGGATGATTTCTTCCTCATTCCAGTTCAACATGAAAACCATCGGTTGAATTTCAAAAAAACAGACTGGGGAAAGTTTCAAAAGAAGTTTAATCGGAAGTACCAGAAGCAATGTCCTCCTTCTGATGATGGCAACGCTTGCTCAATGGTTCCTAATAACAGAAATCTAACTGACGATGAAAAAGATCTCTATTTGTCGAAGTTAGAGAAGCTGACGTTGGAAACGATTGAGAAAGTAGTTCCCAAGATTAAACATCGAAACAGTATGGAAGGATATGAAACACCAACCATCGCAAGGTTGAAAAGATTGAAAAGCCTTCTTCTCACACGCGTCAACAATATTTATCGACGATTTTTGGACTACAACCATCCCTCGTTGGCTTTGTTGAAATTACACCTGAAGAATGTCCGGAACTTAATCCGTTCATACTTCAGGAGTGAGGTCAGCAATCAATGGGCGGAAAAACTGAGGGGTATTAGCCCACAGGACCCAGATGGCGTTTTCGTGAAAGTGAATAGCATATTCCGCAGGAAGTCTTGAGTGAAGGTATCGAATCTTGAAGTCACTAGTGATGAGATAAATCTTCTCGATAGAGCTGGTATCGAAATTGATAGTACGACTCCGGATAGAAATGGAAACAGGATTATATGTGATGGATTGCAGGAACTTGCCCTGATTGGAACACATTTTGAATTGGTTCATCTACCAAACCCAGAGAGAAGGAATGAAATATTTTCGGAGGTCGTTGAAGCAAAAGTTTCCGACTTCAAATCAAGCCTGAACGGCCAATCAATTCTTCATTTCGATGAAACATTAACATCTGACCTCATACCGAGCTTGAATCTTATTGATTATTTTGTCAGCTATGAAGACTTGTGTTTCATATTTCGCAGAATAAACAACAAAAAATCATGTAGTACTGACGGTATTCCAAATATAGCTCTCCGACATTTGCCGGAGGTTGCTATTAGGAATTATTGCATATTGTTCAACAACATGTTGAACAATTCATATTTCCCAAATGAGTGGAACAAGGCTAAGGTATTTCCGATCTTGAAGAAAGGAAAAGAATCTTCATGCCCGAAAAGCTATCGCCCAATCAGCTTGCTGCCTAACATCAGCAAGGTGTTTGAAGTGATACTCAGCAGAGCATTAAACGCCCACATTGAGAAATATGAGTTGATGCCGAATTGCCAATTTGGTTTTCGTGCCAGGCATTCGACCATACATGCAATAACGAAAGTAACCTCAGACATCTGTTGGAAACTAAATGATAGACAATGTGTTGGAGCATGTCTCATTGATATGGAGAAAGCCTTTTATACGGTGTGGTTAGATGGACTAGTTTTCAAACTTCTTCAGGACAGATTCCCCAGACACCTTGTCGCCATGATGTGTAATATGTTATACGAGAAATCGTTTGTTGTAACTGATGGAAATCTGACAACAATGCGCGAATTCAAGGTCTTGAATGGTCTACAGCAGGGAACAGTTACTGCGCCCCTGCTTTTCTCAATATTCATTCGCAAGCTATTGAACAGCTTTGATTTTAATGTCTCGCCAACGCGATCATTGGTAGCGTTTGCTGATGATCTGATCATCTATACGGCAGACCGAAAAGCTACAATAGTACAGAGCAATCTTCAAAAAATGTTCAATGATGTACAGCTCTACACCGACAATTGGCGAATGAAAATCAATGCGCAGAAGTGCGAAACGATCTTGTTTCGGACAACACTGCAGGGGGCCAGTCAAAACCTGAAACGTAATTGGAAGGATTTCCACATTATGGCTGGTGAGGGTAGTTCAGAACGGGTTCCACATAAATCCTGTGTTCGATACCTCGGTGTTCATCTCGATCAGTATCTGTACTACACTGAACATGTCAAAATCATGCTCAGTAAGGCACTAAAAGTAGTCATGGCCCTTTGGCGACTCTTTCATTCCAGATACATTGATCAAAAAGTCAAAGTTATTTGTTACAAGACCCTGGTTAGGCCAGTTTTGACATACGGATGCCAGATCTGGTACAACCAGAGTGCTAGTACAATGGAAAGATTAAGAGTTTTCGAAAGGAAATATCTTCGTGCATGCACTGGTTTGTACAGAAAGCCTGAGACGGATTGGAAACATTATATATCGAATAGAAAAATTTATCAAACCGCTCAAGTGACAAGAGTCGATATCTTCATATTGAAACTTCTTCGGAATCATATCGCAAGATCTGTAACTGTGAGTGAAAACCCTTGGATTTCACAGCCGTTCCACCCTACAGACGGGTATATTGTGACTTGCCTCACTACTGGCTTCGTTCCTCCAGAAGCATTCGTGTATTTGGACATGAATCGATATATTTTTGATTCTGACGGCGTCCCAATCATATATCACATATACCGACGGGCCACCGATAAGAAGATAAAATATCCTCCGAATCTGAGTTCACGAGACCAACGATTCTAATGGAGATACTCATTTGCTAGATTCGTTGAGGCTGGTCGAGCTGAGATGGAGCAATCTAGTTATTGGTGGCTGAATGACAATGTCTAAATTATTCGTGTTTATTTTCTGTTTTTGTGCTTTTTCTCGTTACTTAGTTTTTTAGATTCATCTCATTATTGCTACATCTAGTGTTGTTGTTTATTTGTATTATAATTTAGGTATAGGTTTCAATATAAGGTAACGTTTTTTTTGTTTTTTTTTTGTTTTTTGATTGAACTTATTTAGAATTAGGGTGTAACATATTAGGTATAGGATATAAGTTCATTGTTGTGTTAGTAATATAAGTAATTTTTGAATAATGCTGGTTGGTTTTTTCTCCTTTTTCCAATTGAATCAAAAAATATGAAATAATCTTAATTAATTTAAATTTGCAAGTGTATTTTTTTCATTAAATGAGTTTAACTGATAACGTATAAATTCAGAGAGCCATTCGGGCCATTAAGTTTTTTATAGTTTTATTGTTTGGAATTTGCTTTATGTTCTTTTAAAAATTTATAACGATTAGTATTAAATAAAGCGCTTTTGACTTTGACTTTGACTTGTGACAAGATATCAATGCGAATCTCCGATAATGGCATGAGCTATCGAATATTCGTAGGACAACTGGTAAGAATGTTAGGACAGAAAAGTTGGTTCGTGTAGGAATTTAGACGTGTTACGCGTATTAAGTTTTGTATTCCGTCATTGGCAATTGAAGTTTTTCATCTTCGTGAAAATTTGTTTAGTTCAGAATGTCGCCAACAACGCGAAGTGAAATTTGGGCTTACTTTACGCCAGACGATCAAGATCGGGATAAATTGAAGTGCAAAATATGTTTCAAAACGTATTCTCGTAAGAGCCGTACAACGACATCTTTGAAAAATCATTTGAAATCGATGCATCCCGAACAAATTAAGCTGTTTCAACAAAGTTCGAATGATAAAAAATTGCTGGAAAAAGAACAAGAATCAGGTGAAATTTGGTTTATTCAGTTTTAATACAATTTCTATGACAGAAAAATTCCTATGTGCAGAAAACAAAACCAATACAACTGTGTTATTACGTCTGCATTTTCCATTTCTGGCATTTGTAATGCAAATGCCTATGAGATTTTCCTTTTCTGCACATAGTCATTTTGTAGTCATTTTTAGGGTTTTGTAAAAGAAAAATTTTAAGATATCCCTATAGAAACCTATTTGCCCGCCCGTCCGTCGATGCGTCACAGCAGCTTTTCCCAGAAACTGGAGAAGCTGCAGCCACCAAATTTTGTGAACAGGGCATGAGTTTCTGGATAATGAAAGTTCCGTTGTGGAAAAAAATCTAATGATTTTGGGGGGTCTCCTCATCCAAGAGTCCAATCCCCAAACAATTTTTTTGCCAAAGATATTTGCGTTGGGTGTCAAATGAAAGGCCTTGATAAGATCTGTCGATTCAGATCTTAAAATAGCAGTTATCAGTTTAAAATTTTCCCCATTAAAATCTTATAGGTAAACTTAATTTCAATGAAACTTTACATTTGAGAAGCCATACAGTAGATTCTTATGTTCTGTAAATTACATGAACATTAAAGGATATTTGCGGAAGTTATATCCATTTGAATTTTTCAAATTACAGCAATATCTTTCATCAATTCAGGCACTGCATTTCCCTTTCCAAAACAAGTTATGATATATTTGTTTAATCATTTTTTCCATATTACGGTCCTTCTTTTCTTCAGAAGACGAAAAAACAACTTTCTCTCGAGGAGGCAGTTCAAAGAGAAAATAAATGGGATTATAGCAATACAACATCACAAAAAATAGACAAACTAATAGGCGAAATGATTGCCCTCCAAAATTTGCCCTTTAACTTCGTGGAAGGCATAGCGTTCCGAAGGTTGCTACAAGAAATAGTACCGAAATACAACCTGAGCGGGCGCAATTTTTTTAAACTGATTTTGTGTGTAAAGAGCTCTAGGGAAAAGTAGCTAGTAAATTGAAAGAATTAATTAAAAATTTCGATTTCATATCATTTACGAGCGATATTTGGACGGATCCAAGTTCTAGTGGTTCTATGCTTAATTTGACTGGCCACGGAATATCAGAACACTTTAAGCGAGTGCCAATTGTCCTGAATTGCGAGACTTTTGACGACCGCCATACTGGTGACATAATCGCTGAAAAATTCGAAAAAATGCTGCTAGAGTGGAATATTCCAAAAGAGCGAGTACATTGCATTGTTTGTGACGAAGGCTCTAATATGAAAAGAGCAATGAAATTAGCGGCATTGAACGACATCGATTGTACTGTTCACAAAATGCAGTTAGCTATTCGAAGTTACTTGCTATCTCAAGAAAATATAAGAAATATCAAGCAAAAGTGCAAAAGAATTTCCGCTCACTTCAACCATTCAACGATTGCTCAAAAACAGCTGCAAAAGGTCCAAGACCGACTGAATCAACCCAACCTTAAAATTTTTCAAGATTGCGTAACGCGATGGAATAGTTTATTTTATATGTTCGAGCGATTTATAAGGGTGAAAGACGCATTAAGCCTTTACTTTAATGAGCACAGCGTTAACATTGATCCCATCACGCCAGAAGATTGGAAAATTCTCGAGTGCTGTGTTGAATTGCTGAAACCTTTTGAGGAAGCCACACGGGAACTAAGCAGCTCTCAAACTAAGCAGCTCTCAAACCCTTATGAAATAATCTTAATTAATTTAAATTTGCAAGTGTATTTTTTTCATTAAATGAGTTTAACTGATAACGTATAAATTCAGAGAGCCATTCGGGCCATTAAGTTTTTTATAGTTTTATTGTTTGGAATTTGCTTTATGTTCTTTTAAAAATTTATAACGATTAGTATTAAATAAAGCGCTTTTGACTTTGACTTTGACTTGTGACAAGATATCAATGCGAATCTCCGATAATGGCATGAGCTATCGAATATTCGTAGGACAACTGGTAAGAATGTTAGGACAGAAAAGTTGGTTCGTGTAGGAATTTAGACGTGTTACGCGTATTAAGTTTTGTATTCCGTCATTGGCAATTGAAGTTTTTCATCTTCGTGAAAATTTGTTTAGTTCAGAATGTCGCCAACAACGCGAAGTGAAATTTGGGCTTACTTTACGCCAGACGATCAAGATCGGGATAAATTGAAGTGCAAAATATGTTTCAAAACGTATTCTCGTAAGAGCCGTACAACGACATCTTTGAAAAATCATTTGAAATCGATGCATCCCGAACAAATTAAGCTGTTTCAACAAAGTTCGAATGATAAAAAATTGCTGGAAAAAGAACAAGAATCAGGTGAAATTTGGTTTATTCAGTTTTAATACAATTTCTATGACAGAAAAATTCCTATGTGCAGAAAACAAAACCAATACAACTGTGTTATTACGTCTGCATTTTCCATTTCTGGCATTTGTAATGCAAATGCCTATGAGATTTTCCTTTTCTGCACATAGTCATTTTGTAGTCATTTTTAGGGTTTTGTAAAAGAAAAATTTTAAGATATCCCTATAGAAACCTATTTGCCCGCCCGTCCGTCGATGCGTCACAGCAGCTTTTCCCAGAAACTGGAGAAGCTGCAGCCACCAAATTTTGTGAACAGGGCATGAGTTTCTGGATAATGAAAGTTCCGTTGTGGAAAAAAATCTAATGATTTTGGGGGGTCTCCTCATCCAAGAGTCCAATCCCCAAACAATTTTTTTGCCAAAGATATTTGCGTTGGGTGTCAAATGAAAGGCCTTGATAAGATCTGTCGATTCAGATCTTAAAATAGCAGTTATCAGTTTAAAATTTTCCCCATTAAAATCTTATAGGTAAACTTAATTTCAATGAAACTTTACATTTGAGAAGCCATACAGTAGATTCTTATGTTCTGTAAATTACATGAACATTAAAGGATATTTGCGGAAGTTATATCCATTTGAATTTTTCAAATTACAGCAATATCTTTCATCAATTCAGGCACTGCATTTCCCTTTCCAAAACAAGTTATGATATATTTGTTTAATCATTTTTTCCATATTACGGTCCTTCTTTTCTTCAGAAGACGAAAAAACAACTTTCTCTCGAGGAGGCAGTTCAAAGAGAAAATAAATGGGATTATAGCAATACAACATCACAAAAAATAGACAAACTAATAGGCGAAATGATTGCCCTCCAAAATTTGCCCTTTAACTTCGTGGAAGGCATAGCGTTCCGAAGGTTGCTACAAGAAATAGTACCGAAATACAACCTGAGCGGGCGCAATTTTTTTAAACTGATTTTGTGTGTAAAGAGCTCTAGGGAAAAGTAGCTAGTAAATTGAAAGAATTAATTAAAAATTTCGATTTCATATCATTTACGAGCGATATTTGGACGGATCCAAGTTCTAGTGGTTCTATGCTTAATTTGACTGGCCACGGAATATCAGAACACTTTAAGCGAGTGCCAATTGTCCTGAATTGCGAGACTTTTGACGACCGCCATACTGGTGACATAATCGCTGAAAAATTCGAAAAAATGCTGCTAGAGTGGAATATTCCAAAAGAGCGAGTACATTGCATTGTTTGTGACGAAGGCTCTAATATGAAAAGAGCAATGAAATTAGCGGCATTGAACGACATCGATTGTACTGTTCACAAAATGCAGTTAGCTATTCGAAGTTACTTGCTATCTCAAGAAAATATAAGAAATATCAAGCAAAAGTGCAAAAGAATTTCCGCTCACTTCAACCATTCAACGATTGCTCAAAAACAGCTGCAAAAGGTCCAAGACCGACTGAATCAACCCAACCTTAAAATTTTTCAAGATTGCGTAACGCGATGGAATAGTTTATTTTATATGTTCGAGCGATTTATAAGGGTGAAAGACGCATTAAGCCTTTACTTTAATGAGCACAGCGTTAACATTGATCCCATCACGCCAGAAGATTGGAAAATTCTCGAGTGCTGTGTTGAATTGCTGAAACCTTTTGAGGAAGCCACACGGGAACTAAGCAGCTCTCAAACCCTTATATCATCAGTTATTCCAATAATTCAAATGCTCATAAAGAAACTCGATGACTTTTTGTCAAGATGGGAATATTTTTACGCAATTCAACATGCAATTATAACACTGAAAACAGAAATTTGTGCCAATTTTTCTGGCTTGGAAGAGAACCATTTGTTTGCAATATCCTCTTATCTAGATCCTCGGTACAAGCATAAGCTTTTCAAACCAGTAACAGAGGAAAAGATAAAAGATGAAATTTTACAGATCGAAATCCTCCTTCATATTAATACAGATTGTTCGAGTTCCAAGCAAGCTAAGAGGAGCAGGACCAGAGAATCTCCCGAACAAACTACACATACACAGCAGCCGAGACCATACTTTCCTGATAAACCTCGCCTTAAAAGTGACTTGGCTATGATACTGGATTCCTCAAGTGACGACACTGATGACGAAGAAACATTTGATATCAATGACCCAGTTGCGCTTCTCAAAAAGGAATTGGTTTTGTATCGAAATAAAAAAAGAGCAGCTGTATCTGAAAACCCTCTTGACTGGTGGAGCATTAATCGAAGCAAATTTAAGATGCTATCAGCTATAGCACGGAGATATTTGTCACCTCCGCCAGCAAGTGTTCCAAGTGAGCAATTATTTAATGGTGCGGGGCTTATCTACGAGCCTCTGTGAAACAGGTTGGAGTCTCAAAAGGCAGCAACTTTACTTTTTATCAAACATAATGCACCAATTTTTGAATTCCATTATTAAATATTTTATAACAAAACAAACAAAAACTCCATCACATTTCATAATAAAGAAATAACTATTACAAGTGATTTTTTCAATCCTAAATTAAATTTTTCTTAAAAACCATCAACATCGACATCCGCATCCGCATCGGCTGATGTGCATCCGAAAATATTCGCATTAGCATCCGCATCTGCGGATGTCAAAAATTCTGGATCCGCAACATCCCTGTTTTGGATGAAGTTTCTCATGCATCCAATTTTTCGTTCTCATTAGCCTGAATCAAAGTTTTCACGGTGGACATTCACTTGACCTGTACAGAGCTCCTTTTTAACGAAGCTGAGCTTTAGAGTTCACTTTATGAAAGTATGAAATATTGGAGTGATCTAGTATTTATGTTTTACTCGTACATGAAAATGGTCCACATGGCTGTTGCCTCCCAGGGAAATTGCGTGGTAATATAGGGTTTTCCAATAAGAGGTGTTATTTTGAATAGATCCTGTGATTTAATACCCTGCGACTTATTCCTTTGAAACCATGTGAAAGAGAAAGTCTACGCCAACAGCCCAGCTTCGCTTCAAGACCTCAAAGATGGAATTCGTGAGGCAACGAGGACATAGGGCAGCCACTTTGCGATTTGGTTATGGAAAATTTCATGAAAAGGATATGGTCCCGTAAGCGTGTCGTGTTAGTCATTTGGCTGATGTTATTTTTTACTATTAAAGGCATACTTTCCTCTATATAACGAAATAGACATCCGATCATTTATATTAAAAAATGACATTTTTCTTTTGATATCTAAATAACACCTCTTATTGGAAGACCGTATAGTTATTAGTGTTGCTCTTTTGTTGATCAGTTTCTGGTGTATTTGGTTTAGGGTCATTCCATCAGACGATGCCCTGGACAGGAGACGAAAATGTTGGAACCAAGTAAATCTCACAATATTGGTTTTGAATATTGAACACTTGCCTTTCTTCTTGGAGTTGTCGTGCACTCTGGTCTTTAGTGATCAAGTCCCAATATAATTGTTTAAGGGTGTTGGAACTCATGGGACATTTCTCCAAAGCGGGTGAAATTCATCTGCATCATTTATTTCCTTCCATTGGAGCGTTCAACAAAATTTAATTTTTATTCGGGATACACGAAGGCTTATGTTGATTACTTCACAGTGGATCGTCATCTGTTTATACTTTGATTGACGAAAAATGTCACGCGAAACTCTCTCTTTCCATACTTTCTCCTTTAAGGTGAATAATGTAGTTTGTCTGCCGAACGCATGTTAAGACAACGTATGTTCACATATCTTTTGTTTCGATTCCAAGTGTAGGTAAACTCAGGTAAAACTATTTTTATGCCATATTGGCAAAAGTCCTTCAAGCATAAAGCTTTAATGCGGGATTTACGACATTTTTAATAGGGCTTCAATTTAGCACTCATTTAGTTCCGTTTGTTTCTTACAACTGAGAGCAGGGCTTTTAGATTATAAGAAATTACTATGCAAAGTAAACTTAAATAAATACTAAAAAAATTGCATCTTTATAATGAATCGGAGTGTTTAAGTCCGTGCAGGGCCCAGGTGCTGATGGCCTAGCACAAGTGTCAGCGAGCTATAAAAAGACCGAGCCTAGCTGACCAGCTTTCTTTGACGACCACGTACGCATGCTTGTGGACTAACTATTTGCGAGAGCATATGAGCCACACTACAAAATATTTATCACGCATACTCTACTCTACACGTAGATATATAGAGTACTGGATCCGCAACCGGTCGTGAGAGCCGAAGCACTTACCAATCTTCGCTAAAGTTCTATGAAGTTGAGGTTTGAAGTAATATGCTTTTGTTTTTGCACTTTATTCACTCCGAAACACGTTCACGTTTAAAAAGTTTATAATTTTGAAGATTGCGTGTACGAAATCGGCACTTTAGTTCACTGTTTTTATTAAAAATTTACGAATATTCCATCCACTTTGACACATGATTTTCCCGCATGTTTCGTGCCTCTTTCTTTTTCTTTTGCGTTGACGTTTAAGTTTTCTGTAAGAGTCGTTTGTTGTGTTGTACTCAAACTGTTTTACGAATGAATGACGAAGGCGCGATCGTGTGCACGTGAAATGAAATTTTGTTGGTGTGTGCGGTTGTCAGTGGGGGAAGTGATACTTCTGAAGAGAGGAAAGAAAAACCTGGCTGGAAACAAAGGGGAAGGAGAAGTAGAGGGAATTATATAGTTTCGAGAGCCTAAGTTATTTATAACTTATTTATTTATTTGTTGCCAAACAAAGCAGAGGTAAAAAAATTTAAAAATATATTTTACAATTTATTGAAATTTTATGAAAGTACAATATTTTTTCTTAATCTATTAATGAAATGATGGAATTAAGAGGATAGGGGATTAGACAACAAAGTTTGAATTGGGATCTGGAAGTTGTTGGGGAGTAATGCACACTTAGTGAGTTGAATGTTTTGCAACACCTGTTTATTGGTTCGTTATCAGCGTAAATTGTGTGATGACGCTTTTCAACCAGCAGACGTGAATGCCTTGTGAAACGTATTTTCTCATTCATTTTTAATTCTTTCAACTAAGGACGGTATTTTTATATTGCCTCTGAGAACATCAAATGTAAACAGCAAGTTATCACCTTTCTTCGAGAGTCTAGTGAGGACATATTGAGAATACGGAGTCTATGCTCATAGGATGGTAAATCTTTATAATTCTTCGGATCATATAGTGATCTCAACGCAAATAGTAGAAACTGTTTTTGAACAGACTCAAGTCGGTCTATATGGACATCAAAGGCAGGACCCCAAACAAGGCAGGCATATTCAAGAATGGGACGTACTAAAGAAACATATAATGATTTTGAAACCCATACGTTCTGAAATTCCTTAGATCGCCGCTTAATGAAGCCAAGGAGCTTATAGGCTTTACAGAGAGACTCATCGTAATGTAAATTGAAGCGCAATTTACTATCCAAAATGACGCCAAGGTTTACTATACTGTCCACTCTGCTAAGTTTTTGTAGTTTAGATGATAGTCAGAAGCGATGACGGAGTTTTTAAGAGAAAAACTAATTACCTGACATTTATCAAAGTTTAAAGACAGTTGGTTTATTTTTGACCATTCTAGTAGGGAACTAATCTTGTTTCGTAAGAATAGTGAGTCCTTTTGGGAAGTTATCACGTGGTATAGTTTAAGATCATCGACATAAAATAGGTGAAGAATATCAGACAGAACTGCAGAAAGATCCGAAATGAAGATGTTAACTAGACGAGGACCCAGATAGCTGCCCTGAGGTACACCTGAGCAAACATCGATTTTCTTGGACACAAATCCTTGAAATTTAACAAACTGAGTCCGATTCTGGAGATATGAGTCAATCCAGTCCAGCAAAGAACCACTAATCCCAAACTTTTTCAGCTTATGAGTCATAATTTTGTGGTTGACACGATCGAAAGCTTTGTTGAAATCAGTGTAAATCGCGTCGATCTGGTACCCCTTTTCCATCTCACAGAGAATGTTAGAGACCATTACTGTAAGATTTGTTGTAGAGCGATTCTTACGGCAGCCATGCTGTTTGCCATTGAGTTGAGGTTCTACTATAGTAGACATCTTCGTACAAACTATTTTCTCAAATAGTTTCGGGATAGCCGATAGAATTGCAATACCTCTGTAATTTTCAGCAGATCTTTTGTCCTTGTTTTTATGAATAGGGGTCAAATGAGATGACTTCCAGAGAGACGGGAAAATTCCAGAAGAAAGGGATTTATTAAAAATAATGTGAAGTGGTTAAAATTAATTGCCCTCTGCACTGGCACAAAAGGCCCGGAGGGATTAAATCAGGGCCGGGTCCTGTATTGAAATCAAGCTCCTCAATCGCTTTAGATATTTCTTCTGTGGAAATATAGCTGTTCTCAATTAGAGGTGCGGAATATATGTCAGAGGAAGGTGTATACGGTAAACAGCTGGTCACACAATATACGGATTGAAAGTGTTTTGCGAAAAACTCACATATAACTTCAGGGTTACATGAGGTCGATTCCTGGTAGGACATGGACTTGGGAAAACCTTGAGACTTGCGTTTGATATTTATGAATTCAAAGAACTTTTTTGAATTTTTGATGATGTTCTCACCAATTGAGTTAACATATGACTTATATGCTTCCCTAGATCTCAATTGGAATTCTTTTGCCAGCTCATCATATTTACTTTTCATTTCAAGACTCACATTGGTTTTCGTTTGAATAATTTTGTTAAGCTTATTTGTTTGGTTTCGCAAAAATTCGGAGATCCTTATCAAGCCAAGGCTCTGAAAGTTTATTTTTCTTTTTGATCTTAGGTACGTATCTTTCAACGGCATCCATAGAACACTTGTAGAAATGATCTACTGCATCGTTTACATCTAACGTTGTAAACGTACCAGTCCAGTCGATTGCGCTGAGATGATTATTAATGGTTTCAAAGTCAGCATGATAGAAATTATATACCAATTGTATATAATTTCTATAATGCTGACTTCGAAACCAATTATTGTAAGATAGATGGTTTGTTTCTTCAGCATTGGACAATTCAATAGACAGTGCGGAATGGTGGAGGCTATTTGAAAACAAATGGTCCGCTTCACTAGTTGGATTGACCACTTCTTCGTCGTACGCATTTGTAAAAATAAGGTCTAGCCAGTTGCCATAATGGTTGGGGGACACGTTAACTATTTATGTGGCAAATTTGCTTCTCACATGGACGAGTACACAGATTATCGTTGCTCGTCCATTTATTTATATGTCTTTGACTCTACATCTCGATCTCCTTGTCTGTCCCAAGTAGCTATCGAAGCACGTGACCTACGGTAAATTCCACTTCTCTCCATCTTGTGCACAGGGTCCTTTGTTGAGCCTACAAGTAGTATGCTCTGCAGTCTTGTTGCTCTACTTGTATGGACCAGATCAATGCCTAGTTTTTTCAGAGTGCTTCCCATTCTATTCGCCATGGTAGTGTTCGGTAGTGGCCTACAACTGCCCTACCAGTCGTCTTCTTTTATCTACTATCAGAGTCAGTGTTGAAAATTTTCTATTGATGTCCTGCTTCATTCGTTTTTTCATGAGTTGTGCGACCTGGTGCGTCCCATTCAGCTAGCTCATAAATGCATTCCATTTCTTTTTGTCAGCCTTTGATGTTTAAAGGAAGTGCCAGCATTCTCTTGATCAACCAGTTGAATGTTGCCCATTTTTGCTACTGGCAATGATTTGTTGAAAATGGTATGATGCACCTGGTGTAGGTTTGCGGTATATTTTAAATTGAGCCCATTTGATATTCTACTCCCTATCAAATCTAGGAAATGGCGGCGCCCATTAATTTCTGTGTCACGCGTGAAGCTGATGTTTTTGTGCATGGCATTTATATTGTTGAGTGTTTGTTGAACTTGTTCGTGCTTGATGACTTTAAACACGTCGTCGACATACCTTACCCATCGATGCAGCAGTTTCCCTTCTTGTTGTAGCTTCTCCTCTAAGTGTGATAAGAACATATCTATTCGAGTGGAGCAACTAGACTGCAGAACCTACTAAGCTCAACAAAGGACCCTGTGCACAAGATGGAGAGAAGTGGAATTTATCGTATATCCTGTGAAGATTGCTACGGTAGCAACATTGGACAGAGAAGGAGATCAACAAAAAAAATATTTTTCAAAAACATATCTTTGATAACGAAGCTACCTGTCGATACACAGGTACGTTAGCATACAAGTCGAGCCAAGCAGTAGCCTATGCAGACGACATCAACATTGTGTAACGGTTGCTACCAACTGCCAAAGAACTCTTACTGAAACTTGACAGTGAAGCAAAACTAGTAGAGCTACAAATCGACGAAAATAAAACAGAGCTCATAACGCAGTCGAGGAAAAATCTCAAGTACACAAAATATCACACTTGGCCATTACAATATCAAAAATATGAGCAAGTCTGTGTATTTAGGTGCCAAAATGACGAGAACGGTTAATAAAAGGGACGAAATATGCCGAAGAATACAGCTCGCAAATAAAATATTTTTTTCAGTTTTGACGGTCTTGAAGGCCAGCTGTATACACAGTAAAACAAAGCTCTAAGTATACAAATCTGTGATAAGACCTGTATTCTACTATCGGTGTGAAATATGGACCTTAACCGAAGCATCCTTAAATATATTGAACGCCTTTGTGCGGCGGGTCCTGAGGCAAATAATCGGAGCGAAGCTAGACAGGAATCAGTGGCGATTTCGATACAACCATGAGCTGTATGAAATTTTTGACAAGCTGGAGGTCTCAGCGATTGTAAGACTGTGGAAGCTGTAATAGGCTGGCCATAAGAATCTTATAGATGAACACTGGATACCCAAAAAGGTATTCGTTGGGACAACTGAAGCCCGGAGACCAGTGGGGAAACCAAGGAAACGCTGATATGACTCGGTCGGTTGACAGTTCATCGTTGCTCGGATTTCGAAATTGGAGGACGAAAGATAGTTTCAATTCAATTCAATTCAAGGTGCTTTATTAAGTAAATCCATAACATTTTTTATAAAAACATAAAGCAAAGTTTCAAAAACATCATACAATTAGAAAAACTTAATGGCCCACTTGGCGCTCTAAATTTAAACAATATCGATACTAAAATTGATCTATAAAAACATTATGTAAAATTAATCAAATGAATATTATTAAATATGATTAGTCAATTGGAAAAAGGGGGAAAAAACCAACCAACGCTAATCAAAAATTATATATAATATAAAGAACACAAAACAGGAATCTTTTCACTTATATCTAATATGTTGTTACTTACGTCTAATAAAATTTACTCAAAAAACTCTAACTTATCCTACTATAATACTTTTACAATACTCCTAACCTACAAAGTAAACGTTATCTCTTAGCCTAATATAATGAACATCACAATATACCTATTCTAAATCCTATGAGCTGATTTTAAATAACACAAACAAATAACAATTAAATGTAGCAATAATGAGCTGAAAATAAAAAGAAAACAAACACAAACGAGACACGCGAATACGAATAATTTAGTCATTGTCATTCAGCCACCAATACCGTGCCAGCTCCCTCCCATCTCGATCAACCTCAACAAATCTCGCAAATGAGTAGCGCCATTGGAACCGTCGGTCTCGCGAGCTCAAATTCGGAGGATATTCTATCTTCTTATCGGTGGCCCGTCTATATATATGATATATAATCGGGACACCGTCAGAATCAAAAACATACCAATTCATGGCCAAATACACGAATGCTTCTGGAGGAATGAAGCCAGTATCGAGACAAGTCTCAACGTACCCGTCTGTAGGGTGAAACGGCTGTGAAATCCAAGGGTTTTCACTCACAGTTACAGGTCTTGCGATATGATTTCGAATGAGTTTCAAAATGAAGATATCGACTCTTGTCACTTTAGCAGTATGATAGATATATAATGTTTCCAATCCGTTCCAGGTTTTCTGTACAAACCGGTACATGCACGAAGACATTTCCTTTCGAAAACTCTTAACTTTTCCATTGTACTAGCACTCAAGTTGTACCAGATTTGGCATCCGTAAGTTAAAACTGGTCTAAATAGGGTCTTGTAACAGATAATTTTGACCTTTCGGTCAATGTATCTGGAATGAAAGAGTTTTCGAAGGGACATGACTACCTTCTGCGCCTTACTGAGCATGATTTTAACATGTTCGTTATAATACAGATACTAGTCGAGATAAACACCGTGGTATCGAATGCAGGATTTATGTGGAATCTGTTCTGTACTACCCTCACCAGCCATAATGTGGAAATTTTTCCATTTACGTTTCAGGTCTAGACTGACCAACTGCAATGTTGTCCGAAATAAAATTGTTTCGCACTTCTGCGCATTGATTTTCATTCGCCAATTGTCGGTGTAGAGCTGCACGTCATTAAACATTTTTTGCAGATTGCTCTGAACTACTGTGGCTTTCCAATCTGCCGTATAAATGATAAGATCATCAGCAAACGCTACCAATGATCGCGTTGGCGAGACATTAAAATCAAAGCATTTCAATAGCTTGCGAATGAATATCGAAAAAAGCAGAGGTGCACTAACTGTTCCCTGCTGTAGACCATGCAAGACCTTGAAATCGCGCATTGTTGTCGAATTTCCATCAGTTACAAGAAATGATTTCCCGTACAACATATTACACATCATGGCGGCAAGGTGTCTGGTGAACTTGTCCTGTAGGAGTTTAAAAATCAGTCCATCTAACCAAACCGTATCGAAGGCTTTCTCCATGTCAATGAGACACGCTCCAACATATTCTCTTATATTTAGTTTCCAACAGATGTCTGAGGTTACTTTTGTTATTGCATGTGTAGTCGAATGCCTGGCACGGAAACCAAACTAGCAATTCGGCATCAACTCATACTTTCCAACGTGGGCGTTTGATACATCGTTCAGTATCACTTCAAAAACCTTGCTGATGTTAGGCAACAAGCTGATCGGGCGATAGCTTTTAGGGCACGAAGATTCTTTTCCTTTTTTCAAGATCGGAAATACCTTGGCCTTCTTCCACTGATTTGGAAAATATGAATTGTTCAACATATTGTTGAACAATATACAATAATCTCTAATAGCCAAGTACCATGTTCGGAACACCATCTATACCACAAGATCCTGCGAAATATGACGCACAAGCGATCATAGCTAACAAAATTATCAACAAGATTCGAGCTCGGTATGAGGTCGGACGTCAATGTTTCATTGAAATGAAGAACGGATTCGCCGTTCAGGCTTGATTTGAAGTCGGAAAGCTTCAACAACTTCTGAAAGGACTTGATTCCCTCTCTCATGGTTTGGCAGATGGACTGATTCAAAATGAGTTCTAATCAGAGCAAGTTTCTGTAATCCATCACATAGGATCCTGTTTCTATTTGTATCCGGAGTCGTACTGTTGAGTTCGATACCAGCCCTATCAAGAAGATTTATCTGATCACTAGCAACTTTAAGATTCAATACTTTCACTCGAGACCTCTTGCGAAATATAGCATTCACTTTCGTGAAAACGCCGTCTAGATCCTGTGAGCTAATACCCCTCAGTTTCTCCGCCCATTGGTTGCTGACCTCACTCCTGAAGTGTGAACGGATTAAGTTCCGAACATTCTTCAGGTGTAATTTCCACAGAGCCAATGTGGGATGGTTGTAGTCCAAAAATCGCCGATAAATATTGTTGACGCGCGAGTTATGTTTTAACTTGTTGGGTTTCTCAAAAAAAATGTTAAAGTTCCTTCCACGGAACTTGAAAATGAGAACACTTTCAAAGTTTATGTTTGAATACAACACTTTATTGAATATTTAACTTATTATCTAACACTTATTCACTTATAATAATTTATGCACTACTTAGGGTTTTCCTTTGAATAAGTTTGAACTTCGAACTAGAACTGAGAGGAAGATCAATTGTATCATCTTCTTTTATATCATTGATCTTCATCGTGGGTGATCTCTATCGTGAGATATGCTGACTTGGACTTTGGTCGAGGATGAGATAAGGAATTTAATTAAGTTTGGTTTGTTTATCCAAAATATGGGATGATGTGTCTATATGACAGGAAGTGGGATATTAATTAGATCGCGATATTGATATGCAACAATGTTGATAATAGGGTATGGAGACATTGTTGCAATTGCATACTTTGTTGCAATATGAATTGAAAATATGAATTGAATATATGTATTGAATATATGAATTGAATATATGTATTGAATATATGAATTGAATATATGTATTGAATATATATATGTGAGTAATTTGTAAATGTAATATATCTAAGATGTTCAGGTGTTGAATCTAGTGGTAATTAGGGAAGGTTCAGGTAGTGTAGGGTTTGTAACTCGCGTGAGAAGAAAACTTTTCAATCTCTTAAACCTTGCGATGGTTGGTGTCTCATATCCTTCCATATTGTTTCGATATTTAATCTTGGGAACAACTTTCTCAATCGTTTCCAACGTCAGCTTCTCTAACTTCGACAAATATAAATCTATTTCATCGTTAGTTAGATTTCTGTTATTAGGAACCATTGAGCAAGCGTTGCCATCATCAGAAGGAGGACATTGCTTCTGATACTCCTGATTAAACTTCTTTTGAAACTTTCCCCAGTCTGTTTTTTTGAAATTCAACCGATGGTTTTCATGTTGAACTGGAATGAGAAAGGCATCATCCCTTTAATGATTGATTTCCATCACGATTGCGTAATGATCGCTATCGTAAGGAAGCACCTGCAGTTTCCGTTGAGGATTATTAAAGTTTAATTTAAGTCTTGAGTCAGCAATGCAAAGATCCAAATATGAATTTGTCCTAGGGTATGTTGGGAACTCCGACCCATATAGTTTGCACTTTTATTCAATCTTGTTCTCTGTTATCCACGATTTTAGGAGTGCTCCTCTTGGATTATTGGTGGCGTCCAGCCATGAAGTATGCCGGGCATTTAGATCTCCAGCAAGAACATAATAATTATGAAGCCTGTTCAATTCGAGTATTTGAAACAAGAAATCGAGTTCCTCCTTGAACTTGAGCACGTTTCCACTAGCTGCATAGGCAGAGATAACAAAGAGGTTATCCCCGCCTTGCAGTGAGATTTTGATAACGGACACTTCAAGACATTCAAAGCTTTCGAATTGGACTTTATCGATAATTTGGAAACAATAGGGTCTCCTAACCAATATCCCTGTGCCACCTCCCCCATCGCAATTTACCCTATCGTTTCTTACGAATTCAAAATCCTCGAATGTCATGGAGTACCACGAATTGAGATGGGTTTCAGTGAGAAGCAGGATGTCAGGCTTTTGCTTGACAAGGAAATCTAGCAGATAGTTACGTCGATGTATAGCAACAATCGAGTTGACGTTGATCGAGATGAGACGAAGTCCATCCACGGGAATGTGGCTGATTGACAAATTATTACGAGACATTTAAATTAAGACGCTGAAAAATGAGATTAATCCTCGCGTCCTGCTTGTCCATTCTGGCAGATAATGAATCAAGCTGTTGAGGAATTTTAATAAGCAGCTCTTTATTGCTACTTACACTATTAATACTAGGCTCTACTGGTCCTCTCGAGGTGAGTGCAAATGATACCCCGGGCTTGACGGGATTTGGAGCTATACTGTGGCGTTTTACTTGATTTTGCTGCGGTATGATTTTAATTTTCGCATCTTGATATCGGAGGCATCCTCGATATGATGCTGGATGACCAACTGTATGGCAGTTAACGCAATATAATTTTACTTTGGGCTCCGTCTGAGCCAATTTGCACTCACCAGGAGCATGCACTTCTTTGCACTTCACACATCTGTAGTGCATGGCGCAATTGGTGGGCGAATGGCCAAATCGTTGACACCGGTAACACTGGTTGACCTCTCGTTTCTGTAATCGCTCCCACCTCACAACTCTATAATTCAAGTACCTTATCTGCTGAAGGGTACTTGGGCTGCTAGTATTTGTGATTTGTACCAAATAAAAAGGTAACTCTTTATTCTCAATGGTTGATCTTCTTGTTACGAAATTTTTCACCAAAACGAACTCTACATATGGTGCAGTTTCCTTCAGCATTGCAAGAAGATCAACGACATTTTCTCCACAATCCAGGCCCTTCAACAGAAAGGTCTGATTTTTTCGCTTTTTGGGGTGTGTGTGAAGTGGGGCACCTCTACAGATTTTAACGCATTTTTAGTTGCTTGAAAATCAACCAATGATTGCGTTTTGATGGTGATTTTTTCTGAGTTTACTCTCTTGATCTGAAATTTTCAATTTTTCGTTCGGCCACCAATAGCTGAACCATGCCGCTACCACGTTGTCCAAAAACGTTTATTGGTGGGACTTTGTCCTTCTTCTTACTAACATTAATTTGGCCCTGAGGGCCAGCAGAACCACTAGTTGGTTTTTTTCCAAGATTTTATTGTTTTCAATTTTTTACGAAATTTATATTATTATTATTATTTGATCGTATACCTTCTGATGTAGATGGTTCCGTTTCGTTTCTTAGGTTCGTCTGTGATGTCTCTGCTTCCAATTCCATGGATTCGCCTAGGTCCTTAAGGGCCGCATAATAGTTTCGGCTTTCGTTTGTGCCATCTGCACTTAGAATGTCTTCGGTTTTATCATAGCTTTTCTTCAAAATATTTGCTTTCTTTTTTGTCTCCTCTTGCTTCTTCTCTTTTCTTTCTAACGTATTTATTAATCCTTTCATTGTTACTTCCATTGAATATATTCTCTGCTTAAGTTCGTCATTTTCACGTCTGATTTGTTCCATCTCAGCGCTGGGCTCCATTATTTGCAGCTTTTGTTGCGATTCGTCGGATTTTTCGCTGATGATTCGCCTTTTTAAAGTTTTATCTATCTGCAATTCTTGATTGTCAGCATTAAATTTCCTTTGCTGTTGTTGTGCTTCAGCGAGATCCCCCATCCCACCTCCCAGCGGGGGAGGATTATTCGGGTGTTGTTCTGTTGTAAACAGCCTTTGTTTTGTTTCCAATTGATTGTAACAATAGATATATATATATATATATATATATATATATATATATATATATATATATATATATATATATATATATATATATATATATAACTTTTAACGATCTTAAAAAAAACTAATAACTTTTTGAACTAATTAACCAATTTGACAGTTGAATATTTAATTGAATAAAATTAATTTTTTGACAGGACGAAAGACAGTTGGGGGCGCGATTTGCAGGAGGCGAAGGCCCGAGAGGGGCTGTAGTGCAACGAAGAAGAAGAGTCGATAATTAGACTACAAATTTTTTTGTAAAGTATACATTGTATTTTTGAACGTAATAGTTTGTGTAGATCGTAAAACATTTAATGTGGGGTAAATCAAAAAATTGGGTGTAAGGCTTTCATCTTTCAAAAATATTAAATATTATTTGAAATATAACCACCAAAATGTCACTGTTTCATTATAATACTGAAATTTCCATTAAGGAAGAAGACTTAAAGGTAACTTTTATCTTATAGTATATTTACATGTCTCTTATCCATACTGAATAATAGTTTACTAACTTATGCACATGATTACGCTATACTGGCAAAACCTCATCAATCGATACTTAACTTGATATCTTATTTCGAAATATTATCAACTGGCTGACATGCCGTAAAGGATTCAATTGACAAGTCGCATCTAAGTACTTCAGACTACTTTTGCAGCAATTAAAAGGTGAAGTGCATTATACTAAAAGTCCTTAGTACTTGACTAAGGTTATGCACGACTCATTCACGTTGCTGTTGTTGATCCTGTTGCCGGTAAAGTCACAACGCCACGACACTCCTTCATTCTCATCATGATTGAACCGAGAAGGTGGTCATGTGTGTGTACCTACGTTCTGGTTGTTCTGTTAACAAGGTATTTTGCAACAGGAATACTCGGCAAATCTGGTTAGTATACATCTTGCTAATGTGGAACGTATGAATACGTTTGTACCTTCGCCGTTAGGAGGAATATGTTGATGGGGTGGATAATGTTGTACAATGAAAACAGCTCATTTTCATAACATAGCAAAGGAGAGGAAACGTTGAAAGGGTAAGTCGGAGATTTATGCTTACATATTTCTTTTATCACTTTTCATTCCGACGGTAATTGGTGTGTACTTTTATTTAAAGGGAAAAAAACAAAAAAGGACTTAACGCAAACTTAACTTTTTAATACTGTACGAATGTGTATCACGTTTTAATTTACTCATATAAATTTCTAGAAGGGGGATGTAACACAACTAGGATAGAAGTTATGGCAATATGGTTGCCAGTTGATGTAATTAACATGTGTAGTGTTGTTCAAACGGCGCTTTTGAATTTATCACTGCTGAGAATTCTTGGCAACAAAATTTGCTACACATATAGTATGTATATCGTATGCGAGATGGATGAACTTTGGAAATTGTTATTTTTGGAGTAATAAACATTTAGGTACAGAAAATAAACGAATGTATCGAAAGAATTTAGTTAACTACTATGTCAAATATACGTTCTTTTATAGCATATAAATAGATGCCAAGAAGATGGCAAAAAGTTATCATACTTCAGATACATCTTGAAGGCTGGGCTTATTGTGAGCGAAAAATTGACATACAAGGGTGTCCAAGGGTGTGTCTTTAAAAATCTTCTTAATGATGACTTATTGGGTGTACAACTTAATAACCGGAATTTTTTTTAGCGGAAAAATCTTACAATATATTTTCTATCGGAGGCTGCAAAATTTTCCAATCTTTCAGGCAATTTATGAATTCCATCCCAAAAAAAAAATGCGCCGGCTTGGCGGCCAAAAACGAATCTATCCAATTTCGGATGCCTTGCTCTGAAGTGAAGCGTATTCCGGTGAGGGCGTTTTGCATCGAGCGAAATAAATGAAAGTCAGACGGAGCAAGGTCCGGACTATAAGGCGAGTGGGCCAAAACTTCCCATCTACTATTTTTTCAAATAGTTTTTCACGGCTCTTGCAACATGCGGCCGAGCGTTGTCATGATGAAAAATTACAGCCTCGTGTCTGGTCACATATTCCGGGCGTTTTCCGATGATGGCACGCTTCAAACGTATTAGTTGTGTTCGGTACAGGTCACCTGTGATTGTCTGGCCCAATTTCAACAAGTCAAATATAACGGCCCCTTCTGTTCCCACCAAATACACAGCATAACCTTGGCGCCATGGATATTTAGCTTTGCCGTTGATTTGGCTGGTTGGCCGGGCTTCACGTATGACTTTTTGCGCTTGGGATTGTCATAATGGATCAATTTTTCATCAAACAAAAATGATTCGTTCAACGTCTCTCAGCTTCAACTCATAGCGGACCCAATTACCTTGCTTCTTAATCTATCCGGCGGCTTTTAAACGTATCGAAATGGCTTGCTGAGTCACTCGCAACAATTTGGCAAGTTCGTCTTGCGTTTGACACGAATCTTCATCGAGGAGCGTCTTCAAACTTTTTTGGCTGTCCTGGGCGTTCTTTGTCTTTGTTGTCAAAATCGGCTTTTTTGAAGCGTTGAAACCATTCAAAACACTGTTTTTTTCCGCTAAAACATCGTCGCCTTAAACTTTTACAAGCAAACGATGACTTTCCGCAGCAGTTTTCTTTGCGAAAAATGACCCAACAGAACCTCCCGCAAATGCTGTTTTTTCTCCAATTTTCGAAGTGATTCACCTTGAGAAATAATAATGATGCATACAAGATAAAATTGTTTTGTTGACTGATTTTGATATCTGTCAAATGTACCTTCAAAATGACATATACATAAAGTTCGAGCTTTCACGATATTTGTTAGTACGGACATCTAGCGTCCGATTCCGGTTATAAAGTTGTACGAGGGTCATTCAACAAGTACTTAGCTTCACCGCCCGATCGTGCTGCTATTACAAAAGAGTTTTATCATCGTGCAGTACATTCTTTTAGTAGCCTACTGTCAAAGCTTCAGTCAATTCCCTTCATTAGTTTTGTTTTGATAGCCTTTGGAAGCGAGCGTGTCGGTCGGTTGTACAAAAATGGAAAAAGAACAATATCGTTCAGTGATTAGATTCTTGTTTTTGGAAGGGAAAACGCGCAGCGAAATCAAAGATCGCTTGGAAGCTGTGTACGGTGACTCTTCTCCTTCGACGGCGACCGTCAAGAATTGGTCCAACGAGTTTGTCCGTGGCCGCACTTCAGTTTTTGATGAGCCACGCCCAGGTGCCCCGAAAACGGCTGCTACGGAGGAAAACGTAAAAAAAATCCACGATCTCGTGTTGGCAGACCGTCGGTTGAAGATTCGCAAGATAGCTGAGACTGTGGGCATCGCAGAAGGAACGGCGCATCATATTCTACAAGAAGAACTGGACATGATAAAGTTGTCGGCGCGATGGGGGCCACGTTTTCTCACACCAGAAAACAAACGCAACCGTGGCCCCACATCGGTGACGTGTTTGGCGCAGTTTCAGCGCAATCCGGCGTAGTTCTTGCGTCGTTTCGTGACTGTCGATGAAACATGGATTCACTGGTACACACCAGAGACCAAGGAACAGTCGAAACAGTGAACTTCACCCGGCAAACGTGCTCAGAAGAATGCGAAGAGTGTTCGATCGGCCGGAAAGGTGATGGCCACCGTTTTCTAGGACTCACAAGGTGTGATCCACATCGATTACCTCGAGAAAGGTAAAAAAATCAAGAGGCGCTACTATGCAGACTTATTGGGCCGATTTGACGTCGAATTGAAGAAAAAGCGGCCCCGCTTGGCAAAGAAAAAGTGCTGTTCTACTATGACAACGCGCCGGCTCACACTTCCGCCGTCGCCATGGCAAAATTGGTCGAATTGCTGCCCTATCCACCGTACTCACCAGATTTGGCCCCCTGTGACTACTTTTTGTTTCCAAACCTGATTTGGGTCGAATGAGGAGGTCATCGCCTCCACGGAGGCCTATTTTGCAGCCCTCGAGAAAATGTATTTTTTGGACGGGTTGAAAAAGTTACAGCATCGCTGGGCCAAGTGCTTGAAGAAGATTATGTGGATAAATAAATTGCCACCTTTCCAAAATTTTCGTTTTTCTTCTGAAGGCAAAGTACTTGTTGAATGACCCTCGTATACCCAATATTTGAGTCCCAACTGACGAAAAAATGTGTATTTTTGTCATAGTTCAAGAATGCTTTTTTCATAACTTGGCATGCGATTAGCTAAAAAAGTTTGGTAGAATAAGATGAGAAATCTATTTTTTCAATAATATATTGTTACATGCACAAATAATTCTGTGAGTTACTGTCGCAATTGTTTTCACAACCATTAAGAACATCAACAAAATGAATTTACTCGAAACGACGAGAACCCACCAAGCATCATCAACATTTGAAAGTGAGTCACTGCTCCATTCATTAAGCTGCTCGAATATACCAGATACCTCTCGGCAGAACATTCGCCAATGTACGAAAGGTGCATTAAACGGCTGGAGACCCTATATAAGGGCGAGCGGAATGAATGGGGGGATTATTCATTAGAACCGCGATAGTAAAAACTGCGATAGAGTGTGGAGCCAATAGAAAAGCGATATTGATCGAGTAATAGTAAAGTGAATTTCGTTGATTGTGAAGTGATTTTAGAAGACAATTGCGATAGAAATTTATGGACAAGTGGAAGTTAGACTTTTGATAGTGAAAATTAAAATTATGAAATAGTTAAATAAGTGATTGTCCATTTTTAAGTAATTAAATAAACACTTTTAATTTAATTTAAAAGACATTGCGTTTTTACTTTCCCGGAATATTAAAATTATTGGCCGCGAACCATAACACGCGACAATATTTACAAAAAAAACAAATATAACCGAGCTTCAAAGGAAATAAAAAACTTATTTCGACCATTTCTTTGTACGTTTTACTTGTCGCTTATAACTAAAAGATGGTCTCGGTTTAATATCCAACAAAAATCTGCAAGCGTTGGTAGGCAATTAGAAAGAGAGACATATTTCCAAGTATTTTTCCCTGTTAATCTTCTTCCGTTTCCAGACTAAACTGCATGGTTGCAAACATTATCTGCTTCCCTTTTTCTCTATCCTAGTCTTTCTTTTGTATGTTTATACTCAGTTCTTTTTTATTTTCAATTATTTTGCCATTTATTGTACACTTTAGTTGGGATGCAGTCAGAGGGCTTTTTTACATGTAGCATGAAAAGTAAGCGTGAAAAAGGCAGAGGCATTGAGGTAACTTGATGGTGAAAACACGCCAAAATTTTCTATGGTGAACGAGCGTCATGCACATACACAAACGCATTTTTTTGATCATTTGGTCGGAGAAATCTTGTACGAACGCCGGCGATCATTTCGAATTGAACATTCGGCGAAGAAGGTAGTCATCATAAAAGGATTACTTTTCTTTTATTTACGTGCAATAAAGGATGGGAAGACGCGTTATTTGGTAAATTTATAAAAGCAGAGACCACGTTCAATTTCAAGAAACAACACGAAGGACATCATGATTTCAATAAGGTCTTATCGCCTATTATAAATCGATAGAAAATATACAGTACGCATAATCTTCATAGGATCACATTATAATAAGCAAGTTTACAACACACCAAGAAAAATATGCAACTAAAAACGATATTCAAAGTTTATTCTTCCAATAACACAAATTAGGAACAAAAAACTTTTTGTAGTTTATAAGACATACATATATATATATGGAGCGTAAGTGTTCCCTCTTCATCTTATAAAGAGGGAACACTTACGTTTGAAATGTATACATATGTATATATAATATACATATATATATATATATATATATATATATATATATATATATATATTTATATATATAGTTACATGGCCAAACCATACTGCGAGCTGCAACTATTAATAACATCATGATCAATAAACGAATGTACTCGAAAGCACAAGAATCGACCAAGTAGATCCATGATCAATATCTGAAAATGACGTCACTGCATTGCTCAAATATTCCAGGTAGTTCTCGTCAGAACATTCGCCAATATACGAGAAATAGATTGAATGACTAGAAACCCTATATAAAGCCGAGCTGAATGAATAGTAAAAACTGCGATAAGAGTGTAGCGCGAAGTGAAGGCGATATTGATTGATTAATAGTGAAGTTATTTTCGTGATACAGACAGTGTGCATATAAAGTGATGAAAATTAAATTAAAATACAATTTGTAAAACAGTGAAACAAATGATTGCGCATTCTTAGTAAATAAACTCTTTTAACTTAATTTAGGAGACTGTGCGTTTTCACTTTCCCGGAACATTAAAATTATCGGCCGCGAACTATAACACGCGACTATATATATATATATATATATATATATATATATATATATATATATATATATATATATATACATAGATATATACATATATGTATATATATATATATATATATATATATATATATATATATATATCTATCTATATCTATATACATATATATATATATATATATATATATATATATATATATATATATATATATATATATATATATATTATATATATATATATTTGTCTCAAAAAGTGCAAATATGTTGTTGCCACCACGGAAGTCACCGCAGTTGCAGACAGTAAGTATTAGCAGAGGGGGTGCGTAGCCCGGGGTGGCATATTGAGGCCGGCTAGCGCTCAGTCGTGTCGTGGAACTTCCGGAACACTCTCTGCTCATGCTGAACTACCTTACATCTACTAACACAAAGGAAAAAGGACGGGAAAGGGGAGGACATCTTGAGAAATGAAAGATGATGCTCTTAACTCGACCTAGCCACTTTATTTAGTTTAGAAATGAAATTCTACAAAGAAAATTCACAAATTTTTAATTTCAATAAAAAAATTTTTATATAAAAGCAAACAGTCAATAAAGATAACAAAGAAAAAAATTAAGTTGATAATGTGAATCAAATATTACATAAATATAAAAAATCCAAATGGGTACTCACTCTTTCCTCGTAGAACTCCGAGCGCTCGGCGAAGACAAAAAACGAGTGTGGAGCCACTGTAAGTTAAGTTTAAATTAGTTTGAAGGCAAACAATCAGAATCAATAGAACACGCAACGGCCACTTAAATTACTATACTCCGCTATCCAACAGTCTCTTCTGTGTAAGCTCATCTGAAAAAAAAATCCAAAATCCGGCACTTTTCCTTCTCCATATAGCATTATTTAAAATCAAGTGATTCTTACTTCCCACTTCAAATTTTCGCTTCTACTTTCGACACAATGACGGTAGTTAAAGTCACAAGTAAAATTACACCTTCGTTTTTTCTTTCTTCACTCCTAAAGCATCCGCTGCTGGTTCGTTTTTTTCTTAAGTTTTTTTACTCCTACTTCGAAAACACCTAGCACCATGTGCAACCAATTGCGCTTTATTCGCACTTTTAAACTGTTTTTCACTTTCATCTTCCGACACCAAGAGACTCAATTTCGTTCCAGCCCAAATCCAGGCTTTCTTCCTTTTCGAATTAAAAACTAACAAAACTTTTCCCGACCCCGCCAAGAGCACTTCCGCTTCTTTTCAAGCCAAATACTGACAGCCTCAATTTCAACGAACTCAATCCAGCCTTTCACCTCCAGTAAATCCGATCCCACAATCCTTTTCATTTTCAATTACCGCTGCCGCATCTGGGTAACGTTATCGAAGTTCATTCCACTTCGATTTTGCTACCCACACATCTTTTTCCGTATCGACAAACGCAATAATATCCATGGTTTTGCATATATGGCTTGATTGGATGCTAAGTGTCACATATACATATACGGAAACTATTGATTTTGCCAATACCCCAAAAAGAGTGCCTCCCTGCGCTCGGGGAACTTGAACCCAGATTTCCAGCAGACCCCCCGTCGAAAACACGCGACATAACCAATGGAGCCATGTTCTATTGGTTGCCCATTCATTTAATAAGCAACTTCAACGATGCATCTGGGTATGAGATTGAATTTTGTTAGCAGGGAACGTGAATGAATTTTCGTTAGTATAAAAAAATGAAATTTGTTAGAGGGGATAGAATCAGTCAGTATGAAGGAAGGAATCAGGTTTTGTTAGGGAAAAGGTATTGAATGAAGATTTGTTAGTGGGAATTAATGAATGGAATGTTGTTAGTGGGAAAATTGAAATTATTAGTATATATTTTATTATTTGAGTTGAAAATAAGGGAAAATGGTAGGATTGTGATGATGGGGAAGTAAAAGTTATAGGGAAATTGGAAAAATGTGGAGATGTTACGGTTCCCAATTGAAGTTGTGAATGGAAGAAAGTTGGTACGCCGGAATTCGCAACAGTGTTTTATTTTTTTACTGTTCGCAAAATAAATTTTGAATATATTTTTCAGAAAGCGGAAAAACACTGAGTGCAATAGAAGTTTGAATCGACAAACTTAAATGATCATGAAATGCATTTTTCATTCCAGTTTTTATTACCTCATGCACAATTCAAGGCTGAAACATCAATTTTCAGCCGCTTATCGCTCTATCTTCGCTTTTATGTTGTCCGCACGATGTTTAACAATCAAATTATCCTTTTGACACATACACTCGCAAGACGTGCATTGTTTACAAAAATAGCTTGGGTGAACTCTGACGGCGTAAAAACATAAGCGCGAAACCTGTTTAAGTATGGGTGAGTTCCATTGTCGTGTGAAAAAGTCCTAATATAAAAAAATAAATAAAATAATTTTACAAAACCTAACTAAAATCGCGTCCTGCCTGTCCCTCCGGCATTTCAAGAAAAAAGAAAATTGGCCTGGGGATATCACATAATCAAAATAATTGATTCTAAATAATGTTTTAAACCATGCTTGCTTATCGCAAGAACATGATAAATGCCAACATTTGAATAAAACCAACAAATCAAAATGTTCAACCTCAAATATTTAATTTCCTATTATGTTTAAATTTCTTATTATAATTTATTGAATTTGCACGAGCAAGGACAACATTTCTTCCGCCCTAGAAAAGCAAAATATTCGCAATATTCCAGGAAAATATAAAAGTCAATACAACCGGCAAAGAGCAATCTTCATCATCATCTTGCAACATTGAAAATTCTTCCGGAAATTTTCGACAGCATCAGTAGGACATTTTCATGCTATAAGAATATCGAAGAATGTGCAGCGATAAGGCAGGCTACGACAGCAAAATAATAAATCGATTCCTTAACGTTTGAAAAATTACAAAATTGAATTTTCGCAAGAATGGCATGAGAATTTTTATTAGACATTCAAAATATTTTCGATATCGTGTTCTCAAGTCAAGCATGGCGGGAATAAAAATATTTTAGTAGTATTTCCAAGAAAATTGTTGGTTAAGGCTTTAGGGGTCGGTTCACTTATATGCAAAGCGGGTACTGGAGTTCATCAAACAGCTTTTTATTTAATTTATAAACGATACACGTTTCTCTTTTTCTCTGTTTATTTATCCAATTCACTTAGTAACCAATTTACATACTTATTGTCACGGTATAAGCAAGATACAACAATTTGTGTAGACAGAATACTTGGCTCTATCAGAAGGATTGTGACTCAATATATTACAAGTAAGAAAAACCAATGAAATACAAACACAAAATACTTGGCTTCAAAAACGAATAATTGTTACTCAATTTTAACCGGCTTCCATTTTGTCGCCATATAACTAACTTAAATAGGACATCAAATATATTAGTCCAGGAGCTAAGTGCAAAATGCTGTCCCATCGAACTACCTAGAAGCTAGAACTGCAGAAGCTACAAGCCGGTAGTGGTGCAAAAAGGCGCTAGTGGCCTACTTCCGGTTGGAAGAACCCTTCAACAAAAAATCCTCAACTAAGACGTCCTCGTCAAAATTATATGCAATGTTGTTACTGGTAGATTTTTTCCACACTCTCCTGAATAAAAACAACGTGAAAGAATTCTTTTGGAAATCCGCAATCGCCTTCCGGAAATCAAATTGCGTATCTAGCAAGCAGTTGAAACGGTTGACTTTGTATGACCTTTATCGTGATAGCGAAATAGAAACCCCTCAAATTTTACACCAAATGAAAGACTGTTTAATAAACTTAAGAAGTTGGGCCGACAGAAGTACGCTCATTTCAGAAGGGTCTTGTTCTCAACTTACGATATGTAGACGCCCTTAGTGGATCAACTCCAGAAAAACTTTAACGACATCTACACAAATACATACTCGCCTTAAAAGAAAATCCATTGTTACTACTGTTTAACCAGCCGCCATTTTGTTGAAATATAACCAACAATGATTGACTCAATGGAATCTTAAAAGTCTTTTTGTTATTCATTTTATTTCAAAGCTCGGTTAGGATCTAATCAAAATTGTAATGTCCGGTTCCATGCAAAGTCCAAATGGTAGGGAAATTCTAAATTGTTTTTGTTGTAATCAGAGAAAATTCAAACGGTTATAATTTATGTAAATATGACTACCTAAATATTGTTACATGCATGAATAATTCTGCAAGCTACTGTTGCAATTGTTTTCACAACCATGAAGAACCTCATGATCAACAAAGTGAATTTACTCGAAACCACAAGAACCCATCAAGCATGATCAACATCTGAAAGTGACGTCACTCCATTCATTAACCTGCTCGAGTATACTAGGTACCTTTCGGCAGAACATTCGCCAATATACGAGAAATGTGTTGTTAATGGCTAGAGATCCTATATAAAGGCGAGCTGAATGAATGGGGAGATCATTCATTACAACCGCGATAATAAAAACTGCGATAGAGCGCGAGGTAAAGGCGATATTGATTGAGTGATTGTGAAGTGATTTTAGAAGATAATTGCGATAGAAATTTATGGACAAGTGGAAGTTAGATTTTTGATAGTGAAATTAATAAATGTGCATTCTTTTAAATAAACTTAATTTAAAAGACATTGCGTTTTCACTTTTCCGGAACATTAGAATTATTGGCCGCGAACCATAACACGCGACAGTGGTGTCGAGAAGTGAGAAAGAAAACTTTGAAAGTGAAAACTTTCTAAAAATGCACAATAGTGAAATGTAACGTAGAAACTGGTGGAAAAACAGCCTGGAAACTTACATCTATAAATTGATCAATTGACCATATCAGAGCTCAAGGAGGAGTTGGAACAGCGAAGTCTGGCCACACAAGGTACAAAGGCCATTCTGATTGCACGCTTGCGTGACGCGATCGAGTCGGAAGGCGTGAATCTGGATTCGGGTGAGCCCTCAGATGCGGAACAAGGCGAAGCAGGTGGAGAAGTAGAGACACCCCAATCAAAGGAGCCAGTAAATGCGATAACGCAAATGTTAATGCTGATGCAGCAAGAGCAGCGACAACAGTCCTCCAATTTAACTGCGAAGCTAAATGAACAATCAGCAAAAATGGGCCAACAAGCGATCAAAATCGAAGCGGATTTGCAAAAACAGTCAACCAAAATAAAGGCGGAGCTTGGTAGTCTGAACCAGCAAATTAAATGCGTCGAAGAAAAGGTTTATCAAGTCGAGGAGAGAATCAACCATGAGATTAGCCAGGTCGCGGAGAGAATGAACCATGAGATGGAAAAAATAAAAAAGAAGGACTTGGAAGCAGCGAAGACAGTAGTAACCACCACACCAGCTCCGCTTATAACCGCAGCGCAAAGCACATCCAGAAATGTGCAAGCACCAATATTCGATGGGCAAACGGACTAGAGTATTTACAAAATCGAGTTTGAAGCCGCCGCTAGGGCAAATCACGGTAATGAGCAAGAACGAGCAACTGCACTAATTCTTGCTCCAAAAGGCCCAGCTGCCGAGCTTCTGCAGATGATCCCCGCCGAGTTGCACTCAAACCCGGCTGCTATAATGAATGCGCTCGACATGCGTTATGGAGACGATCATCTGAAGCAGATTTACCGGGCACAACTACGGCATCGGACGCAGAAGTCTGGCGAAACCTTACAGCAGCTAGCCCAAGACATTGAGCGCCTGGCATTTTTGGCTTATCCAGCTTACAACCCAGAACATCGAGATGACGCAGCAACAGAAGCATTCATCAGCGTATTAAAGGACCAGGAATTGCAACAAGCCGTGCGTTTAGCTCAAAAGCAAACAGTCAAGGATGCATTGGCTTATAGTCTGAACTTTGAGGCAGCGAAAAATGCGACTCGTACCACTTCCCGGGTCCGTGAAGTAGTGGCAGACAAGTGCGGGTGTGAGCACGTGGAAAATGAGCGAAAGCCGCAGGTGACTGGTGTGCCTAGATGCTGGGATCGCGGACAGAAGGAGCACTTGCAAAGAGACTGCAAGAAGCGAAGTAAATGGAGCTTTTGTCCAGGACGATGGAGATCCAGACCGTGTCAGGAGCCTAGGATGGAGGCCCATCAAACTGGAGGGGCCAACTTCGTTGGGCGGACGTTGGCTAGGAGGGTTGACATCCCCAGCACTCCCATCACCGTGTCAAGGCAACATCGTGGAGAAGCAGAAGCAAGTTGATGAAGAACATTGCACCATAACAATCGAAACTTGTGCGACCCGATCGACGATCCGACCAGACCTAGTGAGGCCCCAACTACTTCATAAGGGCAGTGTTCATGGGAATGCCGACGCCCTACCTCGTCATCCATGTCCAGCTAACTGCAAGCATTGCCGGCGGATTGAGGAAAAGGAGCCAACCGTTGATCTGCAAGTGATAATGGCCGAATTCGATGAAGGTTGGTCAGCGAAGGAGATTCGAGATGCCCAGTTAGCCGATGAAGACATCGGACATTGCTCGTATGGAAGGAGACGACTGGGCGGCCTGAGTGGAAAGACGTTTCAATGCATGGCGCAACCCTGAAAAGCTATTGGGCACGATGGAACTCCCTTCAGGTGGAGGTTGGTATACTCAAGTGGAAATGGGAAACGGCGGATGGCAGCTCCTATAAGATGCAAACTATACTTCCCAAAAGCCAAATCTACGATGTGGTTAAGAAGATGCACGAAGAATCCTCGGGAGGACACCTTGGCGTTAACAAGACCTTAGCGAAATAACGGGAAAGGTTTTACTGCCTCCATGCTTGAGAAGACGTAGAGGACTGGTGCCGTAGATGCATAGTTTGCGCTTCAGTTAAAGGCCGAAAGCGACGATTGAGAGGACAAATGCAAACCTATAACATAGGTGTACCATTTGAAAGGATTGCTATTGACACCGCAGGACCCTTTCCTGAATCCGAATAAATCCGCTGGTTGTAGCCAATTATTTCAGCAAGTGGCTTGAGGTCTACCCCATTCCCAACCAGGAAGCAACTACTGTAGCCAAACAGCTCATATTAAATTGGGTCAGTAGGTACGGCGTACCTTGTGAACTACATTCAGATCAAGGCCGAAACTTCGAGTCACTAGTTTTTGGCGAAACGTGTGAGCTGCTGGGAATACAGAAAACGATGACAACACCGCTGCATCCTCAATCCGATGGAATGGTCGAACGGTTCAACGGCACTCTCAATAAACACCTAACCAAAATGGTTGACGAGAACCAAGGGACTGGGACCGACACATCCCACTATTTTTGAGGGCGTACAGAGCTGTCGAGCATGCATCAACGGGCCAAGCCTCAGCCAAAGTCATTTTTGGAAAGGCTATTTGTCTGTCAGCTGATATAAAGTTCGGGACACCCCCTGAGAAACCCCAAACGATCTCAGAGTACCCAAGTGAGCTAAGACAACGGTTGAACCAGATACATCGGACAGTGCGAAAACACCTCGAATCGGCTACTGACCGCATGAAGACCACGTACGATCTTAAGGCAAATTCTACTGGCTTCCAGCAAAATGACTTAGTATGGCTATATAACCCGCAACGGTGAAAGGGTAGGTTTCCAAAGTTGCAACATAATAGGGAGGGACCATACCGAGTTACAAAGCGAATCAACCACGTCGTATACCACATACAGGAACACCGTAAGCCAAGAGCCAAAATGAAAATCGTGCACCTGGACCGTCTTGCCCCATATCACATCCAAGGAGAATTGACTACAACTGGCGACACATCTTTTCGGAGCGAAAAGAACTGAGGTGGGGGCAATGTTACATGCATGAATAATTCTACGAGTTACTGTCGCAATTGTTTTCACAACGATTAAGAACCTTATTATCAACAAAGTGAATTTACTTGAAACCACGAGAACCCACAAGGCGTGATCAACATCTGAAAGTGACGTCACTCCATTCATTAACCTGCTCGAATATACTAGGTACCTCTCGGCAGAACATTCGCCAATGTACGAGAAATGTGTTGTTAATTGCTAGAGACCCTACATAAAGGCTAGCTGAAGGTAAAGGCGATATTGATTGAGTGATTGTGAAGTGATTTTAGAAGAAAATTGCGATAGAAATTTATGGACAAGTGGAAGTAAGGGTTTTAATAGTGAAATTAATAATTGTGCATTCTTTTAAATAAACTCTTTTTAATTTAATTTAAAAGACATTGCGTTTTCACTTTCCCGGAACATTAAAATTATTCGCCGCGAACCATAACACGCGACAATATAAAATTTCCATGTATTTACAGGTACGTATAAGAATTTATTGGGAAAAGAGCTATATTTGCAAATACTGATATTATTATTAAAAAAGTAAAATAACTCTGAAACTCGACAGCGAAGCAAAACTAGTAGAGCCACAAACAAAGTTCATGACGTAGTCGAGGAAAAATACCTCAAATATAGAAAATATCATACTTGGCGAATACAATATTGAAACTATGAGCAAATTTGTGCATGTAAGTGCCAAAATAACGAGAAATAATAATGAAAGAAATGAAATCCGCCGTTTTTACGATCCTGAAGACCAGCTGCATACACAGGAAAACAAAGCTCCAAGTATATAAAACTGTGATAAGACGTGTGTTATGCTATGGGTGTGAAACACGGACCCTAACCCAAGCATCCCCAAATATATTGAACTGTAGTGAAACGGGTGGATATATGTCCGTAAAGGACTGCAGCGATGGTCTGCTGCCTTGGCGACAGAGGATGGTGAGATTTGCCGAGATTCCGAGATTGCCGAGATTGTCTGGGGATGCATGAATGCGCTGGCAGGCTAGCATTGCGGTGTCGTGGGGTGGGTTCTTTTCCCCAGCCCAAGGACCCACTAAAAAAAAATTTCGCATTCGCCAATTGATAGGGTCTTATTTGGATCGACTGGTGTCATGGCTGAGGTAACCTACTAAGGGTGGAAATCGCTGCTAGCAAGTAACAAACTGGACCGGGACAAAACAGACCGACTTAAGAGCAGACTTCGTACTTATCGAAGATACTTATGGAACACAAATAAGAGTGGGGCATCCAGGTGGAAGCTGTGCCCCTGGCATCTTCCCAACCAAATGTAGACTTGGCCATATATTTCCCATTTGAGCAAAAGACTCATACAAACATAATTTGTATGAATTTTTCCCTTAAATGAAAAATATAAGCGTGGCCAATTTATGTTATAGTATTATGTGATAGAATCACATAACACTATGCCATAAAAGGGCACGTGAGCGGAAGGCCACTCTACCTGGGCAAGAGCCCCTGCAACGCATGAAAAGTGTAGAGCTCGCCCGAAGGCTAGCTCAGTATAGTGGAGGGACCAGCCATCGTTGCGGTCAGGTTCGAGACCCGAATGGAAAGGCCGAAATTTTTTGTTTAATAATTCATTACTCTTCCTTTATTACTTCTGTTCGTACAGGCAAACATGTTTGTAGTCAAATAATCGGGGAGGTATTAACAACTTTTCACTAGCTGCGTTTCAATTCAATTAATTTACAAATTCTCATAGCTAGTGCAAACATTTTTGAAACACGTACAAACAACCTTTCCAGGTCCTAAATAAATCTTCAATATATTCAATCACGTAATTTTTATCCTTTGAGTTTTAGAAATTATAATATATAATCAATAAATAACATAAAATAAAACGGTACTCACCAGCATCCTCAACGAGCGCCCGTTGACGATGTGGTGATGACTTGGCTGATTCCTATTATTATTATTAAACTTATTTTTCTTTTCTCAAATAAAAGTAAACAACGTGGTATGTGCTGCCAGATCCTTCCCTGCTTCATAAAAGTAGTCTTGAAGTGTCGTTATTGTTGGTTCGAAGATATGCCTTTCAATATGACCACCAAGTTCACTTGGAAGTCTTGTATGAAATTTGACGGATATTCCTTCACGGTAATCCCGTTGAACGACCTCTTTAGTGCAATTCGACTGCACAGCACTACTTCCCGGGGCGTTTTTTTGTGAAGTTTTCACACACAAAACCGGATATTGCTCGTGAACTTCAATAAACCAAGATTCCCCACTGATAAAAGTTGCCAGGTCTGTTTTAGAACTGCAAACACTGATGAGAACCGGACTGTTACTTCACTGATTTCTCCTTTCACTGCTTAATATACCGATCCAACATTAAAATTGTTGCTACATTTTGTTATAGCAGGCCCTGGGCGATTTGTGTAACCATCTTCATCCATTCAATTTACACATTACAGCTTCAATTTTCACTTAGTAGCAGCCCATAGAATTTCCCGGTCCAAAGATTGCACTTTTTCCGGAAATTTTCACATAGTTCACGAACTGAACATCCACTTCATTCACAAGCCCATATAGAAAACACTCAAGCTTTTAACAATTCAGAAGGCTAGGGAGCACTTTTTACAGATCATCAATTTGATGTCCTTGACATCGACACGGTTGAATCAATAAAACCTAAAACACTCTCTTACACACAGAGTATTAAATGTGGTGTCATCATTTAAATTTCACCCATCCTAGACGAATCTGTCGATACGATAATATTTGCAGATTCGCATGTGTAAATCTCGATCAGAAGCCGAGTTTGAAACAAGCTTTCCGCGAGTCGCCCCTTCGCTAATTTTTCAAGAAACAATCGCGAAATGACAAATAAACTTGTAAGACATGCAGTTTTCCGAATCCTAATGTACATCCAGTTAGTGGTTTTTCCTTTTGCTTTCGCGGCATTCGTGCTGTTTGGCAATTTCAAGCAGACTCCCCTTTGTTTGTCCATCGTTCACTTCTCGATGTTGCAACGGTAAATTTCCAAGCTTCTAGCTCAGCTAAGTTAGATTGCATTCGCAATGCAATCCGTAGATGGCTGTATGATTTCAGTGTTCCTCTGTCTGAAATTTTATGTGCAGATTTGAATTTTAAAATTAACAGAAGTAAAAAAAAATATTTTAAATAATAATAAAAAGATAAATATAATAAAGAATATAGTTCGAAAGAAAAGTTTAAATTTAATATAGAAGAAACATGATATAAAATTTACATTTAATAAAAAAAAATATTTTATGATTTATAACTATGAATGGAAATATTTAAATTTTTTTTCAAATCTGCAATTAAAATTTTGGTTAAGCGTTATCAACGTTTTCGAGCAGTTTGGTCGGTTACTACAGAACGCCTTCGAAAGACAGGTCCTGAGGCGAATAATCGGTGCGAAGCTAAACGGGAACCAATAGCAAGTTCAGTACAACCATGAGCTGAATGAAATTTTTGACGAGCCGGAGGTCTCAATGATTGTAAGGCTGCCGAAGCTGCAATGAGCTGGCCACATGAATCGTATGGACGAAGAATGGATACCCAAAAAGGTATTCGTTGGGAGAACTGGAGGCCGGAGATCAGTGGGGAAACCGAGGAAAAGCTGGTCTGAGTTCATCGCTGCTCGGATTTCAAAATTGGAGGACGCCATCAATGGACCGAGACATTTGTAGGTGCTTGTTGCAGGAAGCGAAGGCCCGAGAGGGGCTGTAGTGCTACGAAGGAGAAGAAACTTTGCTTTCAATTCAATAATCATGATTTATTATATCCAGTATAACGTAAACTTTTTATTTTTCTAATATATTTCGTAATTGAAACTTTGGCTACTCTGTTTCGAAGTTAAATATAAACTCATTTTAAATACCGGGCCGCGTGAACAGTATAGGAAAGGGTTCCTCCCAGATGAATAAAAGGGCTACTCGCAACATATTCAAATGGCAATAATTTCTTTAAATAGGAGTTGAACCTTTTTTAATTTTCTTCTGTAAGACGATTTGACTATCGAATTTGATTTTAATATAAGGGTACTACTGCTATTAATCATCGACAACTCCGGCCGGGGAGGCTTGGGTCTGGGATCCTTCTACTGGAGACGGGCATAGACGCCATTCGTCTACTCGTTAATTTTTCCGCGGAGCCTTCAGTGAACTTGTCTTGCGCTGGATTCCTCACTTCCCACAAAATCGCCTGTGTTTCGCTGAGTCCACTTGTATCGATGAAAACTCTGAGCAAATCTAACGGCTTTCCACAAGTCGATGATCGCCAAAACCAATCCAAATTGTCGATATTCATCCGACACTTGTGTCGCAACTCCGATTTCCCGAAAAAAGAGAGTTCAAAGCGTGCCAAAACTGATCCTCATATCAGCTCTGAAAGAACTGCTTCCTGAACTAGGAAAAATTCGTTTTTCTTGAATTTCGTTTCGAACTAGTTCACGCAAATCGGCTCACTTGTTCTTTATCATCCACTGAACTGTGAACGGAAAACGACATTCTTGTTGGATAATTTTCGCTCTGAGAGTCGGAGTTTGTTGATTTTCATGGTGCAGTTTGTTTATGTTTTCCACGAAGACGGCTAGTGCGGGCATTTTTGTTACTCGGGAATTGATCATTTAGCGTAGCTCACGCGAGATAATGTGTGTTATTTCGGGCGACAGGAAACTTCACGATATTTGGAGATGAATTCAGCTGTATAAAGCCCCCTTTTAAAAAACGATATTTTCCTGTTTTTTTAATTCCAAACACGCGATTCAATCGTCTTCTGCTGACAAGGCTCACTATGAATTCATTTTTGGCAAGATGAATTGTACCATTTCTTTCATAATTCGTTCTCAATTCACTCTCTCTAACCACTTTCACTATCACTTCTTTTAAAGTTACTTTTTTCGCTCCGACAACACCAAAACAAAAAACATACTTTAGTGATCTAATTAACGTTTTTTCTTTTTAGGGTTTTGTAAAATAATTTTACAAAACCCCTACTAAAATCGCGACCTGTCTGTCCGTCCGTCCGTCCGTGTGTCAAAACAGTTTTTCTCGGAAACTGCTTAGGCTAGAAACATCATATTTTGTATGTGGGTGTAAAGTGGTGCTCTCTTCAAAGTTCAATTACCAAAAAAATTTTATAAGGTATTTAAGGGGGGGCTCCCCATATAGAGGAGTGGGCCCCGAAAAAAAAATTTCATCAAAGGTAGTCAATATGGGTATCTAAACGAGGACTTTTCAAAACAGGTCTTAAACTGACATTTTTCGCTTCAGGGGGCGCACACGAAGGTGAAGTGCACGAAAAATTTGTGTCACCCCCTCGCGATTGGACACCTGTGATCCGAAAAATCAGAAAAAAAGTAACGAGGTAGATATTTATGAGTACAAAAACAACAAATACCTTAGAAATCGAAATTCACTCAACTTTTTTAATAATAGTATGATTGTCGAATTTTGCATTTTCCCCCAATAAAATCATACAGGTACCCTTAAACTCTACGAGCCTACATATAAGGGCCTAATACCCTGCTAGTTTGATGAAAATCCAATCATATTCGCGGAAGTTATAGCCATTTGAAATTTCTGCAATTACAACAACAATAACACACAGTTTTGGTATTTTATGGATTTTCCATCGGTTCAGACACAGCAATTTTTATTTGATCTTCTTAAAATTTCCAGATAAGATTTATAACAAAACATATCTTTGGGATTCATAATCTAAGTGATTTTTGTTAGTTTGGAACAAAATGGGGACCGTTGAAAATGGAGAAACAATGAGTTTTCTTTTAAATGTGCCCATCTCTTTGACATGTTTCCTTACTTTATTTGTTGCTGGTGACCGTAGTTCGAAGAGGTTGGGTACAAAACCCTTCTGATATGACCGTAGGTCTGTTTACCTAACTTGTTTTGTTTTTCTTCAGATTCACTCGCGAATCGTCTTTTTAGTTTATATCGTCCTTTTTCTCCATTTTTCCACTTCCACCAAATAGTCGTCACCATCCATAAACTGACTTAAAAACTTTTTCTCTTTACAAATCCCAATCGAAGCCATTTCAGGACTATAAATCCCAAGTCACTCCGACAGCGCAAAAACTCACTCTTCATTCAAAGCCAAATACAGATTGACTGCCTCCAAATCAAGTTCTTTACTCCCTCAAAAAAAAAACCAATCTCGCAATCTTTTATTTTCCCAATTCCCACTACCGTACTGAGGTAATTTAATCGAAGTTCAATACACTTCGATTTCGTTACCCACACATCTTTTTCATATCAGCAAATGCAACAATTTCCATTTTGCATATATGGCGATTTGCACAGCCATGATAGCGTTCGATCATATGCAAATCTTTGTATCCACGGAAATATTTGATTGCTTTTGCCGAAATGCAAAATGAGCACTCTCTCCACGAGTGATTGTTAAAAAGCCGAAGCATCCACAAAGTGTGACTGTTTTGTGCGGTTTATGGGCTGGCGGCGTCACCGGGCCGTACTTCTTTGAAAATGAGGACGGCTAAGCAGTTACCGTGAATGGTGTTCGCTGTTGCGAGATGATAACGGACTTCTTGTGGCCAGAAATTGAAGTTATTGACCTGGACGATATGTGGTTCCAACAGGATGGTTCCACGTGCCACATAGCGAACGAAACAATGGCTCTTTTGTGCGAAAAATTCAATGGCCGTGTTTTCTGACGTTGTGGCGATGTTAATTGGCCTCCACGATCATGTGATTTGACACCGTTGGACTTCTTGCTCTGGGGATATTTGAAAGAAAAAGTGTACGTCAATAAGCCAAGAACAATTCAAGAGCTAAAGGATGAGATAATTCAGCATAATATTTTCTTTTACACATAATTGTCATAGATCCTTCTATTATAATAAAAAAATATTAACATGATTCTCTGAGAACTTTTTTGTTTTATTTACAATTGACATCGTGCGTTTTGGTTGGACCACCCTTTATTTTACTCAATCATAAAAATCAATCTCAGTTCCCGCTGTGGTACCGAAGTAATGTAAACTAAGTTCAATACACTTTGATTCCGTTACCCACACGTCTTTTCCATATCGACAAATGCAACAATTTCCATATTGCATATATGGCGATTTGCATAACCGTGTAGCGTTTGATTATATGCAAATCGTTATATTCACGGAAATAATTGCTATCCACAATGAGCACTCCTGCGCTCGGGGGAACTTGAATTCAAGATTCCAGTGAACCCCCCGGTCGAGTCTACGACGCTACTACCGAAGCCACCTTCTGTTGATCTCCCATTCACTCATTTAGCAACTTCAACTATAGGGTTTTCCAATAAGAGGTGTTATTTTGATTTGCCCGCTATTTTGGTAGATGTCACTTTTAAAGCTGTCATTTTTTGACATTTGACAAGTAGAACGCTTCAACAACGCATTGAAATTATTAAAATTCACTATGAAAATGGGGAAAATTTGGCAGAGACGGTTCGTGAAACTCGAACATTTTTGTGTCCTCGTGAAGCACCTTGTTAGGCCACAATACAGTAATTGGTGGAAAAATTCGAGCTGTTGGAACAACTTAGTGATGTTGAGAACAAAACCCGTGCACGTCACTCAAGAACAGCCGAGAATTTTGCTGCTGTAGCCGAAAATATTGAAGAAAACCCAGGTTTGTCCATTTCCCATCGTTCTTTGGAATTAGGCATTCCACAAACGTCATTACACCGTATTTTGCATAAAAATTTGGGTCTTAAGGCTTATAAAGTTCAGTTAACACAAGAACTCAAGCCGGTCGATCATCAACAACGTCGTTTCTTTGCTGATTGGGTCATTGAAATGCATGAAAATGATCCGGAATTCTATCGAAAAATCAACTTGAGTGATGAGGCCCATTTCCACCTCGATGGCTTCGTCAACAAGCGAAATTGTCGCATGTGGGGCTCGGAAAACCCAAGAGTTATTGCTGAAAAGCCTCTCTATCTTCAACGTGTGACTGTTTGGTGCGGCTTATGGACCGGCGGAGTCATTGGACCTTACTTTTTCGAAAATGAGGCTGGAGTAACAGTTACGGTGGATGTATTGCGCTATCGAGAGATGATTAATGATTTTTTATGGCCGGAATTAGATGGTATTGATCTGGACAACGTTTATTTTCAACAAAACGGCGCTTCGTGCCACACAAGCAACGAAACCATTGATCTTTCACGGGAAAAGTTTCCGGACCGTGTTATCTCTCGAAGAGGTGATCACAATTGGTCACCGAGATGTTAACTTGCAACTTCTTCTTTTGGGCCACATGAAAGAGAAGGTCTACGCCAACAGTCCAGCGTCGATTCAAGACCTCAAAGATGGAATTCGTGAGGCTATCGAGGACATAGGGTAGCCACTTTGAGATTTCATTATGGAAAATTTCATGAAAAGGATATGGTCCTGTAGGCGTAGTCGTGGTGGTCATTTGCCTGATGTTATTTTCTACTATTAACGGCATACCTTCCTATTTATAATGAAATAAACATCCGATCATTGATATTAAAAAATGGCATTTTTCTTTTGATATCAAAATAACACCTCTTATTGGAAAACCCTGTACCATAATTAAGCTTTTGTTTAACAGAACACAAAAATTTTACTTTATTCTATTATCGTTGTTCAGCTTCCATTTTTCGAACTCCTTTAAATTACCCGATCTACATTATCATTTGACGAGATTAAGTTTGTGGTTTTGAAAGTGTTGAAGAAAATGATACCATGATAATACCCATATGATTTATTTGGGGAAAAATTGAAATTAAAACCATACCATTGTATTATTAACAAGGTTAAGCGAATCCTGACTTCTAAGGGGGGGACATATTTTTCATATCTACCCTCCTCCGGCACTCTTTAAAGCCGAGAACACTGTTTGCCAAGGGCGTACGCAGGGGGGGCGACGGCCACCCCCTAAATGACCGCGTTTTTTTTTTATTTCCGGTGAAGAAACTTCAATACCACTCATTGTCAATACTTGGTTTTGTTACATTAATGTATCTTGTGGGAAAATATTTATACAATTATGTCATATCGGTCAGTTAACATAGGTATTTGAACTATCGATGTATCGGGAAAACATGTATCGCTATCGTTTTCGATACATATTCTCTTCGGCAGGTATCGATTTGCGACTAGTTCATACAAGTTCATACTAAAGGTATACCGAGAAACCCTTAATCGCGCATCGGTCGTTATATTTTCCTCTGCATTTTGTATTGTTTTATTTGTTTTGTATCCCAAGCGGCTCCTGACTTCCTACTATTGTGGACTGTTGTTGGAAAATCGTTTCATTTCATTCAATGGACATTAGAAAATTTTTTACGGGTGAGTACAAAACTTAAATTGTTTGCATTAAGGCGACATGTAGACTATAAGAATGGTCAAAAAAAGAATGATAGAAGCGAAAAAACAAAAGAAGGCTCCATAGTTTTCATCTACATTTAACTAAGGATGGTCGATTGCTTTTTTTTTTGTTCGGTATAGTGGAAAATATAAAAACTAGTTGTATTCTGTAGACGATTTTTGAAATGTCTTAATTTTTCATGAATTTCTGAGATATCTATTAGCTTTTGTTTGCGCTTATCTAAAGAAAACAGGTTAGATGAAAATTACTCTACAAGGAATTTCGAAGTAATCTAATTGTTAAATAAATTAAAAAATTCACGAAATATTAAAAATTTCTTGAAAAATTCGAGTGATACGCCATACGCATCACATAGTCGCACATTATAAACGAGCGAAAAAACATCAGAAAGCTTCCACAGGCCAAATTTCATATGAAATCATTAATTTATAATGTTTATAGAAATATTAAGCAAAAAGAATCGTGAAATTCGGCATAATTTGACGTTTTTAATCTCGTTACCAGCGAATATTCCTTAACTCATTATTTAAAAATTAAGGCATTTCCAAGCAGCGCCAATGGAAAAATTATTAATGTTGTTTCCCAAAATTAAAATTTTTTAATTCACAATAGTTGTGTAATGCTTAATTGCGATTTTAAATTATTGAGAAATGTGAAACCTTAATTCAGAATTTCGGAATTTTCAAAAATTCAAGGTATTGGGAAATTTGTAATAATTGTATTTTTTTTCTTATAAAAAAAAAATATATATATATATATGATATAGATAATAATAAATATATAAAATAATGAATATATAATAAAAATATAAATAATATAATAAAATATAATAATAAATATATATAATATATATATAATAAATATATAAAATATATTTTTTTTCTTATACTTCTTTTATTCGGAAAAATTCAAGAGCATTAAAATTTAATAGAAATTTTTAAATTTACTTCAAAATCTCCACTTTTCAGCTCCCCAAAAACGAAAACGTGCTGAAAGCAATGGAGACAATGAAAGTGAAGCGGGTGTTGAAGAAAATGAAACATTGACTTCCGCAAACAATCTTGCAACTTTATCGGACAACGTTCAAAAAAAAATTGCAACTTCTTCATGTTCGGAAACATCGCGATTGGAAGAATATTCCTCGAACGATTTGGGGGAATATGTCGGGAGATCATCACTCATGTCTACCAGTGAAAAAAAGGAAATCTTGAAACGATGTTGGCAACCACCCGAAAATTACGATTTTAGTGACGATGCCAAAGATTCAGCCAGGAAGTTCATTTTCGAGTGGTTAAAACAATACTCCCCTTGGCTTCAATACTCCAAAAAATTAAAGGGTGCGCTCTGTTCATACTGTGTTATTTTTCCGCCTCAAAACGTTCAGGGTGTTTTGGAGTCATTCGTCAAGAAACCCTTTATTCGTTACAAAAATATGCACGAATATTGCAAAAGTCATTCCACTAATCAATGGCACTTAGGAGCAGTCAAAGCTGCAAAAAAATTTTTGGATGCAACACCCATCAGCATTTCAATTCAGTCTGGGCATCAAAAAACGATTGAAGAGAACAAAAAGATCATCTCATCCATCATCTCAACCATCATATTTTGCGGTACCCATGATATGCCGCTAAGGGGAAAAGTCCAAAACGAAGGTAATTTAGGTCGAATTTTTTAAACAAAACTAGGTATGTGTCATGGAACACACGATAAAAAAAATACTGTATTTTGAAAAGAGTTATTCATTTGTGTCCGTAACATCTGATGTATAGAGTATGAAATTTAGCAATTTTTAAGTTAGGAAATTATGTTCCAGTTGTTCAAAACTGCCTTATTACAATTTTTGTAACAAGATAAATTTTTGGCAATCGGTCTTGAAGAATAATAATATTATTTCATAAAATTTAAAAAGTCAATAAAATTTTTAGAAACAATTAGCAACAATTAACAATTTTTTAGAAGACAATACTTATTCCTAGGTGTATTTTACGATTTGATTCAACTGCAAGTCGTGGCTGGTGATCGGAGTCTTGAACAGCATTTCGAAGACGGAAGCAAAAATGCAACGTACTCGTCCCCGCGGATCCAAAATGAACTAATCAATCTATGCGGCCCCGTACTAACAGATGAAATCATCAAGGAAGCAAAAGATGCACCGGCCTATAGTCTGATGGGAGATGAAAGTCGCGACATTTCAGGAAAGGAACAACTATCGATTGGTATCCGATTTTACCACCAAAAGAAAAAAGTCATTCAAGAAGAGTTTGTAGGATTCGTCGAGTTGGATGCAATGGATGCAAAGACAATTGCTTCCGCATTAGATCAATTTATCATAGATGCAGAGCTTGATCCGAAAAAATTCAAAGGGCAAGGATATGACGGTTGCTCGACTATGTCAGGGCACGATAACGGCGTGCAGGCCATTTTAAGAAAAAAATATCCTCATGCTCTGTACTTTCATTGTGCAAGTCACAAGTTGAATTTGGTTGTAAATGACCTGAATCAAGTTCCAGAAATCCGTAATACGGTAGGAACAATCAAAGATGTCATCAACTTTTTCCGTGACTCTATTTCTAGAAAAAAGTATGTTCCAAATATTCCTGCTCTTTGTGAAACTCGGTGGTCGGAAAAATACAAAAGCATTTCAGTTTTCAAAAAGCACTTCAAAACCATCGTCGATGGATTAGCAAAACTGGCCGTTGAAGGAAACTCTGGTACCAGATCAACTGCTTTTCAGCTGCATTCTGCTGTCACTCAAACGACTTTCATCATATGCCTTGTTCTGATTGCGAAATATTCTGCCTATCTTGAGCCAATCGTGAACGTCTTACAATCACAAAAGTTGGACCTTCTTGCGTGCACGAAACACGTCCAGAAAATAATTCAATTGGCAAAAGATCATAGAATTGACGTTGATTGCAAAATCGAAGAACTCATCGATGAGTCCAAATTGATTGCCGAAGAAAACCTAGTTGAACTGCTGCGAAGACCGAGAACAGCGAACAGTCAACAACATCGCTCAAATCATCCTGCATCGGATGATGTTCAATTTTGGAAGAGATCTCTGTTAATTCCATACTTGGATTCCTTGATCAATGCATTGGAACGAAGATTCTCTGATGAAAACCTGCCAGCCTTTTCATTGTTTCAGTTGCATCCATCGAACATGTTAAAAATGAACATTCAAGATTTTATGAAAAAATCAGAAAACTTCACCACTTTCTACGCCTTAGAAAATTTTAGTTGAGAAGCTGAACTGTGGTACAATCACTGGAAAGAAAAAAAAATCAGCTGCGAAGATCTTCAAAAACTGGACCTGTGTGATGTCGTACAAGAAACAGAAGATTTTTTTCCTACAACAAAACTCGCTCTTCAAATTGCCCTAGCTCTACCTTGTACCACGTCCTCGATTGAAAGAACTTTCAGCACGTTGAGAAGAGTGAAAACCTGGCTCCGTTCAACTATGGTGGAAAATCGATTGAATGGTAAATAAAAAAATAAGAATGATTTATTTTCAAATAAACTGTATTTAATGCGATTTTTGTTCCAGGATTATGCATGCTGAGCCTTCACAGAAAAAAAGTGAAAGAAAATGAAGAAAAAATTGTAGAAAAAGTTTTAATGAGATTTGCTGAAGACCCTCGCCGTTTGGCACTCATTTGAATTTATTGTATGCAAGTGTTCATGTTGACTGAAAAATGATATATATAATAAATATGATAAATTTATCTAAAATTTCATTCGTTTGTTCTGCCCCCCCCCCCCCCCCCCCCCCCCTAATGATAATCCTGCGTACGCCCTTGCTGTTTGCAGACCTGTTTTGGAAAGCCTATCGCTAAGACCTTTGATTTTACACCCCGTACGACTATTTTTGGCGAAATAAAAGATTTGAAATAGTAATTTTTGATACTCGAACTTTCAAGAGGTCATTACTTTTGATCTGCTTACTCAATTTGGTGTCTGTGGCTGCTGAAATTTCGAAGAAAAACTCCTGTAACGCAATCAACGGACACAAACAAACGGACGTACAGCCGGACAAAGACAAATAAAAGGGACTTCAATAGGGTTTGGTAAGTAGTACCAACCTCTAAAAAATACTCTTTCTATGTTAAAATTGCTATACGGGAGTAAATGAGGAATAGCAAAAAATATTCTTTCTAAATTTAATTCCATATGATTCTTTATTTTTCTTTAGTTTTTCTCTTCCTTATTACATTCAGATTATTCCACTTTTTGTAACCACTCTACAGACTAAAAATTATTCAAAATTTCAAAATATTATATACTTATTACATTATTATTATCATTTATATGTTTACTTTCTTGTTTTAATACTGTACAATGAAGTTTTGTTTGTAAACTACATAAATAAGATTCGTTATCGTATAAGTGTTGTTTATGTTTTTCTTTAAACATTTAAACATATTAAGAGAGAAAATGATATGATGGCGTTAGATTTTGTTGATATATTTATTCAAAATTTTTATTGTTGACTTGCCTTAAATTTCGATCAAAACTGGCTAAACGGCTATAAATGCTTCGTTTCCAAAAATTTTTATATGATTTTATTTTGCAGATTGCAGTCGATGGCAGAGGTATCGGAATTCAAGCAAATGAAAAATGTATCCGGAACGAATTTCGGCCTTTCATTATAAAATCTAGATAAATATTTGTCAGTTATTCTTATCTAGTAAAGATTTATATTCGTTTATTTGTTGAGGTTGTTTTGCATTTCGAATGTTTTTAGTTCTATTTCAGCTATGTCTCTTATTCGTTAGTGCTTGGCTACAGTTAACAGATTTCTATTTTGCATTATTTACATAGAAACTATTAAACGTTAAATGGCATATTACAGCAATATTGCAAATTCGAAGAATGTTTGCTATTAAGAATCGTTTCAGTTGACCAACGGATTTTATTTTAAGACTCCTACCCGAAATACAATGGCTTCGCTTTTTTATATCGTCAGAATCAAAACGTTTACACTGGCATTAATATATATTTTTTTAAATTATTTGCTTTATTTTAGAAACATTTTCGGTGATATTTGAAATACGCTCTTCTATTCTTCTTTCTTTCAATAGGGCTTAACATTACTTATCTTTGCTATGTCTATGGTAAGGTTATATTATTCATTTATTTATATAAAACATAAATAAAATAAAAAAGCTAGGATAATGGAAAAAACAATAAAAATCGCTCCATTAAATCATACAAAATCTACAATTAAATAAATGCAAGCATTTCATAATATTCCTTCATTATTTCCTTTCACGATTTGGTAGTATGTTATGTTTCGTTTTCAATCTTCTTCGCTCTTTTGATGAAGGTATCGTAACATTAGACACGTTGAATAGAATATCTTTTTGTTTGTTTTATTTTGATATTTCAAAAAGTTTTAAAATTAAATGATACGTTACATCATTAAATTATATAAATATAAATATATATACTTCGTAATTTTTTTTTGCGTTTTTTTATAAATTCAGTTTTATTTAAAATTTAATAATAGCATAATAATAATATTAAAATAAGATTTATTCGCAACTACGTGCACGTCGTTGGAACCGTTTCATTCGTCGATACCATTCATCTTTCCATTCAATGACAATTGATCGGGGACCAAGACCGATGGAACCAGGCGGCGCCTCGGAGTCTTTGCCCAAAATTAAGTATGATCTGAAAAATTTAAAAAAGTCAGCAATTTTGTTTTAATTTACTTAAAAATATAAAGAATAAATCACTCACTTATTCATTTTAATTCTAGGACATCGACATTCGAGATCTTTCAACGGTATCTCCCATGTTAAAGGACCTCGTCTTAGCATGGCGCTCGTTGTACCCTTCATAATCGAACTCTTCTTGAATATGGCCAGAACGTTGATGGTGAACCTCACCATTTCTTCTTGACTGCCGCTTTTCATGTAATTTTCGCTGCTTGTTTCTGAGCTTATATCGCGTCCGATTACTTTTGCCATTATCGCTGTAATGAAAAAAAATAAGGCTTAGTTTTTGCCAGTAACTACAGTGGAAAATGTTCTACAAAATTAAAGATTAAAAGTGTTAAGCTGTCTCAATTGTTTTTCTCTATTTTTGAAGAATAAAGAAGATAAAAATGACTGACCTTAGAACGGTCTCTGGAGAACACTTAGAAATACAGAAGCTCGCCGCTTGAGCGCTATAAAATTCTAAGGTGAAAAGAAGAGCTTCACGCTACACTCACTGGACGGTTATCAATGGTGCGAGTTGCCAAAATATCAGTGTGAAATAACATTTAATTTTGTACGAAATAACTAATCAAACAAACTAGTGTGAATACGTAATAACAGCTGTCGTGTGTCAAATTGCATCCAGTAGAAAAAAAATAAAGACTTCAATTGGTGGCCCCCGTGTTTAGGATATACAAAGTTTCAATTCAGAAAGGTTATGTTCAATAACCAAACAAACTACATACCATCGTTTCTCTGTGTCAACCTTTCACACCAGCGTTAAACGCCACCCGCATTCGGTCAAGCACACCATATAAGATTACAGACAATACGTTAGTGGATCTTTCCAACGAAACATTGAACACTCAAATGGACTCGATATTGTTGAAACCTCAAGCGAAGTTGGATTTGGAGTTAAACCCAGCAGTGTCGCTGCGATAAACCAAATAAAACTGCCACCTTTCTGGCAAAATTACCCGAGCACCTGGTTTTTGCAGGCAGAATCGCAATTCAATGCTAATCGAATTACAAGTGATAATGTTAAATTCTATACAACGTTTGCTGGTTTAGACAAAGAAACATTCCAGCAAATTCATGACATTGCACGATTGCCACTGACAACAAACAAATATGGGCACTAAGTCTAGCACTCGCTGCGTGTAGACGTGTTTTTAATTCGCTCCTGTCAAGAATTTTTATAAATTAAAATAATTTTTAAAAACGTCAATTAGAAAGTAATTTTATAAAGAAACTTATTACATCGTCGAACTATTCGAACAATTTATCGAGTATCTGGACTTTACCTGCGAGAAAGTTTCAAGAAAGAAAAAAAGTTTTTTTCACCGGGGGGATGGAGGAGCCCGACGGCTTCCCACCGCTGGGGGACCCAGAGCCAGGCATTTTGAAAATTACAAATGATAAAATAAACAAGCGGAAAAATGAACAAGACAATTGTGAGCATGGAAAGCGAATTACGATTTCAAGCGAAGATTATGAAAAAGTAACCATGGAGAATGCAAGGGTTACGAAACAAAATGACGAATTAAAACTCCGGATACAGAGTTTGGAAGATATGGTCCGGACGTTGTCAAATGGGAGCAAACAAAAAGCGAAGCCACAGAATACGTCCGGCAAAGGAGAGCCGATACTAACTAAGAAGAATGAAAAACAGGAAACAACAAGCAAGACCAACGGGAAAGGAGTACCAACATATAAAACGAAATCGCAAGATATGAGCAAGACAATCCATGATGCGGAAAATATCCTGAGCGCAGGAGGAGCGAACGACAGCGCCAATTATTAATCGGTGCGGTCTGCAATGAACGAAGAAATGGACGTCGAGATAGAGAGCAACGATAAGATAGGTAATATTGGTAGCGATAATAATTTCATTAAATATTTAAAATTAAAAAATAAGAAAGAGAAGAAGCCAACCGGTGTGTCTGCTGGTCCTTCTAATAAAGTTAATAAGGTAAATGAAAAAGTTCCTCCAATAAACGTTTTTGGGCAGCGTGGAGGAGATATGGTTTGGTTATTGGCAGCCGAACATAAAATCGAAAACTTTGAAATTAAGAGAGTGACCGGTGATAAGCTCTCGATCAAGACAAAGACACTGGCTGACTTCAAACAGGCGAAAGATGCTCTTAGTAGTGTCCAAGCTCCCCACTTCACATATACGCCGAAGGCGGAAAAAATCAGACCTTCCTGTTGAAGGGCCTGGACTGTGGGGAGAATATAGTTAATCTCCTTGAGATGTTGCAGGAAGCAGCACCAGCTGTTAAGTTCATCTGTGTGAAAAATTTTGCTACTAGGAGATCAACTGTAGAAGGTAAAATATTACCATTTTATTTAGTCCAAATTTCCAACGACAGCAGTCCGAGTGCCCTCCAACAGGTAAGGTACTTAAACTTTAGAGTTGTGAGGTGGGAACGACTCCAAAAAACTGAGGTCAACCAGTGTTACAGGTGTCAAAGATTCGGTCATTCGGCTGCCAATTGTGCAATGCACTATCGCTGTGTTAAGTGCAAAGATATCCACGCCCCCGCTGAATGCAAATTGGCTCAGATGGAGCCAAAAGAAAAATTGTATTGTGTTAATTGCGGTACATTTGGTCATCCAGCATCATACCAAGGATGCCCTCGGTATCAAGATGCAAGAGCTAAATTTTCCCCAAAGCAAACCAAAGTAAATCACAATCTGTTACCTTCCAACTTCATCAAACCCGGGGTATCATTTGCACTTGCTGCCAGAGGACCAGCAGACAACAATATAAATAAAATAAATAATGTAAGTGGCAATAATGAGCTGCTTCTTAAAATCGACCAGCAACTTGAATCGCTTTCAGATAGAATTAATAAGCAAGACCAAAAAATCAATTTCGTATTTCAAAGTTTAGGTCAACATGCTCCAAAATAGTTTGTCATCCAGTCACATTCCCATGGATAGGATTCGTCTCATATCGATCAACGTCAACTCCATTGTTACTATACATCGGCGTGATTATCTCCTTGAATTCATTGTTAAGCAAAAGCCTGACATCATGCTTCTCACCGAAACCCACCTCAATTCATGGCACTCCATGACATTCAAGGATTTTGAATTTGTAAGAAACGATAGGGTAATAGGTGATGGGGGAGGTGGCACCGGGATATTGGTTCGAAGACCCTATTGTTCCAAAATATTGAAAAAGTCGAATTCAAAAGCTTTGAATCTCTTGAAGTGTCCGTTATCAAAATTTCACTGCCAGGTGGGGATAACCTCTTCGTTATCTCTGCCTATGCAACTGGTGGAACTGTTCTCAGGCTCAAGGAGGAACTCAATTCCTTGTTTGAAATACTCGAATTGAACAGGCTTCATAATTATTATATTCTTGCTGGTGACCTGAACGCCAAGCATACATCATGGCTGAACGCCACCAATAATCCAAGAGGTGTATTACTGAAATCGTGGATAACAGAGAACCAAATTGAATACAGGTGCAATCTATATGGGTCGGAGTTCCCAACATACCCTAGGACAAATTCATATTTGGACCTCTGCATTGCTGACGCAAGACTCGAATTCAACTTTAATAGTCCTCAACGGAAACCGCAGGTGCTTCCTTACGATAGCGACCATAACGCAACCGTAATGGAAATCAATCATCAAAGGGATGATTTCTTCCTCATTCCAGTTCAACACGAAAATCATCGGTTGAACTTCAAAAAAACAGACTGGGGAAAGTTTCAAAAGGAGTTTAATCAGGAGTACCAGAAGCAATGTCCCCCTTCTGATGGTGCCAACTCTTGCTCAATGGTTCCTAATGACAGGAATCTAACTAACGATGAAATAGATCTCTATTTGTCGAAGTTAGAGAAGCTGACGTTGGAAACGATTGAGAAAGTAGCTCCCAAGATTAAACATCGAAACAGTATGGAAGGATGTGAAACACCAACCATCGCAAGGTTGAAAAGATTGAAAAGCCTTCTTCTCACACGCGTCAACAATTTATCGACGATTTTTGGATTACAACCATCCCTCGTTGGCTTTGTTGAAATTACATCTGAAGAATGTCTGGACCTTAATCCGGTCATACTTCAGGAGTGAGGTCAGCAATCAATGGGCGGAAAAATTGAGGGTAATTGGCCCACAGGACCCAAACGGCGTGTTCACGAAAGTGAATAGCATATTCCGCAAGAAGTCTTGAGTGAAGGTATCGAATCTTGAAGTCACTAGTGATGAGATAAATCTTCTCGATAGGGCTGGTATCGAAATTGATAGTACGACTCCGGATGGAAATGGAAACAGGATCATTTGTGAAGGATTGGATAAACTTGCCCTGATTGGAACACATTTTGAATTGGTTCATCTACCAAACCCTGAGAGAGGGAATGAAATAGTTTCAGAGATCGTTGAAGCAAATGTTTCCGACTTCAAGTCAAGCCTGAACGGCCAATCAATTCTTCATTTCAATGAAACAATAACATCTGACCTCATACCGAACTTGAATCTTATTGATTATTTTGTCAGATATGAAGACTTGTGTTTCATATTTTGCAGGATAAACAACAAGAAATCATGTGGTACTGATGGTATTCCAACTGTAGTTCTCCGACATTTGCCGGAGGTTGCTATTAGGAATTATTGCATATTGTTCAACAACATGTTGAGCAATTCATATTTCCCAAATGAGTGGAAAAAGGCTAAGGTATTTCCGATCTTGAAGAAAGGAAAATAATCTTCATGCCCAAAAAGCTATCGCCCAATCAGCTTGCTGCCTAACATCAGCAAGGTGTTTGAATTATACTCAACAGAGAATTAAACGCCCACATTGAGGAAAATGAGTTGATGCCGAATTGCCAATTTGGTTTTCGTGCCAGGCATTCGACCACACATGCAATAACGAAAGTAACCTCAGACATCTGTTGGAAACTAAATGATAGACAATGTGTTGGAGCATGTCTCATTGATATGGAGAAAGCCTTTGATACGGTGTGGATAGATGGACTAGTTTTTAAACTCCTTCAGGACAAGTTCCCCAGACACCTTGTCGCCATGATGTGTAATATGTTATACGGGAAATCGTTTGTTGTAACTGATGGAAATCTGACAACAATGCGCGAGTTCAAGGTCTTGAATGGTCTACAGCAGGGAACAGTTACTGCGCCCCTGCTCTTTTCAATCTTTATTCGCAAGCTATTAACGGCTTTGATTTTAACGTCTCGCCAACGCGATCATTGGTAGCGTTTGCTGATGATCTGATCATCTATACGGCAGACCGAAAAGCTACAATAGTTCAGAGCAATCTCCAAAAAATGTTCAATGATATACAGCTGTACACTGACAATTGGCGAATGAAAATCAATGTTCAGAAGTGTGAAACAATCTTATTTTGGACAACGCTGCGGGGGGTCAGTCAAGACCTGAAACGTAATTGGAAAGATTTCCACATCATGGCTGGTGAGGGTAGTCTTGAACGGGTTCCACATAAATCCTGTGTTCGATACCTCGGTGTTTATCTCGATCAGTATCTGTACTATACTGAACATGTGAAAATCATGCTCAGTAAGGCACTTAAAGTAGTCATGACCCTTCGGAAACTCTTTCATTCTAGATACATTGATCAAAAGGTCAAAATTATCAGTTACAAGACACTGGTTAGACCAATTTTGACATATGGATGTCAGATCTGGTACAACCAGAGTGCTAGTACTATGGAAAAATTAAGAGTTTTCGAAAGGAAATGTCTTCGTGCATGTACTGGTTTGTACAGAAAGCCTGAGACGGATTGGAAACATTATATATCGAATAGAAAAATTTATCAAACTGCTGAAGTGACTAGAGTCGATATCTTCATATTGAAACTTCTGCGGAATCATATCGCATGATCTGTGACTGTGAGTGAAAACCCTTGGATTTCACAGCCGTTCCACCCTACAGACGGGTATATAGCGACTTGCCTCGCTACTGGCTTCATTCCTCCAAGAGCATTCGTGTATTTGGACATGAATGGATATGTTTTTGATTCTGACGGCGTCCTAATCATATATCACATATATCGACGGGCCACCGATAAGAAGATAAAATATCCACCGAATTTGAGTTCACGAGACCAACAATTCCAATGGAGATACTCATTTGCTAGATTCGTTGAAGCTGATCGAGTTGAGACAGGGCAATCTAGGTATTGGTGGCTGAATGACAATGTCTAAATTATTCGTGTGTATTTTCAGTTTTGGTGTTTTTCGTTATTGAGTTTTTGAGTTTCAGCTCATTATTGCTACATTTAGTGTTGTTGTTTATTTTTGTTAAAAATTAGGTATAGGCTAGGCTTAGGAACATTGTTATAGATTTTTTTAAGTATAAGATAAAGTTTTTGATAGCATTTATTAGAATTAAGTTAAAACATATTAGGTGTAGGATCAAAGTTCACTGTAGTGCTAAGATTATACATAATTTTAGAATAGTGTTGGTTGGTTTTTTCTCCTTTTTCCAATTGAATTGTTAAAAATATGTATTAATCCATTGATTTGAATTTGCTATAGCTTTTTTTTTAAATATGATGAATGATAACGTACAAATTTAGAGAGCCATTTGGGCCATTAAGTTTTTTATTGTTATTGTTTGGAATTTGCTTTATATTCTTTTAAAATTTATAACGATTAGTATTTTATAAAGCGCTTTTGACTTTGACTTTGACTTTGACAAACAAATATGGATATCTTAAAGCCAATCTAACATAATTATGTGATTTAGTATATCTGACAGCACTAAAATTAATCGCCTATTGAGTGGATTGGAACTCGATGACAAACGGCCCTCACAGCTACTAAGAGCCATGCAAGCCATTGCTTCAGAAGGCCTGCCTGACAATATTCTACGAAATTTATGGCCCTCTCGACTGCCAAATTATATTCGAGATATTTTAGCCCCAAGTGATACACTACCGATAATCGAACAAGCAGAAATGGCGGGTAAGGTATTCGAATCAAAACATACATCTTCAGTTATGGCAACTGCACATTATGTGTCTAAGACAGAACCTAATGAACCATTTCATCATCGACTAAGCCTATTGGAGAAACAAGTGGGAGAACTTACCTCTTTAATCAGGTCAATGAACCACGAAGCCTCATTGAAACCGAAATATCTTCCCCAGGAATAGTATATAACTCAACTGTCTGTTTTTATCATCAGAAATATGGAATTCAGGCCAAAGGATGCACTACAGCTTACAAATTCTAAACAACAGTGAAGACAAAAAACTAAAATTTTGCCGTCTAGTACAGTGACTGTACACGTAGGGGGCAACTTGGGCATGTCACGGATTCTACTATATGAATCAAGTTTTTGGTTGACTCCGGATCGGTCACGTCAGTTCTGCCAGTTACCTTAGTAAAGGCGCCTTGTAACAAGGGACATGCCACCCTGTTCACAACAAACAAAACCCTCATAAGGGGATACGGCGTAAGGACATTAAACCTGATTTTCGGAAACGAAACTGTCTACTCTTGGAAATTAAAAGTTGCTGACGTCCACACCGCGATTTTAGCCACGGACTTCTTAGCAAATTTACATTTGCTGATTGACCTTAAAAATAAACAACTGATCCAACAAGATACATGCAGCAAATAGTCCGGTAAGGCATCGCAGCTTACAAAAAAATTATCATTCCACGCTGTGTCAACAGGTAGCTTTCTTATGACATATTCCAGATCCAAATTGAATAACAATGTGGCCAGTCCATCTCCCTACTTCAGTTCGATATTTGTGTCAAAGACGTCGGTGAGTTATTAATTGATGCGAACTTCAGAGGTCTTCGACGTCATTGTCATTTTGGTAAGACGGACTAATATGGCTGGGATACCAAAGCAAAGCATTATTTAATAAAGTACGTTACGATCAATACTGTCGTTTGCTTGCTTAAAGTTAACAAAGATTTACCTGCTTCACTTTTTTTTGTGGAAGGGAGGTGAAGGCATTTACGCCCGCCGAGTCTGGCAGTGTGGGACTCCCATGGAAGATACCCTTGGACTACCCACTAAACACCTCCCCTGTCAATCTGAGAACCTAGCCTGGAACCGTTTGACACATTACTTTGGGCTAAGCCTCATTTCTCTACGCGTTTAGGCGCCACCGGGCTACAGGGATCCCTTTTCCAACGGAAGGAGGGGAAGGGAGAGGGATTTCTAGAAAAGAGACCCCTCCGCCCTGGACGCCTCCAGGCGCTCATATATTTTCCTTTTTATCTTAAGGACTGCCCGAGCGTAATGTGCCACACAGTTCCATTTGTCAACGGATGTGAGCATCTCTACAGTGAGTTCATCCGGAGAGAAATCTCCCATTTCTTCAATTAGGTCACCGTGCTGCCTTTCCCACCTCTTGCATACAAAAAATGTATGGTAGGCATCATCGACCTCTCAAGCACAGAATATGCAGTCAGGAGACCGTGACTTACCAATCTTGTGCAGGTAAGACCGAAACTATCCATGTCCACTCAGTAGCTGAGTTAGATAGAAGTCAGTCTCACCATGCCTTCGATTGAGCCACGGCCTCAGATCACCAATAAGGCGTACGGTCCACCTACCTTTTGTATCGCTCACCCAGGACTGTTGCCAATCACTGAGTGAGCGTTCTCGTTCTTCGTGGGCGACAGCATCTCTGTCGCATTCGTTCCTGCGCAGGTAGATTCTGCGGCGCTCCTTGGCAAGGAGGGCAATGGGTATCACTCCTGCGATGACCAGCACTGCCGACTCCGAGACAGTCCGATATGCAGATGCAATCCGCAGCGCTCCCCGTCGCTGCACCTGTGCCAAGCGTCTTCAATACAGCCCCTTGTTGAGAGCCTCGCACCATATCTCCGATCCGTACAACAGCACAGATTGTACTGCACTCATCAGAAGTCTCCTTCTTGATGAGGTGGGACCCCCTATGTTGGCCATTAGCCGGCTGAGAGCCGAAACACTCGCTGCAGCCTTGTCAGCTCGCCCTGATTTGCTCGGAGAAATGCATCTTCGAGTCGATCAAAATGCCCAGATACTTCACTCCTAGTTTGGTCTCAACGAGTGCTTCCCCATTGTTGATCATCCTTACTCCAGGGATTCTCTTCTTTGTCAAGATGACTACTTCGGTTTTCTCCAAAGCTAGGCTGAACCCGCGAGCAGTCATCCAGTCCCTCACTCGTGGCATTAGCATACCCAGTCTGAGTTGCGCTTGTTCAACAGTGCGTCCCGCAACTAGCGCCGCGACGTCGTCTGCATAGCCGATCAAGCGCGACTCATCCGGCAGCTCGAGTCTCAATAGCCCGTCGTACGTGATGTTTCACAGGTCTGGGCCAAGGATGGAGCCTTGTGCAACACCCGATGTAACTTCCATCCTCCGCCGACCCTCCTTCGTCTCATAGAGCAGGCTCCGGTCTGTCAGGTAGTTCTTCTTTGAACAAATGGTCGATTGTTCATCTACATACTCTAAAGTCGTTCATCTACATACTCTCTAAAGGCATGGAGAATCTCCCCATAATACTGATTACGTATCATCTGGTTTCATTTTCTAAGATCTTTGAAAATATTTTGTACGCCGTACAAAGAAGTGAAATGCAATTGTAGTTTTGCACTGTAACTTGTCGCCTTATTTGTGGATAGGTAAGATAATTGATTGGTTCCACTCGTTCGGCATGTCTTCTTATTGCCAAATGTACTGGATGACTTTGTGGATAGCTTTCTGAATATCACCACCATATTTTATGAGCTCTACTGGAATCTTATCGATGCCCGGCGCTTTATTATTCTTTTTTAGTTGAATAAACTTCAGCCAGAGTTGGTGGTGCCAATGGAAGTTCTAAAGAAATATTTATAGGCTCCAATACTTTAGAACTATGCGGAGAATCTAGGAGGTTCTCGAAATATGGCACACATCTTTCCTTAATCTTGTTATCAGCGATGATGTTGCCAATGTCATCACGATAGAGCGTGCTTTGGGTTGATAACCACGTGTCAGGCTTTTCACTATTTTGTATGTTTGTCTCGTGTTGTTGCTTTTTGCTAGTATTTTCTTTCCTTAAATTTTATGACCTTATTCGCTACTTTTTCAAGATTTTCATTTTATTCTCCCTTCATTCTGGTTTTCCTAACTAAATATTATTTTAACGCCTGATTGTTTTTGCCCAACGCATTCTGGCGCTCATCATCGAACCAATCATTTCTTTTGTGCTGAGATTGATGTCCCATCGTATGTTCTTTCACGGTCTTAACTGACGCTTGCACTTCTGCCGCCGGCTCGTTACTTGTTTTCAGCAATGTATCTGAATGAATAGAAGCCAGCTGGTTGCCGGGGGTCTCCATGAAATTTTGTACCAGAGATGTCATTTGGAGCCTTTCGATGTCGAATTTCTGTAGAGCACTAATCTTCACCGAATGCGCTTTTGACATCGATAGGTTAATTTGATCAATTAATGATCCGAGTTACAATTAGCTCCTTGGTATGTGCGGATGTCAAGTATGCTCGATGCCTATCGTTATTGGATCAAAACATGGTCGATCTAGTTCTGTGTGTTGCTATCTGGCGATCAGCAGATCATTATATGTATACGTCGATGTGGGATGTAAGTCGAACAAGTGACTAGGTTCCTGCGTCAAGTCGATTATCATTTGTTTCATCGTGGAGGCTATATCCTCCAGTTGTTCGCCAATGGAATAGCTCATTGCCAATTTTAGCGTTAAGATTAGTTTTCTATCATTTGTAGACAATGAGTCGAATAGTCTTTCCGGGTGATTGTAGAACGTTTCCTTCGTTTCTTCGTCCTTTTCTTTGGTCGGGGCGTGTACGTTTATAAGCCAAATTTTGAAGATTTCGCTTTCACGTTGCCTTACAATTAATAACTTGTGGTTTGTACTCCCTATCGACAGTAATAATAATTCTCGTTTCCCAGGCAGTTTCCCAATTTTGAATATTGTGTCCGATCTCATATTTTGTCCAGTACGGTTCCTGGATTACCAATATGTTTAATTTATATTGACTAGCCTGTTTTAAAAGGTCCTCGAGAGCGCTAGTCTTGTTAATTAGTCTGGCATTGCAGGATCTAATATCGTCGTCCTTTTTTCGGTTGCAAGGTTGTTACAATAGGCCCAATCTGTTGCAAAACTCTGTTGCATCTAGTAGTTAATAATGGCTTGTGTCTTTAATTAAATTTTTAGATGTTCAACAAAATATTTATGGTTTTGACTCACATGATTGCAATGATTATAATACATATTTTCAAGATGAATTAGATTTTTTGAAGCCACTACTGTTATCTCCTCTTTGTTTTGAAAATCGTCAAGCATTAACTACACTCATATATAGGATGGCGCGAAATTAATCTCCCTATCAGAAGATGTTATAACTTTTGCAAATAGCGTCGAACGTGAATCATATTTGATATTTATGAACTAGACAGCTGCAGTTTACAAACAGACAAGCAATGAAGCGCTATACTCCGCAAGAGCGTGGAATAATTGTGTTGATATTTTTAACCCATAAACGGTTGGTGGTGTTGGCGCAGGGTGAATCTCGATATCGATTGTCGAATCGTGTCACCCCTACTGGCGAAAAATTCGGCGCTTAACTGTTCGACTCGAACAGACTAAAGCCACATGAAACCTTGCAGGACATGGCCGTCATCTGATAGGTCATTCGACCGAAAACATCGCGGCTCTGGCTGCCGATGTCATTGAGAACGATGGAACATTAACCAGACAACGAGCCAAGCAATTGGGCATCACCACATGGACCCTACAGCGAATTTTAGTAACAAACTTACACATCTTCTCATACAAAGTGCAAACTGTGCAACAGTTTATGCATGCTGACCGTAAGTCACGTGTGAATTATTGTCCAGCCATCCTCAATCTAATAACAAAGAGGACGATTTTGTATCAAAAATCATCTTGGGTGACGAGGCGGTTACGTCAATAAGCAACATTTTCCACTCTGGAGAACTGAAAATCCGCGTGTGATGTACGAAAAGCCATTACATACACTTGGAGCCACTGTGGGGTGCGGCGTTCACGAGGGAGGAATGATCGGGTCGTATTTTTTTTGAGGGCGTTATCGGCAATACGGTCACTAGCAAACGCTACAAGGTCATGATAAACCACTTCTTACTGCCGGAATTGCATGAGCGGGGCTTGATGAACATGTGGCTTCAACAAGAGAGTGCAACCGCACACACAGCACGAGCCACAATGGATATTGCGAAGGAAGCGTTTCCTGGTCGCGTAATTTCCCGTTTTGGCGATTTGGCATGGCCAGCAAGATCGCCCAATTTAACCATCCCAGACTTCTTTCTTTGGGGCTACTTGAAGTTTGCGGGCTTATGCCAACAAGCCTCAGACAATCGCAGACTTTAAAAAGAATATTCGACAGGAATGCGAACAGTTATCACCGGGAATCTTGCGGAAAGTTATGGGAAATGTGTTAAACGGGCACAAATGTGTATCAACACTGGCGGCAGCAACATGATGGATATAACCTTTCCCACTTAGTAGAAAAATTGAGAACGTCCAAATAAAGATGTCCATCACTTGAAATCATTTTTTGATTTAGTAAAAACGTTATTCAAACACAAAATTGGATGCTTAATTTTGCGCCACCTTGTATAACCACCTCAAAAGTACTAGAGTAAAACTAAATTAATTTGTTTTGTTAGTTTCATTAGATCACCACAGACTTTATTGTGAGATGTTCTTGGTTCCTTTTGAAAGTTGGAAGTACGACCTTAAACGATATGGAACACACTATATACCATATTCTTGACAGATCTTAAATTAATATTTTAATTAATCGGGCGATTAGGTACCCAAACAAACATGATTATTTCGATTTAAAAATGGAAGGTTAATAACTCATCTTTTAGCACTCAATCATTACTTACCGTAATCCCGTTTGCAGAACTTGTTTAGGTTTAGTCTTTTTGTGCCGGCCTTGCACTTTCCGCACTCTGAAAAAAGAATGAATTTTTTTAATATTAGATATTTCGTCAAACTTTCAAATGCACACGAAAATCATCCATCACCAGACTTATTTTAAATTAATATTTATATGTTTGCAATGATAGGAAGAGGAGACGAAGCTTTAAGTTCGAGTAATTTAGCTAAGGAAGCATTGATCCGATAGAATCGCGTTTTGGAAAGATTTAATTTTAGTGTGCGTCTGCATCCCTCATGTTTCCTCCTTTCAGATTTCTGATTACTTTTTCATTAAGCTCACTAATTTCATCAACAACTCTCTCCCTCTCTATGATTTGATCATATGTAGTGACCTTAATACGAGTATACCTTCGCTGAATTGGAAGACTTGTCTCACTCAATTATCCCCTACAATGAGCTTTCTCTGCTTTAATCTTGGTTTATATCCCTTTGCTCTCTTAATTGAGTACATTCTCTGATAATAATAACCAGTTACTGGATCTCTTCTTAACGAATAATCCTGCTGCTTTCTCCCCGCCTCTCAGTCCTCCTCCTACGTCACTTCTGACCCTTTTCATCTTCCCTTAGATGCACAAGGTGTATTCGAAAATAAAATTAGTGGCGCTATCTGTGAATGAGATAGTGCGTTAGAAAGTCACATTCCTCCCTGACTTCCAGTGAAAGTTTGGTGACATTCGGTTCAGCGGAAGCGAAGTTATTGCGTCTAAAGTGACAGTATGTTTGTATCATCGGTAGAAAAATGAGTTTCGAACAAAGAGCTAATATCAAATTTTGTTCCAAAATCGGTAAAAAGTTTACCGAAACATTTGAATTGATACAAAAAGATTATGGCGATGATTGTCTTTCTCGTGCCAGAGTTCATGAGTGGTTTACACGTTTCAGAGATGGTCGTGAGGACATAAATGACGATGAACATACGGGCCGCCCAAAATCAGTGATCACCGAAAACTCCATCGAGATTGTGCGTGAATTTATCAAAAACGAGCTGAAATCATCGTTGAAATTCATGGATTCGGAGTTGAATATCTCCAAAACATCACAAGAAGCCATATCAGGCGAATACGGTTAAAATGCGGTCATTTAGGCTAACGAAAGGTCTTTTCCAAAATAAACGAGACTTTTGTCATAAAAATCCACTAATTTTTTGACTATTCGCCTGATATAGCTCCTTGTGAGTTCTACCCATTCGGAAAATTGCACTGGGCCATAAGAGGAAAACGCTTTGGGTCCATGGTGCATTCAAAAGGCTTGTACCGACATCCTGAAGGGCATTCCGGTAAATGACCTGAAACACTCTTTCGAAAAGCTTTTGGATCGCCCAAAACAGTGTATCGAGGCCGGAGGAGACTATTTTGAATAAATAAACTCAAATTTATCAGAACAAAGCTCCTGTCATTTCTATTTTAGCTCAGTCTCGTTTATTTTGGAACGCACCTTGCATGGTTAGCATTTTCTTCTACCCGATGAAACAAGATACAACTTCCGGCGAGCTAATTACGGGGATATTGACATTGAGCTCAGAATCATTGATTGGAATTCACTTCTTTATCATGCAGACTGTAACAAAGCCATAAATGACTTCTATGATATCCTTAATAAGACTTCTATGACACCCTGAATAAGTCTCTTGTTATACCATGACTACGTTAAGATCTGCCATTCGGTCGCGAGTTTAATCCCACCTTCAGGTGAGTTACTATTGAACGCACATGCGCTGCATGAAAAATCTTTCCGCGAGAAATTTGCACGTGACAGTCGGAAATAAATATAAGAGACACGATAACGTGTCAACAGGGAAAAACAAAAAAAAAATCCGGCAAGTCGTCTAGCGCAGCGACGTTCTTTCCAAGGAGCTATAGAAGCTAATAGTGCGAATCACCACGAGCGAATTGGTATGGGTTCCTTGCCGTTGCATGGTCAAACAGTGAAAATATTTCACTGTTTGACCATGCAACGGTCAATCGATCGAATTTATGCCTAACACTGTTTCATGTTGGGCATAAATTCGATCGATTGACATAACATGTTCATTGGAACCATCGGGATAAGCTGTGATAGGGCGAGGCACCTAACTCCAAATTTAAATCAAGATTCGTAACGTGATTATGGTATTTGAGGAAGGATTTTGATTTAGTTCCTCCGCAGGATTTTATATCCATCGGCTTCACATCCCGAATCCTATTCATACCATTTTGTCGTCCAAAAATAAAATAATAATAGAGGTCAGCCCCAACCGTGGCAATGGGTTTCCACACGTTAACAAGGCAGCCAGTGATCTCATTTTCCTCGAGGATCGCTATTTGGATAAATTTTTTTTTTATTTCAGATGTTTTTTACAGAAGAAATTCCAATTGCAAAATAGATAGACAGAAAATTATCTCAAAAGAAAGCTACAATTTAAGGCAAAATAAAAATTATTACAAAAGATGTGAACGAAGGAAAATTAGGCAAATTTACATGAGGTAACATAAATAAATTAAAAATTAAGAATCCTACGCAGCTGCAGCTTGAACTCAAAAGGAGGACCAAGCTGAAGGTATTCATGGTCACGAACAAGTCGGACCAATGAGGAATGAAAATAAATGTCTGTCCGCAAAAAAGGAAACGAGTAAAACTGAGTAGATCTAGTTCTGGATGGAGGGCGTACGCAATTCGCGTTTAGAATATCAGATGATAAAAAGCCTCGAGTAAGCTTAAGGGCAAATATTGGTCAAGGTATTGTCGTCTCATTTCCAAGGAATGGATGCCAAAGTAGATAAGACGTTAACCATATGGACGGTAGGAGAGTTTGTATTTATAGAAAAGCGAGTGAGTACATTTTCTCTGTACGGATTCAGCGGCATTCGAAAGGTATATGTGACGGGCGGACCATATTTGACACACGTATTCTAGAATAAGAAAACAAGTGAGATAAATAGACGGACACATGTTTGAGTGTTAAAAGAAGTGTGGGAACATCGCAGGACAAAGCATGCAATTCCAGCTGCGCTAGATGTCGTGTGGGCGATGTGGCGGTCGAATCTGAGATGTTGGTCAAACGTCACACCAAGATCCTTAAAATGGCCTACTGATACTTGTAAATGTACTGAGCAACTAATCGAATAGTCAAGGCTTACGGTTTAGTTTATAGGAAAAACACAAATGAAAACATTTAGGAAGTTTGAGAGCAATGCGATTGAAACGATACCATTCCTCCAATACATTAATGTCATTTCGGGGCATCAAGCAGACATTTATCGAAGATTTTAAAATCGTCGGCCTGGAGAAGACAGTTGGAAGTAAAAACACTAGGAAGGTCATTGATGAAAAGGTTGAATGGAGAGGGATTAGGATAGATCACTGTGGCATGCCAGAAGTCTGGGTGGAGGGAGCAGAAGAGCACCCGTTCCAATTACCGAGCAAGAATGGTTATGAATAAAAGAACTGATCCAGATTAGCAGGGGACCAGATATTCCGTAGTGACCAAGCTTGTTTTTTTTAAAGTTTGGTGGCCAATGCTGTCGAACACTTTGGCGAAATCGGTATAAATTACGTCAACTTGGTAACTGGAATCTAGAGCAAGAGGTATGAAATTGGAAAACTCTAGTAGATTAGTAATGGTTGAATAACGTTTCATGAACTCAAGCTGCTTAACGGAGAAATTTGTACGGAAAGCATTGTAAATTCTAGATTGGGCAATCCTCTCTAAAATTTTGCCAAAGGGTGAGAGGAGAGATATTGGCCGATAATTTGAAACGGAACTGCGGTTGCCGGATTTATGAACGGGATAAATATTAGCACGTTTTTTATGCATCTGGGGAAACACCAATCGACAGACTCAAACTAAAAATCAAGGATAGAGGAAAACTCAGAGAAGAGCATAGTGATTTAATGAAAAAGTTAGGAAGGCAATCAGGTCCCATATGTCCACTTGCAACTATCGAGGCGATGATATCTTCCACTTCTACAAAATTGGTAGAGATAAAGCTGAAATCAAAGTGAGCTGGACTACAGGAATTCAAGGGACAAGGCGAGGAGAATCTGAAATTGGATGAAAAAAGGTCGACAAAGAGATCGCTTATGTCTTGATCATTAGAGGCTGTTTTCTTAAGCAATGATACTGAGTTAGGAAGAGTCTTGGAAGATTTAAGTGAATGAACATATGACCAAAAGGATTTGGGGTCATTCGAGCAGAAGGAGGCTTCAATGGACTGGTAATAGGCAAGTAAAGCTTGAGAAATAGTTTTTTTGGCATCAGTTTGAAGAATTTTGTAACTCCCGATCGAAGATAGATTTTACTGGCTTTGTCTTTTACACACAGTACTTGTGCAACCTCAGCATTTGTTGAAAAGTAAAGAAAAATCTGCAGTCATTCACTCCAAGTTCATACTAAAAGAAAGGCATGAAAATAACTACAGCATATCCTTAGGATAAAAACTAATAATTTTTAACATTATCAGATGAAGATGGCCCAGGTGGAGCACAAGTTGTTTTCTCACTCAAGAGACTGGCATCATTGTTCCAAATACGTCCAGTCAATAGCCAAAGTCTGTTGAGGAATTTTAAAGCTCGATATAATTTGCACATTGGGCGTGTTCCTCATGCATATAATGGGACCACGCGGTCAAAATGCCGCTAGGATGACGGACTGTGGCAGCTCCCAAGGGGTGTCATCATACTCGACGGAACCGCTGTTTTGCTGGCAACAGCCCATTTCGCTGGAAACGCCGATCTTTACTGGACCAAGAAAACGTGCTATCATGTTGATAGACAAGATAGCCCGGGTAAAGGTCAAGTTGTTCTTTCAGTTAGGAGACTGGCACCATGGTTCTAAACACGTTCGATCGATTATTGTTTCTAAACATTCTCTCCTTCGAATAAAGATAAATTTGCTTCGGCCTTTGTCGTCTATTCAAAATAAATCAGGGAATCTTATTTTCAGACTTGCGATACATTTATCCAAATCAAATATTCCAATTTTTCCAAAAAAATGCAAATAAATTTAGTTTTAACAATAACTCTGAAGAATGAGGGAATATATATATATATATATATATATATATATATATATATATATATATATATATATATATATATATATATATATATTTCTTCAGAGTTTTTTGGAGGCACTCTTGCCTCCGAAATATATTTGTACAAGTTTTGTTTAAAATTAAATTTATTTGCGTTTTTATTGAAACAATTAACAGATTTAATTATTAGAGAAATCCAAACACTATTAGATGTTCTCAATATTTACTCCAACATCAAGTGTTGTATGAACCCAATAAAGTTTCTTTTAATCTTTACCTTTTTCAAAATTTTACCAGCCGATATTTTGAAAATTAAGAGTAATTCCAAACATTTTACTTCTGCTGTCTAGGTACTTTTAAAATTCATTATGCCACTAACTTTCATTACCTCTTGAACGATTTGTTCACAACCACAATAATAAATTTTTACTCGTTTTTCGGACTTTGTAATAAATTACCAAATCGTATTAAAATAACGATTTGTTTCCACCCATCCGTCAGTCGGTGTATCACAGTAGTTTGCTCCAAAACTTTAAAGGTTACAGCCATCAAACTTTGTGGAAAGATCAGAAGTTATGACTTCCAGAAAGTTTTGGGATGAAAAACATTTCAGGGAATTTTAAGGGGGTTGTTTTCATATAATGGGTATACTTTAAACGTAAATGGAATCTATTCAAAAAAGGACTTAAAATTACCAAATAAGTATTAAAGTGGGCAGAAGAGGGAAAAATGTACGAAATTTTTGCACGTTCCCGCCACCTCGCGGTGGCACACTATTGATCCGAAAAATCTAAAAAGACACATGGAGGCAGGTCAATGCGAGTAAAATACTAACAAATAGCTCAGAAGTTGAAATGCAATACACTTAGTTAGTAATTGAATGATTTACCAATTTTAAGTTTTTTTGAGTAAAATCGTTATATTCCCGAGAATTCCAGAAGAATATACTAATATTTGACCAAGTGAACTAGCTTGTCTAATTCATTACGAGGGCGGTCCGATGATTACTTAGCCAACAAAAGAAAAACAAAAATTTTGGATAATTGGCAATTCATTTCTCAACATAATCTCCTCTGAGCTAAATACACTTAACCCAACGATGCTCCAACTTCTTTAAACAGTCTGAAAAATACGTTTTCTCGAGGTCTACAAAGTAGGTCTCCGTGGCGATGATGATCTCTTCATTCGACTCAAATTTCTGCCCGGCGAGTGACTTTTTCAGGTTTGGAAACAAAAAGAGGTCGCACGGACCCAAATTTTGAGAACACGTTGGACAGGGTAACAGTTCGTAGCCCAATTCGTCCAATTTGTTCGTCGCGACGGCGGAGATGTGAGCTGTTGCGTTGTCATGGTGGAAGAGCACTTTTTGCTTCGGCAAATGGGGCTTTTTTCTGCAACGAAGCGTCAAAACCGCCCAATAATTTGGCACAATAGATGCCTGTTACCGTTTGGACCTTCTCCGGGTAGTCGATACAGATCACACATTGTGAATCCCAGAAAACGGTGGCCATCACCTTCCTGGCCGATAGGACAGTCTTCGCCTTCTTTAAAACACGTTCGCCAGGTAAAGTCCTCTGTTTCGACTGCTCCTTGGTCTCTGGTGTATACCACTGGAGCCATGTTTCGTCGGCGGTCACGAAACAGTGCAGAAACTCCTTCGGATTGCACTTAAACAGCAAACGCGGCACCCATCGCACCGACAGCTTTCTCATGTCCATTATTTAATGCAGGGTATGATGTACGCGACTTTTTGACATGCCTACTGTCTCAGCTATCTTGCCCACCTTTAATCAGCGGTCTGCTAATACGAGCTCGTGGATTTTGGTCACGTTATCCTCCGTGGTAACTGTTTTCGGGACAGCTGGGCGTAGCACGTTGAAAACCGTTAAAGCGATTTTTTACCTAAGTGCTCTTTGATTTCGCTGTTTGATTTCCCTTCCAAAGACAAAAATCGATTCACCAATCATATTGCTCTTTTTCCATGTTTCTAAAATCCGCCGGCACGCCCGCTTTCACACACAGTCAAAACAAAACGACGAGCCCGATTCGTTTACGAGAATGTATTACACGATAGGGAATCTCTCTTGCAATAGTGACGCCATCGAGCGGTGAGGCTAAGTACTTATCGGACCACACTCGTACATTTTAACTTTTATGCTCATGTGCTTTGTTTAAAACAAGGGCTCACGAATTTAGTGGTTTAGTTGGAAAAGGCCTCACAAATTTTGTGTAAAACAGCGGCTTCTTTACGCTCTGTCGGTTAGGGTGCGTAATGGCCATAGCTCCCTGTCAACGAAAATTTCTGACCACACCATCACACTAATACAATCTTTAACCCTTCCCACAAGGCTGTTATGAACAAGCGAAGGAAACTCCCTGCCTACCGTTTAGCGCTGATGAATGCGAATGATAGCAATTTTTTCTTTTTTATCTCATGTATCAGATGATGGCAAATTTTCAAAACAGAAACAAGAAATAAAAAAACAATTAGTTTTGTTCTCAAGTTGAATTTATTTTCCCTAAATCAGATAGTTAAATAAGATAGCTTCGGCCTCAGTAATCTATCTTATGTAGTAAATTTCAAAAATAATCCTAGCTGGGGAGCACAAAAAAAAATTTCGATAAATATAATCTCTCAGTTTTTCCCTAACATTTTTTAATGTTGCACAAAATTATTTTGATACATATGTGGTCCCAACGCCAGCGCACTCTTCACAATGCAAGCAGACCCTTGCCCCTCACGAAGTCTTCGCCTGGCGTCGAGTTTACACATCTGCGGTGCAAGCAACTACCCGCAACAAAGAGTAAAATTGACTCTATAATGGTGACTCCGAGTCGAGAACCAGAATGGTGTTTGGGCGAGATGACGATGATGCTGCGCCCAACTCCTCGCTGTGCAACCCAGGGCTCTCGGTCTCACAGGCGCACAGCCAGCCGGCATCGGCAATTCAAGCCCGACAATTCGACCCAAACAGCAGCCACCAACTCAACAGGTCAACGGTGTCGGCTACTGCAAGCTGCCATCATTCTGGCGCGCAAGCTTGGGACTGTGGTTCTCCCAGGTTGAGTCGCGACTCCAAGTGCATCAATTCACAAGAGACTCAACCAGGTACCATCTCACGGTTTCATCATTGGACCACGACATAATCGCCGAGGTGGCCATCATCTCCCGCTTGACAGGCACAAGCTACACAAGCTCCTCACAGGTGTCGAGCTCGGAGACAGAAGGCTGCCATCACAGCTGCTGCGTCACATGCGCTCCCTTGCCGCGATGCGAGTAAGTAACGATGTACTGCGGGCTAATTGGCTCGACCTCCTGCCACAGAAGACACGGTGCATGCTGCTCTTGATCAGGAAATAGATGCTGGAGGAGCTTGCCGCGGTTGCAGACGAGGCACAAGTTCTGGGCCCGGCAGTAATGGCCACGTCCATAGAGACAACCACGCACTCATCTAGTTTCTTCTCAACATGTAGCTCCCCGGACCAGGTCGCAGTCGAAGTAGCCGCCCTGCGCTTAGCGATTGCACAGTTGATTGGTTTGACTCGCGAGGTAATCCAGCAATCATTCGCCAGCGCCAGCATGCAGCGTGGGCGCTCCTCGTCACGAGACGGCCGCAAACGAAGGACACGCCGCGTCACTCCGGATCCCGAGCCACACACGGGATATTGCTGGTATCGCAGCAAACACGGAGCCCTAGCGATGCAATGCATACAAACTTGCACTTTTCCAGCTCAGGGCGCCGCTACCGAACGTTCGGAAAACTAAAATTGCCATCGCTGTACGCAGTGGACACCACCAAAAACAACCCGGAAAAGCACCTGTATGTCTCGGACCGCACCACAAAAGTTCGTTTTCTGGTGGATCCTGGCTCTGCACTCTCTAATATTTCGAGGCACATCATCGCCAGGCCTCTTCAGAAGCAGAGCCTCGTGTTACAGGCAGCCAATGGTACGCCTATCGTCACCTTTGGCACCCAGCAACTCACGCTGGACTCCGGGTTACGCCACCCATTCCATTGGCCTTTCGTTGTTGCAGATCTCTAGACAGCCATCATGGGAGCCGATGCACTCAACTATCACGGTCTCCTTATTGACCTATGAAATCAACGCCTCTTGGATAACCGCACCAGCCTCTCTACAGTCTGCGTCCTGGGCCCAGCTCCACCAGTGCAACCACCGACAAGAGAAGGCACTATTGGAGGAATATACAAGCAGATCATGGCAAAGCACGCAAACACACCTCCAGGACCCAGTGAGTTGGCTTCGATCGCTGACCTTCCCGTTCGCCACCAGATAATCACACACGGTCCATCCGTCTTCGCAAGACTACGTAGCCTCGCGGGAGAACGCCTCTCTGCAGCGAAAGCAGAGTTCGACTTACTGTTGGAATGAGGCATAATTCGATCTTCGTCAAGCCAATGGGCCAGTCCCCTGCACATGTTACCCAAGGACGGTGGCCGTTGGGGAGCTGCTGGGGATTACCGTCAACTAAATGCGCACACCCGCCCGGACCGCTTTCCACTGCCCATTATATAGGATCTGATCCAGGTGGCCAGTGGCTCAGTATTTTGGCCTGTTTGAACTCGAAGGAATGCCTCTTACCCTACGCAACGGAGCCCAAACCATGCAGCGTACACTCAACCACCAGCTGAAGAAGCTCGACGCATCTACCAGGATGACATCCTAGTATTCTCGGCTAGCAACGACCATCAGCAGCGTCACCTGACGCATCCAACATCGCCATTGAGGCAGCCTTGGACCAGCAACGGGACGACGGTACTTGGATAACCCTGCGATTTGTTGCGACCGCGGAGGCCACCGCAGTTGCAGACATTAAGTTTTAGCAGAGGGGTGTAGCCCGGGGTGGCATACTGGGGCCGGCTAGCACTCAGTCGAATTCTGGAACACCCTCCGCTCATCGCGCGCCATCTTACATAAAAACACTAACATGGAGGGATAAGAACGGGAAAAGAGGGAGGTCATATTGAGAAATGAAAGTTTATTACCTTTAACGAGACATGGCCGTCACAAAAAAAAAGAAAGAATTCTACAAGTTAAATTCGCAAATTTTTAACTCCCCTTTGAAATTTATGCAAGCAAAATCTGTTAAATACAATTAAATAAAAAGACAACAAAAATATTTCAATTTCATCCAATAGTATACTTTCAAATTCAAAAAATTGAATTGTTCACCATTTGATAGATCAAACAAAGTGTTTCATGGAAACTTCCCTCTTCCTTTTATTTTATTTTTCTTCTCATTTTTTTATAAACCAAATTAGGACACTTTTCTATTTCACTTTCAACTGCCCTATACAACAATTAAAATTCTAATCCGCAATATAAGTTTTTTTTTATTTTCCACACAATTTTTGGATTTTAGTTATGCCGGATTATTTTTATTCCCGGTTCACTCCACTAAAATACGTTTTTCTTTCTCTAAAATCCACACTTAACTTCACTCGCTTATGCCACAAGCGAAATTTTACTAATTTTTCTATTCAATTCCCACGTTTGTAATTAAATCCAATCCAAAACCCCACGTTCACAAAATCAAAATTAGTCTTTATCTAGACACTACCAAAGCACTTCCTCCTCTTCTTCTTTTCAAATTCGAAAACCGAATCTTTTCTCCTCAAATTAACAATTCCGTACCGCCAAACAGCATCCTTTTCATATCCAAGTCAAATACTAACTGCCCCGAATCCAAGAACTCCATCCCACAATCCTTTAGTTTTCAATTACCGCTGCCGCATCTGGTTAACATAATCGAAGTTCATTACACTTCGATCCGCTACCCACACATCTTTTTCGTACCGACAAACGCAACACTTTCCATTTTGCATACTATATATGGCAATTTGCATAACTAAGGAAGCGTTTGATTAAATGCAAAGTGTCATATATACACGGAAACTATTGCTTTTGCCGATACTAAAAAAAGAGCGCTTTTCTGCGCTCGGGAAACTTGAATCCAGGGTCCTAGCAGACCCCCAGTCGAGATCCATGACACTACCAACGGAGCCACCTTCTGTTGATTTGCTATTTATCGAATTAGCAACTTCAACTCTTTCTTGATGGGCGTGGGAATGAAATTTATTAGTAGGGAAACGTGAATGAAATTTTGTTAGTATGAAAAATAAAATTTGTTAGTGGGGGCTAATGAATAAAATTAGTTAGTATGAAGGAAGGAATTAGGTTCGATGTATCGAATAAAGTTTTGTTAGTGGGAATTAATGAATGAATGTTATTAGTGGGAAAATTATTATTATACACTACTTTTTTTGTAATTGAAAATAAGGGAAAAGGGTAGGATGGAGATGGTGGGGAAATAAAATTTAAAGGGAAATTGTTAAATGGAAATAAAAATAAATAAACTTGCTGATGAAAAGGGTATATGTGCCCAAAGAAAGGGGGAGATGTTACGGCGGCAATTTGAAGTTGCGAATGGGAGAAAGTCGGTACGCCGGAATTCGCAACAGATTTTTCTCAAGGAAGTAGTCCAAAACCGAGCAGCGCTACTTCACCTACGGCCGCGAATTTTTGGCAGTTTTCGCCACAATCAAGTTTTTCCAACGCATTCTAGAGGAGAAGCACTTCACGGTCTTCGCCAACCATCGATCATACTTTTACTCTGACACAACGCCCGAACAAAGCCTCGCCCCGCCAAAGCAGACAGGTAGGTTTGATCGGCCAATTCGACACACGATTGGAATTTGCACCAGGAGAAGAGAATATCATCACCGGTGCACTCTCTCGGGTAGGGACGGTTGCCGTATTTACCACACTCACTGCTCGAGCCATCAGTGAGGCCCAGGTCACAGATGACCAGTTGCCTCATCTCCTGGTGAGCCCCCGCTTCAAGCTGCATCAGTTGGTTTTGGGCGGTTACTCTTCGCACTACATCGAGTTAAACAGTGCTAATAAGACCTACTTGCCAGCAGTGCTGTGCCGCCAAGCCTTCCATACCGTCCGTCAGCTCTCGCACCCTAGCGGGCCGGCCACCGCAAAACGCGTAGCACTGCAATTCTTCTGGCCGAGTCTACGAAAGGATGTTCATCGCTGGGCCAAGCAGTGTGTACCACAAACTACGCCACAAACACGCCAAGCAAGGTAGCTTCAAGACCCCAGATGGGCGTTTCGACCACATCTACGTCAACCTTATTAAACTCCCACAGTGTGACGGCTACGAGAACTGCTTACCATCATCGAACAGTATACAAGCAATACCAGTGCGCGACATTAAGGCTAGCACCGTCGCCAGAACTTTATTCGACCACTGGATCGCTATATTCGGGCCAAGGCTGTGAGTTTGAAGCCGATCTCCTTAATAAACTCGGTCACCTTCTGGGAGCCAACTACGTCCATACTACAGCAGTATCCACAAGCCAATGGCATGGTCGAATGGATGCATCGAACGCGTAAGAGCGCTTTAAAGTGCGTTCCAGAAACCTCTTGGCAGCAAGCACTTCCGGCGATCCTGTTGGACTTGCGCACCACCTTCAAGGAAGACCTGCAAGCCTCTCCAGCAGAGATGGCTTTCGGCAAATTCGTCACACCCCAAACGACAGCAACCAGTTGCCCACAGGATTTCGTCGCAGACTTACACCGTCCATTCAAAGCGATTCGTCCGGTAACATCAGCTTGGCACACCAAATACCACCCGTTCGTCTTCAAGTACATCGCCACCAGTGAATATGTGTTCCGCCACATCAACATAGTAGGAAAGCCACTCGACCAGCCGTACTCCGGATCCCACAGAGTCATCGAAAGGGTCAGGGACAGCACATACATCATAGACGTGAACGGCATTGCCAAGACTGTCTCCACCAACCATCTGCGACCAGCATACTTGGAGCACTCCGACTCCATTAACTCCACCGTTAGTACTGCTTCAGTCACCATCACCACAGTCGCCCACGCCACCGCCCTTGCGGCCAACTCCGGCAATTCAACCAACATCTAGCATGCTGAAACAACAAAGGCCAACTGACCCCAAGAAGGATGCCACTTTTTCACTCCCATCGTCAAACGCGAAGGTCATTAGGGAGGGAGTGACAGTGGCGGCATGGTATGTCCCAACGCCAGCACACTCTTCACGGCGCAAGCAAACTTTTGCCCCGAGTTCACACATTGACAGCGCAAGCAACTTCCCGTGGGAAAGAGTAAAATTGACTCTAAACATACATAGAAAATTATTGTTAATGTTTGTTTTTTTTTCATTCTAATTTTTTTCCTTAATTCTAGGTTTTAAGGGTTTTGTAAAATAATTTTACAAATCCCTACTAAAATCGCGTCCTGTCTGTCCATCCGTCCGTGTGACACAGCACTTTTTCTCGCAAACTACTAGAAACATCAAATTTTGTGTGCGGGTGCAAAGTGGTTCTCTCTTCAAAGTTCAATTACAAAAAAAAAATTAATAAGGTATTTAAGGAGAGTCTCACCATATAGGGGAGAGGACCCCGAAAAAAAATTCAACAAATGTAGCCGATATGGATATTAAATGACAGGCCTCTATGACAACTTTTCAAAACAGGTCTTAATTTGACACTTTTTGGTTCGACAGGCGCACAGGGCGGGGAAATACACGTAAAATCGGTGTACCCCCCCCCCCCCCCTTGCGATTGGACACCTGTGATCGGGGAAACCTTGAAAATATTATGGAGGTAGGTGTTTATGTTGAAACAGCAACAAATACCTTAGAAGTCAAAACTCTAAGGTATTTGTTGCTGTTAACAATAGTATGACCTTCGAAGTTCACATTTTCCCTAAGAAAATCGTATAGGTACCCTTAAACACAACTATATTCGATATTTCAGTAGTCCTACAAAAGGGTTCTTAAACGGTTTATTGTAAGTTTGATGAAAATCGAATGATATACACGGAAGTTATAGCCACTTGAAATTTCTCGAATTACAACAACAATAACACATGATTTTGGTATTTTATGGACTTTCCATCGAATCCGCCAATGCAGTTTTGCTTTGATCTTCTTGAAATTTTCAAATAAGAGCAATAACATTAATATTTTTGGGAATTCATGATTTGAGTGATTTTTTTGGTTTGCAACAAAATGGCGACCGTTGAAAATAGAGAAACAATGAATTATCTTTTAGACGTGCACATCTCTTTGACATATTTCTTGACTTTATTCGTTGCTGGTGACTGCATTACTGAGAAGTTAAGGTTGAGATCTGGGGAAGGATCGTAGTAGTCTTTGCGTATAGACATCTTTTAAATCGCTCCTGTCAAAAGTTTTCACAAATTGAATTAATTTATTGAAAAACATTAGTCCGATGTTAATTTTTATCGGAAAAAATCTTATATTGTCGAAGTAATCGACTCAGAAAATTTCTATCGAATATTTTTACTTCGATTGGTAACGAAAAACAAATTCACAAAGAAAATTTCGCCGATGGTATGGAGGAGCCCGACGGCTTCCCACCGTTGGGGCAACCTGGGGAAACGACGAATACGAAACTGGCGATAATCACCAAAAGAAAGCATAACGAAGAAAACTCGTTATGCTTCGATGAACTAAGGCAAGAGATACAGTCTCTCAAGGATCTTTTCAAGAAAGGGATGAAGCCTCAAAAGACGCAGCCACAAAATCAATGGCAACAGGTAACAAAGCCGAAGAAAAGTACAAAGTAAGTAAATCCAGAGGAAGTTCTAAGTGCTGGCGGCACCAACGAGAGCCAAAATTATTTTGCAGCGCTGGGGGGCTTAACCGAAGATATGAAAATCGAAGAAAACATCGGAGGTAATTTTAGTCAAGATAATGACGTTAATTTTATTCAATATTTAAAGAACAAAAATAAGGAGAAAAAACCAGCCCGCAGTTCTGCTGGTTCCTCTGAAAAAGCTTCCAACAAGACAGAAAAAGTTCCGCCAATCAACGTGTTCGGACAAACCGGGAAAGATATGGTTCGGCTATTGGCAGCCGAAAATAAACTGGCCAATTTCGAAATCAAAAGAGTTAATGCCGAAAAATTAACTATAAGGACGAAATCACTGGTTGATTTCAAGTCAGCCAAAGATGCGCTGATTTCTGGGGAGATTCCACACTTCACCTATACCCCAAAAAGTGAAAAAATCAGACCTTCTTGTTGAAGGGTTTGGACAGCGGAGAGGATACGGTCGATCTTCTTCAGGTGCTCAAGGAGGCTGCACCAGATGTTGATTTTGTTTCAGCCAAAGCCTTTGCGACAAGAAGGTCGACCATAGAAAGGAAGAATTTACGACTTTGCCTGGTACAAATTGCAAATAAGAGCAGTCCAAGTGCCCTTCAACAAATAAGGTACTTGAATTTCAGAGTGGTGAGGTGGGAACGCCTCCAGAAAAGAGAAGTCAACCAGTGTTACCGGTGTCCAAGATTTGGTCATTCGGCTGCCAATTGTACCATGCACTATCGTTGCGTTAAATGCAAAGACGTTCATGCTCCCGGTGAGTGCAAATTGGCTCAGACGGAGCCTAAAGAAAAATTATACTGCGTTAACTGCGGTGTTTTTGGTCACCCAGCACCATATCGAGGATGCTTCCGATATCAAGATGCAAAAGTTAAATTTGCTCCAAAGCAAACACAAGTACACCGTAATATCATCAAGCCCGGAGTATCATTTGCACTCACCGCTAGAGGACCAGCAGAAAATGCTGGAAATAATGTAAATAATGTAAGTGGCAATAATGAGCTGCTTCTCAAAATTTACCAGCAACTTAATTCTTTATCGGAGAGAATCGACAAACAAGATGCAAAAATTAACTTTGCTTTTCAGCGTTTAGATCTTTCAAATGCCTAATAATAACTTGTCATCCAGTCATATTCCCATGGATAGGCTTCGCCTCATATCGATCAACGTCAACTCTATCGTTGCTTTACGTCGACGTGATTATCTCCTTGAATTTGTTGTTAAGCAAAAGCCTGACATCATACTTCTCACTGAAACCCACCTCAATTCATGGCATTCCATGGAATTCAAAGATTTTGCATTCGTAAGAAACGATAGGGTAATAGGTGATGGGGGAGGTGGCACCGGGATATTGGTTAAAAGACCCTATTGTTTCCAAAATATTGAAAAAGTCGAATTCAAAAACTTTGAATTTCTTGAAGTGTCCGTCATCAAAATTTCACTGCCAGGTGGGGATAACCTCTTTGTTATCTCTGCCTATGCAACTGGTCAAAATGTTCTCAAGCTCAAGGAGGAACTCAATTCCTTGTTTGAAATACTCGAATTGAACAGGCTGCATAGCTATTATATTTTTGCCGGTAACCTGAATGCCAAGCATACATCATGGCTAAACGCCACCAATAATCCAAGAGGTGTATTCCTGAAATCATGGATAACAGAGAACCAAATTGAATACAGGTGCAACCTATATGGGTCGGAGTTCCCAACATACCCTTGGATAAATTCATATTTGGACCTCTGCATTGCTGACGCAAGACTTGAGTTCAGCTTTAATAGTCCTCAACGGAAACTGCAGGTGCTTCCTTACGATAGCAACCATAACGCAATCGGAATGGAAATCAATCATCAAAGGGATGATTTCTTCCTCATTCCAGTTCAACATGAAAACCATCGGTTGAATTTCAAAAAAACAGACTGGGGAAAGTTTCAAAAGAAGTTTGATCGGGAGTACCAGAAGCAATGTCCCTGTTTTGATGATGGCAACGCTTGCTCAATTGTTCCTAATAACAGAAATCTAACTGACGATGAAATAGATCTCTATTTGTCGAAGTTAGAGAAGCTGACGTTGGAAACGATTAAGAAAGTTGTTCCCAAGATTACACATCGAAACAATATGAAAGGATATGAAACACCAACCATCGCAAGGTTGAAAAGATTGAAAAGCCTTCTTCTCACACGCGTCAACAATATTTATCGACGATTTTTGGACTACAAACATCCCTCGTTGTCTTTGTTGAAATTACATCCGAAGAATGTCCGGAACTTAATCCGGTCATACTTCAGGAATGAGGTCAGCAATCAATGGGCGGAAAAACTGAGGGGTATTAGCCCACAGGACCCAGATGGCGTTTTCGCGAAAGTGAATAGCTTATTCCGCAGGAAGTCTCGAGTGAAGGTATCGAATCTTGAAGTCGCTAGTGATGAGATAAATCTTCTCGATAGAGCTGGTATCGAAATTGATAGTACGACTCCGTATGGAAATGGAAACAGGATTATATGCGAAGGATTGGAGAAACTTGCCCTGATTGGAACACATTTTGAATTGGTTCATCTGCCCAACCCAGAGAGAAGGAATGAAATATTTTCGGAGGTCGTTGAAGCAAAAGTTTCCGACTTCAAATCAAGCCTGAACGGCCAATCAATTCTTCATTTCGATGAAACATTCACATCTGACCTCATACCGACCTTGAATCTTATTGATTATTTTGTCAGCTATGAAGACTTGTGTTTCATATTTCGCAGAATAAACAACAAAAAATCATGTGGTACTGACGGTATTCCAAATATAGTATTCCGAAATTTCCCGGAGGTTGCTATTAGGAATTATTGCATATTGTTCAACAAAATGTTGAACAATTCATATTTCCCAAATGAGTGGAAAAAGGCTAAGGTATTTCCGATCTTGAAGAAAGGAAAAGAATCTTCATGCCCTAAAAGCTATCGCCCAATCAGCTTGCTGCGTAACATCAGCAAGGTGTTTGAAGTGATACTCAACAGAGCATTAAACGCCCACATAGAGAAATATGAGTTGATGCCGAATTGCCAATTTGGTTTTCGTGCCAGGCATTCGACCATACATGCAATAACGAAAGTAACCTCAGACATCTGTTGGAAACTAAACAAAAAAGAATGTGTTGGAGCATGTCTCATTGATATGGAGAAAGCCTTCGATACGGTGTGGTTAGATGGACTAGTTTTCAAACTTCTTCAGGGCAGGTTGCCCAGACACCTTGTCGCCATGATGTGTTATATGTTATATGGGAAATCATTTGTTGTAACTGATGGAAATCTGACAACAATGCACGAATTCAAGGTCTTGAATGGTCTACAGCAGGGAACAGTTACTGCGCCCCTGCTTTTCTCAATATTCATTCGCAAGCTATTGAACAGCTTTGATTTTAATGTCTCGCCAACGCGATCATTGGTAGCGTTTGCTGATGATCTGATCATCTATACGGCAGACCGAAAAGCTACAATAGTTCAGAGCAATCTTCAAAAAATGTTTAATTAAGTGCGAAACAATTTTGTTTCGGACAACGCTGCAGGGGGCCAGTCAAGACCTGAAACGTAATTGGAAGGATTTCCACATTATGGCTGGTGAGGGTAGTTCAGAACGGGTTCCACATAAATCCTGTGTTCGATACCTCGGTGTTAATCTCGATCAGTATCTGTACTATACTGAACATGTCAAAATCATGCTCAGTAAAGCACTAAAAGTAGTCATGGCCCTTCGGCGACTCTTTCATTCCAGATACATTGATCAAAAAGTCAAAGTTATTTGTTACAAGACCCTGGTTAGGCCAGTTTTGACATACGGATGCCAGATCTGGTACAACCAGAGTGCTAGTACAATGGAAAGATTAAGAGTTTTCGAAAGGAACTGTCTTCGTGCATGTACTGGTTTGTACAGAAAGCCTGAGACGGATTGGAAGCACTATATATCGAATAGAAAAATTTATCAAACCGCTCAAGTGACAAGAGTCGATATCATCATATTGAAACTTCTTCGGAATCATATCGCAAGATCTGTAACTGTGAGTGAAAACCCTTGGATTTCACAGCCGTTCCACGCTACAGACGGGTATATAGCGACTTGCCTCGCTACTGGCTTCATTCCTCCAGAAGCATTCGTGTATTTGGACATGAATCGATACGTTTTTGATTCTGATGGCGTCCCAGTCATTTATCACATATATAGACGGGCCACCGATAAGAAGATAAAATATCCTCCGAATTTGAGTTCACGAGACCAACAATTCCAATGGAGATACTCATTTGCTAGGCTCGTTGATGCTGGTCGAGCTGAGATGGAGCAATCTAGGTATTGGTGGCTGAATGACAATGTCTAAATTATTCGTGTTTATTTTCTGTTTTTGTGCTTTTTCTCGTTACTTAGTTTTTTTGATTCATCTCATTATTGTTACATCTAGTGTTGTTGTTTATTTGTATTATAAATTAGGTATAGGTTTCAATATAAGGTAACGTTTTTTTTTTTTTTGATTGAACTTATTTAGAATTAGGGTGTAACATATTAGGTATAGGATATAAGTTCATTGTTGTGTTAGTAGTATAAGTAATTTTTGAATAATGCTGGTTGGTTTTTTCTCCTTTTTCCAATTGAATCAAAAAATATCTAATAATCTTAATTAATTTAAATTTGCAAGGGTATTTTTTTCATTAAATGTGTTTAACTGATAACGTATAAATTTAGAGAGCCATTCGGGCCATTAGGTTTTTCAAAGTTTTATTGTTTGGAATCTGTTTTATACTCTTTTAAAAATTTATAACGATTGGTATTAAATAAAGCGCTTTTGACTTTGACTTTGACGTTGAGATCTGTCTACCCAACTTGTTTCTTTTTCCTACCTTTCCATTTTCCTTAAAATTATAAAACCAAATTATCTGATACTCTTTTTAAAGTTGTGCTTGCTAGTGACGTCCATGTTAGTTTTGTTACGCGATTTCCCATGTCCGAGTTGTTTTCAGAATGTAAAGGCTCTCGTAGACGTCCAACTTCTTTCTCTTAGCTTTTTTCTCCACCTTAGACTGCTTTTGTGCCGATGATCCACGATGTATTGTGCAACCGTCAATTTGTATGTGGGTTTTTGACTAATTCCACTTCCCGCAGGTACTCGTGAGCTCTAATTGTTATTGAGTGCAGCATAAATACGATATATGTTGCGGTGCATAATTTGTGTATAAAAAGGGTCAAGTCATCGCTGAATAGTTTCGTTTATAGTAAAAACCGTTAATAATGAAAATTAATGTACCGATAAATATAGTATTCAAAAAAGCATTTTCCTTAGCTTAATTTTTGTGATTTCGAATCATGTCTCTTCATTGGTTACTTCAAATCAAATTAACTAAATGTTATCATAAACAAAATGAGGTCGTTTCCATTTGCTCATGTTTTTTTGCCTTCTTTGAAATCCATTATTTCATCAGATAAACATTTTCTTATACTCGTATTCAAATGCTCAAGCTTTGATTTATTTTATGTTTTCCCTGGAAATTTACTTGTACTTAATTAACTAATTGATTCATTACATTATCATCCTCGAAGCAAAATAATGTGTTCTACAGAAAAGTACATTCACAGCTTTCATCACTCAAATAACAAAAATAAAAGATGTCACGCATCATTTTATTTATATCCACGTCTGTGACACGCATGTATGTAGCTGCAGACATTTTGCCAGATATTTTTATTTAATTTAATTTTATCTTCTTCCTCTCGAAATAAATGTGTCCGAATTTTCTCATTGTTTCTATTTACAAAGTCAGTTCGGCGGTTTCGAAAATATCCAAAACCAACATTCGGAATGTTGCATGAACGTTGTCGTCATCGTCGTCGTCGTCGTGTATTCAGGACGCGAAAAACGACAAATGAGAGATTGCTGTGTGACCACGAAACAAACGGATTTCCATAAATAAATTCGCGGATCAGCAAGGAAAAGATTTTGTATGCGCGATTGCATGGGCTGGGGAAGATGTTTCCAAGATGTTTCAAGAGTGAGTAAAAATGTATCTTGTAGCTGAGAAGAGGGAAATTGTGTGTATCCAAGTTAGATGTGAAATTCGAAAGTATGCAAGAAAGTTGCCGTCACGGTACCGGAGGAACGATGTTAGAGGAAACGACGAAGCTGGGCTTTCCTTGCTGGCGGCAGCTTTTTGTTTTGGCCTTTTAGGAAAATTGCGATTTCTTATTCCTGCTGTTACGTGTCATGCTTGGAGACAATTTACAAATTACCATACAATTATTTAGACATCTCGAAAAGCGATTCCAAGTATTTAGACGCTAATGATACCAAAGAAACTTTTCATTTTTCGTTGATTGATGCGAGGTGTAAAACTTTGTCGAGGCCCCACCAGGAGAAGAGATTTAACAATTAACTGGTATCAAATGGTGGCATTTGAGATAAGAAATGATGTGCAACGTTAAACCGTTAAAATTTAATCCAAACCAACTAAATGTGAAAATTTCACAATCCAAGAAATTTAGTATCTAATCCTTGTTTCTTGCCTTTCTATTGTTTGCTTAAACTCACATTTCTTTTGCGCTCATTGGCATGCAAGCGCCGTAAATTCAATTAATAATGGGATTTACTGGCACCATACCGCGGTCAAGAGACATTAAGTGATTTCTGTCCTTTTTAATGAGCATCCACAAAACACTTTTACGCAAACAGAACCAGAAGAAAAGCACAGGTCGAGAAAATTTCCAACTCGTACGGAATCTAAAGTGCATTTATTGTGAATTCTTGAAGAAATTGTGGGGCTACGCGGCTTCTACGAGTAAGTGTTACAAAACACCATGCGTGCCACCCACATTCACGGTATGGCGTTTTGATACCATAAATCAATCGCGCCTCCCTGCCCTCGCCAACATACTCGTAGAATCGTGCGTTTTGTTATGCAAAACATCTCAACAGCTTAACACATCAAACATGATACTGTACTCGTATGTGAAGAACGTGCGGTGTGTGGATATTCTTGGAGAGTGTTTTCTAAAAGTGTCGCGAACCGACTTATAATGTGAATTCTAAAATTGAAATACGACTTAATAAATTTTTTATGATCGATAAAGACACCCGACGCAAATGTACATACGTTGGCTTGAATGACTTGGGTCACTAGTTTGCCCGTAATGTCGCTATTAAAAAAGCTTTTAAGCATTTGAAATGTTTGCAACAAGTGAACGCGAGAAAGATCGTAAATGCGGGAGCAGATGCAATCCGTGGACCCAGTTGTTATAATTTGCGATTTCAATGATGAGAAATAGCAATTTGTCATCGAGGAGAAGTGTTGAGTTTAGTCTAGTGCCAAAATGATTCATTATCATCAGACGTACGTCTTCCATTTGCGGCACATATGTGGCATTGCTTCTGATGGGGATTTGGAGTTTTGAATAATTGATTTCGCTCAAGGGATTCAAGTATTATTTTGTGGATTATGGACTTCGGTGAGCTATCATTTAAGCAGCAGTGCTGTCCGTGGGATGAACAAAGACTGTATATTAATTTAAGGGTTTAATCGAGTTATTTGAAGGATTTAATCGGGGACATTTTGAGGGATCATAAAATTCCTTGAAAAGGACCATTCGTGTAGGGTTATCCATTTCACGCTTGGGAAAGTATAGCTAAAGAAAACACATAAAATATTCAGATGGAAACAAAATTATTTATTCAATATAAAGATTAAACCTTGCCATTATTGGTGAACCACAACATCATGCAAAAGTCCTCCACGGGACCGCTTACAGGCCTCAATCCTTTTGAGGTCATTTTCAATGACTTTTCGGCACATTTCCGGCAATATCTCGGCCATAACTTCACGAATATTGGTTTTCAATTGTTCAAGATTTTGAGGATTGTTCGCGTAGACATGATCTTTCGCATAGCCCCATAAAAAGAAATCCAAAGGTGTTGGGCCGCAGGATCTTGCGGGCCAATTGACATCACTCAATCTCGAAATTACGCGTTCTGGAAATTTCGCTTGCAAAAGTGCTCGATTACAGAATTGACTGTAATGGCTCTTCCTTGATCGTTTTCAAAAAAATACGGGCCAATAACACCACCAGACCATAATGCACACCAAACGGTCATTTTTTCCGGATGCAAAGGCCTTTCTGCGATCACCTGAGGATTTTGAGAGCCCCATATGCGGCAATTCTGTTTATTTACGTAATCACTGAGCGATAGATGAGCCTCATCACTGAAGAAAATTTTGTTCGAAAAATCGTTATCAATGGCTTGTTGTTCAATCACCCAATTCGCATACATTCTGTGCTGTGTATGGTCTTGAGGCTTAAGTTCTTGAGTGAGTTGGATTTTGTACGGATGGAGATGCAAAATCCGCCACAATGAGCCGTAAGACAAACCCAAATATTGAGCACGTCGAGAAATCGACAAATCCGGGACTTCCTCCACACTTTGAGCAACGACAGCAATATTTTCAGCAGAACGAATGTTGCGATGATGCATAGGCCTTGCAATATCAATAACCGATCCAATCTCTTCAAATTTTCTCACTGTGTTCAAAATTGTTTGCTGTGTAGGTCGATTATGTCGACCGTAATTGGCTCGCAAAGCCCTAAATGTTGATACAGCAGAATCAGGGTTATACTTTCCTACCACGAAATGGATAACCCTGTATTTGCATAACACTTAGATTTTCTTATCTGATGTCTGGAGATGAAAGCTATATACCCTATATACCCACTAAACAGCTCCATCGTTAACTGAGAACCTAACCTGGAACCGTTCACCACACTGCTTCGGGCTACGTTTCATTCTCCTGCGCCTAGAGCCGTCTTCGAGATCCAGAAATCTCCTTTGTAACGGGAAAAAGGGAAGGGATTGCTAGAAAGGAGATCTTCTACCCTCGGTACCTCTTGATGCTCAACCATACCTGTTTATTCTTCAGGACGGCTCATACATACCTAATGTACTACGCGGTCCCGTTTGTCAGCAGATGTAAGCACTTTTCCAATTATAGTCCCGCTTTTGCAGTCAAAAAATGTATGGCAGGCATTATCTATCATCATACATAATTTTGAAAAAACGAAAAAAAAATAATAATAGTAATAATAATACAAAAATAAAAACTGGTGTACTTGGGTTACATTAGAATACAAAAAAAAATCCTCAAACATTTTAAGTGTACTTCGTGCACTATATAATCTAATTTACCTGAAAACATTACAAAAACTTTTGTAGTTCTTAATTATATTTATTAATAATTTTCAATTTTTCGCATTAAAAATGTCCTGCTGTGAGACCAAATGCCACGATTCTGACGATAAGTCCCCTTTTGTGCTATATTTCGGCCTCTACTTTTCCTACGCAAGACACGCAGTCGACAGACAGTGACTTACCAATCTTGTCCAGGTAAGACCGAAAACATCCATGCCCAATCAAGAGCTGGACCAAGCAGATGCAATTTCACTATGCCTTCGACCGAGCCACTGGCTCAATTCAGGGACTTTCTCAATGCCAATCGGAGAGATTGCGTTGCCTCTCCTTCATTGCGACTACTTCGTTGTTCCCTTTGCTTCTACATAGGTAAATATTTATACGTTTGCTAGCAAGGAAGGCTATGGGTATCACTCCTGTTATCACTAATACTGTCGATTCGGAGACTGTTCGATATGTACGTGTTCTTAGCACTCCTTCCTTGTGCACCTGTGCTTTCGATGCAGCTCCTTGCTGAGAGCGCCGCTCCATATTTCTGATCTGTAAAGTAGTGAAAACCGCACATTGCTCATCAAGATACATCTTCCTGATGAGGAAAGTCTCCTTATATTGACAATTAAACGTGGAAAATGTTACCATTACCCTCCCTCTCGTTTTAACAGCCGACGACGCACCCAGCAACTGCAGCCACAATCTTAACAGCACATCGGGAGCAGTGCTAACGACGACAAAAACGACGATAAATACAATGACAGTGAAGACGCGGACGAAAAACGGAGATTAACAGACAGTCTTGTCCAGACTGAGATTCTGCGAGAAACTTTACAGGGCGCGTCAGATGTTCGAGCGGTGGAGGGAAATATAAAAAACATCGAGAATTCAATGGTCACCGCTACGACTGGACCAAGGGTCGTAAATTCCGAAATAATAACAAACCATCCTGAATTTCACGAGGAGATTATGGCAGGTAACGACAGGAGTAAGCAAACAAACAAAATGCCGTCGTGTGATTTCATCGCCAACGCCGAAAACGTGGTCGAAGTACTGTATTCAGAAACGGAAGCCGATAGTCCCTTCCAAGAACGATGGTCGTAAAGTACAATTGCCGCACGGCGACATGCAGAAGAAAGGCTAATCCGAAAAGCGGGAGAAATTCTAAAAAGAAAACAATATGCATGCAAATCGCCAAAAATCAACACACATAACCGGAGAAACTGGTTAAATACCGAAGAGGTTTATCGGGCCAAAGAAGAGCAGAAGGCTGAAGAGGTGCTGAGGGCTAAGCTACCATCCAGCATCAATAAAAGAATGGCGGCCAGCCAGTCTAAAGAGATCGGAATAAAAGAAGGAAGAGGCATTTGATGGGCGTGGATCGCTAGATCAGGGGTTCTAGGCAGCACTGATAAAAGGAGCGAAAAAGCCACAAAAAAAACTACCTCCAAAAGCGCCGAAAAAATAAAATCGCATGGACGTCAAACAAAAAGAGAACAGGCCTGATGCAAAAGAAAAAAAAAGTCCCAACAAAGACCCCGGCAGCAGGCACTGCCCGTAAACCCCCAAAATGGCCGACCCTCCGAAGAAGAGTGGGAGATTTTAGGGGAAATATAGGCCGCGTGGCTTAGTGATTAGAGCACTAAGCCCGTAAGCCGAAGGTCTCTGGCGTAAGCGTCAACGAGATTTAGTTCAAAGTGATTCTTCAGACGGACTTTAAGCCTGTTTAGTTATGATACGCGCTGGTTTAAAATCAGAACGTATCGCAGCTGGGTGGACGAACATACGACCAAAGCGTGATAATGTTCATATCACCTTGTGGAGTGCCGATATATTCGATCATGACAATGAGATACTCTAACTATCTCTAAGCGAAGGGGGCTGTAGTGCTAAGAAAAACAAAAGGCCCGAAGACACCAACACTGCTATGACATCAGTGCAAACAACTCATGTCGGGCCACATACTGATCGAACTCGGAGCAGAGGCTGACAATATTGAAGCATTTTGTGCAAATAGAACTTCGTTTGAGCCGATGGCAATGATAAACAAGTTGGGTAGACAGACCTATGCTCATGTCAGAAGGGTTTTGTACTCAACTTACAAAATGCAGTAACCAGCAACGAATAAAATCAAGAAACATGTCAAAGACGATTTTATTGGAGAAAATGTGAAATTCGAGGATCATACTATTATTAACAAAGTTGAACGAATTGTGACTTCTGAGGTATTTGTTTTACTTATACCCATAAATATCTCCCTTGATAATTTTTCCAGATTTTTTAAGAAACACATTTTTCATGTATTTACCCCCCCCTTGGCCCCCACTGAAGCAAAAACTGTCAGTTTAAGAACTGTTTTGAAAAGCTCTCATAGAGAACTTTCAGTTGATATTCATATGGGCAACCTTTCATGAAATTTTTTTCAGGGCCCACTCCTCTGTACTGTAATCATCGATTCATGGCCTATTTTTTCGAATCCTAGAATGGTTACAAAGCCCTTTTGCTAGGAGCTCTCTCCTGCCTCTTCGACTTGTATCAATTTTATGTACTCATTTTCATGATACCTATCATTCCTGAAATTTTCATGCAAATCCTAGCAAAGCTGTAGTGTCTAAATCGATAAAAAGCGCATATGGCTCCATAGCCATATGTTTCCATAGTAATATAGGGCATATTGCTCCATAGTAATACAGGAAAATTCAAATCGCTATAACTTCATTAAATACTATTCGATCTTTATGAAACTTTCAGAAAAGATCAATCTTATAAAAAGTCATTTGTTTGCTAAATTTTATTGAATTTAAGGGTACGGTTTGGATTTTATTCAAGAAAATATAAAATCGATGAATCATACTATTACTAACAAAGTTGAGTGAATTTCGACTTCTCATGTATTTGTTGTTGTTGTACTCATTAAGGCCTACATTCTTGATTTTTTTCAGATTTTTCGGATGGAAGGTGTCCAATCGCGAGGGGGGGGGTACGCGAAAAGTTCGTACATTTCCCCTTCCCCTCGGTACTCAGAAGGCAATTTTAAGACTTGTTTTGAAAAGATCTCATTAAGACCTTTCCAATGACACCCTACTCGACTACCAATGGTGAAAATTTTTTTTTGAGGGGTCACCTCCCTATACGGGGAGACCCCCCTTAAACCCCTTTGAAAAATTTTTCCACCCTTGAACTTTCAAGAGGTCACCACTTCTGACCTTTCCACAAAGTTTCATGGCTGTAGCCTCTATAGTTTCGGAGAAAAAGTGCTGTGACATACAGACGGACGGACGGACGGACAGACGGACACAGGTCGTGATTGCAATAGGGTTTTGTATTTTAGTACAAAACCCTAAAAAAGAGGGATTGATTGCGTCACGGAACTGGCTAAGGTAGAAAAGGCCATCAAAAGACGATCAAAGCGAGGCTGACACCAGAAATCCATAGAGGCCATCATTGACTTCATCTAAACGGACGCCGAACAATGTCTGAATAAGGGCAAAGTGAGAATAGGGTGGGTGTATACGGCAAAGAGCATCACGTTTTCCATGTTTCAAATGCCTTGGCTATGGTCACACCACGCAAGTATGCAGAGGACCCAATAGGAGCTCTATATGTTATAAATGCGGTGAGACGGGATATAAAAGAAAAGAGTGTACAAAAGATGCACACTGCATCCCTTGCGAGGATGATGAGCCAGGATCAAATCTTGGGTACGTCTTGAGATTATGGAAATATTGGGCTTACCAGGAAGCCCTAGCCCACATAAAATCAGAGCTTCGATGGCCCATACCCTGCTACTTAACTCGCACCGCAGTTCAACCGGCCAAAATCTGCTTGAGCAGATAACGAGGGACATGAAAGTCGACTTCTTGCTGCTGAGTGAGCAACACCTTGATAAAAGTTCTGCATCATGGTGTCGCCGCCATCTGGATTGGGAACAGTGATTTCCAGGGGGAGAGCTGTGGACGGGGGTGTGGTTTCGTGTCAGTTCGGTGCTCAGGGACCACCTCTTTAGTGTGTACCTAGCGCCCAACGAACCGATATCATCCTTCCAAGGCAAGCTAAATGCTTTGGAGAGCGTTGTCTCGAATGCAGACGGAAGCGTGCTCGTTGGGGGAGACTTGGACGCTAAAGCAATCGAAAGGGGCATGCTTCAAACTGATCCGCGGAGATGACAAATCCTAGAAATGACGGCCAGGATTGCACTCGTTATACTTAACACCCGATTTAAGCTGACTTTTCACCGTATTGACTGCAAAGGGACCATACTGGATGTAAAATTTGCCCCGGAGTCCTTGGTACGGAGGAAACACAATTGGAGAGTATTAGAGGACTACTCAGCTAGTGCAGTCTGCTTGAGATCAGTGTTGTTGTCTCTCGACGTCCATGCTTTCGACCATCTACAATTGGGTGGAATAGCGAAAGGCTGGACGTGGAGAAGTTCACAGTAGATGTTCCGCTGCAGGATGATTCACAGGGCTCAGAAGAACTGGCAGCTCAAGAGGCACTCAGCTCAACTATGAGCATCATCGTGACTGCTTGCAATGCTTCTTTGTCCCGCCGAAAACGCCCACTGGCAAGCTCCTAGTGACTGGCAGTCGTCTGAAATTACTGAAATGCGACGGGAGTGTCACAAGCTTCGGAGTGAGAGTCAACGGGCACGGAACCGTGACGAGGCATGCAACCGAGTAGCAGCATATAAGTCGGCCAGGAAATGCGTTCGCAAGTTGATTAACAACATCAAGCCTCACTGCTGGCAAGATCTAGTGGAAAATGTGAACCAGGATCAGTGGAGCCTTAGCTACAAGCTAGTTTTGCGGTAGCTTGCTGCCCTCGGACGTCTTGCATGCATAAAGGGGAAAAGATGGACGAGCTAGTGCGGGTACTCATCTCCACCCATCTCGTTTATGTTGACGCTGTCCATTGTGAAACAGCAAACCGAGTGCCTAGTCTTCACATATCCGGAACTGAAAGAGGTAGTAGGTAGTCCTATCATTGAAAGCAAGGAAGGCTCCATGCCAAGATGGTGTTTCAGCTGAGGTGTTGCAACTTGTCTATCACCATTGTCCTGACTTGCTGCTCAGCGCATTCAACACTTGCCTATGGGGCGGGGTTTCCCCGATGCGATGGAAGGTGACGAGCTTCGTGCTGATCAGCAAGGGGAAGAGAAATCTTGGACCACCCGTTATGTATGCTAGACACAGCTGGGAAAGTACTAGAGAAACTTCTCAAGGGAAGACTCACTGATGCGATTCGTGCTGCTGGAGACCTTTTTTCTCGGTAATACGGCTTAAGAGCAGTACATTGCACCATTGATGCGATTACAGAGGTGGCGAACACGGTCCAAAAGGCACAGGCACATAGACGTAACATGCGGTCATCTTGACAAAGATGAGAAGCCCTAGAGTAAGGATGATCAGTATTGGAGATATACCATCGAATCCTGGCCGGCGGTGAAGTACCTGGGGCTACTGATCAATGCGAAAATGAATTTCACTGAGTAAAACAGAGCAACCGCTGAGAAGGCTTTAGGTCGACTAATGACCAAGTAGGGGGGACCAAACCTATCAAAAAGACACCTCTTGATGAGTGCTGTAGGGTCAGTGCTACTATACAGAGTAGAAATATGGTATGGCACTCTCAATAAGGAGGTGTACTGAAAACGCTTGGCAAAGGTACTGAGTATTGCATCTTCATATCCGACAGTATCTAGTTAGGTGGTGAGAGTTATTGCATGCATGATCGCTGTTGCCTTCCTTGCTAGAAAGTGCCGCGTTCTTTACTTACGTTGAAGCGAGGAGGCGTGGGAGACAGCGCTCATCCAACGATTGATAGCAGTCCTTGGTGGATTGCACCAAGGGAAGGTGGACTGCGCGCCTTATCCTGGATCTGACACCGTGGCTAAATCGGATTCACGGTGAGACTGACTTCTATCTGACCCAGCTTTTGAGCGGGCGTGGGTGTTTTCAGTCTTACCTGCAAAAGATTGGGAAGTTCCGCCTCATTGAAGGCATGGTGAGACTGACTTCTATATGACCCAGTGTTGTAGTGAGCATGGGTGCTTTCAGTCTTGCCTGCACAAGATTGGTCAGTCACGGCCCTCCGATTGTCGCTTTTGCCCAGGAGAGGAAGGCGAGGCCTACAACACATTTTTCATGCAAAAAATGGGACAAGCTATGACGGAACCTCTACAAAGAGACGGAAGAGCTCACTCCGAACAGTATAGTCACGTTGATGCTTGGGTTGGTTAATTCGGGCAGTTTGAAAAGATAAAAAAGCCAGAAGTCGGGGCTGGAGGATCGCTTGTCTGGCAATCCATCTTCCTCTTTCTCCTCCTGCTAGAGAAGGGATCACCTAAGTTGAAGGTGCCTAACGGTGTAACAAAACGAGACCAGTCCAGTCCAGAGCATGGGAGTCCCACACTCAATGCGTAAGTGTCATTCACCTCGCAACCACAGAGAGAAAGTTCAGATATTTCGAATTGTGCTCTGAAAGTTTATTTATGTGAAACAAGCGGCGAATATTAGAAATACCGTTACTCAAAATAATTGATTATTAAGTGAGTGCTATAAATTTTTTTTTAAATGCATGTGGGTTAAGTAGCATGCATTGGAAGGCTTACAGGACAACTTCGAAAATAGACAGACAATACTATTGAGTAAAATCATGTTTAAGGGAATTGCAGTTCTTGGTAAAATTTGAAATCTTAAGATTTATAATGCATATGTTATTTACTTTCAAGCTCTCATTTAGTATGTTCTTTAAGATTTTATATTCACATGCTTATCAATTTAGATGAAATATTCCGTACTTTTGATCCTTTTTTTGGCACTTGATTGATTGCGATAAGCACTTCCGAGTTCTTTTCTTCTAATTTTTGCTTTTTATTACCTCATTATAAATTTTGGCAGCAGTAATCACATTGTTTTTTTTTAGATTATTTTTATCAAAAAGTTATGAAATTACCCATTCTTTTGAAGGCTCCAAAGTGATAACATATGGGTTTGGATATGAAGTTGAAATTTTTAGTGTATTTGAGTTTCAATAGTGCCAAGATGGTATATCTTATTTCAGATGTTAAGTATTATTTGTCACGGGAGCCTTCCACACACGAGTTTAAGGGTGCCCGCGGTCTTATTTAAAAGTATAATAAAAAAACAAAAACAAAAAATATAAGTTCTCCGCGAGGATAAATTCCCGAGCCAAGCGGAAGTAGATATTTAAAATGTATTTAATCCTATAAATTATATGGTATTATATGGAAAGCGGAGATATTACCATCTTGAAGTTAACCCGTCGGACGCTGGAATATACGATCGGGTGGTTGTTATTGACCCCATCAAACAAGTAGCACAAACTCACCAAATTGACCCAGCTGGCCAGAATAATTTCAAGTAATTGTGTTGTCTGAAGTGAAAGGCTTGACAAAAGATGCTCAACATGCGCTTCGTCGAACGATGGAGAAGTATATCGCCACCTGCCGAATTACACTGTCCGTCAACTCCACATCGAAAGTAATCGCTGCGATAAGAAGTCATTGTTTGGGTGTTCGTGTTGCCGCACCGCAAACGGACGACATCATATCTATCTTGAACAATATGTGTCGAAAGGAGAACCTGAATCTATCCGCAGAATTGGCGTAGCGGATCGCTGCGAAGCCCAAAAGAAACCTGCGCCGAGCAATTCTAATGCCAGGAACTTGTAGAGTATAACAATATCCATTCACACCCAAACAAGAAATTACTGATCCTGATTGGCAGACTTACTTGGAAGAGACAGCGAACCAAATTATCCTAAAGCAGACACCGCAGCGGCTGGGAAAAGTCCGGGAATGACTCCATGAACTGTTGTCTCAAGGTATTCCACCAGATATTATTTTTAAAGGACTCATGCAAAACTTGGTGAAAATTGCGACATGCCCTTGAAGGCTAAAACATCGGAGTACGTTTATTTGTACGAGCATAGGATGCAAAATGAATCAACGTACATTTTCCATTTGGGAACATTCTACAAAGGAAAGTTTCACCAATATATAGACAACATCAAAAGGCTGACTGTGGTAACTTACGTGGATTGTCAGCTAACTTCCTGTCTTCACTGTAGGAGTTAGCCAGGCGTGCGTCGATATGCGAGGATGTTCTGGTAGGGAAGCAGCTACAATACCATGGTTTCAGAACAAATCGCAAACCAAAAGTTGGTCTCGGCAAATAAATAAACCTTGGGAATGACAGTTCCCACCGAGAGCTTTTGAGCTGCCATATGATCAGTGCGTTCAACTGAACGATTACAACAACGCCTACGAATAATGCAGCAAAGTCTGTAATGCCGCGCGCCTCCACTGGACGAGAAAGTGGAGCCACGTTCGGAAGCTCGCTTGGAGGAAAGCGTGGCAACCAGAAACGATAAAAGGCCCCGGATAGAGCTTGAAAAGCTCTCTTTTTGGATTCTGGGAATTCGACTAGGCGAGAGTTTTTGGCGGAATTTTCCTTTGGAGGTTAGGCGGGATATTTATGGAAGTACAATTTTGGAGTTGGCGGGACGGCAGATTTCGGCGAATTGCACGGAAAAAGGCGATTGATGGAGAAAGCCAGGAGAACGCTACAGTTGGAAGTCACAGACTAGGGGGCCCCCGGATAGTTAGCTACTATCGACATACGAGCGTAAGAGTATTTTCGTTGTAGTATTTCTTTTTTTGTATAATTTATTTTAAAATCTGAATTTCACGATCAATAATAATTATTTCCAATAATATTTGCTGGTGTAGAATTTATTTCCACAAGTGGAACGTGCCAAAGTGTAAGGTTTGGCTCGGGAAGTGGCGTAGTGGGCGAGCACGAATAGTACCCCAGGTGTGGAAGGCTCGAGGGTGCTCCGCCAACACGTGGTGTGGCTCAAGGGTCCGGCAGGACATAAATTCCCCTTAGATTCCACGCGCTGTTTAGGTGTGCGAGTTGGTGTAGGGAGGAATAGGCGACACAGTCGGTACGCGAGCGCGGAAATAACATCGGTACCGGAACGAGTCTTCGACGAGTCGCGATTCTCGCTTGGCGACTCCCGTGGGGCCCATTGGAAAAGCGAGTGGCGCACGGCCCCTCTTCATTGGGCTAACCGGGTCCTAGGGCCCCAGTCGAAGGTCTCTACCAGAGGCCCAGAGTGCTCCGGGATAGAAAAATTGTAATAAGTTGTATGAAAATGAAGTTAAAAAGATATATATAATTTTCTTTATTAGAATGTATGCGGTACATTGGCCTCATAATATAGTAGGTGTTCTGACAAAATCATTTCACCATCGTTTGAAAATCACTTAAAGCTATGCGTAGTATCGTATTTCTATGTGATTATTACAATTGGCTAGAGGAAAATTTAAGCAAAAACCTCTACTAAACTTATTACTAGCTTAACATAACTTATCTATCTACTTATAACTAGCTAAAATATATGAAATTAAAAAGATGTTAACAATTTTAAGGTATAATTTCTTATGATTTGTGAATAATGATGAATCATATACTGCATATAAGCTAATGTATTTGTGAAATATGTAGTTTATGCGTCAGGCTGAAATGATTATTATAGGGAAAATCATTTTTCACAGTGAAAGTTAGCTAGCGTTAAATAATGACAATGACAGATATCAAAAGCTTCATTTTCTTGAGACTCAGAATATAGACATGAGTTATTGAATATAAAAAATTCTTTCCCTTCAGTAGTTTAGCTTTTCAGCGGCGAAGGGTAATGCCATCGAGTAGGTTGAGTTCTCAGTAATCCGCAACTGGTTTTTTCAGCTTTCGATTAAGTTCCGCAGCGCCATAACTTTTGTTTGACATTTTTAATTAGCGTAGAATATTTTGATTGGAATCAGAGTAGGATACGTCTGGAACTGCGTCGGTTGTTAGGTCGGGAACGTGCGAATTCGATTTCGTTATTGCTGTGTGGTTGGAAGCCTCGCAAGCGCTGCGATAAAGTAATGGTGGAATTTTTCTTCGAAAAATATTTGATCCCATTTTAAACGGGCATTTGATTGGTGGCTGATATACGTACACGAACTTAATGTACATCCGTAAGACCTGCTACCGGAATTCCTCTCCAAACTAGCTGGCCTGCAAGCAGCCTCCTCGGAGTAGACTTAGGTTACCCGGACCAGTTGACTTTCAGGGTACAGTTTGTGGGCACGCATTGGGGCATGATTTAACCAATGAGCGGTCAGTTTCGATTTCTCTTTGTGAAATCGCGGACAAACGAAGGTAAAAACAGTACAAAGTATCCAAAGAAAAAATCCTTTTTGTTAAAAATTCTCCATTTTCTAACAAGTGAGTATCGAAAAGATAATAAGATGCCTATTAAAATGAGTCAAAGACAAATCTTCAAACACATGTCTCATTTGATCGCTTTAGACACAATAACAAAGTTCCTTACATTCAAATTAATTTAATTGCTCATTTAATCTAAATTGCTTCCTTTCGGCGACAAGAAATAAATAGTACACTCATTATTCCATTAACGAGCACATCAATGCTTTGCAAAAATTACCTTCAAATTCCATTACATTGTATACATTTTAATTTGCTTTAATGTTTGAGATTACTCTCCGTCAAGTTCATTTAACTTCTGGTTTTTGACATTTTTTCCTCCGAAGAAAACTCAAATACTCGTATACTCATTTTAATTTGATCTAAAAACTCAAATGGAATTTAATGGATGTGCTACTGAGTTGAATTGAGACATTAAAAATTCGCAATTAAAAATTTTATTCCATATAATTGCTCTGAAATAAAATTAAAGATGATTGAAAAGTTGATAGTGTTGGAAGCAGAATCTAGTTAAATCGAACCGATGAAAAAATTTTATATACGTACTCGTACTTGTAAGTTCTAATTGGATAATTTGCGTGAACATAAAGAATAATATGCCATGATTTCTAAAAAATCAGGATAAAAGTTCATTTTGGCAAAAGGGACATTCATGTTGACAATTTAGTCTCGTTTTCTACTTAAGTCGACAGCACTAAACTCTCTTGTAAAATAGCATCAATTACCGGCTCCGTAATGAAAGAGAATTTAATTGCCATTATGCAAATGACGGGTAGCGTTTTAAGGAGACGTTCCCGGCTTATAATTTCACTTTTTCCTGTTGAGCACTTTGTAAACGAGCGTCGACTATAAAAACTTGAGTATCTATTCAATTGCAAGTGTCAGCCATTTTTTTTTTGCTTTTCTCTTTACCGCCCAGTTTTCGTCCTTTCACGGTCGTTCGTTTTATTCAGTCACTGAGCTAGAGGTAACTTTTCTACATGAATAAATTTCTTAAGCTCAGTGATTTTAACCTTCGTCTACAGGATGTAGGGGGTTGAAGGTGTAGATTTATGGAGAGGAAAGATAGTTTTCGATTTTTAATACCACTTTTATCTTTAGCAAATTTTCAGGATAACACGGCGGCTGCTTGTTGAAAAGCGTATTTACGAGTAAGGAAACTTCCAACTTCTTATTCTTCATTGCTGTCATAAAATATTTGTCGTGGCATTAATTCCAAAATTGTTTTGCTTTCGACGCAGTTTTCCTTTTTGTTTTGAACAGATTCCGTGTTTTTCAATATTTCCAACAGTAACAGCAGTTGCTACATTTAGTCAAATTGATTTGTAAACATGAATAATTCTCAGATGAATATTCTTAATCTCCTGAAGGATTTATAGCTGGGGGCTCAAGAGAAAGAGTTGCAAGATTATTTTTTTCGCTGATAAAATATTTCAATATAAAAATAAAATGGAAATATATTTTTTTAATACAAGGAAAAAAAAACGGCGAGAAGCATGAATGAAATTCATTGCAAAGCTAGCAATTAAACATCTTGTGGTTTTGAGGATTTTCTTGATTTATTATAATATGTCATTGTCAGAACACATGGGACGAGACAAATGTACAGATGCAAACTCTAAAGAAATTCTTCCTTGCGACGAAATCGGAAGAAAATATTTATGCTTTTTATTTGTATATTAAAATAAAAGGTAATTTAATTTGCATGTTAGCTATTATTAAAACCTTTGAGAGGGGAAAGATAATTGAATGAAACTGATTATAGAATCGTAAATAAAAAACCTTTTAGAAAAAATAGAAAACCGACTTCGAAATGCCCTAAAAAGGATGAAGTAAATCTTTTGGAAGCGGTGCCATATCATTTTTTCCCCCATTTTTTTTGTGATGGTGTAGATGTTAGAAGTATTTATGTTGAAATGGGGAAATTAATTTGGCACCGCTTCCAAAAGATTTATTTCATTCTTTTCAGGTCATTCCGGTGTCGGTTTTCTGTTTTTTCTAAAAGGTTTTTATTTCACCCTTTTTTAGTGGCAAATTTTTCCATTTCAAACCATTCAAAACTAAGTTTCTTGAATACATCGTATCATGTTCTCGTATATTAAAATATAATTTTTTACTGCAATGCAAAAACCACTACGGCTAAAATCTGCAGCGTTTATAGGAATCGAATTTAACTCTGGTACATTTAATCCATAATCTCATCAACGTCCACCTTGATTTTAGATTTCATAATAATCCAATATGAATTGTAGCTTTGAGAAATTTTTGGAATTTTGAACTTTGCCTAGCCGCAATTTTTATATTCTGACCTGACCCTGAAGTGCTTTTTTATCATTCAACTTTTTTCGACCTTTGAGCGGCCACCATTTCGTATCAAATTGTTCGAGTTGGGATTTTTCGTTGTGAGCTTTATCACACAATTGAATAAATCTTTGTACTAGTTTTGGTACGAACTGGAGCTATACTATGGCCAGAACAGAAATATTGCTGAAAATTTGGCGTAAATCGAAGCAGAGCTGCGACCCCCAGGCACAAATTTTGTTATATCCTATGTAGACTCACACATACAACCAACCACACACATACACACATAGCCATATATATATATATATATATATATATATATATATATATATATATATACATATATATATATATATATATATATATATATATATATATATATATATATATATATATATATATATCTATACTAGGGTGTCCCTTAAATTTCAATTTCAATATATTTTTACGCATACCTTCTAAAAACTTTCGTATTGACCTAATATAGTCTAGAAATAAATATTAGCCCGATTTATAAACGATATTCCGTGCCGACTTGAGTTTTTAACTTGTCCATACAAGTCGCGCGGGTGCAGCGCTGCGACCTGTTACTGCGAGTTTCAATTGTCATTTCATACGTGATTTCTAACATTCTAAGTGCGTTGTTGTTTATTGTGTGAAGATGTCTGTGGAATGACGAAGTGATAAACAAAGTATTAACCTTATCGGACTTCTAAGCCACCAGATAAATGGTGCAAAATTACCATCTAATCGACAAGTTCTCATAGATGACAAAGCCATCGCTGACTCTATTGCAAAACATTTTGCGAAAGTTCTTCAAGGAGAGAAAGCAAGTGAGGACTCTTCCGCTACTTCGTTAGTGAGCAGCACCACAACGAATTTTGACAGGGACAATGATCAATTGTGCTAGACTGATGCACCTACTGGCCATGGTCTGTTTGCTAGTCCTGAGCGACTCACTTTGTTGGCACTGGAACAAAATTCTAAATTATCAGCAGGTGCTGATGGAATCTCCAATTATATGCTTAAAAGGCTTCCCCATGTCTTCTTTGATCTTGTCACGATCATTCTGAATAGCTGCATTAACATTTGCTACTTCCCTCAGCAATGGAAACGTGCAAAAATATTCGCAATACCAAAGCAGTCGAGCAGTATTAACGTAGTCGATACTCGTCAGATTTCTTTGCTTTCAAATATTGGTAAGCCTCTTGAAAGGGTAATACTTGAAGGTATCTTACAATTCTCGACTCGGGAAAGAATGCTATGGCCGTATTCCACGCCGATATAACGAGAAGCTGGCGTAGAAATGAGCTTTTTGTAGCTTGCCTGATCGATGTGGACAAAGCCTTTGACTCTGTATAGATCAACGGGCTTCGCTACAAAATGATAAATCCTAGCTTTCCGGCCCATATTGTAAAAATTGGAGGCAGCTATATACGAGTATAGTAATTTCAATACTCTTAAGTCTGTGAGCAGCCCCAAAAAAGTCTGCATACACATCACAAAATTTGGGGATTCCCCGAAATATGCAATGTTGATGCCTTCATTTTTTTTCATTGTTCTGCGTGACAGTACTTCATTGGAAAATTGTCTGTGTGTTTTGCATGAATAAAAGACTATTCTTTAATATGGAAGTAAAAAATAAGGATATCAGTGTTGGTGAGCGTAAAGTCATAGTAAAATTGCGTGAAAACGGGAAAAGTTTTCGTGAAATCGCAAAATTAATTGGGAGAACCCATTCCTCGGTCCAAAGGGTTGTTGCTGATTACAAAGAAAGCGGTTTGATTATTTCACGGCATCGGTCAGGACGTCCTCCCAAACTTACAGCACGTGAACGTAGGAGTATTATTAATGCTGTCAAACAAAATCCCCGATTAACCGCGTTCCAAATTGCGCAGGATATAAGAAAGAAATACGATAAAACAATAAGCGATGAAACAGTCGCATAATTCTCAGAAAAAGCGGTTACCATGGTCGAGTCGCACGTAAAAATCTTTCGGCGATTCCGTTCCGATATGAAAGAGAGTGAAATTCGCCAAAAATTATGTGAATATGCGAAAAGAATTTTGGGAAAGCGTTCTTTTTTCGGACGAAAGTAAGTTTTGAATATTTGGGATAAAAGGACGCAAATTAGTATGGAGAAAACGCTCGACAGAGTTCAATAAAGAAAATTTGATTCCCACTGTGAAGCATGGTGGCGGCGGTGTGATGGTTTGGGGGTGTATGGCAGCCAGTGGAGTGGGGCAACTCGTTTTCATAGAATCTACAATGGATAAATACGGGTACCTTAATATTTAAAAAAATAATATTAAGCAAAGTGCCGAGAAATTGGGGCTGGGGAACGCATTTTTCTTTCAGCACGATAATGACCCCAAACATACAGCTGAAATAAATACGCTTTGGTTGGCCTACAACGTCCCAAAACTCTTAGGTACACCTCCTCAATCACCAGATTTAAACCCAATTGAGCATTTGTGGGATTTACTTGAAAGAAAAATTCGAGAGCATGACATGACTAGCAAAGGGTCATTAATAAATGTTATTTTGAACGAGTGGAACAAAATAACGGCCGAAGAAACATCAAAACTTGTTCAATCCATGCAAAATAGGCTAAAGGAAGTCATTTATAGGAAAAGCTATGCTCCTAAATATCAAAGGTCAAAATCTGAAAGCTAATAAAGTGATTTTCAAATAAAATGAATAAATTTTTTCAGGTGTACGCAGACTTTTTTGGATGGATTTTCATGACTTTTTGGAAGAAACTTTTTTATTTCGGTTATTCTAAACAGCGAACAAGTGATCAGTTACATATTTATGTACCATATAGTTTAATGAATATAATAAAGAAAAGATTTTAAGTTATAAACAAATGGCAAAGGTTTTTATATTGATATATTTGCTACGACCAGCAAGTGTACGCAGACTTTTTTGAGTATGTGTATGTATGAAATAGGTGCAAGAAAAAAATCCCCGTTGGCAGCACCAGCCGGAATGGTAAATTTCTCGTATGTAGCGTAAGGTTTCAAAAAAGAAATTGCCTTATCTACTACTGGACTTCTTACTGCAATTTTTGTAGCACTACATGGGTATTTATTAACAGAAAGGATCTGCCGCCGTTCGTATTTGGGGACCTTTCATAGAGGCGCAAATATTTTGCTAATTAAATTGAGGTGCACACGTATGGATCACATATTGAAAATCGGTGGGTAATAAATTGTTATAAACATATTTATACTCGTTTCGCCCTTCTCACATTTGCTGTTTATACATTTGACAGTTGTTGTCAAACAAAGGTGATAACTTTTTGGCCTAAATAGCTCAAATAGTTAATTTCAAAAGATTTCCATATAAGTTTAATCAGTACTTACAGTGCCATTAATATATACATTTTCGATTCTTTTCTGAACCATCAGGGGCCGTTATTTTGAATTTTTATTGAAAACAGCTGCTGAAATTATTAAGCTGTAAATTTTCGAATTTTTTGTTTGTCATCCGATTTGCATAATTAAATTAAATTAACTTGCCTTAATAACTTATAATTTCAAGTATCAACGGAATCTGTTGAGAAACTTGGCTGCTAGAGGGCTACAGAAATAAAAAAAAATGTTTATGTCACCCCCTGTATGGGGAGACCCCCTTAAAAAATTTTAAATATGTTCTTACACTGCAAATTTCAAGAGGCACCACGTTTGACCTACGTAGAAAATTTCCTCATTCTAGCTCATGTGGTTTGCGAGAAAACTTGTGACACACGAACAAACGGACGGACGGACAGACAGACAAGTCGCGATTTTAAAATTTTTTAGGGTATTGTTAAAAATATTTTACAATATTTAAAAAATATTCTGATTCATAAATACGATCAAGATAAGTCATTTAAAACGTTTCCATGAAAAAAATCCATTATTTCAGTTGCTACTAAAATAGCGAATTGCGCTTGTTCCTGACCTTTGGGGGCCGCCATTTTGAATGTATGCATTTGATTTTGGACAATTTTAAATCTCTGTGGGCTAGGACCTCATCAATCAATGTGCCAAATCTCGTTCAAATCGGAGTTTCACTCTAGACAGGGCAAAATAAATCAATTTTTAGTGAAAATGGCAGCTTAAAAATATTGGGTTTTAAATTTTCGACTTTTTTATTTTTCATTCAATTTTAATAATTTTCAGCTTAATACAAGAACATAGTACAGAGATCCATAATCTCAAGTTTCATCAAAATCCGCTGGAAAATGTGACCGCTAGAGGGCCACAAAAACCTGAAAAAAATGCATATTTAAAACGCTGATCTAAGTAATGCCCTTCTTGAAACCAAGTTTCATATATACCAGATTAACATTGCGACTTTTAGAAGCCTTTGAAGTTTTGAATTTCAACTGGCCGCCATTTTGTTTTTTGTGACCTGATCTCCAAATTTTTCACGCAATACTTTAGATACTCATAATTTCTATCTAAATGCCGAATTTTTATTGTGAGATTCATCACATATTGTGAGATTCATCACATACACCAGTAAACTTTTGTACTAAATTTCATCCAAATCGGAGCTATACTTTGGTCAGAACAGAAATCACGATTTTTCGTCTAAAATGGCCGCCATTTTGTTTTCGCACAGCCGATATAGCTGGTTCACGAACTTAACCGAGATATTAACCCAATACAGCTTTTCTGAAAATTTGGTGAAAATCGGAGCAAAATTGCAACCTCTAGCGTGGTCACAAATTTCGTTATATCCCATATATATATATATATATATATATATATATATATATATATATATATATATATATATATATATATATATATATTTATATATATATATATATATATATATATATATATATATATATATGCTCTCGAGAAATTTACCTAAAATATATCTATCAGCACATTGCAAATGTAGAAATTGATAGCAAGAATATGTGCGTTTGTTGCATTTCCGGCACGTATGGTCCGTCTTAGGTAGGTTATGCATTGAACATGTTAAGGTGATGCTCCCAGGTGAATTTAGTATGTATAGAGCATGTTAGGGTGATGATCCTATAGCTCGCGCGGCTAATCGGTTATTCGACGTCGGGTTGTCCTCTTTGTAATCCCTTTCGTCATGTTACTTCGGCCATTGGAACCTTTTCACCAGCCAATCGGTTTTGCCCCTTCGACTCCGGTCACCTATTAATTTTTAAGAGCGAAAATATTTTGTAGTGGCCCCTTGGTCTATGAGAAAAGAACCCGCCCCACGAAACTGCAAGCCTAGCTTGCCAGCGCATTACGTGTCCCTAGACAAAGCCATTTCCAGCGCAGCACTGATTCCCCTCGCTGAGGCAGCAAAACACCGCTGCAGTCCTTAACGAACAGTTCTATTTGATGAGCTTTCGCATTGCTTTATGAAGTATTCTTCAGGTTTGTGAAGAATTTTCAAGCTACTATGCGTCAATATATTACTGTTTCAAGTTCTCACTAGCCCATAATAAGTTCAAAAGATCAAATTAATTTTTCCCAGTTTTACGTGTTCTTTAGCCTTCTAACAGTAAACTGATCTCAATGAATTAATAAAACAGTGTTTAGTTAGTCATGGTTTAACCAACCACTATTTCGTGTGAACGCATTTCCTTATCTTTTGCCTTTAAATAAAACCGATTAATTTAAATGCTTAAGCTGAACCGGTTTGATTTAATCAGACGATAAAGAAATAATTCAACTAATCACTTGTTTTAATGGAAAAATTATGCATTTTGTATGCATTTCATTACATTTACCATCCAAATGCCAACGCATTTTCCCATTGAAAATTAATGAGCACTTTTCAGCCGCACCCAAACGGTAGCTGATATCAATCAACACCTGTAAAACTTGGTCAACCCAAGCAAATACTTAAAAACAGCCACAAAATGCCATATCAGTCATAACAATTAATTCACCTTTCTTTATGCATTCATTAACTGTTCAAATTTCAGTTTGAAGAAAAAAGGAAGTAAAAGAAAGCCATTACTGCGCTCTGGCGCCATCATCAACTATTCACACCAACTAATATCAATAACTCGACTCAACGGCAAAATCATATTCAAAATCAATTGGGAAACCAACCAGAAAGGTGTGTGTTGAAATTTCATTACTTTTTCTCTAATAGTTCAACATCATAATCACCATCATCATCATCATCAACAGACCAGCAACAGTCGCGGCTTTGATTTCCGAACCAGAAAAGCTACGAAAAGACTAAGACAAGGCTGGATTTTGTTTCGTCTAATTGAATCGAATGGAGAAATTATTATAACGACATTAATTATGTCCCGCTGTTCGAAATTTGTTTCGGCCAATTAATGATTTCATTCCGAGGAAAAAATCTGGAAATAGCAACGCCGGGCAGCAATGGTGTGGAGGAAACGTTGGAATTCGAAATTGAAAATTCAACATTAAAAACGTTGTTACTTTGGTGCTGCCACCTAGGGTGCAGGCAATCAAGCTTTTCAGTTATTGTTGTATTTGATGCGAAAAGTAAATATGGATTTCATAATTTAAAGGAGTGCGTTAAATTTGAATTGGAATGTTGTTGGCAATTTCAAGGAGATGTAGTTGTGAGATGGTTTGAACACAAGCTAGTTCTTTTAAAGATCATCTAATTAATTTCAAATCAAATAAAATTGGCATTCGAAAATCTTTGGAAGTGTTTTTATATTTTGCAAGCAATTCGCAATCAAATTTATTCATCCCCTTAAATTGATTTGGTTCACATTGAGGAAGATGTTAAACGCAAAAAAATATTCTTGGACATGTATTCGAGTGATTCATTGGGTTGCAAATGTTTTTTCAGATGTAAGACAATTTAATTTCGAAAATGTTACTTATTTTTATTTTTTTTTTTAATCAAATGGGATCTTTTGTAAATGATGGAGGAACATGAAAAGACTTCATAACTTTCGAAATGTTGATGTTGTTAACAACAATTTCATATGTGAAGGCATACAATTAAGAATGTAAACGGAATGGAGTTTCAAGTGAAAATTATGCCTTATTTCCATTAAAATTTGAATGCTATGTGATTTCGGTGAGAGCGTTACATATGGTTTAATGAGGGCAACATTAATTAATCGACTTCCAAAGGAAGGAAGGTTATCAATTCAGCATGTATATTTTTGTAGTTGCTTTTTTAGAGTTTTGTACTAAAATACAAAATCCTATTGAAATCACGACCTGTGTTCGTCTGTTCATCAGTCCGTCTGTTCGTCTGTATGTCAAAGCAGTTTTTCTCCGAAACTATTGAAGCTACAGCCACGGAACTTTGTGGAAAGGTCAGAAGCGGTGACTTTTTGAAAGCCTTGGGATGAATTTTTTTTTCAAAGAGTTTTGAGGGGGTCTCCTCATATAGGAAGGTGACCCCTCAAAAAACTGAACTGTCCAGTAATATTCTAACCAGGTTCCTTTAAGACTGTCTTCTTTTATGCGTTGATTTAAATGCACCAGTCATTACCTGGAGCCTCACTGAATTTCCAAATATTATGACAAATAGTCAACTCTCTAATTGTTTTGCGTCATTTCAGTGTTACTTTTCCCTCGCTCAAATAAACTGTTTCCCTAGTATAAATAATCGGTTTCTTGATCTTATCTTCATAAGCTCTTCCCTTTCAAATAAAATGTCTATTTCTTCCATTGATCCATATATTCCATCTGACTCCAATCATCCTCCTTTGTGTTTCGAGTTATATTTTCCCAATATTCTTTGCAAAAATATCGTCTCTCCCTCTGTCTTTCAATTTTAAGAAAGCTAACTTTCGACTCGTAATTTGGTTTGATTTGTTCTCTGGCCTATCGTGTGATGACGCTACTTCTATGTTTTATTGTCTGCTGAATCAGTTAATAACTGATTTCACACCGGTTCGTCGTCAAAAAAAAAATCCCCGTTGGCAGCACCAGCCGGAAAGGTAAATTTCTCGTATGTAGCGTAAAGTTTCGAAAGAGAATTTTGCTTGCCTACTACTCAACTTCTTTCTGCAATTTTCGTAGTACCACATGGGTATTTATTAACATTTAAAAAATCTGGCTACGTTCGTTTTTAGAGACCTTTTATCGGGGCGCAAATAGTTTGCTAATTAAATTGAGTTGCACGCGTATGGATTACATATTGAAAATCGGCGGATCAGAAATTGTTGTAAACATATAAATTCCGGTTTCGCCCTTCTCGCATTTGCTGTTTACACATTTCACAGTGGTAACCACACAAAGGCTTGAATAGCTCGAATAGTTAACTTCAAAAGATTTCCATAAAAGTTTAATCAGCACTTGCATTGCCATTAATATATACATTTTCAATTTTTTTCTGAACTATGAGGGCCGCCATTTCGATTTTTATTGAAATCGGCTGCTAAAAATATTAAGCTGTAAATTTTCGACTGTTTTATTTGTCATTCGATTTGCATAATTAAATTAAATTAACTTGCCTTAATAACTTATAATTTCAAGTATCAACGGAATCTGTTGAGAACGTTGGCTGCTAGAGGGCTACAGAAATAAAAAACATTGTATGCCACCCCTCTGTATGGGGAGACCCGCCTGTATAGGGAGACCCCTCTTAAATACCTTAAAATATTTTCTTGCACTGCAAATTTCAAGACGCACCACTTTTGACCTACGTAGAAAATTTCCTCATTCTAGCACATGTGGTTTGCGAGAAAACTTGTTATGACGCACGAACAAACGGGCGGACGGACGGACAGACAGACAAGTCGCGATTTTATAATTTTTTTAGGGTATTGTTAAAAATATTTTACAATATCTTAAAAATGATCTGGTTTATAAGTTTTTTCAAGTAAATTCATTTAGAACGTTTCCATGAAAAATATTCATTATTTCAGTTGGCACTAAAATAGCGAATTGCGCTTGCCTTCAGACCTTTGGGGGCCGCCATTTTGAATGCATGCATTTGATTTTGGATTATTTTAAATCTGTGTATGCTAGGACCTCATCAATCAATGTACTATCTCGTTCAAATAGGAGTTTCACTCTAGACAGGGCAAAATAATTAAATTTTTAAAGAAAATGGCAGCTAAAAATATTAGGCTTTAAATTTTCGACTTTTTTATTTTTCATTCAATTTTAATAATTTCCTGTAAAGTACAAGAACATAGAACAGATATTCATAATCTCAAGTTTCATCAAAATCCGTTGGAAAATGTGACCGCTAGAGGGCCACAAAAACATGAAAAAAACGCATATTTAAACGGCCGCCATTTTGAAATTTGCACATGTATGATCACCAAAATATCACAGACTGTTGGTGTAAGTGATGTCTATCTTGAAACCAAGTTTCATATATGTCGGATCAAAATTGCGACTTTTAAAAGCCTTTGAAATTTTGACCTTCAACTGGCCGCCATTTTGTTTTTTGCAACCTGACTTCCAGTTTTTTTATTCTCTAGATATTTATAATTTCTATCAAACTAGTGAATTTCATGAAAATCTGTTGAAAGCTTTGACCACTATTACAACAACAAATTTTGAACGTTTTTCGACCTTTGAGCGGCCGCCATTTTGTTTCTGCCGTACCGACTTTGGATTTTTTATTGTGAGATTCATCACATACATCACTGAACCTTCGTACCAAATTTCATCCAAATCGGAGCTATACTTTGGTCAGAACAGAAATCACGATTTTTCGTCTAAAATGGCCGCCATTTTGTTTTTGCTCAGCCGATATAGCTGGTTCACGAACTTAACCGAGATATTTACCCAATTCACCTTTCCTGAAAATTTGGTGAAAATCGAAGCAAAATTGCAACCTCTAGCGTGGTCACAAATTTCGTTATATCCCATATATATATATATATATATATATATATATATATATATATATATATATATATATATATATATATATATATTATATATATATATATATATATATATATATATATATATATATATATATATATATATATATATATATATATATATATGATGCTCTCCGCAATAGATAAATTTCTCTCGAGAAATTTACATAAAAAATCAGACGCTCCTTGCCTAACTTCTGAAACTTGTCGTGCTATTTAAAGCAAAGAGAGAGCCTGAATGAAGATTAAGTTAGACGGATCTGTTGAAGCTCGCGATGATTATTGTAAATTATGCTCCATCGCCAAATCCGAGATTAAACTAGCGCGTTATAACTATTATGCTTCAATCGAGCAATATGTTTGCACTAATCAACTCAAACCATTCTCTTCTTACATTCGCTCTCTTAAGTTCTTCCCCTGTATACCTGACAATGTTTTCTTCGGCAACTTAACAGACTCCACTCCAAAGGCTGTTCTTCAACTGTTTGCTAACTTCTTCTCTTCTTGATTTAATACTCTACCAGCCGTGTGTAACTTTTCTCCGAACTTTTCCCATCCTAAGATCCTGTCTAGCTTTTCCATAAGTTCCTCTGAAACCAAAACGGTTGATGGAATTCCTTGCTTTTTCATCAAAGCCCTTTTCTTTGCCTGTCCATTTTGTTCAACTTAAGCTTATCTTCGGGCAAATTGCCTGCATGTTGGAAAGCGGCATATATCACCCCAATTTTAAAGTCCGGTGATCTCCGTGATATTTCCAAATGTAGACCTTTATCAATACTCTCTGGCTTTCCGTAAATCCTTGAAAGAATTTTGCACGCCAAAGTTATTCCGATTTTAGCTCCTTTACTTTGTAGTCAACAACATGGTCGCATTCCAGAAAATCAGCTACTACTAACTTATTGGAATTCTCGAATTTTTTTGCCAGAACTATTCACTCTCATGCTCAAACGGACATCTTATATATTGATTTTCGACGGGCTTTTGATATAGTCCCACATAACATACTACTAATTAAGCTGAAATATTATGGTCTCCTTCAGAGTTTGCTTTCCTGGTTCGAATCTTACTTAACTTCGTGTTCTTGTTGCGCTCGTTTGCACAAATTGAACGCTTCTTACCTCTGTCCGTTTCTGGTGTTCCTTAGGATTCTATTCTTAGTCCACTCCTATTTGTTTTATTCATAAATGACCTGACATCTAGCTTAAATTTTTCATCTTTACTTTATGCTGACAATTTGAAACTCTTCAGACGAATTGTAACTGCCTATGATTGCAGAATTCTTGACGATGACTTAAGTTTTCTCAATAATTGGTGTTGTTTAAATAACCTTGACTTAAACATCTCTAAATGTCTAGTTATGTCTTTTATATTGAAACGTTGTCCCTTTTATTCAAGTATTATATTAATTACCTACCCCTTTCTCTTGTTGCCTAAACTAAAGACCTTTGAGTTATTTTTGATTCCAAACTCAAATTTGACATTCATATTCAGCATATCATTAATAAAGCATTGAAGTCATGTACACATATCGACATGTACACAGATCTTATGATATTCATTCTGCTACTATACTATACATCTCCCTTGCTCAAAGTTTCTTAGACTATGCTTTCCAAGTCAGGACACCTCATCAAGAATACCTTATTCCTTCTCTTGAGACACTCCACAGGAATTTACTAAATGCTTGTTTCATCAATTCAACGTCCTTATCATTCCTATCCCGATCGACTCTCCATTCTTAACTTACCCACTTTGTGTTCTCGTCGTATTTATTTAGATGAGTGTTTTCTAATTCAACTTCATCGCCCTTTGATTAAGTCGCAGCTAGCACATAATATACAATGGCGGATCCCCGTCAGAAACATCCGCACCAGTCAATTATTAACTACCCCTTTTGCACGAGCTGACATTTATTTTCTTTCAGCCATGGTGCCTCTCTCCAGAGTCCATAACAATCTGGAATTTTGTTCATTTCCTGATTTAATTTTCACTTTGAAATCTTTGCTTAAAACTAAAATTCTTAACCTAAAATACTTCTCAAAAGTTTCTAATTTGATTTTCGTATTTGTTTAATTTTCAAATTTTTCCAAACATTTCAACATTTCTAATAAGTGAGAAGTAGAAAATCACTCAACTTTGATAGTCAAAGTATGATCTATCAATTTAACTTCTTCTTCTTCTTCTATGCACTATATCCCCTGTCGGGACTTCGCTTTCTGCAAATATCGCTTCCAACTGTCTCGGTCCATTGACCGTGTCTTCCAACTCCGGAATTTGAGCAGCGATGAACTGTCTTCGCCGACCGAGTTAGGCCAACGTTTCCTCGGTTTCCCTACTGGGCTCCGGCCTACAGTTCTGCCAACGAATACCTTTTTGGGCATCCGTTGTTCGTCCATACGATTAATGTGGCCAGCCCATTGCAGCTTCCGCAGTCTGACAATCGTTGAGACCTCCGGCTACTCAAAAATTTCATACAGCTCATGGTTGTATCAAATTCGCCATTGGTCCCCGTCTAGCTTCGCTCCGATTATTCACCTTAAGACCCGCCGCTCAAAAGCGCTCAATATATTTGCGGATGCCTGGGTTAGGGTCCATGTTTCACACCCATAGCATCACGCAGGTCTTATCACAGATTTGCATACTTGGAGCTTTGTTTTTCTGTGTATGCAGCTGGTCTTCCAGATCGTCAATATTGAATAAAATATTTCATTTGCGAGCTGTATTCTTCGGTGTATTTCGTCTCTTTCATTGCCGATTTTCGTTATTTTGGCGCCTAAATACACAAATTCACCCACATTTTCGATATTGTATTCGCCAAGTGTGATATTTTGTGTATTTAGGGTATTTTCCTCGACTGCGTCATGAGCTTTGTTTTATACTGATTGATTTGTAGCCCTACTAGTTTTGCTTCGCTGTGGTGTTTCAGGAAAATTTCTTTGGCAGTTGACAAAATGTTGATGTCGTCCGCATAGGCTACTACATGGCTCGACTTGTGTAGCAATGTACCTCGCGTATCGATAGGTAGCTTCCGTATGACGTACTCCAGAGCCAAATTGAATAGCAATGGGGCCAGCCCATCTCCCTGTTTTAGTCCGATATTTGTGTCAAAGGCATCAGTGAGTTGGTTATTGATGTGGACTTGGGAGGTCGTCGACGTCATTGTCATTTTGGTAAGACGGACTAATTTGGCTGGAATGCCAAAGCACAGCATTATTTAGCACAGTACGAAAACTTGGTGTACGTCTATGTTGAACTCCCAGCATTTTTCAAGTACCTGCTTGATTGTGAATAACTGGTCTATTGTTGATCTACCTGCCCTAAAACCACCTTGATACTCCCCAATAATACCGTTGGCGTATGATCCAATTTTATTTTTTAAGATTTTAGAAAATATTTTGTACGCCGTGAAAGTAGTGATATGCCTCTATAATTCTCGCACTGTAGCTTGTCACCTTTTTTGTGGATAGGGAATATAATTGATTAGCTCCACTCTTTCGGCATATGTTCTTGTTGCCAAATGTGCTGGATGACTTTGTGAATAGCTTGATGAATACTGCTGCCACCATATTTGATGAGTTCCACTGGAATCTCATCGATGCCCGACGTTTTATTATTCTTTTGTACTTTGATAATGGAACAAACTTCATCCTGAGTTGGTAGGGCCAATGAAAACTCTCCGCAGACACCTATAGGCTCCGATGTTCTGGAGCTGTGCGGAGGATTAATGAGGTTCTTGAAATATTATGCCCATCTTTCCTCAATCTTGATTTCATCAGCGATTATATTGCCGCTGTCATCAGGACAGAGCGTGGTTTTGGGCTGATAACCACGTTTCAGGCTTTTCACTACTTTGTATGCTTGTCTTGTGTTATTGCTCGCTAAACTTACATCTATACTTCTCAATTGGTCGTCATAGTATTTTCTTTTCTTAATCCTAATTATCTTATTCGCTATTCTTCTGAGATTTTCATAGTGTTCTCTCTTCGCCCTGGTTTTCCTACCTACGTATTCTTTGTACGCCTCATTCTTTTATCTAACGCATTCTGACACTCACCATCGAACCAATCATTCCTCTTGCGCCGGGCTTGATGTCCGATCGTCTGTTCTACCACGGTTCTGATAGCCGCTTTCACTTGCATCCAGAGCTCGTTGCTCGTCTTTAACGATGCATCTGATAGGATGGGAGCCAGCTGGTTGTCGAGGGTTTCCGTGAAATTTTCGGCCACAGACGCCATTTGGAGCCTTTCGATGTCAAATTTTTGTAGCGGGCTGGTCTTCGCTGAATATGCCTTTGACATACGACATCGATAGTTTAATTTGATCAAGTAATGATCTGAATTACAATCGGCTCCTCGGTATGTACGGACGTCAAGTATGCTCAAGGCCCAACGTTGTTGGATCAGAACATTATCGATCTGGTTTTGTGTGGTGCCATCTGGTGATACCCAGGTCATTTGTGGAATGCGTCGATGTGGGGAGCAAGTCGAACGTATGACCAGATTTCTGCGACATGCAAAGTCAATCAGGCGCTAGCCGTTTTCATTTGTTTCATCGTGGAGGCCCAGTCGTTCCCCGATGAGATAGCTCATTGCCAACCTTCGCGTTGAAATCACCCAGAATAATTTTTGTGTCGTTTGTGGGCAATGAGTCTACCAGCCTTTCCAGGTGATTGTAAAACGATTCCTTCATCTTTTTCTTCGGCCGGGGCGTGAACATTAATCAGCCAGATTTTGAAGAATTTCGCTTTTATATGGATCGCACACAACCGTTCATTGACTGCCTTAAAATTAATAACGTGCGATTTGAACTCCCTATCCACAATGAAGGCCACTCTAAATTCTCGTTTTCCAGTAGGCTTCCCACTTTTGAATATTGTGTGCGATCTCATGTCTTGAATGTCGTTTCCAGTCCAATTCGTTTCCTGGAGTGCCAGTATTTTTAATTGATATTGACTGGCCTATCGTAAAAGGTCCTTAACAGCGCCAGGGTAATTGAGTGATCTGACATTCCAGGATCCAATGCCATAGTCCTTTTTTCGTTTGCGAGGTCGTTGCCATGAGTCCAATCCATTCCCAGGCCCATCTGCAGATTTCGAAACAATTAAAGGTTTTCCAGGGACGGGGAGCTAGCCCGTCGCCCAACCTCCATTCCGGCGGCATGGTTATTACGTCAATTCCGATATCAAGCGCGGAAGATTCGCCTTACCCTCTTACGTCCCCACAAAGGAAGTGTAAGGAGGATTAAGTAGCAGAGCTGTAGATGTATTTACAGTTATTAGCATTTCTCGGCATTTAATGTCCTATTATTGGGGAACCAGTAAACCCAATGTGCACCCCGAGAGCATTTACTACCGTTTAAGTGGGGGGGTTTGGGATGAGGAATCATGGAAGCTATGGGTTGGGGAAACAAGGGGTTCCCTCCTCCTTTCTCAAACGGGCTTGGGACCGTCTATGACGGAGTTATATATATATATATATATATATATATATATATATATATATATAAATATATATATATATATATATGTATATATATATATATATATATATATATATATATATATATATATATATATATATATATATATATATATATATATATATATTAAAGATACTCTCGGCAATAGGTAAATTTCTCTTGAGAAATTTACGTAAAACCTGGTGCTAACTGCAATGGACAAATTCACAAAATTTACTATGGCCAAAGTCGTCGCATCAAGATCAATAGTGGATGTGAAGCAACCTCTATTGAGCATCCTTAATTTTTCTGTATTCCTGTGGATGAGGTATTCGATAACGTAGGATCAATCACCTTGGCTTCAATCACTTCCCTACTGGAAGACGATCTGAAAATCTAAGGATAAAGGACGCCACCGTACAAGAGTGAGGTAAAAGGCGAAGTTGGACAATGGCATTCAACTATTATTGACATAATTAGGTACCTAAAAAGGGACGGACCTCAAAGAATGTATCATTACCTTCTGCAGCATCCCAGCAATAAGTATAATCATACAATCCATTTGGCCACCAATAAAAAGCCGGTTGAACTATACCTTAGGAGAGTTCCTGATTTTGATTTGGACGATTTCGAAAGGAGACGACAGACGAACATGGAAAAACTCAGGAAAAACAGAACACCGAAAAAAAAAAACCATAATTTAAGTAGACAACTGATTGAAAATTATAATATCGGTAATATTATCTTTATAAAATAAAACATAAGGAAGGGTTCGAAATTATAGTCAGGGAAAACCAAGGAAAATTGAACCACTCCTTAATGTTTCCGGAATACAACATAGCTTGCTTCTACCTTTCCTTTCTCATGAACTGCAGAAAATCCGCAGTCTGTTTGCAAAATTTAAGCCCCGTCAATTAATCCGATCCCTCAATTTTCTGGGCAGTACCTGGACATGACTAGGTGGTAGCCCCGGCCATGAGGATGCTGTGGCGTTTGAAAAAAAACAACAAACAAGTTGTATTAAATCGGCTTTATAATGATAGGATACACTCCGCTGTAGGATGTCCCAAGCCCGTTTGAGAAAGGGGGAGGGAACTTCTTGTTTGTCCAACCCAAAATTTCCATAATTCTTCACCCTTAATCCCACGATTAAATGGAAGTAAATGTTCTCGGGGCCGCAAATTGGGTGTACTGGTTTCCCAATAATGCGAAATTAAAGGCTGAGAAATACTAATAACTATAAATACATCTACAGCTCTGCTACTAAATATTACTTATACATCCTTTGTGGGGACGTAGGAGGGTAAAGGCGAGTCTTCCGCACCTGATAACGAAACTGTTTTGAAACCTGCAGAATGGCCTCGGAATGGATTGGATTCATGGCAACGACCTTGTAAACGAAAAAACGACTATGGCATCGGATCCTGGAAAATCAGATTACTCAACTACTCAGGCGCTCTTAAGGACTTTTTATAACAGGCCAGTCAATATAAGTTAAAAATACTGGCAATGCAGGAAACGAACAGAACTGGAAATGATATTCACGACATGAGATCACATACAATATTTAAAAGTGCAAAGCCTACTGGAGAATGAGAATTCGGAGTGACCTTTATTGTGTATAGGGAGTTCAAATCGCACGTTATTGATTTTAAGGCAGTCAATGAACGGTTGGGTGCGATCCGTATAAAACCGAAAATATTCAATATCTGGCTGATAAATGTTCACATCCCGATCCAAGAAAAGGACGAAGAAATGAAGGAAACGTTCTACAATAACCTGGAAAGACTAGTCGAATCGTTGCCCACAAACAGCACAAAAATTATTCTGGGTGATTTCAACGCTAAAGTTGGCAATTTTTCCGGATATCAGTGACAAATTCTTCAACAAACATACCGTTAGGCCCAAAATCAGGTCTTAGGAGAGCTTTGAGTTCCGTGCTTGTAATAACACGGAACGAGGATCCTCTGTATTTTTTGCAGAGCAGTAAAGAAGGTTTAAATCCCAGCTTCACAATAACATAGCTTTTGATAAGATCAGGACTCATATTATAGGGCAGACGAGTTATAAAAATTTGCGCAGATGGAGCAATCACATCTAGTAACGGAAGCTGAGATGGTAAGTTCGGAATAGGAGCAAAAGCAGCTAGCAAAGTCTCCGCTAATACCAACGATTGTAAGTCTGTACTACTTTTATCTCTAGAAAATAAACGAAAAGTGTGACTCCTGTCCTTTTGGAAATGGCTACCTTGCTAGGAGCAGAAGCAGCTAGTAAAGTCTCCGCAGATATCGATGAGTGAAAGTCTATAATATTTTTTTTCTAGAAGATAAAAGAAATGTGATTTAATTAACTGCTCTTCTTTTCAGAGTAGCTCCTATTCTCTTATCTACATATTCAACCGGCTGAGACACAATATCGCTCGACATAGATACAATTGATGTGGTAGGATTCATTGCAGTAGGTTGAGTTGCGCGACTGTTCAAATTAGCCTTAGCCAACGAATGATCCACCCGACCCCGAATATCCAGCAATAAGCTAGAGTGCTCTTTTACTATACGGATAGTATCCGCGATTGTCACACCTTGACATCGATTACATCAAAAAGTGATGTTTTTTGAATGTTTAGCACGGATCTAATAAAAAACAGCTGGGATCGATGAGCATTTTAGATGGTAGAGTGCTGTGGACAGAAGTGGGCCACCCGAATAACTGTAAGACAAATGACATCTATGTCAAACCACGCACATTATTTATCGTATTTTTACGCGTGTTCACTTTTTGGAAGTATTTGAAGGTTATAAACCTACTCTCGCATTGTACAGAGAAACGCGCTAAGAACTTCACCCAGAAAGTTTTTACCCTCGTACGCTTTCACGCGATTTATTATCTCATTTTTACGAGGAAAACTCAGGTACATACGCAATATGTTATTTGGACATATAATCTTTGAAATGCAGAGTGATTTTCGCCCATTATTGACATTATGTTTTTTTTTTGAATGCATATGTATGCACAAAAAGGCGCTTGTAGATAGAAGTGGGCCACTTTTTGTGGACAGACATGGGCCACTTGAGTAAAGCCGTTCTTTGCACAGTAAAGTGTTTTTATCAACTATACAAATGTCTCATTTACTTATTTTTATCATTTCAGCCATCATGCCTCCCAAAATAAGGAAACTCCCAAAAAAGAGGTGAATTATGAAAAATTGATTGCTGCTATAAAGCAAGTGAAAATAAATAAAATATCGGAGCGTGTTGCTTCTGCTGCTACCGATGTTAACAGATCGTCTTTTCAACGCTAATGGAAACTTACGAACGACCGTTATCCGGATATTTCCGCTGTTACCGACGCACAACTGTTAGATATACTACAAGAACGATCTGCACACGTTGGAAAAACGGTAGAAATTTTTTTAACATTTCTCTATCTCTCGTTAACTGAATATTTACTTATCATTCGTTGACAAATTGTTTTTCAATAATTGTTCAATTTTTTAATTTTTTTGTGGCTCATGCTTTCTATGCACAACCATATCTGTTGGATTTTTTATTTTTAACGAATATTTTTAATTTCGTTTATTGACAGGTTTTCACTGCAGCCCAGGAAAAAGAACAGAATGAATATATCATCAAGTGCTCTGAACTACACTATGGTCTCACCATAAACAACATACGCAAGGTAACCTTTCAGTATGCCAAGAAAATGGGATTCGATTACCTGGACAGATTGGATGAATCGAACATGGCCAGCAGAGATTGGTATTACGCCTTTATGAAACGCCACCCACGCCTCTCTTTGCGCACGCCAATATCAACCAGCGAGAATAGAGCAAAAGCATTCTATAAAGAAACTGTCGACGTCTTTTTCCGTCTGCTTTGTGCTGCGTTGAATGAACATCCGTTCCCTCCAGCCCGCATTTGGAGTGCAGATGAAACCGGAATCCCTACGGTTCCGACGATAACCGTTAAAGTCGTTGCTACAAAAGGTTCGAGGGCTGGTTTGCACTCATCTGCAGGACGTGGTACAAATGTGGCGATGGTGACGGCTGTTAGTGCTGGTGGAGATTTCTTTTCTCCTGTTTACTTGTTCTCGTGCAAAAATAAAAAAAATATCATTCATGTACAACCAAGCGCTGTCGGCTTCGCGAATGGCTCAGGGTGGATGACTGCCGTCGACTTTGTCCAGTTCATGCGATACTTTGTCAAATTTGCACATGCGTCAAAAGAGAGTCCTTTATTATTGTTAATGGACTATCACCGATATCACGTCACTATTGAAGTTACCGATCACGCCCTTGAATATTGTATCACCATTCTGACATTACCGCCTCACTGCAGCCATCGGCTTCAGCCTTTAGACGATGGTGTGTTTGGACCGGCCAAAAGATTCTACCACATTGAATATGATGCTTGGTCAAAGAATCATATTGGTTTGCCACTGGAAGTCCAGCATATGCCTAAAATTGTTGCCATTACCCTGCGTAACAGTCTCGCTGTAGGTTTTGAGAAAACCAGAATTTTTCCATTTAATCCAGAAATTTTTGACGAGGAAGATTTTATGGCTGCAACCCTTAGCGGAGAGCATCAAGTTGCTGAAAATCAAGTTGTTCAGAAGGAAGACGAACTCCAACAACTTGTTGTTAGAGTTGAAGAAGAGCCTGGGGCGCGAGAAGAGTCAACAACATATACTGCAACATCTACTTCAACCGCATCTACATCAGCGACACGCTCAATATTGGACTGTATTGGACCGCTTAATTATGGCGCTCTGAAGCAGAAATCCAATCGTGGCCGCAAACCGCTGAGAAGCAGCATAATTACATCCCCAAAAAATAGAGAGGTCGCGGAAGAAGCTGCACGGCGTAAAAAAATCTCAGATACCAACGAAAGTTTCTAAAAAGGCCAATTCTTCACAATCAGCTGTGAAAAAAGGCAAAAAAAGGAAGTCTTCGGTTCCTTCAGATAAAGGCATTGATTTTTCCATGGTTTGCAATAAATTGATGCCAGCAAAGCTGACAGGAAAAAACTCCATCGAGCGCGATAACTGCAACAGACCCTTACACTTAAAGTGCGTCGATATGACCAACTGCACCGACTTCACGTGCGCCTAAAATCTGTGCTTGAACACTGCAAAATGTTTTTTTTTTGCAACACCTTTGTCATTCCAACTTTATTACTCCTTCTTTCCAGACATTAAATGAAAATTATTACTAAAGTCACTGTTTTTTCAACTTTTAACCCTCATTGCGTGTAAACTATTTTGAATTTTGTAAATTTGACAACGGATTCGTAATCAGCGTCATTGAAAACCTCCAGAACAAGAATTTGTAGCATTTAACAGCATATTTTATGATAAAAATTTGGGTGGCCAACTTCTGCCTACACTTTCGGAAAACGCGGAAAATACACTTTTTTCCATTTAAAAAGAGAAATACTTCAAAACTTAATTGCAAGCATCTGGTATGATGGCAAGTTGCGTTTTTGAATACCCTTGCGATTAAAAAAAAAATTAAGGAAAAAATTCGGACCCAGGTTCTTTATAGATTATACTCGTACACTTAATACCGTATACAGGAGAGGTTACCGTTGTCAAAGGTTGAGAAAAACAAATGTCTTAACTGTACAAAAGTATTAATGTATATTACGACGCAAAATTGGTTCAGGTTTCGGATACACTTGTCCAGGGGGGAAAAAGGGTGATTGCTTGGCTAATCTTAATGCTGGTAAATATTCCACTAAAAGTTTAGTTTTAAGAATACTGGGGGATGAAATTCACGGTAAGGAAAGTACAAAACACAATCGATTCACTATGCAGTTAGCTTGAGATAATGGATGGTGCGGTAGATCGTCAAAGTTAATAACAATAAAAATGGAAAAGTTCTTAGCAAACGAAATTATTGTTTTGAAAGAAATTCAATCCCACGCGATTGCTGAAACGCACCACCTTTGGTACAATCGTGAACTAGATCACTGGGATTCTCAAACGGACGGTTTTCACGGATGAATTTATGCGGGGAAACTCGGTAAAAGGCAAAAATAAAACACAGCGAAAGAGTACGACAATACTTTTGCAAATAAAAATATTTAATAGACATAAGCAATAGTACATTTATCTCAAATCTCCTTTAGAGCATACAGTTGACTTGTAATACAATTAAAAATAAGGACAAACCTTCAGTGGAAGAAATTTCGAACGGTGTTGTTCGGCTCAACTAATTCACCGGAATCCTCAACACCGAAGATACAGCTCCCAATCTCAATGGAACGTTCCTTATCAAATTTGAAAATACTTTTATCTCACAAAAACCCATGAAAGAATTGACAATCGAAAATATAAGGGAAATAAACTGCTGCAGTACGGGAGAGGGGTGCATAAATACGTAACATCAGCACTCACGGCAGTTTTCTCGATCACGATCATCAAGAAATAAAATAAACGCTGTTCTCAATTTAGAAATTCAAAAGACGGTAGCTGCACCTCCCAGCGTCCTGCCAGCGACAACAACTTACCTAGTCACAAAAAGACCTCAACAAGTTAAGTTCAATGACATCCCCTTCTCCTGAAACAATTGAGGAGAATTGCGGGGGAAGATTTCAGGACGAATTCCAAAAAACTCAAGAAATTAACTAAGTCACCTGCACGAGCATGCCAAAAGTGCGGTATTCCACTTTTCATGAGAACGAATTTTCGTGGGAATGCAATAGCAATTCCTGCGAGTCAGAAGATTTAGTTTACCTAAGTTAGAAATTAATCGAACGAGTTGAGTTGTAATTCAGACCTTGTAAGTGACCCTGTAAAGCATTTTATTTTTTGATTCATTCTTGTCTTTGTTAATAATCAAATACTATGTACCAGATGCAAAACTATGGTATGCTTTAAAAACAATTCAGGTTAACTTATTATAATTTGAATCTCCATACAACACAGTGATTAAATTGAATGTAAATTACTGGCCAGCGGGGAAGTAAACTTTCCAATCAACTGAACATCGACTCTTTGATAGTTGATTAAATGAGCAACAACATGAAAGCTAATTATCGATTCTATGTAAATGAAAGCTCATTAATTTGCTGAGTGCAGATACGCTAAATATACACGGAAGTGTTCAAAAATTTCAATTTAAACATTTAGGATAAGTTCGTGCACGATGAAAATATCGAACGTATTCAGGAGTGTATCGAACTCATTCATTTACTTCAATAATTTTGAGCAATTCAGCTAATTCTTGGGAAATTCGACGAGAAAATCTTTCCAAACATAGATTAAATTGGAGTAATTCTAATTCAAACTAATGTGCTGATTAAAATTTCATTTCGCTCTGATTTACAAAGTGATTAATCGTTGATTAGCGCGTTAGGTTTTCATTTTTCATGCCTATTAATTCTCTTTAATCCCTAATTTCATCTTAATTGGCGCACATCAATCGAACAAATAATCAATCAACGCACCGAATAAACATTCAGAGTTTATGAAAGTGTTCATTCCATGTCAATCCAACTCGCGTTTATTCAAACGCAACTAAAATAAACGGATCGTGCTGGGTGATATGCGTGTATGCAAAAAGCCAACCTGGAACTCATCTCAGGTCCATCAATCCGCGCCCACAACAGCTCCACTTCGTCATCTCCAGTAACTCGGGGAGTATCTTCGTCTTCAACCCTGTGAAAATAAAATGCCCATCAACAACAAACATCTCCTTTCATGTGACAGAATTGTTTAGAAAGACGGATCTGCAATTGAAACTCTTCGAAATCAATTATGCCAGCATCACAAAAGAAACCAATTCAGCATCCCTGGGCTCAGGATTCCTTGCATTCTGTATCTACGAATTGAAGCCTTGCTGACAGATACTTTGTAGAATCTTTTCCATGCATAAATGATTCCTCCTCTGATCCATCAACGCGATCAATCATCTTGGAGCAGAAGTTGTAGCGCTGATTGCCAGCAATTACCATCCTCCACTTACCCTGACCACGGATCATTTGGAACGTTTGAGATTTCCAAGATTCCGAACCGCGAGGCTCAAACACATTCTCGAAATGTTACTAACAAATAATCGAAAGTTTATTCATAATCCGCTAATTATTGATGGATCCTGAAACACTTTGATCGTAGCAGAGTGGAATGAGTTTACATCTTGTGAATATGATTAGTGATTTTGATGAGCTCATATGCATGTAGGCCAACTTTAATAGCGTTGAGATTGCGCGGGCAGTGAGCAGTGACTAAAGATCGTGCGAACCTCTTCGGTGGAACTCCATATCGATTTGGAATATCTTATGTAAATATTTGGGTAGTCGTGAACTTATTATTTAGATTATAGACTGTTCCGCCTTTGCCTCATCTTTCTCTTTGTTTTTTGATTATTCTTAATTAAGTTCCCATTCCCATGCTCACATTCTGCCCGGTGATCACTTTGAAGATTTTTTCCTCGGCTGGTGAAGATGTTATTTGTGATGGCCAGGCTGATAAATTGGATGATCTGTTGGGAGATATGTTCGGGCTTAGACTAAACTTTGCGCTGATACTATTAGGATAGCAAGGAGTTTTTCATATTTATTTTAGTTAGACTGGCGTCTGTCTGATTATTATTTTTCGGTAACGAAATCATCTTTGAGATAGCTTTAATGGTTATCGGAAATCATATGAGAATATGCAGACGTTTAGCCTTTTCAATTATCTTTTCATAGTTTTGCAATGAACAAGCGAAAATTAGTATCTGCAATCTTCTGTTCAGCAGATTTCGATTATCTTTGAAATCATGGTTAAGCTCGTTAACGCCAATCAATAAGAAATATTTTTAAAATTATTCTTAAAACTAATATCACACTTTTCTTAAGTCTAAATAAAATTTTGAATTTCAACTACGGGACGTTGTTGGGTTGGTTGTGGGACATTCTACGTAATGCCAAACTTTCTCGACGATCTACTGAAAGATGGAAAAATTAAAAGGTCACTTACTTACCCCGGCCGCCTTCCGGTCGATAAACTGAACTAGGCTCATTCTGGTTCGGTTCGGGGGCAGTGTTTTGTGGTTGTATGGCACTTATAACTCGTGGGATTTCTGTGAATATAAAATTTATAAGTATGATTTATTCAGGCACACTCTAAGGGCAAAGAGGAAAGTAAATATACGTACTTATGCAGGGTGCAATATGGGATCGACTTTGCTGATAACCACGAGCACATCTGTTGCAAGTAAGCCCAGTAACACCATCTTTACATGGACATTGCCCAGATGTGTGATTGCAAGTTTTTCCGGATGATCCAACGGGATGACATTCACATGCTGTAAACAGAAAGAAGGATATTAGTATTTCTTGTTAGGATAAATTTACAATTCAGAGATCAATCTTATATTAATTCATGAGTATGATATGTTTCTGCACATATCCTAGGCATATATCGTTAAAAAACCAAATAATGGCGTCTTGATTGGGGATTATTTATTTGCTTATTCATCTGTTTCACTTATTTTATAGATTATACATTTTTAGGTTTCAGATCGGTAAAGAAACGAATGACATATTGAATTTAATTAGCCCCTGTTCTACCATAGTAAAACACATTTTTTTGGCAAAATTTGATTTTATTATTCGACATATGTAGTTGCCTTCGAGGGTGTTGAAATATGAAACCCACCTCAATGTACTAATAAACTAATGTACCAAAATTGTTCTAAAACTTTTGACACGAGAATAAACTTGCTTAATTTTTTTTTCTTCTACAGTCCATCGCCACAACCAGACGTGTTTTATTCATCGCTCCTTGTAATAGCCTATTTAAATTCCACTTGCTGCGAACCAGAACAACAGGTTATGGGCCCAGGTTTGCGGAATAAATAGAGTAAGGTGCGGCGTCCATTTTAAAAGATAAAATTTCCGTGGCCCAGAAAAAGTGCAATAAACCGACATTTGTTGTCGTCGTAAGTTACGAGTTTTTTGGTCATCATTACGGAAAGCGAAAAAGGTGATTTCATGAAAGTGGCGAAGCTGACAGGCTCAGATAATTATTTATCGTGGCATCGGAACGCCAGGCTTGTTTTGGAGTGGCACGATCTCGATGGATTCCTGGAAGAAAACGCGACGGACAGTAAATTAACGGCACCCGGTGCAACGGCGGCGGTGGATGTTGCAGTGGCCGCATTGGCGGCTGATTTGGACAATGCCACACTGCAAGCAGCGGTTAAAAGTGCGCGATATGCAGAAAATGCGGCAATCGTGACCGTGTGAAGAAATCCAAACAAGCTAAAGCAAGATTAATGATGCTAATAGATCCAAAACTACACGATGAAATTGGTGAACATAATACGGCAGCGGATCTGTGGAAAAAGTGTTCGGAATTGTACCGTAATAACAATTGACTTAACAAAGCAAAGTTTCTCGGGGACTTCACATCGTTGCGGTTATCAAACTTTGACTCAATGGAGACATTTCTGCGCGAACATACAGCCGCGATGTGCCGTTTACAAGAAGCCGGTTTTGTGATCGATGACGAAATAATGTGCGGGCTTATAATTTATGGTCTAACGCCTGAATATGAAGCATTCATCGGTGGACTTGATGGTAGCAATGTCCTCACAAGTGACGGTTCAAGTGGACATCGATTAACATCAGCAACGCTAAAGAGAAGTCTGTTGGAGCATGCGAATTCGAAAGGCGTGTTGACCAGCGAAGGGAATGCCACAGGCGCATTCAAAGCTGCATCCAAACTAGCTACGAGTGAGTCAAAAAGCAAGAAGAAGAAGAAGGGAAGCGGCTCGATCAAGTGCTTCACATGTGGTAAGAAAGGGCACAAGAGCCTCCAGTGCAAAACCAACACACAAAATGATGAAGGCAAAGGCGGAAGCGCCAAACCGGCCTTCTATGCTATGACGGCAACTGGTTCAACGGACGCGTGGTTCATTGACTCGGGTGCGAGTTCTCATCTCACATCGGACAAGAAGATGTTCAAGCAATTCACCAGTAGCAATGAATTCGCTGACATAACAACGGCTGACAACACCCGCTTGAAAGTTGTTGGCACCGGTTCCATCGAGCTAAATGTTGGGGAGCACATAATTCCAGTGAATAACGTATTGCTAGTCCCTGGAATAACGGCAAATTTGTTGTCAGTATCGAGCATTGTGAAAGCTGGGAACAGTGTGCATTTCGACAGCAGTGGTTGTGTCATTCGAAGCGGTGCGGGTGATGTGTTACTGAATACACCATCCAAAAACGGTACATACAAGATCACGAATTCGTCGAAGGCTAGTGGGCTGTTAGCAGGCAAAGACGAAGACAATCTGATGACGTGGCATCGGAGATTGGGTCATTTGTCGCATGGTGAGCTGATCAAACTGAGTGGAATTGTGAATGGAATCAAAGTTGACGGCGATAAACAAGCGTTGGCGAAATGTATTCCGTGTTCGCAAGGCAAACAAAGCCGACGTCCATTCAAGAAAGAAGGTGCCAAAATCAAGACAAGTCAAATACTGGAATTAGTTCACAGCGACGTTTGCGGCCCGATGGATACGCCTTCAGTTGGGGGCGCAAAATACTTCGTAACATTTATCGATGATTTTTCGCGAAAGGTCTTCGTGTATTTTGCCAAACAGAAGAGTCAGATTGGGAGGATTTTCGTTGAGTTCAAGATGCTTGTGGAGAGGCAAACCGGACTACAAATTAAAATGTTCCGTTCCGATAATGGCAGAGAGTATCTCGGCGAGTTCGAAACCGAATGCAAGCGCAGTGGAATCGTGCATCAGACCAGTTGTGTGTACACACCACAACAAAACGGCGTGGCCGAGCGTATGAACAGAACGCTCATAGAACGTGCAAAGTGCATGCTGTTCGATGCGGGCTTGGAGAAGCCGCTTTGGGCTGAAGCGGTTAATATGGCTGCGTACATTACAAATCGTTCACCGAATCGCACGCTCGGGAACAAGGTCCCGGAGCAATTCTGGAGAGAAGGAGCCATCGATCTTTCGTCGATGCAATTATTCGGATCGCTGGTGATGGTGCATGTCACAAAGGAGAAGCGGCAAAAGTTGGATGCGAAATCGAAAAGGATGTTTTTCGTTGGATACACCGATACGCAAAAAGGTTTGCGTTGTTTTGATCTTGAGACTCGAATAGTTCATACGAGTCGGGATGTCGTCTTCAAAAGTGCACCAGAACTGAAGGTAAATGATGACGTTCAAATTAACCTTCTCGATGATTTCACTCTAGGGGAAGTCGAAGAGCAAAAGTCGACCGGAGGGCTTGAAAATCATGAAGTCGAGTCTCCCATGACAGAGTCAGCTGTCGATGGTACATCAATAATTCGCTCACCAACTTCCCGGAATGAGTCTATTGTGGGCGATGGTGATGAATCAACAACGAATGTCAAAAGTGATTTGTCCTACGGGTTCGACGAAACACTAGCTGAATCGCAGTCTGAATATGGGTCGGACGAGGACTATGTCCCACCCAGTACACTACAAGTTCCAGTTGGGGATGTAAGGCGTTCAACGCGTCCCCGGAAATCAAGGAATGTGGAGGCGAATTTCGTTTTTGTAGCGGAAATCGATGAGCCCGAATCATATCATGAAGCTGTCAAAGGCAACAGGAGTCAACATTGGGAGAAGGCGACGGCGGAAGAATTGGCGTCACACGAAGGGAACCGAACATGGACTTTGGTTGAGCTACCAGTCAACCGAAAAACAATCAAGACCAAATGGGTCTTCAAGTTGAAGCGTAATCAAGCTGGTGAAGTCGTTCGCCATAAAGCAAGGTTGGTGGCAAAGGGTTGCTCCCAAAAGGCCGGCATAGATTATGAGGAAACTTTCTCGCCCGTTGTACGCTATGGGTCAATTCGCTATCTGCTGGCCATGGCCGCTCAAGAGGGTTACAAAGTTGACCAAATGGATGCGGTGACCGCATTCCTTCAAGGGGATCTCGACGAGGAGATCTTCACCGACCAACCCGAGGGATTCAATGACGGGACCGGACGGGTCTGCAGGTTGAATCGTGCGATGTATGGCTTGAAGCAAGCGGGCCGTCAATGGAACCTAAAGTTAGATGCAGCTCTCATCGGGATTGGGCTAACCAAATCAAAGCTTGATCCGTGTATCTACCTCTTGCCATCGCTGGAAGTGATTCTGGCAGTGTATGTGGATGATGTTGTGATTATTTGGAAGCAACGCGACAAGATGGAGGCACTGAAGAAGGCTCTTAGTACCGAGTTTAAGATGAAAGACCTTGGTAGAGCGAACAGTATAATTGGCATTTCCATCGAGTACGTCAAGAATGGAATCGCTATACATCAGCGTCATTATATCGAAACCATTCTCGAGCGTTTCGGAATGAGTGACTGCAAGCCAGCGGTTACTCCAAGTGATCCAAGTCAAAGATTGTCAACAGATATGAAGAAGGAGGATGAATCAACGGATAACATTCCATATCAACAAGCGGTCGGTTCGTTGTTATATTTGGGTCAAGGAACGAGACCAGACATTGCATTTGCTGTCAACTACGTGAGCAGATTCAACTCATGCTACGGGCGGATTCATTGGACCGCCGTGAAGCGCATAATGCGGAACTTGAAGGGTACTATGCATTATCGTGTTGTGTATCGTGCGGGTAACCAACCACTTCATGGTTACTCAGATGCTGATTGGGGTGTCGACATCGATAAGCGACGTTCCTGCTCTGGATACGTGTTTATGTTGGCTGGAGGAGCAATCTCATGGGCCAGTAAGCTTCAGAATACCGTGGCTCTTTCAACAGCTGAATCTGAGTATATGGCCTTATCGTTTGATACTTGTGAGGCCATATGGTTGCAAATGTTTCGCAATGAATTCAAGAGAACGGAAGATTCTGTGGTGATCAGATGTGACAAAATGAGTGCAATAACGATTGCCGAGGTCGATGCGTTCCGAAAGCGTAGCAAACACATCGATGTAAGATTTCATCACGTCCGTGAGAAGGTGAAGGCTGGAATCATCGATGTAAAATACGTACCATCAAAGAACAACATTGCAGATTGTTTGACGAAGGCCGTCGTCGGACCGATTTTGAACGTGGGTGTTCATGGAATGGGCATCTAGACAAAACAAGAGATGAAATGATGAAGAATGAACTATTGTAAAATCAATGTTGATTATCGTTTGAAGTAATTTGTCAATTTGATCATTTGAGATAACGTAGAATGGAGTTGATTACTTGAATTAACGTAGAATCAGTTTGCATTTATTTTTATCTATTGAATCAAATTGTCTTTTGTCCGAATGAGTTGGGGTGTTGAAATATGAAACCCACCTCAATGTACTAATAAACTAATGTACCAAAATTGTTCTAAAACTTTTGACACGAGAATAAACTTGCTCAGTTTTTTTTCTTCTACAGTCCATCGCCACAACCAGACGTGTTTTATTCATCGCTCCTTGTAATAGCCTATTTAAATTCCATTTGCTGCGAACCAGAACAACAGAGGGCTATAAAGCGATTATAGCGATCTTCCACTTTTTCGACACCATTTTTGTAGTGCGTGTTAGAATTCCATAAAACATTATCTCCTTCAAATTCCTACAAATTCCAATCCCACGATAATTGAAATTGTTAAGAATATCTTTTCCAAAACAAAAACTAAATTGAGCAAAAATAACTTTTCCCACAAAAATGTTATGTATCAACTTACGTACTTTTAATGTGCTCCCACGGTCTGCTGTGGGTGATCACGTTGCACACTTTCAGACATTCTTCACTATGCACAAAATTCTCAGGCATGCAATTCCGCGACTTTGGAAATTTTGCATCTCACGTGTCACAGCAGACCATGGGAAAATTGAATTGTAAATTATGTCTAGTAAGCGCAATTAATGCATTTAAATAGCTGGACACAATAAAGACATTCATTCCATCTCCAAAACTTTGATTCAGCATTTTCATTTCAGAGCAGTTTTTCAACATTTGCAGACCGTGACAGGACTTTAAGACGTCAGGACTCATCAGCAAGTAGCAAGAGCTAGGAGATGAAATCGAGCGGATAATGCGAAACTTCTCCAAGGATAGTCAGTTGAGGAAAACCCAGGATTATTTGGAATCAAGGAAAAAGCGCCTCATGCACCTATGGAAAGAGTTCCATCATAATCAAACGCTGCTTCTGACTGACATCGAGGACCATAAGGATTCACCTTATGTTCGCAACCAGTACTACGAGCAGATCAAGAAGGTGACGTTCAGGCTACTAGAGCTGATCGAAGACCTTCTGATGGAGTTCAGTGCTACGGAATCACCATCCAGACAGGAAGCTACGGAATCACCATCCAGGCAGGAAGCTATGGAATCATCATACATGCAGGAAGTGCGGAGTGTACCGAACAAGGTGTTGTCAATGGTCAGCACTCAGCATATCTTGATGCAGACATTGCAGCGACTTCTCAATCGGCTTAGTGAACGGGTAATCTCTAAGCAGCCAGCGCAGTTCATGGAGCTACAGTTGAAGTCCATCAACAAACATTGAAATGCGATCAGGGAGAAACACTGCAACATTTTAGCGGCGGATGAGGTTCCAGACAACTATGACATTACGACATACAACCACATGGAAGAAGAGGTAAAAGCGTTTCAATTGGAGATTCTACAGAGCGGCTCTTCAGTAGAACCTATACAGGAAGGTGCATCAACCAACATCAAGCTACCTCGCATTCAATTACTGAAGTTCGACGGTAATTACTTGCATTGGCAAGAATTTCACGACCTTTTCAGTCAATTAATTGACCAAAGCAATCTTGGACCGTCGCAGAAGTTCTGGTACCCGAAAACCAATCTTTTGAGAGAAGCAGAAGCACTCATCAAACATTTATCGGTATGCGACAAGAATTACGATTCAGCTTGGAAACTGGTAAAAGAGCGCTATGAAAACAAGCGTCTGCTGGTGAGCTCTATTATTCACAAGTTGATCTCACAACCAACGATCACTGTCGAAACTGGTAGTGGTATCAAAGCTCTTCATGATGTCACGCAAGAGTGCATCAGAGGCCTTCAAACATTGAAGGTTAATGTGGAACAATGGGATCCAATACTCATCTTTCTGCTAATGAAAAAGCTCGACAGTGCAACTCATGTTGCATTCGAACGATCTTTGAGATCACCAAGAGAAATACCGACAATGGAGCAGTTTTTAAAATTTTTGGAATTCCGGTTTCAGGTACTCGAGGCAGTTGGCGTCCGACCAGTTAAGATACACACTAAAACGATCAATGCCAAGACAACTTTAACGCCTACTAACAACAGCGTATGTAAGATGTGCAACGGATCCCACCACCTAAACCATAGTAACCTCTTTACAAACTTGGGTATCGTTGATAAGAAGAAAGCTGTCAGCAAGTGGCAACTATGCTTCAACTGCCTACGGATTGGACATTCAGTTAAAGCGTGTACATCTCGCAGTTGTACCAAATGCGGCAAACGACACCACACACTGCTCCATCACGAGCAGAAATTACCAGAAGCAGTGAAACTGGAATGGCAGCCAAGGCAAAACACCCTCTCGAAGGCAATACAGGCGATCCTGGTAAAGCAAGTCTAGCACGGAAGACGTTAACAACGCTGAAACCAACCAACGAAAACACACCTTATGTTTTACTGGGAACAGCAGTCGTTACAATCAATAATGCCTATGGAGAGCCAGTGCAAGCTCGAGCATTGCTTGACTTAGGTTCCCAGCTCAACTTCATTACCGAGAAACTATACAGCAAATTGGGATTCAGAGGTAAACGAGAAACTCAGCAAATCTTCCGAATCGGTAACACAACACAACATTCATCCTGGCGAGTGTACTTACATCCACAGTCTACAACATCAAATTATGCAACACAAATAGAAGCATTCGTTATCAACGAGATAACATCTGATCATCCAACTCGGAAATTTGAAACGAGTAATTGGCCGATTCCGTCAAATCTTTCACTTGCAGATACGCAGTTCAACCAACCAAAGGGTATCGATGTCTTGATTGGAGCAGAGATATTTAGCTCACTGATAACGCCTGAAAAGATATCAATGGGAGCTGATTTGCCTTTCTTACAAAACATGCAATTGGGATGGATGGCAATTGGAAAAATTAACGAGCTAGCTCCACAGAATACGTATTGTGGTATAGCAACATGCCTTGAACAACAGCTTGAGCGCTTCTGGAAAAAAGAAGATGTCGAAATTGCTAAGCCAACATTGTCAAACGACGATAAGCATTGTGAAGAATTCTTTGAATCCACGGTTACAAGAGATAAGGAAGGTAGATTTATAGTGACGTTACCATGCTCTCAATCATCGTCTTCCTTAGGGTCTTCAAAGCAATTAGCGAAACAGCGACTAGGAAGTTTACTCAGGACACTAGAAAAAAACCTGGAGCTTCAAACGATGTACTCTGATTTCATAAAAGAATATCTAGCACTAGGACATCTTCAAATTGTCGAAGCATCCAACCATAACGAACCACACTATTACTTGCCACATCACTGCATACTACGACCCGACAGCTTGACAACAAACCTTCGCGTTGTTTTTGACGGTTCAGCAAAAACATCTAGTAATCTGTCACTCAATGATATCTTGCATACGGGTCCGACACTTCAACAAGATTTATTCAACATTCTTATCCGATTCCGAAGTTTCAAGTACGCAATCACGGCTGACATCAAAAAAATGTTCCGACCAATTCGGATACATAAAGAAGATCAAGATTTCCAGCTTATTCTGTGGCAAGATAAACTCTGTGAGCATCCAACAACTTACCGGCTTAAGACCGTTACATATGGAACCAGGAGTGCTCCATACTTAGCGTTGAAGTGTCTCCAGCGTCTTTCTAATGATGAAGAAAGAGGATTCCCTTTGGCAGCAAAGGCACTACGCCAAGATCTATACATCGATGATCTGTTAACTGGCAGCGATGACTTGGAAGAAGCACTATGTCTACAACAACAACTTATTCAATTGCTTCAACGAGGGGGATTCCACCTACATAAATGGTGTTCCAATAACTTGAATCTGTTGCGTCACATAGCCCTCAAGGATCGGGCTACTGTATCTGATGTAACCAACCCCGAAGAAAATTGTGCTATCAAGGCGTTGGGGCTAATATGGAATCCACCTACTGACCAATTCAATATTAACATCAATATTAAAGAGAACGAACAGCCAGTTACGAAACGAGTCGTCCTTGCCCAAATGTCACAGCTATTCGACCCCCTCGGGCTAGTGAATCCAGTAGTGGTATTAGCGAAAGTCTTTATGCAGCAACTTTGGGAATTGAAAATTGACTGGAACACCCCACTTTCTGAAAAACTACAAAATGGGTGGCAAGATTACAGATCACAGTTGCCCGTCTTAAGCGATTTAAAATTACCTTGTTATGCCATGATCTCCGCAAAACACCAGAGCACACAGCTACATGGTTTTTCAGACGCCAGCAAACTTGCATATGGAGCATGCATCTATATACGCACTGAAGACCTCGGTGGGCAAATTGATGTCACCTTATTATGTGCGAAGAGCCGAGTTGCAGCAAACAAACAAACCACAGTTACTCGACTGGAACGTTGCGCTTCAAAATTATTGACACAACTCATGCGAAGAGTGAAAAATTCTTTACAAATTACTATCGATAAAACCTTCTACTGGAGCGATTCTCAAACGGTTCTTCAATGGATCGCATCACCATCATCAAAATTTACCACGTTCGTTGGCAAGCGAATCGCATACATACCAGAACATACAGAAGATGGAGTATGGCAGCACGTTGAATCTACACAAATCCCAGCAGATATAATCTCCAGAGGCATGTTTCCTGCTGAGTTATACTCAAGTACGCTGTGGTTTAAAGGGCCAACCTTTCTGTTACAACATTTTTCAAGCAAAGCTACTAAAAACGAAGAAATTGTTTTCGAACTTCCTGAACAACAAAAGCAAAAAATGGTGTTGATTAGTACTCATACTCAGCCACTATCAGTCACTCGAAACATCCGACATAATAATAATTTTCAGAGATTGCAAGAATTAACTGCCTTCATACTACGATTTATTGGAAACTGCAAACTGCCTAAAGAAAAAGGAATTCTATCTGTAAACGAAACCCAGACGAAATGAAACGTGCACTGCAAATAATCATATCTGTGATGCAGCAAGACGACTTCGCAGATGACATCAAACACCTCACGAAGAAGAATTCTGTTGCCCATAACAGCAATCTCCGCTCGCTAGCGCCCTTCTTAGATCAACACGGGATTATACGAGTAGGTGGTCGACTGAAGAATAGTCTGCTACCCTTCAATACAAAGCACCCAATGCTGATCTCGTCTATGCATGAATTCACTCCGCTAATCTTCTCACAGCTTCATCATAAGCACTTGCATGCAGGACCACAGGCTCTGCTATACACTCACGGCAAACGTTCTGGTGTAGCAACGGAAAGGGGATGGCCAACAAGATAGTCCGGCAATGCGTGCTGTGTGCTCGATTACAACCGAAACTCGTAACCCAACTTATGGGAGATTTGCCAGTAGAAAGAGTCCAACAGTCCAGGCCGTTTCTCCACACTGGAGTCGATTTTTGCAGGCCCATGTGGATTCAAGGTACGAGGAAAACGACCGTCCAAAGCATACGTTGCAGTGTTCGTATGCTTCTCCACAAAGGCAGTGCACATCGAGCTAGCTACGGACTTAACCTCGGCAGCCTTCATAGGATGCCTCAAACGCTTTATTACCAGGCGAGGGCGGCCTTCAAAACTATTCAGCGACAATGCTACAAACTTCGTTGGAGCAAACTCACAACTTCAAGACCTATACTCATTCTTCAATGACCACTTCGACTCAATTGAATAAACGCGTACTAGTGAAGGAATCGAATGGTAGCGCATCCCACCGAGATCTCCTCATTTTGGCGGACTCTGGGAGGCTGCAATAAAGTCAGCAAAATATCACCTGAAACGCGTGGTAGGCAGTGCTTCACTCACTTACGAAGAACGCAACACCGTCATTTGTCAAAAAGAAGCCATCCTTAACTCTCGAGCCATTTGTCAAATGTCAGCGGATGCAAACGATCTTCAAGCGCGAACCCCAGGCTACTTTTTAATTGGACAACCGTTATCGACCATTCCTGACCCCGAAATCAACCCCGGAGCGATTCCTCTTCTAACTCGATGGAAGTTGGTGAAAGCACTGCATGTGTACTTTTGGCAGAGGTGTACAAAACAATACCTACAGGATTTGCAACCACGGACAAAGTGGCAAGAGGTCAAGCAAAATCTAGTACCTAGTAATTCTCAAGGATGCGAATTCGCCACCAATGAATTGGCGCATGCGACGAATCACAAAAGTCTATAAGGGATTAGACAGTAGAATAAGAGTGGTGGAAATAAAAACGGCAACAGGCGTAACTTCACAGGCAATTGACACCATCAGTCCTTTGCCATGTACAGGTGGAACGACCTACGAGCCTCTTACTCAAAGTGAAGCCTCAAGTACAAAAATCAACCATCCTTTAACTGAAGACGAAGCCAAAAATACACACACCAACCGTCCAAAAATAGCTCTTGTCGCTTCTGACCTAATAGCAACCGCCCAAAATATGTCCCGAAAGAGAGCAGAAACCAAAGATGCAGCGTCAACGCCAAAACGAGGAAGAACCTCCCTCCTCCAAATGTTCCTCGTTATTTTGTTGGTACCGTTGATTTTTGGGGACGAAAGAGTAACGCAACATCAATCACTCGCAGAAATAACCCCATTCAAAAACAACCCTGGTATTTACTTCGAAGAAGTTAACCGAATTAAATTAACTGATAACACTTGGAAAATTGTGACTTACTACGACTTAACAAATTATTGGGCGGAGTACGATGGTCTGGGAAGGCACATAACTAAGCTGATTGGCATTTGCTCGGCACAAGATAAACTATTCCATGTTGGCCAATGTAGTACACTAACATCGCAATTTTTTCGACTGCACAACGAGATCCAGCAGTAAAATTAACTGTTACAACCACACCAAGCAGAGTTCGAAGATCTCCGCTAAACATCGTTGGCTCAGCCGCTCATCTGTTATTTGGGGTACTAGATGAAGACTTTGCTAACCAATATGAGGACGACATAAGAAAAATCAAGCAAAATGAAGGCTATCTATTTAGGTTAATAAAAAACCAAACGATGATACTCGATTGCAAATCAAATATTTTGGAAAAGGAAAAAAGACATATCAATCAACAATTTAGATTTATCGAAAACCAGTACGAGCATCTGGCAAACACAACGCTCAAAATCGAAACACTTTCCAGTATCTTCAGCTCCTTAGCAGTACAAACCACAATTTTACTCTTCAACTTCAAAAGTATACAAGATGTGCTCATACAAGTAATTACCAACACTTACCAAGGAAAAATAAATCCATTATTGAAAACACCAGCACAATTGCGAAAACAACTGCAAATAATACGAGAGAATCTACCAAAAAATCAAATGCTACCCTTTTCTCCAGACGCCTTCCATAAAATATACAATCTAGCTACAGTTCTACAATACAGTAGAAGAATATCAGCTTCTTAAACTGTATTCTGGTCCTACTATCGTCAAAAATATTTCAGCTTCATTACAGCCTTCTACTGAATACTTAGCGGTTAACTTCAAACGAGATCATTTCTTCCCATTTTCAGCAGAAGATCGTGGAAAATGTCTGCAATTATCAGAGACCAAACTAATCTTTTGCTCATCGTCATCCTATCTATACTGCTCAATCCAGCATATATGAATGCGAAGTCGCCCTTCTGGTTCATCTGGCTAACTTTTCGTCAACTTGCGCGGTGCACGTATCTCCCACTACGAATACTTGGATCAAGCTGAATGCTGCAAACCAGCGGATCTACGTTTTAAAGGAAAAAACAACATACGACGCGCTCTGTGGAAGGGACTTCGAAATCCTTCATCTTCGTGGAAGCGGCATTTTGAAGCTAAGTCCACAGTGCAACTTTAACAATTGCCGGCCACACTCAGTTCGAAAGCACCATGAATTTTTCTTTTAACCCTCTGGGAAACTTTTCCGAACATCTGGACAACCGAGACATCGAATGTATCCGCTATCGACATGGATCAATAATTATGGAAACAGCTCAAAGACGGGATTGCGGAAATCAAACGAGCCGACTTCCGAGAACAAATTTCAACGCACGGCACGCACAACTATGTTTTGAATTACCTGTGTTTAGCTATCATACTTGCAGTGGCGCTATGGCAACTTTGGCACAGGTTACGTTCACGACATCTAGGCCAATCCAAAACACCGGAGGCGCAATGGAAGCAATCCACAGGAACAAAATTCCTTACATTACCACGACCATCAAAACGGACCCAGCCAACATCTTCTACTACTGTTGAACCACGCCCAGGTGTGTTTCAAGTGGGGGAGGATGTTAGAATTCCATAAAAAATTATCTCCTTCAAATTCCTACAAATTCCAATCCCACGATAATTGAAATTGTTAAGAATATCTTTTCCAAAACAAAAACTAAATTCAGCAAAAATAGCTTTTCCCACAAAAATGTTATGTATCAACTTACGTACTTTTAATGTGCTCCTACGGTCTGCTGTGGGTGATCAGGTTGCACACTTTCAGACATTCTTCACTATGCACAAAATTCTCAGACATGCACTTCCGCGACTTTGGAAATTTTGCATCTCACGTGTCACAGCAGACCATGGGAAAGTTAAATTGTAAATTATGTCTAGTAAGCGCAATTAATCTATTTAAATAGATGGACACAATAAAGACATTCATTCCATCTCCAAAACTGTTTTTGATTCACCATTTTCATTTCAGAGCAGTTTTTCAACAGTACGATTTGTCTTTAGCTCCAAAATAGGCCACAGTTTCGGTGATAACTCCTTCATCGGCACTAAATTTCTTTCCAGCGAGCATTCTTTTGAGGTCCGAGAACAGGAAAAAGTCGCTAGGGGCCAGATCTGGCGAATACGGTGGATGCAGAAGTAATTCGAAGCCCGATTCATGCAATTTTCACATTGTTTTCATTGATTTGTGACACGGTGCATTGTCTTGATGAAACAGCACTTTTTTTTTATTCGAATGGGGCCGTTTTTAACGATTTCATCCTTTAAACGATCTGTTGATGGTCTGGCCCTTTTGGAGTTAATCAATTAATATTATACCTGGCGCATCCCAGAATACTGATGCCATAACCTTGCCAGCTGACTGCTGTGTTCTTCTTCGCTTTGGATTCGGTTCATCGTGTGCAGTCCACTCAGCTGACTGTCGATTGGACTCCGGAGTAAAATGATGGAGCCATGTTTCATCCATTGTCACATATCGACGCAAAAATTCAGGATTCCCCGTTGGCAGCACCAGCCGGAAAGGTAAATTTCTCGTATGTAGCGGTTTCGAAAAAGAAATTGGCTTGTCTACTACTGGACTTCTTACTGCAATTTTTGTAGCACTACATGGGTATTTATTAACAGAAAGGATCTGCCGCCGTTCGTATTTGGAGACCCTTCATAGAGGCGCAAATATTTTGCTAATTAAATTGAGTTGCACACGTATGGATCACATATTGAAAATCGGCGGGTAATAAATTGTTATAAACATATTTATACTCGTTTCGCCCTTCTTACATTTGCTGTTTATACATTTGACAGTGGTTATCAAACAAAGGTGATAACTTTTTGGCTTAAATAGCTCAAATAGTTAATTTCAAAAGATTTCCATAAAAGTTTAATCAGCACTTGCATTGCCATTAATATATACATTTTCGATTCTTTTCTGAACCATCAGGGGCCGTTATTTTGAATTTTCATTGAAAACGGCTGCTAAAATTATTAAGCTGTAAATTTTCGAATTTTTTATTTGTCATCCGATTTGCATAATTAAATTAAATGAACTTGCCTTAATAACTTATAATTTCAAGTTTTATCGGAATCTGTTGAGAAACTTGGCTGCTAGAGGGCTACAGAAATAAAAAAAAAGTTTATGTCACTCCCCTGTATAGGGAGACCCCTTAAACACTTTACAATATGTTCTTACACTGCAAATTTCAAGAGACACCACTTTTGACCCACGTAGAAAATTTCCTCATTCTAGCGCATGTGGTTTGCGAGAAAACTTGTGACACACGAACAAATGGGACGGACTGACAGACAGACAAGTCGCGATTTTATAATTTTTTAGGGTATTGTTAAAAATATTTTACAATATTTAAAAAATATTCTGATTTATAAATACGTTCAAGATAAGTCATTTAAAACGTTTCCATGAAAAAAATTCAGCGGGAGATGTTCTGAAAAGAATACAATCTGCATGCGACTCCCCAAAAATCAGCAAAGCAGTAAAGGTTGGGCTCCTTGAACTAGAGGAGTTCCTTGATTGCATAGGACACTATCGGAGGAGCTGGCTAAGGGCCGAAGATGAACAGAAGGCTAAAAAGGCACTTGAGATGAAATCTAAAGGCGACATGCAGAACGCTCCACCATTAAAAGTCAATAAAAGAGTTGCGTCCAGCTCAATCGAAGAAGATCGGGATTAAAGAAGGAAGGAAGAGGTTCTTGATGGACGTGGAGCACCAAATCACGGGTTCCAGATAGTGCTTACAAAAGGAGCGGAGAAAGCCGCCAAGAAACTCCTTTAAAAACTGCCAGAAAGTAAAGTTCGTACGGAGGCACAATCAGAATAAGGACCTGATGCAAAAAAGGAGAGGTAGAAGCTCCGACGAAGACCACGACAGCAACCACTGCTCGTAAAACCCCAAGATGGTCGATCCTACGCGGAGGTACTGCGGAACATCAGGGGAAACGTAAGGCCCGAAGACACCAATACTACCATTAAAGTAGTACCACCAACGCGGTCGGGCCACATACTGGTCGAATTTGGAGCGGAGGCCAAGAATAGGGAAGCATTCTGCGACGCAGCAAAGAAATTCCTCGGCAAAACCGCAGCTATAGCCTCGCTCAAACCGATGGCAACGATCGAAATAATAGACATTGACTGCGTCACGGATCTGGCTGAGGTAGGCCATCAAAAGGGAGTTCCCTAGCATGGGAAGGATCAAAGCAAGACTGACACCAGAAAACAACAGGGAGCAACGCATGGCTATAGTTGACTTGACCGAAAAGGACGCTGAACAATTCCTGAACAAGGGAAAAACACGGCGATACGGCGAAGGGCAACGCCTCTTCAATGTTTCAAATGCCTTGTCTATGGCCACACCACACAAGTATGCAAAGGACCCGATAGGAGTTCCCTATGCTACAAATGCGATGAAATGGAACATTAAGGGAAAGAGTGTACGAAGGAGGCACACTGTATTCTTTGCAAGGATTCAGATCCAAAACCTGATTTTGGATACGTCTTGGGATCAGGAAAATGCCGGGTATTCCAGGAAGCGCTAGCCAAGGCAAAATCAGAACTTTGATGACCCGCATCCTGCAGCTTAGCCTACACCGCAGTTCAACCGCCCAAAATCTGCTTGAGAGGGACATGAAAGCCTACTTGCGAGGGACATGAAAGCCGACTTCTTGCTGCTGAGTGAGCAACACCATGATAAAAGTCCTGCATTATGGTATTCTGACGAAACTGGTACTGCCGCCATCTGGGTTCGGAACAGTGACTTTCAAGCGGAGAGTTGTGGACGGGGGGATGGTTTCGTGTGGGTTCGGTGCTCAGGGACTACCTTCCTTAGTGTGTACCTAACGCCGAACAAATCAATATCATCTTTTCAAGCCAAGCTTAATGCTCTGGAGGGCGTTGTCTCGAACGCAGAGGGCAAAGTGCTCGTTAGGGGCGACTTCAACGCTAAAGCAATCGAATGGGGCATGTCTAAAACGGATCCGTGGGGAAAACGATTCCTGAAAATGGCGGCCAGGACGGCCCTCGTTGTACTAAACTCCGGAAATACGCCGACTTTCCGCCATATTGGCTGTGAGGGACCCATACCGGACGTGACATTCGCCTCAGAGTCCTTAGTACGGAGGATACACAATTGGAAAGTATTAGAGGACTATTCAGCCAGTGATCATCAGTGCATTATGCTTGAGATCAGTGATGTTGTCTCCCGACGTCCGTGCTCTCGGTTTCGTACAACTGGATGGGACATCGGAAGGATGGAACATCGGAAGGCTGGACGTCGAAAAGTTCGTCGAGGTGCTCACAGCAGGTGAGCCGCTGCAGGGAGCTTCGGAGGGGACGGAAGAACTGGCAGCTCAAGACGTGGTGAACTCTACTATGAGCATCATAACGACTGCTTGCTGCGCTTCTATGCCCCGTCGAAGACCCAGGCACGGCAAGCCTCAGTGTACTACTGGTCAACTGAAATCACTGAAAAGCGAAGGGAGTGTCACAAGCTTCGACGTGGGGCTCAACGGGTGCGGAACAGTGACGAGGCATGCAACTGGGTGGCAGCATATAAGCCAGCCAGGAAATGCCTTCGCAAATTGATCAACAGTGGCAAGGCTCGCTGCTGGCAAAACCTAGTGGACAATGTGAACAAGGGTCCATGGGGCCTTGGCTACAAGCTAGTTATGCGGAAGCTTGGTGCCCTACGGAAGCCTTGTATACATGACGCGGAAAAGATGACGCGATAGTGCGGGGACTCTTTCCCACCCATCCCGTCCATGTTGGCGCTGTCCATGGTGAAACAGCAGTCGAGTGCCCACTCTTCACACAGCTGGAACTGGAGGAGGCAGTCCCCTCATTGAAAGCGAGGAAGGCTCCAGGTCCAGATGGTGTTCCGGCTCATCTATAACCATTGTCCTGACTTGCTGCTCAGCACATTCAACGCTTGCCTACGGAACGGGGTTTTTCCGGTACGATGGAAGGTGGCGAGGCTCGTGCTGATCAGTAATGGGAAGGAAAATTCCGAATCACCGTCTGCATACCTCCCGTTATGCATGCTAGACACAGCTGGGAAAGTGCTAGAGAAACTCATCAAGGGAAGACTCACTGACGCGATTCATGCTGCTGGGAACCTATCTCCTCAGCAGTACGGCTTTAGAGCAGGACGTTGATGCGATTGCAGAGGTGGAGAGCACGGTCCAAAAGGCAGAGGCATATAGTCGTACCAAGCGACGGATTGTCTTGTTGGTGACACTCGACGTCAGCAACGCCTTCAACTCCGCTAGTTGGGTAGGTGTTCTGGATATGCTGGAAAACTCTTTTCAAGTTCCAGAATATCTAGTGCGGCTTTTGAGGAACTATCTGAAGGACCGAAGCCTGCTCTACAACACAACACAGGGCCAACGAAGGATGGTAGTTACATCGGGTGTTGCCCAGGGATCTATCCTTGGTCCGGACCGGTGGAACGTGTCTTACGACGGGCTACTGGGACTTGAGATGCCAGATGAGTCGCGCTTGGTCGGCTATTTTATTTTATTTTATTTTAATTCCAAATCTTACAGGCGGTTAGCCCAATTACAAGATATTGAATACAATAATGATAAAAACCAAAAACATACTGAATGAATTAGTTGGAACTGTACAAATTATTCAAACATTAACGAATTACGTGTTAAATAATTTTTCTCTTAGCAAAGACTTAAAACTAAAAAATGAAGAAGGAAATGGACCAAGCTCAAGATTATTGTGGCCTCTAGGGAGGCGCACCATAGCAGAGTGAAAATAAACATCGGTACGTGCAAAAGGAGTTGCTAAGGTTTGACATGATCGAGTAGTTCTTGCAGGAACCCGTAAATGTATATTGTCTACAAGATATGAGTCGATCAGACGGTGGTAAAGTTTGAACAAGAAACATTCATCTAAATAAAGACGTCGATCACAAAGAGATGGTAAACGCAAAAAGTTAAGCCGATCTGAATAGGAACAATACGGAATTTTAAACTTGTAAAATAAGTATTTAGTGAATTTCCGCTGAACTAACTCTAAGGCAGTAGTAAGATATTCTTGGTGTGGAGACCAGATTTGGGTAGCGTATTCTAAAATACTTCGTACGAGAGAAACGTAAAGAAGGGACGCAGTGTGAATATCACTAAATATGTGGACATGACGCAGCACAAAACCAGACATTTTTGTAGCCCTATTGATAACATGAGAGATGTGTCTCTCAAACTTTAATTTAGAATCGAAGATGACTCCAAGATCCTTGCAATGTGAAACACGCGCGAGGGGCATATCGTTTATGTTATACTGGTAAACTATAGGTTCACGTTTCAATGAGAAAGACATTACGTGGCATTTTGGGATATTTAAATGGAAATTGTTAGATAAACACCAGTTGCTTAACGTAATCAGATCGTTATTCAAAATGCTGCAATCAGCAGTACTATCTATTTGTCTAAATAGTTTCAGATCGTCAGCATAAAGCAAAGATGACGAATTTAGCATATGTGGGAGGTCATTGATAAAGAGGATAAATAAGAGTGGTCCCAGAATAGAACCTTGAGGAACTCCTGAAGTAGGACTAAAATATGGAGACAAATTTCTGTTCAGACGCACACAACACAAACGGGAAGAAAGGTAGGACTTGAGCTAGTATATTAATATTTCCGGAAAACCGTAATGATTGACCTTAATAAGTAGGATGTTATGAGGAACTGAGTCAAAGGCCTTGCTAAAGTCCGTATAGATAGCGTCCATTTGTGCCTGAGAGTCCAGAGCTAGCGCAACACTGTTAGAGAACTCAAGTAGGTTCGTAGTAGTTGATCTGCGCGGAAGAAAACCATGTTGCTGATCATGAAAGATGGGTGATAGCACAGGGATTAATTTGAGGTACATAGCTCTTTCAAATATTTTTGAAAAACAAAATAGGATAGATATTGGCCGATAGTTTGCGATATCAGATGGATTGCCTTGTTTGAAAATTGGAGTAATGAAGGCAACTTTCCAACATTCAGGAAATATGCCAGCAGTTAAGCTAAGGTTGAAAAGAAAGGATAGGGGAAAAGACAAAGCAGTAGAAAGTGATTTGATAAAAAAGCAAGGAATCCCATCCGGGCCAGAGCCGACAGATCCATTTAGGTTATGGATAATTGATTCGATTTCGGGCGGAGAGAACGAAAAAGAGGACTGGAAGGTTGGATGGAAAAAGTTTGGAAAATAATTACCAGCAGCTGAGGGTGCATTGAACGTTGAGGCGAAAAATTGAGCGAACAATTTTAAGATAATTTCTGGGGTGTTTGCGTGCAAATTCTCCAGAAACATTTTATTAGGTATACGAGGAGAGGTCTTTAAGGATCGTATATTTGACCAGAAACGTTTAGGATGGTTAGACGAAAAAGATTGCTCAATAGAGCAATAATAATTTTTTAGTGCACGTTTGACTTCGGTCTTCGCTAAGGAGCGTAATCTACAATACTCTAAACGAGCTTCCACTGAACAGGATTTCTTGGATAACAATCTGGCTTTCTCTTTATTTCTAAGGGCATTGTACACATCGGCAGTAATCCAGGGGGCATCAGACCGATTATTCGGTGAATATAAAGGGGTAAATTCAGTGATTTGTTCATTTAAGAGATCATAAAATTTTGCCAAAGCATCATCACATGAAAGATTATGAAAAAAATTGGGCCAGTGAATAGAGTTTAGGGCAATGGATATGGCTTCAAAATTAGCTCGATTGAAATTAAAAGATGGAGGTAAGAGTTTCTCTTTACGACGAGTTACCGGAAGATTCAGCTCTATACATAACGGAGGGTGATGGGGGTCAGGCGGGATATAAGGTTCAGCTGAAGAAATAGATATATTATTTGCCAAGGCCGGACTGACGAAAACAAGATCGAGTAGTCGATCATTTAAATTAACAATGGAATTAAACTGAGAGAGGGACAAGTAGGATAGAAAAGACAAGAAATCGAAGGAGATAGGGTTGTTCGACGTGATAGGTATGGAGCTATCAAGGTTCCATAAAACTGAAGGTGCATTAAAGTCTCCACATATCAACAGAGTATCATGAGGAAATCTAGAGAGCACGTAGTTAAATATTTCATCAAAGAATACTGTGTAGGTTTGTAATGCAGAATTGCAAGGTATATATGTAGATGATACTAATAGGTATGAACTTGGCTTTAGTGATTTTCTCACCATGATACATTCAATAGGAGGAGATGGATAGTGTCTCGATCACGACGAAAAATATTGTGCGTACCAGACAAATCGAAGTCACTCACGGAATAATTTAACCAGGTTTCGGTAATGAAGAAAATATCATCGTTGGCAATAGTGGAGGCGGTTAAAAATCTAGAAAGTTTGGTCCTTAGCCCTCTAACATTTTGATAGTAGCATTGAAGACCATTTATACTATTTTTCGGAGGTTGGAGCGTGACGCCTTTTCCGAAAATTCATATTACGGGATGAGATGAATTCTTTTACAAGCACACCATTGGGCCAGAACTCAGGATTCATAATAATATCCGCTTTGGATGACGGAATATCAATTTTAAAGGATGAAATGTAACGCTGCTCACCAGTCAACTTTCTGCTAGTAAGTATAGATGGAACATTACCTAGCTTTGATGTTATATGATGTTCGATTTGTTCGGAAGTCGTATGCGGCGCTAGACGAGATACGAAAACTCTTGAAGGTGGACTGATAGCCTGCAATGGCTGTGTGATGGAAGACTGGAGATCGGCATGCGTGTCAACTGGGTTATCACGATGTTCGGTAACTTCCTCAGTGAGCGCTCGAGATGTTGGTTGCTTACGTTGTTCCTGAAGATGTTGATTATTTTGCTATGCGGATGATGTTGCGGCTTTGGTCGCTGGACGCACCGTTAAACAGGCGCAACTTAGGCTAGGTATGCTAATGCGCCAAGTGAAGGATTGGATGACTGCTCGCGGGCTCAGTTTAGCACTGGAGAAAACCGAAGTGGTCATCTTGACAAAAAAGAGAATCCCTATAGTAAGGATGATCAGTATTGGAGACGGCTGAGAAGGCTGCTTGGGGAATATCGGCTCTGAGTCGACTTATGGCCAACGTAGGGGGACCCAGCCCGTCAAGAAAACGCCTCTAGATGAGTGCTCTAGGGTCAGTGCTACTGTACGGAGCAGAGGTATGGGGTGACGCTCCCAGCAAGGAGGTATACCGAAAACGTTTGGCACAGGTACAGAGAAGACAGTCTCTGATCCGGCGGTGAGAGTGATTGCAGGCGTGATACCTGTCACCCTCCTTGCTAGAGAGCGCCGCGCTATTTACCTGCGCCGAAACGAGGATCGCTCAACGATTGGCAGCAGTCTTGGATTAATAGCACGAAGGGAAGGTGGACTGCGTGCCTCATCCCGGATGTGAGACCGTGGCTAAATCGAAGACATAGTGAGACTGACTTCTATCTGACCCAGCTTTCGAACGGGCATGGGTGTTTTCAGTCTTATCTGCAGAAGAGTGGTAAGTCACGGTCCCCCGATTGTCGCTTTTGCCCAGGAGAGGAGGAAAATGCCTGCCACACATTTTTTGCGTGTACAAAATGGGTCAGACTGCGAAGAGAACTTTACAGGGAGACGGGAGACCTCACCCCGGATAATATAGTTGCAGTGATGCTCAAATCAGTTGACAAATGGAACCAGGCGGCACATTATGCTCGGGCAGTCCTAAAATATAAGAGGTACTCACAGCAGCCGAGACCGCTGGGGCTGGGGGATTGCTTTGCTGACACTTAATCTTCCCCTCTCCCCTCCCTCTAGGAAAGGGATCCCCCAGCTTGAAGGCGCGTCACGGCGTAACAAAACGACACCTGGCCCGAAGTAATGTGTCAAACGGTTCCAGGCTGGGTTCTCAGGTTGACAGGGGAAGTGTTTAGTGGGTAGTCCAGTCGCCTTATTGCAAGCATGGAAATCCCACACTCTGTGCGTAAATGGCATTGACCTCCCTACCACAAAAAAATGGCTATACCTCAAAGTATCTTGATTTCAATGTAAACCGCAAAACCGGATCACTTTTATACTTTCATATCGTTTCCATAATCATTAGACACGCTGTTTCTCCACATGATTTGAGATTAGAACAAACGCTCAGAGTTTAGAGGCTACACTCTTTTCGTAGTATACCCAGTATTAGAAACACATTAAGTAGATGGTTATTCTGCGAAAGCATGTTTCGGACCGAGGAAAGATTATGTCAGCAATCTGTATTTTATAACTCACCAATCTGGGAGTCATGGAAATCCTTTCAAATGCGACGTCGCATCCTCAAGTGCCACTTTGAAACGCTCGCAATATTTGATCATTTCCAATTTAGAACATAAAATATACCATGCCTTACTAAAAATGACCTAATAAACATTTTTGCGTTGAATTTCAGCTCAGAAAACGTATCTTTCTTTCAATATGAACGCTGCAAGTCCCTTACTACGTACGAAAATTGGCTGACGTTTCTATTCGCCTTGCGGCGGTTGACGGACAGAGATCTGTCATCTCACACATGTCAACTGTCAGGCTGATTGTTCAATGACAGACACATGACAACTCTCTTTCAGGTATCGCTTCGAAATATCGGAGGTTATTGGTGTTATAGATTCGAATGTTTTTACGTTTTTCATATGAAAGAGAATGTTGAATGAATAAATTAGCAATAAGATTGTATAGTGCTCTCAATGCAACGCTATAACTGAAGCTTTTGTATTCCAGAGTTTTTCTGACCGGAAGTGGAAATAAGATCCTGCAATTAGGTGTTTCTAAGAATATAAGCTATTTGTTAGCTGAAAAAGAAATATTGTAGTTTATTTGGACTTTTGAAAGCCATTTCCTTGAAACGAATGATGTGCGAGTTATTGACTTATTCACGGTTGGTACGGAAATACTCGAGGATATTTAGAGCTTGATTGCTTATTCAGGGAAATGGGTTTCATTGCTGGATAAAATTTTATTAGAAAAACCGTGATTTATAGGCTGACGCTCTCCACGCATCTCCTGCGTCATGAATGATCAGAATACTTCTTCGGTTGCGAAGGATTTACTATTATGAATGAACGTGCAAATCTAGTTACTAAATACACCACATTGAGCAGTAAGACAGGCTCATTGCTGACAGCATCAGATTAAGTTTAGCGTAAATCAATATTCACATTTTTATCTGACTTCTTTGTAAATAACATAAAAAATTTCATTCAGCACCCGCTTACTTTGACTATATCCGCTAGAAACCATGAAAATAAGGCTCCTCAAATTTCAACTTACAAATCCACGAGATTATGTTCGCTGAAAATGAAAATTTACGACTCAACAAAATTTCAATACTTCCTTGCGCCAACAATTGGGGCGATTTAATTGACTTGTTACGACTTTTGTCTGCTGATTTTTATTTTCATCTGCCCAAGCTAAGGTGGAGGATGCTTATTTGCTTCTTCCTGTCGGCCCTTCTTCACAGTGAATATTCATTTCATCCCCACCGACACGCTACGCGAAGGAATTCAAACGTGCAATACAATACCTACGTGATAGTGAGAAAAAAAGTTGAAGAAATGAAATTATCACTCAGGAAATTGGTCTTGGAACGACTTAAATTGAATTGTTGGAATTTCATCCTCCATCCTTGCTTTCCGCTCATCCTCGGCTCGTTCTCGGACCAGCGAAATTTTTGCATTTGCATTGTAAATATGGAAAATTATGCGGTCGAAAATCACGTTCGCAATGGTTTGTCATGCGATGGATGGATAAGTCAGAAGGTAATCTGGACTCGAGAAAATTAAATTGGTGATTTGGAAGGATTTTTATCTGCATGGGGGAATGAAAATGATCCTGGTCAACAAAGTAAGGCTTAACGCTTGAGTGGAATCATTTATAGGCCATTATTAAGGAAATTTTTGATTCAAATTTAGATAGAACTTGGAAAATATAAAACGACACCAATTATTTCTGAGTGTAGTCCGACCGACATTTTCCTTTTATATTAAAATAAAAATCCCATCATAACTTTCTGAATATTTTAAATCAGAAATAATAAATTCCAATTAATTAGCATTGTTTAGAACATCCTACAAAAAATGCCTGCCATGCAATCGAATTAACTCATCACTCAATTGACCACCGAATACGATATCTTTGATATGTCTCATCAATTACCATCTTAATCTGTTCAATTAAGAATCCATTGGATGATGGTCCAAGTACGCCCTCCGGCGCATACCGCGAGCCGCACAGTTCAGTCAATACCCCTTACCTAGACTATTTGTGTGGCTCAGGAAAAATGTTTGGGAGAACAATGCAATTAAAATATTTCAGCCACTGGCCCTTCACAACAAACTATTGCTCCGCGGTGCGCTGCATTGCGTTCTGAAACTGAAAATCTATTATTGTTGACGGCTTGGCTGGCTGCAGAGTTAATTGGACTTCGTCACTGCATGTGGAAATGCTCCCCAAAATAGCCAAAAGTATTTAGAACCTCTTTTAAGGCTACTAAAGCGAACCATCATCATTTTTAGTTGAAGATGGATTTTGTTAGACGGGAGAACTGATCGTCATTTAGGTGGTATGCGTAAATTGAGGTGAGGCCAAGTCATGAATTGGGGAAAGTGAAACAAATACCTTCCTCAATTTATGTTCGAGGCAACAAGTAGACTGTAGGGGTTTCCGACTTACTGAATGGGTTTGACACGAAGCAGAAATGAAGAATGTCAAATATTTTTAGGAAAGTCAAACGGGTGATTAAGTTAAAGATTTTCTCTGTATTTATATAATGTACCAGATTAGTAAAAATAAGTTGACGTAGCAGAAGAGTCGTCCTACCTGAACGGTTTTGTAAAAAAATTATAAATTATGCTATGTGCGTGTATCAAAAGCATGGTTCATACATAGAATCCTTAATTCAAATTAGAAAAAAATAATACGTAGTTTATTTGAATTTGATACCAAGTCATGACCTCTGGTAAATTGGGATGAAATCATCAGCTGAATCTTTTGTTACAACAGTTTATGAGTTGATCGCGACGCATGGGAAAAGGATGGAGTTAGTCACGTCGGACGAATGGAATAGCTACCGAGAAAGGATTTTATGGAGATAGAAAATATTGTTACATGTGCAAATAATTCTGTGAGCTACTGTCGCAATTGTTTTCGCAACTATTAAGAACATCATGATCAGTAAATGAATGTACTTGAAAGCACAAGAACCCACCAAGCATGATCAATATCTGAAAGCGACATCCCTGCGGTCATTCAGAATTGCTCGAATATTCCAGAAAGTTCTCGTCAGAACATTCGCCTATGCACGAGAAATGGATTGAATGACTAGAGACCCTATATAAAGCCAAGCTGAATGAATGGGGGGTAACGCGATAGTAAAACTGCGATAGTGTGGAGTTTGAATCAAAAGCGATATTGATTGTTAGTGAAGACAGTTGTAATAGAAGTTTATAGACAAGTGAAAGTTAGATTAAAATGCGATTTGTGAAATTACCGATTGTGCATTCTTAGTAAATAAACTCTTTTAATTTAATTTGAAAGACAGTGCGTTTTTACTTTCCCAGGACATTAAAATTATTGGCCGTGAACCATAACACGCGACAATATTAAATGAGTGAGTTCTCTAAAATATCAGTGATTTGGACCCCGTTATTCATAAAGAATGAACTTAAATTTACTTAGTAAGAAATTGTGAACAGGTACGCATGGTCATATTGTAAATATGCTAGTAATTTTAAATAATAATTTTTTGCTAAGTAGCATAAAATCTATTTTAGATTCAAATTACTTTTCTTTGACTATGTGTCTCGCAATCACAGATATAGCTGTTTCTGTTGCATCTTGTTTGATGATTTGTCCCGCTTCTTTCATTTGCTCTTGTCAACGTCTGTTCAATATAAACCGTGTCACATACTGGACAAGTTCTTTTTCATCCTAGTTCTTTGGGCTCTTCGCTGATTCTATAGTTGCTTCTAGTCTGTACTTTTTGCTGCTGAAAGTTGCGTTGCTTACCGTCTTTCTTTTTATCCGCCCTAGCTTTTCCGAGATTATTGTGTAGGTGAGAGGAATCCTTTGTGCCTGTTTGAAAAATGTCATGGCTTGATTTTCGAGTTATATTATTGGTTCTTTTTTAGTATCCGTTGCTCGATTACTATCCGCCTGTACCCATTTTTAGGGTTTTGTAAAATAATTTTACAAAACCCTACTAGTTTCGCGACCAGTCTGTCCGTCTGTCCGTCCGTCCGTCCGTCCGCCCGTCCGTCCGTGTGTCACAGCAGTTTTTCTCGGAAACTACTTAAGCTAGAAACATGTATGTAGGTGTAAAGTGGTGATCTCTTCAAACTTCAACTACAAAAAAATTTTATAAGGTATTTAAGGGGGGTCTCCCCATATAGGAGAGTGACCCCCCGAAAAAAAAATTTCATTGAAGGTAGCCGATATGGGTATCAAATGAAAGGTCTTGATAAGAACTTTCCAAAACTGTTCTTAGTTTGGCAAAATTTGCTTCGAGGGGCGCACAGGGAGGGGAAATACACGAAAAATTTGTGTCCCCCCCCCTCGCGATTGGACACCTGTGATCCGAAAAATCTGAAGAAAAACAAGGGATGTAGGCCTTGGTGCGTACAACAACAACAAATACGTGAGAAGTCGCAATTCGCTCAACTTTGTTAGTAATAGTATGATTTATCGATTTTATGTTTTCTTGAATAAAATCTTAACGGTACCCTTAAATTCAATGAAATTCAGTACGTAGATGTCTATTTATAAGATTGATCTATCCTGAAAGTTTCATAAAGATTGAATCATATTTAGCGAAGTTATAGCGGTTAGAATTTTCCTGTATTACTATGGAACAATATGCGCTGCATGTATTACTATGGCAACATATGGCTATGGAACAACATGCGCTTTTTACCGACTCAGACACTACAGTTTTGCTAAGATTTGCATGAAAATTTCAGGAATGATAGGTGTCATGTATATCTTTGAGAATCGTTTCAGCTAGTAGTATCAGTAATCGTAAAACAAGATAGTGGCTGTTTTAAATGCGAAGATTGAATAATTTTGAGTTATTTTTTCCCAACTTCAACGTTTAAGGTGCATGCTTTGAACACTTGATTCAATTCAATGAATGACTGAAGATGAGTACCTACAATTAATGCTCATAAGTGAAATAAGTCAAGGAGGTGGGAGAGAGCTCCTAGCAAAAGGGTTTTGTAACCATTCTAGGATTCGAAAAAAATTGGCCATGAATAGATGATTTCAGCACAGGAGAGTAGCCCCTGAAAAAAAAATTCATCAAACGTAGCCGGTATGAGTATGAAATGAAAGTTTTCATGGGAGCTTTTCAAAACACTTGTTAAAGTGTCAGTTTTTGCTTTAGTGGGGGCACAGGGGGGAAATACATGAAAAATGTGTTTCCTCCGTCGCGGATGGACATCTGAAATAATTATCAAGGGAGATATTTATGAGTATAACAAAACCAAAAACCTCAGCAGTCAAAATTCGTTCAACTTTGTTTAAAATAGTATGATCTTCGCATTTCATATTTTCTCCAATAAAATCGTCTTTGACATGTTTCTTGATTTGATTCGATCTGGTGACTGCATTTTGTAAATTGAGTACAAAACCCTTCTGACATGAGCGTAGGTCTGTTTACCCAACTTGTTTATTATATGTTGTGTTCAGGATGTCGTAATTTAGGGTTTTGTAAAATAATTTAAAAAAAACCCGACTATAAATTGTGGCCTGCCTGTCCGTCCGTCCGTGTGTCACAGACCTTTTTCTCGCAAAATACTTAAGCTAGAAACATCATATTTCCTATGCAGGTGTAAAGTGGTGCTCTCTTCAAATTTCGACTACAAAAAAATTTTATAAACGATTTAAGGGGGGTCTTCCCATATAGGGGAGTGGCCGAAAAAATAAGAAATTTCGTCGAAGGTAGCCGATATGGGTATCAAATGAAAGGTCTTGATAAGAACTTTTCAAAACAGGTCTTGAACTGACACTTTTTGCTTCAAGCGGCGCACAGGGAGGGGAAATACACAAAAAATTTGCGTCCCCCCCTCGCACCTGTGGACACCTGTGATCCGAAAAATCTCAAAAAAATTATGGAGGTAGACGTTTATGAGTACAACAACAACAAATACCTTAGAAGTCAAAACTCACTCAACCTTGTTAATAATTGTATGATATTCGAATTTCACATTTTCCCCAATCAAATTGCATATGTAACCTTAAACTGAACGAAATTTGAGTAGTCCTACATAAGGTCCTTAAACTTGCCCCCAGGAGCCAATTGGCGAGCTTGAGGCCCCCGGAATGGTCCTTTCACTAGAATATCCGCTAGTGTACTTTCCCCGGCTCGTCGAGTCGCCTATCATCACTTTGACTGAAGCAAAAAATCACCAATTATGCAAATTTGGGATTCTCCGACAGAGAGGATTCATATTCGCACTAACTTCCACAAAAGAAAATCGACTGAGCAGATTGAAATTCCCGACGGGAAGGATTCTTATGCACTTCAGGCGTAATCTACACCTTCCACCAGCACTGCGCGCAAAACACGAAAATTTTGTATAAAAAAATTAAACGATAATTGATCTCAGTTCCATGCGAAGTTATTATTTATAAATACAAATTCTTTACACTTGCTAAATTTTCCTTACTTCCTACTTTGTAGGCCCCGTCGATGGTCGAAATCCTCGTACTTCAATTCACTCGCTGCCTGAATCAATTTGCTTCCCTTGTCGTCTGGAGCAATTTTCCCTCGTTGCCTGATTAGTTTCTTCGACGCTCCTTCCTTCTGATGTTCGCACGTTTTGATCCCTCTATTTCGCAAAATGTTAAGTTCTTCTTTCTCCGCTGCTCAAGTAAAGAGACCGCTTCCACCGTCACTGGCTCTTTTATCACCTTGTCGAAACGCCTCTTTGACTTGAGTTGAAGAGCCCAAGATCAAGGCCACAACATTCACTACGGCTGCTCAACCTTACAGCGTTTATCTCGGACGCAAACCCAGTTTTTCTTGGTGGCCATCTTTCTTTTGCACACAGTCCTGCAATATCGATAGCAACCTTATCGATTTGTTTTGGTTGAGTTGTCAATTATTGTGTTGATGTTTGTGCTTATGTGCGCGAATATTAACGTCCGTCGCGAAATATTTTAAAATGAAGACGGTACGCGTTTATGGTGGTGTATTGGGTTTACCCTGTTCGGTCTCAGTGGTCCTCTTCGTTACTGGTGCCATAATTGTGTCCGCGAAGGGATATTACGGTGCGTTGGTCGATAAGCCCGAGTTCGTAAATGCATATTAAAGGGGATCATGACTTTTGGAATTCAGCAGGTTCACTAACATCAAGTAATGCTTCAAGTTCATTTAAGAACATCACCTCTTTGCGACTATGAGTTTTTGGCCTAAATTTCAAAAGACTTCTTATAACGGGCTCTGCTAGACTTTGGTGTTTTTAAAAACTGTACAACCCAGTATGTTATGCAAATTGTGGATGATCTACTGATAAACTTTTCACTTTATGCAACGGTGGTAAAACTTTCAGTAAAAATTGTTTGCGTTCCTTTTTGAGTCGAAGTGCAAAACCATTTATTATACTCCCCAAAATGTCTAGTAGCTCATCTATTCCATTGTGATGTTCTGTTTCATAAATAAACGTATAGAAAACTTTGTTAGTTTGTTTTCTAATAAATGCACGTAAACCTAAAAACTTTCCATAAATCCGATGCAAGACAGGTTTTAGGAAATCACGCTCTCGAGGATCTTCCGAATCAAAAAGTTTCAATACTTGAAGAAAAAGTCGATGGTCAATATAGTGCTTTGCAATGTTTTGTTGGGAATCTGGCGGCTCGAGAAATCGTGAAAACAATTCATTACAAACTGCAGGTGAGGTCAAGATGCTTCAAGCGTCGGTTCATCTTATTCTGGATAGAGTTTTGCTCCGTTTGGATTAGATAATGGTGGCAATTTGCGGAATAAATTCACAGCCAACCTGTTAATAGCCTCTGGGTAAATAGCTTCTGTTATAACATCATCTTAATTTGTTAAATATTTAACCAGTGCAGCCCGTTTCACTTCTTTCCATTTTGGATCGCTAAATGGCTCGAAAAAATCGAATAGTGTACAACATTGTCTTAGTTTTTGGATAAACAATTCTTCTCGTTCATTTGATGGAGTTTCCTTCAATTGTGCCAATGGGGTCAACTCTTGATTTTTCGATATGTTAAAACGTGAACGGCTCTGATGTTTATCCTTTTTAATTGGTAGCCCCGATAAATTCGGTCCTTTGGCAATTGGGGTTGGTGGTGGAGCATCTCGCCATGGTGTAGCTTTTGTTAACGCTGATGATATAGTTGTTGAGTTTGTTTCGTAGTTGTTAGTCTCATTTCCTTTATAATTGACACCGTTGACTTATTGCGAATTATTATTCATGAATTCTCCAAATCAATGTTCCTCCAATTTTCCAGAAAAACGTAAATAAATATAGTTTAAACAAATATATATTTTGGAGGTAAGAGTTCCTCCTTCTTCAGTGTTTTTTGGTATGCTCGAGTTCCAAATATTATCCGCTTTTTATATCCCTTACATTTTACCTGTTTTCGTCTTTGAGACCTATCTTAAAATATATCCCTACTTAAGAGGTATCATTTATTACTTTTTCCTTATTGCGTTTTTGTTTTTATTACTGCTATTACAATTCGTTTATTATAATTCGTTTATTCAAAGATTTTTGGGAAGATCGGGAAAATCCTGAAGAAAGTCGACATATCAGCGGTACCCACGAGCCGGAAATTCAAAATGGGATCCAGACTAGGTACACCGAAGGATAGGAAGCAGAAGGATGAAAAATGTGGCATATATAAAATAACCTGCCAGCCATGCCAGATATCGTACATTGGACAAACTAAGCGATCAGTCAAAACAAGGATCAGTGAACATATCAAGGAAGCAGGGAAGTTGAAGTCAAGGAAAGCACCAAGTGATACAGCTAAGTTCGCCGTCGCTAAGCATATTGTAGAAACTAATCACGCAATCAATTGGGATGATCTAGAGGTAATACAAGACGTGAGCAGCAATCGGAAATTGGACGTATATGAGAGCCTTTGGATTATTCGACAACCGGAAAACGCACGGCTCAATGAAGATGTAGACAACGGATACTCAAGGATATTAGAGCTAATTAAATCTGAATAATATTTTAAATATAATAAACGAATTATAATAGCAGTAATAAAAACAAAAACGCAATAAGGAAAAAGCAATTAATGATACCTCTGAAGTAGGGATAATAAAATGTAAAAAGGATATAGGTTAAGATCGGTCTCAAAGACAAAAACAGGTGAAATGTAAGGGATATAAAAAGTGGATAATATTTGGAACTAACCATACCAAAAAATACTGAAGAAGGAGGAACTCTTACCTCCGAAATATATATTTGTTTAAATTAAATTTATTTGCGTTTTTCTGGCAAAAACACCGAGATAACCTAAAATTTATTATTCATGACTATACGACAAAAACCACGAAAGCGTTCGAATTTTTCTGGGTTTCACTTAAATTATGTGTTTGAACAGGACGCGCAGTTAATATGCAAATTTTACAATAAGATCAAAAATAAAGAATTTTAATTGACCGTATTAAAAATCAGCTTTACTTTATGGTAACAATTTACATTGGTTATCCTAACTTTACGTTATGTTAGTCCTTCCCGCTAGTACTTCAGCGCGTGGAGCGTTTCTTGGGAAATATTCCAGCTAAAATTTTGGAGTGCAAGGAATCCTTCCCTTCCAGGAGTGGCTCCAGAGTTTAGTTTTATGTTTCGTAGCAGTGGTTTGACGTGATCATTTCCTTCCTATATATGTCAAATTCAATTTTACCAGAACCATTAACCTGTACTTTGCTATAAGTGTGAAACATGGACCCTAACCCAAGCATCCGCAAACATATTGACCGCCTTTGAAAGACGGGTCTTGAGACGGATAATTGCAACGAAACTAAACGGGGACCAATAGCGAATTTTATAAAACCATGAGCTGATAACATTCCATAGTGATTCGATATTCTTACAGAATAAGATAAACGCTCTGCTTGAATGGTCCAACACAAACCACCTATACTTGAACCTCAAAAAATCTCAGGTGATTAGTTTCTCTGGCAGAACTTCAATCTTATTAGCCAATTATCACCTCGGTAATACTAATCTTTCCCGAACAGACAGCATAGCAGACCTCGGTGTCGTCTTGGATAAGAACCTCCGTTTTAATTTGCACTATGATGAGGTTCTCTGCAAGTCTAATGAAATGTTAGGCTTCATCAAAGGGCGTGCTAAAGAAATTCAGAATGTTTGGGTAACAAAGATATTATACATATCATTAGTCTGCTCAAAAACAGTTCCTGCTAATTGCTTTAGAATAATGGTATGCTCTTGCTTTGCATTTGATGTCCTCCGTGGCACAATTAAAGTTCAATATCTGATTAACAGGATATCCTTGAACAAACCAGTAAGATTCACAAAACATTCACGTTTGCTGGTGGAAAGTCGGCATCGTACCATCTACGGTGAAAATGAACCGATTAATACGAGGTGTGTTCAAAAAGTATCACGAATTTTGAATTTTCGCGGGTTACGTATATTCGAATTTCGATTTTTTTGTGGCGTTATGTTGGTACTCATGTCTGTCACTTATGCCGACAAGCTCGGCCATTTCGAATATTCACTTAATTGGTGATAGCTGCTTTACTTGCACGTGTTTTCAACCGTCTTCGATTTTTACTTATTCAAAAAAATGGATCAAAGAACGTGTATCAAATTTTGTGTGAAAAACGAAATTAAGTGCGCGGATGCATTCCAAATGTTGACTGTGGCATACGGAGAAGCTACCTTGGACCGAAGCAACGTTTATCGGTGGTACAAAATGTTTTTAAGAGGGCCGAGAAGATGTGAACGACGAAGAGCGTGCCGGACGCCCGAGCACTTCAACAACAGACGAAAAAATTAATGAAGTGGAGAAAATGGTATTGGCCAATCGTCGAATCACCGTTAGAGAAGTTGCTGAGGACCTAAACATATCGATTGGCTCGTGCCATTCGATTTTTATCAACGATTTGGGCATGAGACGGGTCGCCGCGAAATTCGTACCAAAATTGCTCAATTGCGACCAAAAACAGCAACGCATGAACATTGCTAATGAGATGTTAAACTCTGTCCGCGACGAACCAAATTTGCTCCAGAGGGTCATAACTGGTGACGAATTGTGGGTTTATGGTTATGACGTGGAAACCAAAGCTCAATCATCTCAATGGAAGCTGCCGCATGAACCAAGACCGAAAAAAGTGCGCCAAGTTCGGTCGAATGTGAAAGTTTTGCTGACAGTTTTCTTCGATTGCAGGGGCGTGGTGCATCATGAGCTCTTGCCACAGGGAAGAACGGTCAATAAGGAATATTACCTGCAAGTTATGCGCAATTTGCGCGAAGCAATCCGTAAGAAACGCCCGGATTTGTGGGAGAACAAAAATTGGCTTTTGCACCACGATAACGCCCCTGTGCGCGACTTTTTGGCCAAAAACAACACACTAATGATGCCGCAGCCACCGTATTCCCCAGATCTGGCCCCCTGTGACTTTTTCTTGTTTCCCAAACTGAAGAGGCCCATGAAAGGACGACGTTACGCTACGCTTGACGAGATAAAGACGGCATCGAAGGAGGAGCTGAACAAGATTAAAAAAAATGATTTTTTGAAGTGCTTCGAAGATTGGAAAAACCGTTGGCACAAGTGTATAATATCTCATGGGGATTACTTTGAAGGGGACAAAATAGATATTCATGAATAAATAAATAATTTTTGAAAAAAAAACAAAATTCGCGATATTTTTTGAACACACAATATTAAATAGCCGGAGCCATTGCTTTTCCCCAACCATATCCAGCCTACAGTTTAAAACCAATCTATAAATGTTCCTCTCTTCCTAGTCTTATATTTTCAACTTGTATTTATGGAAGTGTAACCTATATTTTTAACTTGTATTTTGTAACTTTTAACTTGTATTTCTTTGTGATAATTTATAATTTTAATGCAATACATTGTTTGGTAAATAAATAAATAATGGATATCAAAAAAGGTGCAAGAATAACGCAAAAATCAGCTGAAAACATTTTCCAAACGGGAGCTAGAGTAACAGGTAAGAAGGATTCGTCTCACCTACACAGCAATCTCTTAAAAGCTCAAGCGAATAAAAAGAATGACGTTAAATAACTCGGCTCTCACCGGCAGAAAATACAGCTTGAAGCAACTATAGGATCAGCAAGAATCACAACATCAGTTGCCCATAGTGCGACATCATTTATAAAATATAAACGAAACATCTAGCGAAAAACAGGAGGCAAGAGAACATACGAGTACTCGTAAAAGAAGTGGAACAAATCATCAAACGAGGTGTAACAGAAACAGCAAGATCTACGGTAGCGAGATACATACGCGAAGAAAAACACAAAATAGAGTAGGAGAGTCTGGAGATAGAGCAGGAAGTATGAGGTTGAAGAGAACCAGATGGATGTGAAATTTAGTGAGTATCGCAAGTTTCGGACAAAAATAATGAAAATTGGTGTGCTATTTTACTTTATTATAAAGATTTTTTTCAACGAATTATGCAGGCCCTAAGTGCATTTCAAGTGGTGTAAAAAGAATTCAATTAAAAATGTTGTTTCCTTTTTTATTTATATTTATTTATTGCTATTTTGCGGCAAGGTTAAAAAACTTTAAAAATTTTAACCAATCATATCTGATAGAGTATTTAATTACACAGCATTTCTTTCCTCATAACTTTGCTGCAAAATGAATCGTTTTGAAGTTGAAGTGAGAAAAGTAGGAAAAAATCGGGTTTTTTAGGGTTTTGTAAAATAATTTTACAAAACCCTTCTCACGTATTTGTTGTTGTTGTACTCACCAAGGCCAACATTCCTGATTTTTTTCAGATTTTTCGGATCACAGGTGTCCAATCGCGAGGGGGGGGACACAAATTTTTCGTGTATTTCCCCTCCCTGTGCGCCCCTCGAAGCAAACTTTGCCAAACTGTTTTGAAAAGTTCTCATTAAGACCTTTCATTTGATACCCATATCGGCTACCTTCAATGAAATTTTTTTTTCGGGGGGTCACTCCCCTATATGGGGAGACCCCCCTTAAATACCTTATAAAATTTTTTTGTAGCTGAACTTTAAAGAGAGCACCAGTTTACACCTACATACAAAATTTGATGCTTCTAGCTTAAGTAGTTTCCGAGAAAAACTGCTGTGACACACGGACGGACGGACGGACAGACAGACGGACAGACAGGACGCGATTTTAGAAGGGTTTTGTAAAATTATTTTACAAAACCCTTCTAAAATCGCGTCCTGTCTGTCCGTCTGTCTGTCCGTCCGTCCGTCCGTGTGTCACAGCAGTTTTTCTCGGAAACTACTTAAGCTAGAAGCATCAAATTTTGTATGTAGGTGTAAACTGGTGCTCTCTTTAAAGTTCAGCTACAAAAAAATTTTATAAGGTATTTAAGGGGGGTCTCCCCATATAGGGGAGTGACCCCCCGAAAAAAAAATTTCATTGAAGGTAGCCGATATGGGTATCAAATGAAAGGTCTTAATGAGAACTTTTCAAAACAGTTTGGCAAAGTTTGCTTCGAGGGGCGCACAGGGAGGGGAAATACACGAAAAATTTGTGTCCCCCCCCTCGCGATTGGACACCTGTGATCCGAAAAATCTGAAAAAAATCAGGAATGTTGGCCTTGGTGAGTACAACAACAACAAATACGTGAGAAATCGCAATTCACTCAACTTTGTTAGTAATAGTATGATTTATCGATTTTATGTTTTCTTGAATAAAATCTTAAGGGTACCCTTAAATTCAATGAAATTCAGTACACAGATGACTATTTATAAGATTGATTTACCCTGCAAGTTTCATAAAGATTGAATTATATTTAGCGAAGTTATAGCGGTTTGAATTTTCCTGTATTACTATGGAACGATATGCGCTGCATTTATTACTATGCCAACATATAGCTATGGAACAATATGCGCTTTTTACCGACTCAGCCACTACAGTTTTGCTAGGATGTGCATGAAAATTTCAGGAATGATAGGTGTCATGTATATCTTTGAGAATCGGTTCAGCTAGTGGTATCAGTAATCGTGGAACAAAATGGTGGCTGTTTTAAATGCGAAGATTGAATAATTTTGAGTTATTTTTTCCCAACTTCAACGTTCAAGGTGCATGCTTTGAACACTTGATTCAATTTAATGAATGACTGAAGATGAGTACCTACAATTATTACTCATAAGTGAAACAAGTCAAGGAGGCGGGAGAGAGCTCCTAGTAAAAGGGCTTTGTAACAACTCTAGCATTCGAAAAAATGGCCATGAATCGATGATAACAGTACAGGAGAGTGGCCCCTGAAAAAAAAATTCATCAAACGTAGCCGATATGAGTATGAAATGAAAGTTTCCATGGGAGCTTTTCAAAACAGTTCTTAAACTGTCAGTTTCTGTTTCAGTAGGGCACAGGGGGGGAAATACATGAAAAATGTGGTTTCCTCTCTCACGAATGGACATCTGAAATAATTATCAAGGGAGATATTTATGAGTATAACAATAACAAAAACCTTAAAAGTCTAAATTCCTTCAACTTTGCTAATAATAGTATGATCTTCGAATTTCATATTTTCTCCAATAAAATCGTCATTGACATGCTTCTTGACTTTATTCAATCTGGTGACTGCATTTTGAAAATTGAATACAAAACCCTTTTGACATGAGCGTAGGTCTGTTTACCCAACTTGTTTATAATTTTTAAGCATTTCGATTTACTTAACAATGTTCCCGATCTTTTTGAGAGGGAAGATCGGTAATTATACCAGTTATTCTACAACTGTTTCTGCAAACATCAGCGTCTCCCCTCTCAACAGCCAACTGAAAACGGATCCACCCTGGTCTAACATGCATACATCACATAAAGATCCTCATGATTTTCAATATTCCATAATGGTAACACCTTTGCATTATTCACCCAAAAAGTTGAATGATTGATCCGAACATCTTTAAATAGGCCCCATCTGAAGAAAATGTGCAACTTCCCCTACACACCGCTCCCGTCTTTTACAACCACATAATTTTCAATGAATTTCAATTTTTCATTCATTTTATTTTCCTTCTCGTGTAATTAATAGATACGAAGTAAAGTTCTTGCATACGAGTACACTTTTATGTATTCTAGGGTAAGTTTTACACTTTCAAATGGTCGGAGATGGTAAAATAAGTGGCTGATTGTTTGAATAGTCAGCTGTCTGCATACTCGACTTAACGACTATTCTAAAAGCGCTAAAGCATTTTATTACTGTTTTAAGTCAAGCCACTTAGAATGAACAGTGCGCTAAGAGTAACAATTAGCAGGATAATAAAATAAATATTATTAGATATACGAGCATGTAAAATAAATGCAGCTAAAGATTTATAAGATTCTTGAATTATTAGTTAGTTTATTAGACAATTCTATTAGCACTTAGGAGGGAAGAAGTTCTTATTTACTTAACGTCAATTATTCGGTTTTACTATTTTTAAATGCAACAGCTTTTGCACGATGATTGCAGATAATCTTCGCTTACAGTTGCATGCAGAGTTTGAAAATATTTTGTAGGCAATATTTGCGATAGCATTCTTCACAAACGGCCTGAACATCCCACTAGGTATTCAAAATTCCTGCAAGTCCTTCATATTTTTAGTACCATCATGATATATGTATGTTATCGCAATTTTTTTATAGAGAAAATGACAATTAATTATCAAAAATATAACCTAGAATGAAGAGGTCTGACGATCGTAGATCAAACAAGTTGAAAAGGCAGGAGTATGCTCAAGCCAAAAGGGTTTTGTATCCATGAAATGTTGACTTTAATCCTTAGCCATTCGTAAATAAAACTAAAAAGCAATATAATTTGTTCAACTATAAAGAGCAATACGCAAAATTGACAAACTGTCCATGTAGAGAACTGAACCCTGTTAGGAGACGCAATTTTCACAGGTTTTTTGGATCTCAGAAAGCAGAAGATATGAAAGCAAATACATAAAATAACACACTTGGCAAGTGCAGTATTGAAAATGTGAGGAAATTCGTGTATTTAATAAATAACGAGAACCGCTAATGAAAGAGACGAAATACACCGAAGAATACAGCTCACAATTAAAGTATTTTTTTTCAGTTTTGACGATCTTGAAGACCAGCTGCATACACAGGAAAACAAAGCTCCAAGTATGTAAACTAATCTGCGATAAGACCTGTGCTTTGCTACGGCTGTGAAATATGGACCTTAACCAACACATTGAACGCCTTTGAGCAGCGGGTTCTGAGGCGGATAATTGGAGTGATACTAGATGGAGACCAATGGCGAATTCGAAACAACCATGAGCTGTATGAAATTTTTGACGAGCCGGAGGTCGCAACGATTGTAAGACTGCGGAAGCTACAATTGGCTGGCCATGTGCATCGTTCCTTTCCACGCGGCGTGCGTCAACCTGAAAGGCACTGCGGCATATCTTATTAACAAAGTGGACAATGGAGTCCATTGGTACTGTGCATCTTGTAGGCGTTACTCAGTATCTGCGTATGTCTCTCGACTCCAAACTGCAAGGAAGATGATCACTTCCTTAACCGACGAGCTAAAATCCCTGCTAGGAAAGTGCTCTTCTGCATGTTCTGAAGTCGACTCCTTGTTACAATTTGCGGATTCCTCATCTTCCAATCCATCATCTAGTACGATCGAAAAGGCTGTGCGTTCAGTGTCGGATCTAGCTTCAATACCGACAAGAAGTAAACCGCAGGTAAAATTACCCAATGTCTCCTCTCAAGGTGAACTATCCACCTTGTGCTTAAGTGACAGCCTGAACGTCAATTCTCAACATGATATGCAGCATCAACCAGCGTTAGTATTGCAGCCAGACTACCACAACTCTGCAGAATTGATTGAACCTAGTCTCTCAATTGTTACTAGAAGTAAGTCGTTGTTGAAGCCGCTATCTATTAACCAACAACCAACGGTTTCGGAAGCTGACAATTTAAATGTACATGATACATCACTAGCTGCTCAACAAGATATTCAGATACAGCCAGCGTTTGTACTACAGCCGGATTGCTGTAACTATGTGGAAAGAGCGGAATCTGGTCAATCTGGTCAATCAATCCTCACTAAGAACAACTCGCTCTTGAGGCCGCTTTCTATTAATCAACAATCTGATTTACTTATGATCAGCCCACCTGGCTCTTCATCCAACAGTCGGGGAGCGATTCCAAAGAAAATACCACCTCCAATTCAACATCAGAAATCAAGTGACCTTGTTCCCTCAACAGATCTCGATTCACCTGTCATTCGTGCTTCTATACCTTTGAAGAATATCTTTATATCTAGAGTGGCGTACGAAACTTCAGTTGAGGACCTAAAGCGTTATGTCAACAAAAAGTTTGGATCATCCGTTAAAGTCTTTACTTGTCATAAATTGACTAAGGAACATTTAACGGACAAAGTACTTGCCTCATTCAAATTGGTGATTTCTGCGAATAGTGATATTGTCCTGAATCCAAATCACTGGCCTGCTGGTGTTCTTGTTAAGCCGTTTGAGTCTAGACGAAGAAATTTTCGTCGGGCGATAAACGAAGTCCCAAAGCTCTAGTCACAAGTAATCTTGATGAACATTCTAATAATCATAATGTTTTTTCTACTGTATCCTCTTTAAACGTCAATGAATCTCTTTCAAACCTTAATACTCTTCAATGTAACTTCTCTTCTCCTAATAAAATGTGTTTATCTATTTTTTACCACAATGTACGAGGATTAAGGACCAAGCTTGAGGAACTCTTTATCTCTTATCAAGTTAGTAATGATTCTATTATCTGCTTCTCCAAGACCTGGCTGAATGGAAACATTTTAAGCACTGAAATGTTTCCTGATCATATTGTATATAGATGTGACCGTGACCTGATTGCCACTAATAAGGCTGATGGTGGTGGAGTTTTAGTTGCAGTTAGCAAAGCTCTACCTAGTTCTCCTTGTTCTGATTTCTGTTTTTCTCCTACTTTAGAATGTGTTATTATCAAAATTTCTCTCCCTCATAATACAGAGTTCTTGATTTTGTCTATTTATATTCCTTGTAATTCACCTTTAACTGTTTATGAGACGTTTTTTGATGATCTATCCTCTTATCTAGTTTTGCGACATCCTCACGCCAAAATAATAGTTTGCGGGGATTTTAACTTACCATACATAGTGTGGAAAAATTATACTACTCCTTCAATCTCGTCAGTTGACCCTTTTTCTATAACCCTGTCATCTTTCCTATCTCATTGCTCCTTCTCTCAATTTAACCATATCCGCAATCCTAATGGTCGTCTCCTTGACCTTGTTCTATCAAATGTTCCAGTTAGCCATTTATCTGTATTTCAAGCCTTACATCCGTATGTTCCTCCTGATCGGCACCATCCTCCTTTATCTATAGATCTTATAGTCGATGAAATTAAATTTAACAAACCTCATCCCGCTCCAAAACTTAACTTCTTTAAAGCTAACTATGAAGCAATTAATACAGAATTACTTTCAGTCAACTGGCTAGATTTCTTTAGGGGCCTAAATTGTGAGGCTGCTTTGGATAAATTTTACAAATATATTTATAATCTTATTCGCTGTCATACGCCTCTTCAGACATTCCGTAAAACAAATCATAAGCCTTGGCTAACAAAGCGAGCGCTTAGTGCCCTACGAGCAAAAGATAAGGCACATCGTGTCTTTAAAACACTCGGCACTATTGAAGCAAGATGTAATTTTAGCAGGCTGCGTGCTATTGCCAAAAAAGTGATCAGATATGCTTTGAAGGCTTATTTCAGCAGTCTGGATAGCTCCCTTGTGGCTAATAATACAAAGCCTTTTTGGTCTTATATAAGATCGCTGAAATCCTCTTCTTCCATTCCTAGTAAGGTCCGTTGGAATGGTGCAGAGGTTTCTTCTCCTCAAGAAGTGACTGACTCATTTGCCCAATTTTTCTCTTGAATTTTCTCTCCTCCCGCTGCAACTGTGCATCCTGTTGTCTTACCTAATCATCTTCCCTTCCCAATTTCCTTAATTTGTACTGATGCATCTGAGGTCGAAGCTCTGATCAATGCTCTTGATCCTAATATTAGCCCTGGGCCGGATGGTTTGCCAAACATATTTGTAAAGTCGTTAGCCTCATCGCTTAATTTTCCTTTATCTCTCCTCTTCAATCTAAGTTTGAGTACTGGTACATTCCCAAACCCTTGGAAAACAGCTAATATTGTGCCTATTTTTAAAAGTGGTGATCCTACGTCAGTTTCCAATTATCGCCCTATTTCTTTACTGTCCTGCTTTCCAAAGTTACTTGAACGGTTGGTTCATAATCGACTCTCAAACTCACTAGCTCCTATTATTGCTCCAGAGCAGCATGGCTTTCTCAAAGGATACTCCACTACCTCTAATTTAATGGAGTTCACAAACAGTATTGCAAGAGCTTTGGATAACCAACAGCAAGTTGATGTGATCTACACAGATTTCTCCAAGGCCTTTGACACTGTGAATCATTTACTTCTTTGTCGTAAGCTTGAAGCTCTTGGCATCTCGGGTGCTCTTCTATCTTGGATGTCATCTTATCTATCGTGTCGTCCCTGTCGAGTAAGTCTCTCTGGTATTACGTCTAGTCCTTTTTGTCCTTCATCTGGCGTTCCACAAGGTTCAATTCTTGGGCCTCTTCTCTTTCTGTTGTTCATAAATGATCTTCCCTTTGTAATGAATTCCTCGTGCCTTTTGTATGCAGATGACTTCAAAGTATTTCGAGCAGTCAAATCCCATTTAGACTGTCAGCTCCTCCAAAATGATTTGAATGCTCTAAATGAATGGTGTGCTTCAAATTATTTATGTCTTAACACTACTAAATGTCATAAAATGACTTTTTCTCTTAAGGACTCTCCTATTAATTTTAATTATATATTAAATGATGCTTTGCTCTCTGAAGTGTTCAGTCATAAAGACCTTGGAGTAACTTTTGATCCAAAACTCAAATTTGATGCACATATTTTAAATGTGATTACTAAAGCGTCTAGAGTTTCCGGATTTATCCTTAGACATTTACATAAATTCAATAGCATCTCTTCATCTGTCTGCCTATTTGTTTGTCTTGTTCGCCCTTTGCTTGAATACTGTTCTGTTATCTGGTCCCCCCGATATTCCTATCTCGTGACTTCTTTAGAAACTGTCCAAAGAAAGTTCACGCGTTTTCTTTTCCTTAAGTTTAATTTGCCGTATCAGCCTTATGAAAGTCGTTTATCTTTCCTATCTCTTCCATCCCTAATATCCCGACGAACTTATTTAGACCAATGTTTTTTGTACAAACTCTGCTACCATCAAGTCCCGTTAAATATTTTTTCTGAGCTGCGTTTCCGACAAACATTTCGTTCATCTCGGATGAATTCTTATTTCGTTATACCATATGCTAGAACTGATTTATATTTCTATTCACCAATCTTAAGAATCGTACGAAATCATAATAATCTCGAGCTTGGTCCTTTCCCCTCTTCTTACATAGCATTTAAGAAAAAACTAAGAGAGTTACTACTAGTTTAACTTTTAATTATCGACGTTTTAGTATTCTTTTTCATTTAAATTTTGCTGATTGTTCTTTGCGTTCCATTTTGTGATTGGATTGTTTAATCTGTAAGATGGAATAAATAAATAAATAAATAAATAATCGTATAGACGAAAGCAATTAGCACAGTGGAGACTTCGTTACAACAACGAGTTGTATAATCTTTATGCTGACCCAATTGTACCCACATGCATGCCCTCAGGGCGGAAATGATCTGGTCATTCAAAGGGGTAAAACTACTATTGTTGGGCTGCCGTCTCCGATTCCAGTGAAACTGACGGGGACTAGCGTTCCCAGGGTACCCGAATCGCTTAGCAAAAATACAGGAACTTGATCCGAAACATAGTGGCTTTGTGATTATTCGATAACAAGATCAACTCATTGCTTCGAACCTCAACCCTGGAGGTATACTCAGGTACCACGGGCAGCTGATGAGCCTCCATCTTCGGATAATCAGCTGATTGGTTACGGCCCTTCGGGGAGTATCGTGGTGGCTGATAGTTAAAAACAAAGGTTGGCATTGAGCTTATAACGTCAGATACAGCTAGGTATCGGATCTACTAGTGTGAAAGTTGAGAGTTCCCTCAATGTAAGCTGGTACAGAACTTGTGGGCCAATGATTGGCGCTTAAAACAATCACAGTCTAATGGTGACAGTGACGTTAGGCGCCAAACGGCAGGTTAATCACGCGACTCATGTATCTACATGCAGAAAGCTAATAAACTACAATAGGCAAGGACATATGGAGAGAATGAAAGAGTACTGGCTCCCTAGGCGAACGCTGAGATGAGAAGCACAAAGGAAATATCCAGTTTGGAAACCGAGGGAACGACGGAAAATTTCAATCGATGTTGACAGTAGATCGCTGCTTGGGATTTCCAATTTGCGAATGAGGATTGGAGCCGACTACTACTGGAGGCAAAGGCCAGAAATGGAGCTATGGCATAGATGATGATGAAGGGCTTTCTTATTGTTGTACTCATAAAAACGGTAGTAATTGAGCAGTCGCCTAGGCAAACTGTTCGAAAAACCAACATCATGCAGATCCAATTTTAATTGTAAATTTATAAAAATAAATACTTTAATTTTCAAATAACACAACTTACCAACGAATTGCATCATCCCGCAATGTAAACTACAGTTCACGGATGATGGAGTCACGTCCAATTCCGTGAATGGGAGGGACGTGAATCTACACTGGTGGTGTTTGTTCTATCGTCGGGAGTTTATTTATCTTTCGTGTGTCGAAAACCAACAGGGGAAGGTTCCACTTGTGAAACATTAATGACGAGTTTACCTTATTGCATAGTTGCCGGGCTACATTAGAGAAAAGTGTTGCCAACCGTTTGATCCCTTCGAGCCGGCGAGAGAAAATTGATTGGAAGTGGATGGGTTGGCGGTAAAGCAGTGAAGTGTCGCGAATAATTTGAATGGAGTTTTGCGTGAGACGATTATTTGTGCGGGCCGTCCGTGGGCGAGCGTGAAAATTTAGTTTTTGTTTAGTGAAATATTGAAAATAAAGAAGAAAGAGACAAAGAAAGTTAAAGTGTGTGACTTGTTTTGAATTGGATACTGTCAGCAGCGGCGAGAGAGCAATTTGGCAAATCTTCCGGTCGCGCCATGCAATATAATTTATGTGGGGAACGTGTAGAAAAGGATTATAAATTGATGCGACCTGTGGCGCGGAAAATCAGATTTAAGAAGACGGCGAGAACGGTTGTAGTCCATTAAAATAAGAAATGACAGGAGGGATTAGTGCAGATGGCAGCAAAATAATAGATCATGCAGAAGAGGAAAATTCTCTGTACAAAAGGCGAAACGAACTAATTCTACAAATATATAAAGCGGAATTAGTAGGAACTAAATATACTGAAAGACGTTGACGCAAAAGATTTGAATGTCAGCGATATATAACGGTTTCAGGATATGATTAGAACTCTTTGGATTCAAAATTATATTCGGCTATCGGAAACTGATTTGCCGCCGTAACATTTCCACCTTCTTTTGGGCACATATACCCTTTTCCTCGGTATATTTATTTATTTTTATTAACATTTAACTATTACCCTATAATTTTTATTGCCCCATCATCTCAATCCTACCCATTTGCCGTATTTTTAATTACAAAAAATAATAATATATTAATAATCTTAACTTTCCCCCTTAACAACACTCAATTCATTATTTCCTTTTAACAAAGTTTCATTCGATACTTTTTCCCTAACAAAACCCAATTCCTTCCTTCATACTAACTAATTTTATTCATTAGCTCCCACTGACAAAATTTTATTTGTTATACTAACAAAATTCATCCAGGCTACCTACTAACGAATTTTATTTCCATTCCCATTAAGAAAGGTGCATAGTTGAAGTTGGTAATTCGTCGAATGGGAGATCAACAGAAGGTGGCTCCGTTGGTGGCGTCGTGGATTCTCGACCGGGTGTTCGCTGGGACCCTGGGTTCAAGTTTTCCCGAGTGCAGGAAAACACTCTTTTTGGGATATCAAAAAATTAACCAAATACTATCATGGTTATGCAAATTGCCATTTATGCAAAATGGAAATTGTTGCGTTTGTCGGCATGAAAAGGATGTGTGGGTAGCGGAATCGAAGTGTATTGAGCTTCGATTACGTTACTCGGATGCGGCAGTGGTAATTGGAAATGAAAGCATTACGATTTGGATTTTTGAATTTGAGGAGGTTTAGTGGTTAGCTGGCAGAGAGAGTGGATTTTATTTGTGGTTTCGGTAAAAGTTTTTGGTGTGAAATTCGGGGAATGAAATTTGTTTGGAACTCGAATTTGGAAGTTTAGGGAATCAATTAAATATATTAAAATAAAGTTGAATTTTAACAGTGGAAAAACAGTTGAGTTGGATAGGAGATGACTTGCAAAAGGAAGGAGAGTTAAGAAATTTGTTGGACTGGTGAAAACTAAGAAAGTAGTGAATAAAATACTTTTGTAGCAGACCGGCTTTGTTCTAGTGTTTGTAGTACGGAAATAAAAATAATTAGTGGGTACAAGAAGTGGAGGAATAAACGCAAAGTGATTGATTGATCACCTATAGGGCTTGTGAATTTTCATGTGTGAAGCAAAAGTTTGCATAAAGAAAGGGTTTTTTTTTGCAATAAGTGATAAGCCATCCACGTACGATAGAAGAGTGGGTTCTGTTATCTCCGATTTTGTTCCTTTTAATACAAGTGTCAGCTAGAATTGCTTAATGGGTTTAAATTGACCAACAAACTGAATTATTGGATAAATTATGTGACAGAAATAATAGATGAAATTATCTAGCTAAACCAATGCTGAAATTAATGGAAATACACGGGCGGATTAAATATTACGATGAAGTGGCCATTTATCTTTAATTAATAAGTTTGAACTTACAATTAATTAAATTTTCAGTGACCCCACCTCTTTTTTTGTCTCCTTAACCAAGCGCTCGGAGTTCCACAGAAAAAAAAGAGTAAGTAAATAATTAATATTTTTCCTTGTTTTTTGACATTCTTTTATCTGTTGCATATCATTCTATATTACTGTAATTTGCTTTTTGATTGAAATCTTATTTGATTAAATTACACAAAAATTATTGAGGGGTCTGTTTTTTTTGATTGGTATCTCAAAATTGTCGAACTTGCTGTGAAAATTACGCTTTATAAGATATAACGGCCATGATTTGCTAAAATATTAATTTTTAATTTCTCAATATGATCTCCCCATTTCCCGTCCTTTTCCCTTCGTGTTAGTTTTTATATGTAGGGTGGCTTAGCACGAGTAGAGGGTGTCCCGGAAGACCCATGACACGACTGAGTGCTAGCCGGCCTAAGTATGCCACCTCATCACCCTTCTGCTGAAACTTAATGTCTGCAACTGCGGTGACTTCCGCGGTTGTTTCAATCGTCACTATATTCTTCTTGATCAAGAGATATTACATGCTTACCAATTTTGACTTTCATTTCCAGACATTGTTTCAACTGGCCTAGATTCTTGATCTTGAATTTTTGGCTCAACTCATCTACTAACAAACCCTGTTCTAAAAAAAAATCATCAACGAACAAAGAAATTATCATTTAAACGTTTTTTTCAAATTTAGTCTACAAACATGGTTCATATTTTGATCTCTTGTATCCTAAACTTTGCAAATAAATATCAACTTTATGGTTCCATACTCTGGAAGACTGTTTTAGTCCATAAATAGCACGCTTTAATTTAAATGCTTTGTTATCAGCCTTGTTATAATCATCAGTAAAAGGTTTGTTTAAAAAGGCAGTTCTTACGTTAGGGTAACATGCATATAAATTCAATTTTACTGCTAATGCAAACAAAAGTCTCAAAGTAACTAAGTATCGAAGAGCTGGGGAAAAAGTTTCATGATAATCACCGGTTTTTTGAGGAAAACCTTTCGCCACTAACGTTTCACGATATCTCATATCGTTGTCGCTGTTTTATTTTTTTTAAACACCCACTTGCATTGAACAATTTTTTGTTTTTGGGACGATCTACTTCCTCCCAGGGTTCGTTTTCTTCAAAAGAATTCAAATTTTTTTTATTTATTTATTTTTTATTTATTTATTTACAAAACTATCTTACAGAATGAAATTCCAATTACAAGGTAGTTTCTTAATAAGAAAAATAACTTTAAAAAGAAAAAATCCATAAAACTTAAGCACATTTCAAGGAAAAAGAGATACTTACATTATAAAAAGACAAAAAAGAATTAAATTTCTAGATGGCAGAGTGTTCTCCGCACGGAGACGATGCTGATCTCTAACCATTCGAACTAACGGAGATTGACGATACGTTTCTGTTCTAGCGTACAGTACTATATAGTACTGGAAGGATCTGGTTCGGGAAAGTGGGCGTGTGCTTATCGCGTTGATTAGGTTAGATGAAAGTAAACCACTGGCAAGTTTAAAGAGAAAGCATTGGTTGAGGAAGAGCCTCCTCGCTTGAAGCGCAGGCATGAACAGGAAACTTAGGCGGTTATTGTAAGGACGATACGGAACCTTATGCTTGAAGAGATTCCATTGCGTCTGAGAGATAAATTAGGTGCGGTGACCACACCTGACATGCATATTCTAGAATCGGGCGCACAAGCATAGTGAACAGACGTATTGCGGTTTGAATACTGAAATATTTATGAGAAGAGCGTAAAACAAAGCCTGCAACTCCAGAGGCGTTAGATGTCATTTGAAGTATGTGGATGTCTAACTTCAGATGGGGGTCAAACGTTACGCCTAAATCCTTAAACCTTTCGACGCAAACGAGCACTGAGTGGTCGATTGAGTAAGCGAAAGGAATGCGATTCGCTTTCCTGGAAAAGCACATCCAATAACATTTAGAGATGTTAAGAGTGAGTCGATTATTTCGACACCATGAGTTTAAAAGGTCTAAGTCATTTTGAAGATCCAGGCAATCTTGATTTGAGCTGATGACTCTAAAAATTTTCAGGTCGTCCGCATATAATAGGGATTTAGAAGTAAAAATAGACGGGAGATCATTAATGAATAGATTGAAGAGGAGAGGACTTAGAATAGAACCTTGTGGAAGGCCAGAAGTGGGACTGAAAGAATATGAAGTTTGTCCACCCCAAATCACCGTACAGGATCTTTTTTTGAAAAACGAGTCCAGCCATGCCAGGAGGGGGCCACTAATGCCAAATTGTTGGAGTTTTGCAATCAGAATGTTGTGATCTACGCTATCAAATGCTTTAGCGAAATCTGTGTAAATCACATCCACTTGACCACCTGAGTTAAGTGCAGAGGCAATAGTATCTGTAATTTCAAGTAAATTGGTTACAGTGGAACGCCCCTTTATGAAACCATGTTGCCTATCGGAGAAATTTAGCCGTAAAGCATCATAAATCCTCAAATGCACAGTACGTTCTAGGATTTTGCCAAAGCAGGATAACAGAGAAGTGGATCGATAATTATGAGCAGAGGAGCGGTCTCCTGCCTTATGGATAGGGAGAATGTTGGCTCGCTTCCAGGTGTCTGGGAAAATCCCTGTTGCTAGACTCCTATTAAAGATAAGGGCAAGTGGGACACTCAAGGAAGAAGCGAGCGATTTAATGAAAACGTTTGGGATCCCGTCCGGACCAACTGCGCTGCTAGCGTTTAGCGACGCGATTACAGCAGCAACTTAAGAAGGGCACTTAACTTGTTCAGGGAAGCTCTAGAATTGGTGATGATTGAGGGAGAGGATGAGATATAGACTGAAGAAAAAAGTCAGCAAACAAGTCTTACATGGCCTGCTCATTGTTGGCAGTATTGTTCTGGAATGATAAAGAACTAACAGAGCTATGGGATGATTTTAAGGAGTGGACATAGGACCAAAAGGATTTAGGATTGTTAGTTAGGAAGGTAGTTTCTATGGACTTGAAGTGAGCGAGCATTGCTCACGAAATTACTTTTTTGGCAATCGCCCGAAGTTGACGGAACACAGAAAGGTCAATGTCGGATCGTGAACGTTGGTAGCGTTTGCGGGCTGCGTCTTTCAATCGCACTGCCTGGGCAACATCTTTGGTAAACCAGGGTGACCATTTATTACCTGAAGAACGAGAGGTTGGCGTGTGTAAAGGAATTATACTATGGAGGACTGAGTAAAACATCTGAACAGCACCATTTGGATCAGTATGGCCCAGAACTGCGTGCCAGTTCACGGCCATAAGTTCAGATGCTAAGCCTGCGTAACTAGCTTTAAAGAAATTAAAGCGAGATGGGTTTGCTCGTTTCTTTGTACGTGGCAATTCTATTAAAAGACGTAATTCTAAAGGTGGATGGTGGGGATCAGGGGTAAAATAAAGGGAAGAGGTGGGGAAGACAGGGTCTGCAGTATGGGGATTACCCGAAAGAATCAGATCCAAAATACGGTTGGAAGTGTTCTTCATAGTATTTAATTGGGAGAGGGAGCAAAGAGACAGAAATGCGGAAATGGCAATAGAGAAGTCATTGCAAGATGATGGAGTGCCGGTCTCTAAATCCCAGTGGACAGAGGGCATATTGAAGTCTCTGCAGATGAGAAACTGGGCGGAAGATTTGGCGTTGTTTATAAAGTTACTTAATTCGCTGAAAAGAATTTGAAAAGTTGTTAAGGGAGAGTTGCAGGTGACGTAAATGCTTACAATAAAAAGTGGAAAGTTTTGAAGGTAAATGCGGACTGCCACGCCTTCGACCAGCGGTGACAAGTATAATTCCGTGCAGAAGATACCATTCAATGGAGGATTTACGGCAATGAGCACACCACCACAATCAGATTTACCGGTAGTGATCCGATCTCGGTCGTTCCTAAATACAGTATGGTGAGAGAAGATTTCATTGTCCGCAATCTCGTCAGTAAGCCAGGTTTCAGAAGCAAGTTTTATGGATTCCAGCTTGGTCCTCAGACCACGGACGTTTTGATAGTATACGTTCATAGCGCTGCTTTTACATTTTTGTTTTAAATTCTTGGTTGAGATTTGCTGGCTGTACGAAAATTTTGACGCGATGAACGTTCGAAACGTTTTACAAAAATTCCTCGCGGCCAAAATTCTTGTTTAAGCATAAGCTGCAACTCCGCCGGGATTGCAATTTTAAACGAGGCAATTACTCGGTTCAGTTGATTTTCGCGCGTTAGTTTAATGCAATCTAATAGCTGCGGAGTGTAGCCCAGCTTAGATATAATGTATTTTTTCAGCTCATCAGTAGGCGTGTCAAACGCAAGACGGGAAACCAGTAGTTTAAGTGGAGGAGAAACAACCCAAGAAGAGAGATCCGATTGTATACAATTCGGCATTGACTGCGTAAAGACTCGTTCAGTAACATTTGCCGCTACTCCGTTAGGCTGCATGTGCGAATGTCCAGCTTGTATAGCAGCAACATCCTGGGCAATACTGTGACTTGACAGGGCCGGCGGAAGTAGGGGATCTGCATTCGCTGGGGATGCTGACCGCACAAACCAGAGGTGGTTTCTATCGGTTCAGAATAAATGCCTATGGGAGAGGTCCTGTTCGATGTTAATCCATTCGGTGAGATGTTCAGTCGTGCATTCCGATTGTTCGCCATGCTCCCAGTTTGGATTTTTTGAATACATGGACTGAGAGAGACAATGCCTCTTTCTTTGGTAGTATCATCCGCTGCTGGAGATGTGGGGATGCTAATGATGAGGCCATCATTCCTATCTTCTTGCATGGATGCCTTCCAGAACTGACTTTAAGGAACATGCAAAGCTTTTTCAAGTGTGATGTGCCCTCCATCACTTCCTTTTTGACATTCTGCAAGACTCAAATGTATCTTTCTGGTTTTATTTTAATTCTCTTCCTGGTTTCTCCAATTTTTGGGTTCACAGGTGTTATCTCTAAGTCTGAGGTGGTATCATAATAATTATAATCAATACTCACCAAAAAATCTTCAAGATCGGGTATAAAAGTGCTGTCATTGTCATCTTCTTCAGAATCAGATGCTTCTGATCTGGTCTTCTGGTCATCTGACATTTCTGGCCTGTTCTCCGATGCAACTGGTAAAGGTTTACACTGCATTGCAGTATCAATTGTATTCTGGTCTGGATGCTCCATAATGACTGTGTATCTACTCATGGTCACAGAATTAGTATTACGATCATATGCTCTGTATCCCTTCACATTCTCAGCAAAGCCTACAAGAATAAATTACTTCGCCTTCTTGTCACACTTCTTCCGTCTTTCTTCTGGGACATGCGCCATGGGAGTACTTCCAAATACACGTAAGTAGCTCAAGCTCGGCTTCTTGCCAGTCCAGACCTCATAAGGTGTTTTATCATTCAGTCCGGAAACTATAGATCTGTTCTTAAGTATACCGAAGTATTCACAGCCTAAGCCCAAAACTTTTAATCTATGCCAGCATCAAACAGCAACATCTAGCCGTCTCTACTACAGGCCTGTTCATACGTTCGCATAAGCCATTTTGCTGTGGTGTGTAAGCATTAGTCTTTTGGTGGACTATTCCTTGCTCCGCTAAATACTTCTCAAACTCAAGGCTGCAGAACTTATCTCCATTGTCTGTTCTAATACAAGTAGTTTTGATTTTCCTGCTTTTTTTTCTCAACCATGGATGGAAAATACTTGAATTCAGTCAATACTTCACCTTTTGCTTTTAAAAAATAAACAGATGCTATCTTACTGTAGTCGTCTAAAAACATAACATAATACTTCGACTTTCCAATTGACAGGCATTCCATCGGGCCTCCCACATCCGCATGAAATAAGTCCAGCACTCCTTCGGATTTCGAACAGCTTTGTTGATATGGCAACTTGCCTGCTTGCCTTCACAACAAACAATACAATCCGATTTTTCAATTTTCGCCTCTTCAGGGAATGAAATTCTGTCTACCGCCTGTTTCATTTTATTTAAGCTGGCACTATTTATGTCTCCTAAGCGTCTATGCCACTTCCCGCTGTTTGGCACTGTTGATGTCGCTACTATTGTCTCATCCGCTTCCAAAGTATGCAATCTGTACATGCCGTTAGTCCACCCAGCTTCACTTACAGGCTTCTTCTGCTGATTATAGATGTAGCAAGCATTTTCCTTGAAAACCACCCTATTTCCATTTTCTATCAGCTGGCTCACAGAAAGTAAATTTGTTGTTAATTCTGGTACACACAGTACATTGGAAACTGTGATGTCACACTCGGTATCGTTCACGATTGTTACTATGTTTACATTACCAGAACAAAACACTAGCATGCTGGTCTGATTTGCAATTATGGTTTCAAAGCTTTGTGATCGGTTCGCGATCAAGTCTCGTCTCGCAGTCGTATGTTTACTGGCAGCGCTGCAACATACTAATTCCTCTCGTTAAATTTTACGGTCAGAAATATGGCACTAAAAGCATTTGATTGTCTTCTTTTGCTTTTATCCAAGTTTGAGCACTGATTTTTGTAGTGACCGGTTCGTTTACAATTGAAATACTTTATATTTTTGGCATTTTCCACGTCTGACGATTGTTTCATACCAAGTTGGCTGCCGAGTTAGGTGCTGCCATATCTGTGACGCTGCAAATTCTGAGATTTTTCTGCGAAAAAACGCATTTTCGTAGCTGGAGATAGCACCTACATCAGAAGACATATCCATTAACTTTCTTTTAATAATACCTGCGGTTATATCAATCCCCGAGGGTTCGATGGCTATAATCATTGGAGCATTCTTATCCAGTAATCCAGCCAGCATCAATGCACCAATCCACTCAGCCGTTATCTTGAAACCTGTTCCTTGCAGTCGTTGTCCCGTTTTTATTATTTGAGTGACGTAGTCCGTCATAGATTTGTAGTGAAACTGGGTGGATGGATGTCCGTAAAGGACTGCAGCGATGGTCTGTTGCCTCAGCGGAAGAGGGGATTGGGATCCGCCAAGATTGGCCTTGTCTGGAGACGCGTGAATGCGCTGGCAGGCTAGCGTTGCGGTGGGGCGGGTTCTTTTTTTCAGCACAAGGAATTTCGCATCCACGAATTCCGGGGTCAAAGAAATGTCGACCGAAGTTGAAAAGGAGGTAACCAACTAAGGGTCAAAGGAAATTGCTGACTCAAAGGACAAACTGGACCTGGAGAAGACAGGCCGACTTAAGAGGACTTCACCGGTACTGACGATTCTTATGGCCCACAAATAAGAGTGGGGCACCCTCCCGTAGACATGGCCATGTATTTCCCATTTGAGTGAAAAACTTCCCTCAAATGAGAAATACAAGCGTAACCGGTTTATGCTAAAGCGTTATGCAATGAAATCACATAACCCTATATCATAAAAGGACACGCGAGCGGAAGGTCAATCTACCCGGCAAGAGCCCCTGTTAACTAAAGAAACGGAGGAGCGCGCCCGATGGCTAGCCCATTCTAATGGAGGAGCCTGCCATCGTTGCGGGTCCTATACCCGGTCAGGTAGAACGACATGAAAAGACCGAAGGTATGATTTAGTAATTCATTATATTCATGTTCTTTCAATTGCAACTGATATTAACACAAGTGGATTTGCAAGTTTTTCGATATTTGAGCTGACCTGACCTGACATTAAATTATGTGCGCTTCAAAGAACTATTCTTTCTCATTAAAGACGATGAAACGACAACGAGACATCGATTAGCCGGAGTAAATTGATCGGTCTGCCGATGCTTAAAAAATCTGGTCGAACGAAAATTTGAAATTTCAATGGGAAGAAAAGGAACACATTTAGTTGAAGTTTTGTTAGTGGGTAGGTATTTCGGGGAAAAATTGAGTCTTTCACGAGAACACCATCACTGAACTGGTAGAGAATCTATCAAAAATAATCCACGATTGCGGAGATTCTAAGCTCCTCAAATTCACTACTCACTTCGAGTCACGAAGTCGTCGTTTGCCCCAGTCTCTGCGTTTACGCAAATTGAATTAGAGACGTGGTTAACCGAAAATGGTGGAAGTTGCAACACAATACTTTGCATTTTATGTTTTCACAATTTTCGAATCGAATCCTCGCGTAATGGCACCGAACGAACAATCTCCGCAATTTTGCAAAAATTCAATGGGGAAAAGTTAAATTTGCGTTTTATAAACTTTAAAACGATTTGGGAATCTAATTTGATCTAATTTCCCAAATATTCCCGACTTTAAACCCGGCCAAGAAAATATGACAGTTGTTCTTGGCGTTGTCCCCGTGGCGCGGTCCAAGTAAAACTCCACGATCCGTCCCAAACTTGTCTTTCTTTCGATTCCCGTGTATAAGATAAATCCATCAACCGCTCGCTCAGTCTAGTTAGCTTACCTTCGATAATGTAATACACACGAAATCAGTGTTCTCATGTTCAAAATTTTAATTGGCAGATTTGAAATTTTTCAAGAAAAATTAACTGAAGTAAAGAAAAATGAAAAAGAATTTAAATGGTAATAAAAATTAAATCTCATGAAGAATACAATTAAAGGGAAATGTTTAAATTTAATATAAAGGAAAATTGATATAAAATTCCATTTAATAATAATAAGAAAGAAAACTATTTTACAAATTACGATTATGAATGGAAGTAATTAAATATTTTTTTTAAATCTGTCATTAAAATTTTGGATAGGTGATAGGAAGGTTTCCGAGCAGTTTGCTTGTGTGACTGCTCGATTACTACAGATTCACAATTATTTTCTAGGCGAATATTGATGAGGTTTTGAAGTAAACTAATCTTCCTCGAGTAGACTGAATTGTCGAACATATTTTTCAATGTTGTCCATGGATCATAGGTTGTTTATGCCTGCTTTATATGAATATAAAGCACTGGATCGATTGTAAGAATCAATTTTGCTCTTGCCTTCGAATCTTCAGTTTTCTGGGCTGCAGTCACAGATGTCGGTAACATAGCTACAATGGCATCCGCCATGCCTTCCAAAACCAGTACATTTAACGCCGCGAAACACCAGTCGTCATTATTCTCACGAGCTCTAAGCTTTTGAACTTTTACAATATAGTCTGTGACATTTTAAACACTTACACGTTCCAAAAAAAAAAAACTTTTTTACGAAAATGAGTCTGGCCCCATAACCTAATAATAAAACTAGGATTCTGGTTGCAACCAGACTGAATTCATTTATTCTGCAACTTTGATGAACCAGCAATACAACCAACTTCACTTAAGACTAGGTTTCTAGTGTAATGCTAAGAGATGGCGTTTCGTATTATTGGCCACAAGAGAATTATCCAGACTACTGTAATATGTCTTCAGAGCGTGTTTGATCTCTTTCTTGGCAATAGCATGCAGCCTGCTAAAATTAGATCTAGCTTCAATAGTGCCGAGTGTTTTGAAGACATAATGTGCTTTATATTTTGCTCGTAGGACACTAAGCACTCGCCTTGGAAACCAAGGTTTTTGCTTTACTTAATGGGATGTCTGAAGAGGTGTAAAACAGTGAATACGTTATAAATATAAATGTAAAATTTATCTAAAGCAGCCTTACAATTTAGGCCTCTAAATAAATCTAGCCAGTTGACTAAAAGTAGTTCCATATTAATAGCTTGATAGTTGGAGTAGCATGAGGTTTGTTAAATTTAATTTCATCGACTATAAGATCTATAAACAAAGGAGGATGATGCCGATCAGAAGTAACATACGGATCTGCGTCTTGATATACAGATAAGCAGCTAGCATGAACATTTAATAGAACAAGTTCAAGGAGACGACCATTAGCATTGATAAAGATAACAGGTTCATACAAAAAAGATCAACTAACGAAGTAGAAGGAGTAGGATAATAATTCAACTCACTCCACTCCACTCACTCTAGTAAGTTGAAACCCCCGCAAACCAATATTTTGGCGTGAGGATATAGCAGAGCTAGATAAAACGATAGATCATCAAAAAAATGTCATAAACAGTTAACGGTGAATTACAAGGAAAAACACATTCTTAAGTATGGGAAAAACAGAGATCAGAACAAAGAAAACTAGGTAACTGCAACCAAAACTCCACCACCATCAACCTTATTAGTAGTAATAAGGTCGCAGTCACATCTATATACAATATGATCAGGAAACATTTTACTACTCAAAATGTTTACTTACAGCAAAGTCTTGGAGAAGCAAATAATAGAATCATTACCAAGTTGGTGGGAGATTAAGAGTTCCTCAAGCTTGGCCCTTAGTCCTCGTAACTTTTTGGTAAAAAATAGAGATACACATTTTATTAGGAGAAGAGAAGTTAAGTTGAACAGAACTAAGGTTTGAAAGAGATTCGTTGAGGTTTAAAGAGGATACAGTCCGATAAACTTTATGATTATAAGAATAATCATCAAGATTACTAGAGACTAAGGCTTTGGGATCTCGTTTATTGACCGACGAAAATTTCTTCATCTTACAAGTACGCCAGCAGACCAGTAATTTCAATTCACCACAATATCAATATTTGCAGAAATCACCAATTTAAATGAGGCAACTACTTTGTCCGTTAAATTTTCCTTAGTCAACTTATGACAACTAAAAACTTTAACGGGTGATCCAAGCTTTTTGGGAGACATAACGCTTTAAGTCTTCAACAGAAGTTTTGTACGCCACTCTAGAGATGAAGATATTCTTCGAAGGTATAGAAGCACGAATGACAGGAGAATTAATATCTGTTGAAGGAACATGGTCACTAGATTTCTGATGTTAGATTGGAGGTGGTGTTTTCTTTGGAATCGCTCCCTGGGTGTTGGATGATGTAACAGGTGGACTGATGATATGTAAATCAGATTGTTGATTAATAGAAAGCGGCCTCAACAGCGAGTTGCTCCTAGTGACTATTGATTGACCAGATTCCACTGTTTCTACATAACTGCAGCAATCCGGTTGTAGTACGAACGCTGGCTGTAGCTGCATATCTTGTGGAGCAGTTAGTGAGGTATCAGGTAAATTTAAACTGTCAGTTTCCGAGCCGCTGGTTGCTGTGACGCACTGACGGACGGGTAGACAGGTATAAATTTTAATAGGGTATTGCAAAAAATGTTTCTTCCAAAACCCTAAAACTAAACATGCAAAGTATGTGAATTCAAAGCACCCGAAGCCGCGAGGTTGATTGATGTGAAAGGCGAAGCTTATTTTCTAGGTTTCTGTGTTTTCAACTGAAAGATTCTACCGAGAAACGAATTTGCGCGCCATTATAATTTGAGTCAATATGTTTGACCATTACCCGTAATCTCTTTTTTTTGTTTTTTTTTGCCAAAATATTACACCTAAAAATATAATCCATCATAAGACTGGAATTCCAAATAACACCTCACATTTGATTCTCCCTCACTGGAAGTCGTCTGCTACAAAACGAAACTCCACGAAAAAATCTGGTCTTACAAGAATGAATAATGACGTCTAAGATTCTGCTAAGAAAATGCAATTAAATCAAAAATCGACTTTGCACGCAATCCGTGCCACTTGTGTTGCCTTGTATAACTTCCAAACGAAAGGCGTGATGAAATTTTGTGTAGTCTTTCCTCCCAATTTTTTGTCGGAACCAAACGTGACATGATTCGCGTTCCTGCCATACATTTCCGACTAAAAGGCTAAAACATGTCTGCACACTGAGGACAAGGACTTCCAGCACCAGAGATAACATTTATTCAAATTAGACACAATTAAGGGTTGGCATGGTGGATGCTGAGGCATTTCGTTGGTTTTAATGGTGTGGAAAATTGAAAAAGGTTCTACAAGGCTCGTGTCGTCTCGTTTATTATAATGATTGCAAATTTTTCAAATTACCAATTATGAATAATGAAAACATACCGACCGATTTTTCAATTTTCTACATCGCTTAAATATATGCAGAATTCACGTGTGTTTCAGTTTTTTTGTTGTGGATGAAATTAGCATATTTAATAATGCCTCGGCGATTTTGTATGCTGTCGGCAAAAATCAGACGGCGTAACTGAGGAAGACTTAATTTATATACAAAATCACATCCATCAATTACTGAGAGTGGAAATTAATTTCAGTGTTTTGGATATCGCGAATAAATTATCTGCAACAGAAGTTATTTTTACTCAGTGAGAGAACTTCTTTTTGCTTTAGTTGTTTAGTTGTATGATAGAAAATTCTAAATCTGGTCTATTTTTGGGACAGCATGTATATTTCCTAGCTCTAAATTTATGTTGTCAATGGTCATATTCTCAACATTTTTATTAATTCCATCATCACATTTAGAAGATTCGATAAATATTTAAATTTATATCCATCTTTTATTGTTTATTCCAGTCGTGTGTGTCAAAATAATTTTGACCAGTTTAAATTCTTACATTTTATCAAAAGTAGAAAAGAATGCGCAAGTTTACTAGAAATTCTTTTGACTTGCATTAACATCTAAATGCAAATCAGATGCAAATACAGCATGTAAACTACTTTTTTATAGCGCAATAATTCAATAGTTGTCTTGTTCTAGCAACTTTAGCTAATTTCAATTTCAGTTTCGAATCCAATTTGAAATTCTCTAATGTCCGTTAATATCGTTCAGTGGGAAAATGAAGACATAAATAACATGACCCGGCCTATCAATAAACTAGTATTCCATTCAATTTTTGATGTTATAAATATCTTTTATGCATATCAAGGGACACTTAATAGTCACGAGTATGATGAAGATGGAACGGAAAATGTTGCCTAAAGATGTTTGTCCTCGAGGTTGATGTTATTTTTCCGTTGTTGATCTTCTTTTTCATTTCCAACTTTTATTAAAGACTGAAATATTTGTTGCATGTAAATTTTTAAATATTTCCCACGCAAAATGTATTCATCCTGACGACGACAGTATCGGCATGAACGAAATGAATGAAAAATTTATGGCCCGCCAAGAGTGTCAATAGCATCATCATCTTGGAAGTAAGAGTATGCGTGTTGTCCTCCTTGGACGGTGGTACAGAGGTCGACAGAGCACTGATAAGAATGAGACGTGTTAAGAAATGTCTTCAGAAAAATAAACGGTGTGCTATCTGCAAACGAAATTTATGGGAAAGGAATTTCATCTCGGTCAAGCCATCTGTGACGAATAAATTGTTAGGATATCTTGGATAATTATTTTAGTATTTGATAATATTTTACTAATATTTACACACACAAGGTTAGATCAAAATCATATTTAACGTAATTAATTTCTGTGTTCCATTCCATGTTCCTCGTTGTTTTTTGAGCCTCGTGTTCATTTAACTCCGCCTAAGCTGTGAAAATATTTAATAAATTTGTTACTGTAATGCAGCTAATTTGTCAGATTTAGAGATCTGCCATGAATTCGTGCGGTGTTGCAATTGACTTTTCTCGCAAAGGAGAATGATTCTTTATTTTAATCCTCTGCTGTCAGCTTCAGCAGTAGTTATAGTAGTTTGAATGTCATCTAATTTCGAGGCTGCCCTTGTGTCCTCCCATATGCCTGCATTAACTCATTTCATCCTAGCATCGTCATATGACGACGGGAAATTGCCTTGCTTAATCACTCGTTAATTACCCGTATAAGTTAAGGGTGGTCCAACCATAATGCACGTTGTTAATTGTGAGTCACACCTTAACGTCAAGTTTTTTGCCCAACTTAATTTGACATTTCTTTGTTTCAGTGTTTGACAAATTCAACCATGGAGGGGTACACAATTGAGCAGCGCGTTAAGGCCGTTGAAGCCTTTTACGAAAATGGGCGTTCAAGTCTTAATGCACTTCATGATTTTGTAGTGAAAGTAGGTAAATTGAATGTCCGTACAGGACTGCAGCGATCGTCTGCTGCCTCGGCGGAAGAGGATTTTAGGATCTGCCGAGATTAGTCTTGTCTGGGGAAGCGTGAATGCGCTGGCAGGCTAGCGTTGCGGTGTCGTGTGGCGGATTCTTTCCCCCTAGCACAAGGACCCACTACAAAATGGCGCCGAACGTGGGGCCCGAAAAGCCCGGCTGTATCATCAGTCGTGTGCATGAGACAGACCATCGTCTCTAGGTGACCCTACAAGGTGTCCAGATTTATGGCGGATAGGTAACTGCTTCGGGGTTTTGCAACAAATCGTACCCCAGTAACTTAATAACTTCCGGACGTGTTTTGTCCTCGGACATAAATATCGTTTGGACCAGCTTTGACTCATACTTTGGTGGTTTACCGCCATTGTATGACTAGTAAGACCAAATGATATTAGAGTCCTTATGTGTATTCGGAAGTTATTATCCCAACATCTTATTTGCGGAGGATTCTGATCTGCACCTCAAACCAAGTAGTGCCTAAGTGTCTTTCATTACATGCATCTTGATTTCTTTTCCCTTTAGCTTACTTTTTTTTTTGAGGTTCAAGAACAGCCCGCCACTTTCAACCACTTCACTAGTATTAAATACTTAATTTTTTTGTAGGCTTATATTTAAATCTATTCGTAGCTTTAGGGTTTTTTTATATTGATATGATTTAGCCTCGTTATACTCGTACTTATATTTTATTCAGAATATGTCCACCAAACGCACGCCAGATAAGCGTTGGTTGCGTTTAGATGCAGGGTCTACGGCGTTGTGCGTTATTTGCCAGCAGGCAAGGAATGATGGTACGTCCGTACAAACGCTACCGTGTGGCCACCAATTTCATAAGGCCTGCGTTACCCAGCACCTACTGGTCAGCCGGACTTGCCCTTTGTGCAGTCAACCAGCAACGCCGGCAGGGCCACCGTGCCCAAGCAAAATGAATCGATCGAAGTTCGCCGACAGCTGACGAGCGCGACATAATGGCAGGAGCCGAAGCAGTCCCGCCTGCTGAAGGGCAGAGACAAACTGTGGCTGCAGAGGCGACAGTCTTGCAGGAGTTGATGGCTTTGATGCAGGGTTTGACCACCCGGGTAGCCGCTCTCGGGAGCAAGCGGGAAAACCCAACCCCAGCCCGTCCAAGAACGCCTCCGATGTGGGATTCGGACAGAAACCCTTGGGATTTCCCATTAGAACCGCGATGCGAGCCCGAGAGAAACTGGTCCGGCGCAGCAATGAATCCTATGGCTCCGGTGTATCGGCCCAGGTGGAGCCAAGCACCACCACCAACTCTGGCTCCAGTGGCTCCTCCGTATCAACGCAGTCTTCCACATACTCCGTATCGGCTGAAGCCGACGTAAACTCCTAGCTTCATCCAGGGTTGGAGTCTGCATTTCAGCGGGAAACCCAACACCATCAATGTGGAAGTTTTCATTGGTCGGGTGGAGTGCCTGATTGAGCAAATGTTGGCAAGCGATCACACGGCACTGGCAGGATACTTGCCGATGCTGCTTAGGGGGGCAGCACTGGAGACCTACTGGCGGATTCATTCGACTCCACCATCTATACGCTGGTCACGGCTGAAGGAGGTACTCCGCACGGAGTACCTTACGTTCAACATGGACAAGAGGGTGAGCCCTTCCATCCATACTGGGCCGACATCCTTCCGCTGAACGACCAGCTGCCAAGCCGATGACATCCACACAACTGCTGCGGGTGTTGAAACGCAACCTAAGGCCAGAACTTCGTTGCCATGTCGCAAACTCAGACCCGCTGATTATGGAATCGTTGCTGAGGGCCATGAGTCGACTGGAGAGGGTCGAGAAAGACCTCCGAGAACGGTTCTACGGGTCCAAGGTGTGGAATTGCGAAAGTGGCACCAGAATATAACACCACGGATTTGGAGGAAAACATGGAGCCGAATTGCTACCTTTACGAAGCGAGGACGGGAAGACGAGCGGTTGTGGAGAAGTGCTACGGGAGACGCTCGACGAGGCCGTCATTACTTGTTTTAGATGAATCTGACATCTTTTCGCGCGTCGCAAAATCAATCCTCCCAATGGGAATCTTGCGATGAATTACGCTTGTTAACTTTGAAATTTGGAGTGGCCCACAGTTTGCGGATTTGTTGTGCTATCGCAAAAGTGAATACCCACTATTTAAAAGCAAGTGAAGACGCATTGTACCAACGCACAGTGACGAAAGTTCGGCTGTCGGGAACTGTCGACACGCTCCGCAGAGTTCGAGTTAATAATGCAATGTCTTTGGCGATTTCGACACTTTCGCGTATCGATCTAAGTAAATCTTATTTCAAGTCGTGCATTAATTTTCCTGTTCTTCGAATAGTCCAACATTGGAATACCTCAACCATCACGTACGTACAGTGTACATTAGGCGAAAGCAAAAGAGTCACGCACGCACGTCCGCTGGCAGCTAATTCGGTACAGTGTGATGAGAGTAGTGAAGTGTTCTAAGCAGAGTACGGGATGCAAGACGAAGGGAAAGAAAAAAAGGTGCATTCGAATTTCCCATGGTGTGAGGGAGCGACTGATTCTTCCGTCACGACTGGTGCAGTATCCCAGGGTAATCAGACTTGCGTGGGAATTAATTAGAAATCCGATTTCTATCGCTGGTGGTGAAATTAAAAATATTTTGAAGTGTCCTAAGAATGTTGGCTAGCCCTAGAAAAGTGTGTGTGGACGAGCGAGAGAACGGCTTGCAGGGTGTGCTGGTTCGACAATTTGCCGCTGTTTCGTTTTTGTGCCTATTGGTGAGCTTGCTCGCGCCCGTCGTCAATGTACTTGTGAGAATCCCGAAGTGATGTGATACGACAGCGATTGGTGCGCTCGCGTTTATTATAGCACAGCAAACACCGCCACATCTATGTGTTCATCCAATGGCAAGATAAACAAAACCAGTCTACTGACGCTTTATAGGCTTACATCTGCACAGTGCAATTAGAATAGGTCATGAATTGCATTGATGGAAAATTTGTAAACAAAGTTCAACATCGATACGCTTCATTCTAAATTCGTTGTCCCAATATACAGTGAGTAGAAATTTTAAACTCCTGAAATTTAAATGTTGATTTGAACTAGAGTTGAATATTAACTAAGCAGCATTTAGGCAGATTAGTTTAGATAAATTTTTATGAATGGAGAAGAAATACACGAGAATAAAAAGAATAACGTAGCAACAAAGAAAAAGTTGGGTAAACAGACCTACGCTCATGTCAGAAGGGTTTTGTAATCAATTTACAAAATGCAGTCACCAGATCGAATCAAATCAAGAAACATGTCAAAGACGATTTTATTGGAGAAAATATGAAATACGAACATCATACTATTATTAACAAAGTTGAACGAATTTCGACTTCTAAGGTTTTTGGTATTGTTATACTTATAAATATCTCCCCTGATAATTATTTCGGATGTCCATCCGCGACGGAGGAAACACATTTTTCATTGATTTCCCCCCTGTGCCCCCACTGAAGCAAAAACTGACAGTTTAACAACAGTTTTGAAAAGCTCCCATGAAAACTTTTATTTCATACTCATATCGGCTACGTTTGATGAATTTTTTTTTCAGGGGCCACTCTCCTGTACTGTTATCATCGATTAATGGCCAATTTTTTCGAATCTTAGAATGGTTCCAAAACACTTTAGGTAGGAGCTCTCTCCTACCTCCTTGACTTGTATCACTTATGAGCATTAATTGTAGGTACTCATCTTCGGTCATCCATTAAATTGAATCAAGTGTTCAAAGCATGCGGCTTCAACGTTGAAGTTGGGAAAAAATAACTCAAAATTATTCAATCTTCGCATTTAAAACAGCCACTATTTTGTTTTACGATTACTGATACCACTAGCTCTCAAAGATATGCATGACACCTATCATTCCTGAAATTTTCATGCAAATCCTAGCAAAACTGTAGTGTCTGAGTCGGTAAAAAGTGCATGTTGTTCCATAGCCATATGTTGCCACAGTAATAAATGCAGCGTATATTGTTCCATAGTAATACAGGAAAATTCAAACCGCTATAACTTCGCTAAATATGACTTAATCTTTATGAAACTTTCAGGATAGATTAATCTTATGAATAGACATCTATGTACTGAATTTTATTGAATTTAAGGGTACCGTTAAGATTTTATTCAAGAAAACATAAAATCGATAAATCATACTATTACTAACAAAATTGAGTGAATTGCGACTTCTAACGTATTTATTGTTGTTGTACTCATCAAGGCCTACATTTTTGATTTTTTTCAGATTTTTCGGATCACAGGTGTCCAATCGCGAGGGGGACACACAAATTTTTAGTGTATTTCCCCTCCCTGTGCGCCCCTCGAAGGAAATTTTGCCAAACTAAGACCTGTTTTGAAAAGTTCTCATCAAGACCTTTCATTTGATATCCATATCGGATACCTTTAATGAAATTTTTTTTTCGGGGGGTCACTCTCCTATACGGGGAGACCCCCCTTAAATACCTTATAAAATTTTTTTGTAGTGGAACTTTCAAGAGATTACCACTTTACACCTACACACAAAATTTGATGTTTCTAGCTTAAGTAGTTTCCGAGAAAAACTGCTGTGACACACGGACGGACGGACGGACAGACTGGTCGCGAAACTAGTAGGGTTTTGTAAAATTATTTTACAAAACCCTAAAAAGAGAACTCTTTAAAAATTGGGGGTGTTTACTCGCTTTGTTTCATGCTAATCGTGGTAAATTTTTAAAAGAACATTCGCGAAGAATAAACAAAAAAAGACATAGACGGGACAGAAACGGACAAATGAAAAAAAGGGAAACTAGTGAAAACCAAAGACTCCAAACTATAATTAGAAATTATTAAAGTTTTTTTTAATCTGTTTTTCATTTTGACGATGCTTACATACAGATAAACAAAGAAAAAAAAAGAAAGAAAATCTGGATAGGTTATAAACGGGACTAGAATTTTTCTGTAAATTTTTTTTCGCTTTTTTTGGAATATGAATAAAATGGGTTGTTAAAATAAATCGTCAGTCTTTCCATTTTATCGAATCTGACCGGGTATAGGACCCGCATCGGTGGAAGGCTTTCTGGATAAAATGGGCCAACCATCGGGCGCACTTCACCGTTTTGCTGTGTCCGGGGCTCTTGCTGGGTAGAGTGGCCTTCCACTTGCGTGCGCTTCTATGATGTAGGGTTATGTGAATTCATTGCATGAGTCTATAGCATAAATCGGTTACGTTTGTGCTCCTCATTTGTGGGAAAGAGTCATATAAAGTGCTTTTGTATGAGTTTTTCACTCAAATGGTAAACACATGGCCACGTCTACGTTTGGACTTTTATCCGGTTGGGAGGGTGCGAGGGGGCACTACCTCCATCTGGATGCCCTACTCTTATTTGTGGGCCATAAGGTTCGTCGTTAATGACGAAGGCTCCGTCTGTAGGAAATTTGAAATCACCTGTGCATGCTTGCCCAGTTCGTTTTGCGGAAAACATTGCTGTTGTTCACGATAGTGTGGCAGAAAAGCCGTCAACCTCGACACGTCGTCGTGCCCAACAATTAAAAATCATACGAACATCACTGATGCAAATTTTGAATAAAGATTTGAATTTACACGCTTACAAGGTTCAATTGACTCAAGAGCTGAAGCCTACTGACCATTTCAAGCGTCGGCGATACGCCAAATGGTTGACTGAACAGACAGAAGGAAATGGTGACCTTACAAAGAAAATCATTTTCGGCGACGCGGCACACTTTCACCTCAGTGGATTCATTAATAAGCAGAATGGCCACATTTGGGCAAATGCGAAACCACGAGTGATTGTTGAAAAGCCGATGCATCCACAAAGAGTGACTGTTTAGTGCGGTTTATGGGCTGGCGGCGTCATCGGTCCGTACTTCTTCGAAAATGAGGACGTCCAGGCAAGATGACAACCAACTTTATGTGGCCAGAAATTGAGGTTATGGACCTGGGCGATATTTGGTTCCAACAGGATGGTACAACTGCTACACAGCTTTTTTGTGAGAGAAATTCAATGGCCGTGTTATCTCACGTTGTGGCGATGTTAATTGGCCGCCACGGTAATGTGAATTGACACCGTTGGACTCCTTTCCCGGGGGATATTTAAAAGAAAAAGTGTACGTCAATAAGCTAAGAACAATTCAAAAGCTAAAGGATGAGATAATTCGGAACATTGACGACATTGAACCTCAATTATGACTTAGAGTCATTGAAAATATGGACCACTGCATAGAAGTATGCCACCGTAGCCGTGGCGAGCACTTGTGCGATATTTCGTTTCACACATAATTATCATAGATACTTCGATTATAATAAAAAATAATAACATAATTCTCTAAAAACTTTTTGTTTTATTTACAATTAACGTCGTGCGTGTTGGTCAGTCCACCTTTTGCTTGGGGAGGGTATGAAAAATTGTTCTATCTTTGTTTTTTTTTGTGGTTGAGAGGTGAACGTCATTTGCGTACTGAGTGTGGAACTCCTATGCTCACAAGTCCGTTTTATCTTTTAGGACTGCCCGAACATTATGTGCCACCTGATTCCATTTGTCAACCGATTCAAGTATCACCGCGCCGATAGTTTCCGGGATGAGCTTTCCCGTCTCCCTGTATAGGTCTCGTTGTAGCCTATCCAATTTTGTGCCCGTATCTTCCTCTCTCAAGCAAAACCAACAGTCGGGGGACCGTGACTTACCAATCTTGTGCAGGCAAGACTGAAAACACCCATGCCCGCTCAAAAGCTGGATCAGATAACAGTCAGTTTCACCATGCCTTCGATTTAGCGATGGTCTTACACCCATCACCTAAGACTGCTGCCAATCGTTGAGTGAGCGCTGTATCTCCTCGCGGGTAACCATCTCCTTCGCGTGCTCATTTCAACGCAGTTAAAAAATGTGGCGCTCCCTAGCCAGGACGGCATCAGGTGCCAAGCTTTTTCGGTAAACCTCCTAAATGAAATCATCGCCCCATATGTCTGTTCCGTACAGTAGCACTGACCCTAGAGCACTCATCAAGAGACGTCTTCTTGACGGGTTGGGCCTCCCTACGTTGGCCTTAAGTCAACTCTGAGCCGATACTCAGCCGTTGCCCTGATTTTCTCAGAAAAACTCATCTTCAAGTCGATCAGTAGCCCAATGTGCTCCACCGCTGGCTTCGATTCGATTAGTATGTCTCAAGTACTGATTTTACTCTAGGAATTCTCTTTTTTGGTAAGATGAGTACTTCGGTTTCCCCAGTGCTGAACTGAATCCGCGAGCAGTCATCCAGTCTCTCAGGCGCATTAGCATACCTAGTCTAAGTTGCGCCTGTTCAACGGTCCGTCCAGCGACCAGAGCCACAACATCATTCCCATAGCCGATCAAGCGCTATCATCTTGCATCTCCAGTCTTAGTAGCCTGTCGTAAGACACGACCCATAGGCTTGGGCGAAGAATAGGTCTGTGGGCAGCATCCGGTGTAACTTTCATTAATTATTGGCCCAGTGTCATGTCATAAAGCAGGCTTCGGTCCTTCACGTAGTCCTTCAAAAGCCGCATTCGATATTCTGAAAGTAGAAAAGGGGTTTCAAGCGTATCCAGACTATCCACCCATCTAGCAAAGTTGAAGGTGTTCCTAACGTCACCAACAAGACAATCCGTTGTTTGGTATGGCTATATACCTCTGCCTTTTGGACCGTACTAATCACCTCTGCAATCGCATCAGTGGTAAAACGTCCTGCTCTAAAGCCGTACTGCCGAGGAGATAGGTCTCTAGCAGCACAAATCACGTCAGTGAGTCCTCCCTTGATGAGTTTCTCTAGCACTTTCTCAGCCGGGTCTAGCATACACAACGGGCGGTAAGCAGACGGCGATTCGGGATTTCCCTTCCCTTTTTGACCAGCACGAGCTGCGCTACCTTCCATCATACCAGTCCCGTAGGATAGCTTTTTATGTACTGAGCAGCAAAAGTCAGGACAAAGGTTATAGACAAGTTGGAACACCTCAGCCTTGAACACCATCTGGACCTGGAGCCTTCCAGTTCTACCTCTAAACAAGTTGGGCAGACAGAACTACTACTCATGTCAAAAGGGGTTTCGTACAATATGTGGATAAATATAATGATTTAATTCAAGAAAAACTTCTATGGCATGCACAAAAGATATATATTCTTGCTTTAAAAGAACTCTATTTTAACCAACGAACATTTTGTTACTAATTCTAAATTGTTCCTTGGCTAACCTGAATCTGAAATGTATTTTTGTTATTCATCTTTTCTGAAGATCCGGAGAAAAAAATTAAATCAAAAGTGTAGTATCTGGTTCAATGGAAAGCCCATGTTGTGGAAAAATCGTATATGATTGTTGTAATCGGAGGAAACTCGGTAAATTTTATTGAAACTTATAGAATAAAATGATATTTTATAAAACTACTTAAATGGCTGGTTTCATCCAATTTAATGATGCTAATAAAGTTTTACTGACGAAAATGTTAAAGCCTACTACTAAATATTAGCCAAGTTCCACGAATTTCAGCCTCTGAGTGATTTGTTATTGGACTTAGCTCCATGGTTTATAGGGCTTTCTGAAAGAAATTTTGCAAAAAAATTCTTGTTTCCCGTCCTATCAGTTCTTCTGTCCACTTGTACATCTGTCCGTTCGTCCATCCGTCTGTCCATCTGTACCTCGATCTGTGCGTCACAAGAAATTGCTTCCAAAGCTATAAAGCTCAAGCTTTGTGAAAAGGTCAGAAGTGTAGATCTCTTAAAAGTTTAGGTCTTATCAAGTATATCAAATTTTTTAAGGGGGTCCACCCTTATAACAAAGTGGTCCTTAACAAATTTTTTCATCAAATGTACTCGGGCATATTTGAGTCCCTTCTCCTCGCAATTGGACACCTTGGAGCTGAAAATCTGATAAAGTGATGAAGGTAGGTCTTTATGAGTCCGAATGCAATAAATACCTCAGAAATCGAAATTCACTCAAATCGGTTAATAATAGTTTGATTTGTAATTTATGCGGGAGAATAGGGAAGGATGGCAATGAGCCAGGATTCAGGGATAGGAATGGAGGTAGAGGAGTTTGGGGGTTAATAGCGTAGGCCTGAAAGGGGTGATGAGGGCGTGTGTCATCAGAGGCTGTGGCGCGTGGGCGCAAACTGTGACTCGGAGAATTTCGGTTCACCATGACAGAATTTGTTGAAGGGCGTGATTCTACCTTCAGTATCGAAGATAAGAAGCGGAAGACACTGGGGAAGGTGTTTTGGAAAGCGTATTGCATCTAGGAAGTCAGAATCAATGCCGAGGGATTGAGTGACTAAGGGGTTGGAGCGGGATTGGGCTTTATGGAGGAACTTGAGAGCTTGTTTGGTGTGGAAGTAGTCTATTCGAAGGATTTGGGCTTTGTCATAGGCTTTTTGGTCACGGTACATTTGGCCTGTCTCAGAGTTCTTCCAAATGGTGGTTCTATGAAGATTCTTTTTTATTAGGGCGAAAGTAGAAAGACGGGAGTTAATTACAGCCCCCAGAAAGTTGACCTCTAGTTTTCGAGGGATACTAATGCCCTTGATTGGTAAGCTGAAATTGCGCACTTCATCATGGAGTGATTTTTTAAGCTGAATGTGGCCTTTGATGAATATTGCTTCGCATTTAGCTGGGTTGAGCATTAGTTTCCAATTTGAAAGATAGTCATCTAACTGATCGAGATAATTTTTAAGGTGGGCTTTGAAGAGCTTAAAGTGGCCAGATGATGCAAAAATGATTATGTCATCCGCATACTGAAGGATTCTTATTTGAGTCGGGGGTGGTTGAATGTCGGCTGTGTAGAGAGAGAACAAAAGCGTTGGCAGAACAGATCCCTGTGAGATCCCCGCTGTGAGAGGATAGGTTTCGGAAAGGGAGTCGTTGAGTTTGCCCCGTGCAGTGCGGTTTGTTAAGAAGAAAATTAAGAGTTTGCACAGGTGAGGAGAAGGTTAAATTTCGAGAGGAGTTTGTGTTGCCAGACAGTATCGAAGACATTCTGGATGTTAATGAGACAGGAAGTGCTAGGAGTATTTTTTGTTTCGTTTATTGCTATGTGTGATTTCAGGATGAGGAGGGGGTGCGTTGGACGATTGACGAACTGGAAGTCAGGGATGATAAGGCTTTCTTCTAGATGGGAGCCGATGGATTCTTTGATCGTAAGTTCGAAGATCTTGCCTGTGGTGAGAAGTAAGGAAATGGGACGAGAGCTGCTTGGGAGTAGTGGACTTTAGGCTTTCTTAGGGTTCGGCACGATAATGGAGTGGCGCCATAGCTTGGGAAAATAGCCACTGAGAATGCAACAGTTAATGAGATTCGAGAGGAAGAAAGACAGGGATTTGCTACATTTTTTAAGGAATTTGGTGGGGATGCCGTCATGTCCACAGGAGTATTTATTTCTTAAGTTTCACATTATGGATTGAAGGATCTTTAGAGTGACGAATTGGATATCGGGTGCATCGGATGGGGGGCATGTATTTGGCGTTTGAAGAGATCGTGAAAACAGGGTATTGGTTTCATGTATGGAACTTTGGATGAAGGTTTGAATACATACGTCAGTTTCTGGGTTGTATAGGTTTAGGATTAGGTTGTGAGCTTTTGCAAAGTGGTTTGCCAACGAATTTACCCTGTCGTGTGGTGATTGGTTTTCGGGGAAGTATTCAGCTGGAGTTCTGGGGGGGATTTCCGAGGCTCGGACAGGTCTTCCGCAGCTCTGTAAAGGTGCCGACAATATTTGTGGAACCGTTAAGCTTGACCTTCAAGTGCGCGCTATATAGCACATCGATATCGTTTCGTATTTTTAAGCTGAGATAGTTGATCTCATATCGTAAATACCAATATCGAGCGACGTGCCAGTGGCGGGAAAGATACCTGTGAAGGATATCTTCGGGAAGAGATATCATGTCATGGTATCCAAGTGTGCGTAGAGGTACACAAGTACGGATACGGGACAATCAACTGGTAATGAAATCTGGGAGAGGGTGGAGGCGAAGGATTCATTAACAGATCGCCAGTTAACACGAGAATTGTCTTTGGTTACGGGACGTGGAACATTGATCGGGCGAATGTGTATGCAAGTGCAGAGTACTACTACATCGTGGTCACTGACTCCAGAGACAGCCTCGAGATGCGGGAGGGTATTGTTAACGTTTGTGATGAATAAGTCTAGGAAACCTTGGGATGAACCTCGTTGGGAAGAAGGACGTGCTGGACTAAGAATGATCATCCGTAGGGGGATTGCGCAGTTGTTCTTCCACTGTGCCAGTGAGTTGCTATTTTGATTGGTTCGGGAATCAAGAGATTCCGGGTGTCGGTCGTTTAGGTCGCCACCAATGATGGTGTGGAGTTTTTTCTGATTGGGGTAGGGATATGCTTTCATGAAGGAAGTTAGTGTAGTGAGGTCGTGGTTAACAAGTGTCTGTTTGGGGCAATATACGGATGCACACACGAAGAGAATGTCACTTGTTTCGAAGCAGGCAAGGGTACATTTAAAAGAAAGGCTTGGGAAGTCGGGCTGGATTTGGGTAATTTTAAAGGATTTTTGGAGGATGCCTGTGCCACTGCATTGAGAGTTTCCAGGGCGGTCGGTACGAAGGAATGTGTAGCGAGAGAAAGAAGGGTGTGCCAGAAAGTGATTTTGGTTTCGGAAAGTAAGACTGCATCAGGGTTATGAACATTGAGAAACGATTGGAATTCATGACATTGTGCTCAGGATATGCTGGAGTTTAACGTTCAATTGCATGAACTTAAACTTCATCATCCCGATTAGCGCTGGTCTGGCTCTGAGCACTTGTCCCCATAAGGGCTTGTGCCAACCCTCGCATGGCCTCCCTGCTCTGCAAAGATAACCATGGGACCAAAAAGACGGCGACACACACGAACGGAGATAGCGGCTCCGAGGGGGGACCCAATAAAATGGAGCAAATAAAATCAACAGATCAAAAACATCCAACAAATGAAACCACAAGCAAACAGGACGCTAGCACGGAGAACCCTTTCAGGCAAAAACCGCTGTTGGCAAGAACACCGATAAAACAAGTCACCGATTGCGGGGGAGGCAGCAAACCCCAGAAACACTGTCAAAGTCAATATCACAGGTTAAATCATCGGAGACAGACCACAGACGGACCAACGAACGAAAGAAGGCAGAGTGCGTTGTGCAACCTGGCATCATTGCGGCCTTTGGGCGCAGTAGAAGGACTATGCGCACCCCGGAGCGCCCAGTGCAAGACGTACACAATCCGGATCAAGCTGCGACACCAACAGAGGCCAGTGTAAGACTGGGGGAGGGAGAAGTTTTGCCGTTGGCCGACGCCACTTCAAACGCGACCCAAGCGATAGAAGCAAAAGGGCTAGGAAACGGGGGCCTCTCCCAAGAGGTGGCGCCAAATAACACAATCACCCTTGACCGCGCCGAAGAGGAGCGGCTTACTCGGAAAGCGGGGAATATCGTCAAACAACTGAGGGCTGCCTGCGAAGTGCAGAAAAACATAGGCAAGAGTGTCAAGAATGGCATTCTTGAACTGGAGGCGCTTTTTGGCCGCATAACGCACTACAGGCGGAGGTGGCTTGCAACCGAAAAGCACCAAAAAGACACACTCTCCCTCGAGGCATCAGTGGGTCCTAGCAGCAGCAAAAGAATGGCCGGTAGCCCAATTGAAGGCGACCGTGAGAAAAGGAGGAAGGACGAGAGCATAAACGAAGTTGACACTCCAGGCGAGGAGTTTCATGTGGTGCGAAACAAGGCAGCGAAAAAAGCGGCCAATAAGCTACTCCTAGAAAAAACAGACAAAGAGCTCAACCACGAAAAGAACAAAGAACCCCCCGATATACCGCAGAAAACAAAAAGCAAACCGCGGCGCAAACCCTTGCGAGAGGCACTGCTTATTAAACCCACTAAGGGCCGAACCTACGCAGATGTCCTCCGTGAAATTAAAGGAGCGGTCAAGCCAGACGACACCGAAACTGCCATCAAAGCAGTTCGACCAACCCGGACCGGTGGCTTGCTGGTGGAATTCGGGCCAGAGGCCACAAACAAAGATGCATTCCGTGACGCGGTTCAAAAGGTTCTTGGAGATGCGGCAACGGTTGCCTCGCTCGAACCAATGGCCACCCTGGAAATCAGGGACCGCGACTGCGTCACGGACAAAGCTGAAGTAGAGGATGCCATTAGGAGGGAGTTCCCCAGCTTAAGTGAAGTCAAGGGAAGATTGACACGTGAAAACACAAGGGGGCAACGCATGGCTATTGTCGAACTAGCTGATAAAGACGCCCAGCAAATCCTGGCAAAGGGCAAAATTAAGATAGGTTGGGTGATCTGCAGGGTACGGAGAAGAGCGATCCCTATCCGCTGCTTCAGATGCTTCGAATACGGACACACCGCGTATGGCTGTAGGGGACCCGACAGGAGATCTCTGTGCTACAAATGTGGTGAAACGGGGCACAAAAGGAAGGAGTGCACGAACGAGTCAAAATGCATTCTTTGCAAGGATGCTAAGCTAGCACCCGGCGACCTCAAACATGAGCCGGGAACAGGGAGATGCTGGGTTTTCAAGGAGGCCCTAACTAAAGCCAAATCGATACTCAAATGATCCGTATCCTGCAGGTCAATTTGCACCGAATCACAAACGCCCAGAACCTACTTGAGCAGTTTGCGAGGGATAAGAAAGCTGACCTCATGTTGCTGAGCGAGCAACATCATAACAAGGACTCGCAAGCGTGGTTCCCTGACAAATCTGGTACCTCGGCCATCTGGGTTCGAGACAGCGCCCGCCTTCAGGTGCAGGGCCATGTACGTGGGGATGGTTTTGTGTGGGTGCGGTGTTCAGGGATAACATATTGCAGTGTTTATCTGACGCCTAACGAGGCAATGCGATCTTTTCGAACCAAACTCGATGCCCTGGAGGACGCTGTCTCGAACACAGAGGGCCACATGCTGGTCGGGGGAGACTTCAACGCTAGAGCCATTGAATGGGGTATGCCACAATCCGACCCAAGGGGAAAGCAAATCTTGGACATGGCGGCCAGAACAGCGCTTTTTGTCCGAAATACTGGTAACACCCCTACTTTCCGCCGCTGGGGTTGCGTAGGAACCATACCCGATGTGACACTCGCTTCGGAGTCCCTGGTACCCAGAGTACACAACTGGCGAGTACTAGAGGACTACTCGGCTAGTGATCACCAGTATATAGCTGTTGAGCTTCACGACGGTGCCACTCTGCGTGCATATGCCCAAACTTCAATCCTCGGATGGAGGACTGGGAGGATGGACGTTGAGAGGTTTGCTGACGCGCTTACGGTAGGCGCACCGTTGCTGGGAGCTCCGCCGGGGAGTGGAGGGCCTACAGCCAAGGACTTGGTGAACTCAACTATGAGTACCATCAAAGCTGCTTGCGAGTCTTCCATGCCCCGTCGGAGACCCCGACATGGTAAGCCTCCAGTATACTGGTGGTCAAACGAGATCGCCGAACAAAGAAGCGAGTGTCACAAACTTCGGCGAGAGGCCCAACGGGCGCGAACACGGGAGGAGGCAGACACTAGGCTAGCAGCATATAGGTCCGGCAGGAAATATCTTCGCAGGCTTATTAACAAGAGCAAGGCCCGATGCTGGCAAGACCTCGTGGACGATGTAAATAGGGATCCGTGGGGCCTTGGCTACAAGCTGGTCATGGGGAAACTTGGTGCCCTACGGAAGCCTTGTATACATGACGCGGAAAAGATGGACGCGATAGTGCGGGGACTCTTCCCCGCCCATCCCGTCCATGTTGACGCTGTCCATGGTGAAACAGCAGTCGAGTGCCCACTCTTCACACAGCTGGAACTGGAGGAGGCAGTCCTCTCCCTGAAAGCGAGGAAGGCTCCAGGTCCAGATGGTGTTCCAGCTGAGGTTTTGCAGCTCGTCTATCACCATTGTCCTGACTTGTTGCTCAGCACATTCAACGCTCGCCTACGGGACGGGGTTTTCCCGGTACGATGGAAGGTGGCGAGGCTCGTGCTGGTCAGCAAGGGGAAGGGAAATCCCGAATCGCCGTCTGCATACCGCCCGTTATGCATGCTAGACACGGCTGGGAAAGTGCTAGAGAAACTCATCAAGGGAAGACTCACTGACGCGATTCGTGCTGCTGGGGACCCATCTCCTCGGCAGTACGGCTTTAGGGCAGGACGTTCTACCATTGATGCGATTGCAGAGGTGGTGAACGCGGTCCAAAAGACAGAGGCATATAGTCGCACCAAGCGACGGATCGTCCTGTTGGTGACACTCGACGTCAGGAATGCCTTCAACTCCGCTAGATGGGTGGATATTCTGGACACGCTGGAAAACTCTTTTCAAGTTCCAGAATATCTAATGCGGCTTTTGAGGAACTACCTAAAGGACCGAAGCCTGCTCTACGACACGACACAGGGCCAACGAAGGATGGAAATTACATCGGGTGTTGCCCAGGGATCTATCCTTGGTCCGGACCTGTGGAACGTGTCTTACGACGGGCTACTGAGACTCGAGATGCCAGATGAGTCGCGCTTGGTCGGCTATGCGGATGATGTTGCGGCTCTGGTCGCCGGACGCACCGTTGAACAAGCGCAACTTAGGCTAGGTATGCTAATGCGCCGAGTGAGGGACTGGATGACTGCTCGCGGGCTCAGTTTAGCACTGGAGAACACCGAAGTGGTTATCTTGACAAAAAAGAGAATCCCTAGAGTAAGGATGATCAGTATTGGAGATATACAGATCGAATCGAAGCCAGCGGTGAAGTACCTGGGGCTACTGATCGACTCGAAGATGAGTTTCTCTGAGCAAATCAGGGCAACGGCTGAGAAGGCTGCTTCGGGAATATCGGCCCTGAGTCGACTTATGGCCAACGTAGGGGTACCCAGCCCATCAAGAAGACGCCTCTTGATGAGTGCTGTAGGGTCAGTGCTACTGTACGGAACAGAGGTATGGGGCGACGCTCTCAGCAAGGAGGTATACCGAAAAAGATTGGCACAGGTACAGAGAAGAGGAGCACTGAGAATTGCATCTTCGTACCCAACAGTCTCCGACTCGGCGGTGAGAGTGATTGCAGGCGTGATACCTGTCGCCCTCCTTGCTAGAGAGCGCCGCGCTATTTACCTGCGCCGAAACGAGGATGCGAGGGAGATGGTTGTCCGCGAGGAGAGACAACGCTCGCTCAACGATTGGCAGCAGTCTTGGAGGAATTGCACGAAGGGAAGGTGGACTGCGCGCCTCATCCCGGGTGTGAAACCGTGGCTAAATCGAAGGCATGGTGAGGCTGACTTCTATCTGATCCAGCTTTTGAGCGGGCACGGGTGTTTTCAGTCTTACCTGCACAAGATCGGCAAGTCACGGTCTCCCGATTGTCGGTTTTGCCCAGGAGAGGAGGACAATGCCTGTCACACATTTTTTGCGTGTACCAAATGGGCCAGGCTGCGAAGGGAACTCTACAGGGAGACGGGAGAGCTCACCCCGGATAATATAGTTGCGGTGATGCTCGAATCGGTTGACAAATGGAACCAGGTGGCACATTATGCTCGGGCAGTCCTAATATATAAAAGGGACTCACAGCAGCCGGAGGCACTGGGGCTGGGGGATCGCTCTTCTGGCAATTCCTCTTCCCCTCTCCCCTCCAGCTAGGAAAGGGACTCCCCAGCTTGAAGGCGCCCCACGGCGTAACAAAACGAGACCTGGCCCGAAGTAATGTGTCAAACGGTGCCAGGCTAGGTTCTCAGATTGTCAGGGGAGGCGTTTAGTGGGTAGTCCAACGGTATCCTCCATGGGAGTCCCACACTGCCTTCACCACCCTAACAAAAAAAAAAAAAAAAAAAAACAAAAAAAAAAAAAAAACTTCATCAAAGCTCGTGACGAATTATATGAGTAGGAGATGCTTCTCATAAGTGTCCGTACATGCACGGTAGTTTGGCATGAATTTCCTCATCTTCGATCCCAACGAGGCAAAATCACCTCCTAATAAGCCCTTCACTTGTTTCCAAGAAGTTAGCGGATATTTGGGTACCGCTGGGTTATTTCAACTGGCTTGCATTTGAGCCGTTAATACTCATGGGAACAGGCGGCTGTGAGGACTGTGAGAAATTTGTTATCCTTGACCTAATTTGTGTGACAAAACTTGCGTTTTTTTGTTAATTTGTTCAATATGCTGCTTAAATGTCGGGCAGTTTTTATAGTTCGCGGTGTACCATGTGCAGAATGGCACGAATATTTTTCAGTTTGTTAATATCAAATTTTGACTTTAATACAAGCAGCCATAAGTTTAGTTGCTGGTTGTTGCACTTTGAGGCAGAAGTTTCGCATAGCCTGAGGCACTCGATCTCCTCGATCCTTTGTTGTTTATTATCGGTAGATATCTCTTCTGCTGTGAATGAGGAACAAAGCTCTCTGATGACATACGCTCTTTTGCGCTCATCAACAGGCGTATATGTGAAATATTGCTTTTCACCTGATTCAAGAATTTTTTCGTTTTTAAATAGTCTACTTATGATTAAGAAACATATGGGTGTGGGGGCCCTGGCGTTTAAATAATGATTTTGCAACTATTAAGAAACTTATTCTTGGTTTCACCCAAAGCGGGGAATCTCTTATCACGACGATCGGAGGCACTTTCCTCTGCGTGATGGCTGGATTTTTCGGCACTGCGGTGGCATTGCTCTAGCATCTCTTTCCATAGTAATACAGCGCATATTGTACCATAGTAACACAGGAAAATTCAAACGACTATGACTTCGTTAAATACCATTTGGTCAGGACGGGTCAGTCTTATAGCCATTTTTGTACTGAATTTTATTGAAGGTACCGTTAAGGTTTTATTCAAGAAAATGTAAAATTGATAAATCATACTATTACTAACAAAGTTGAGTGAATTTCGATTTCTCACGTATTTGGTGTTGTTGTACTCATAAAGGCCTACATTTATGATTTTTTTTTAGATTTCTCGAATGAAGGGTGTCCAATCACGAGGGATACGCGAGATTTCTGTACATTTCTCCTTCCTCTGCCGTAGTGATACGACTTGCTTTGAAAAGATCTCATTAAGACCTTTCCAGTGACACCCTATTATCAGCCCAAAACCACACTCCGTCGTGATGACATCAGCAATATCATTTCTGATGAAACCAAGATTAAGGAAAGATGGGCGTCATATTTCAAGAACCTCATTCATCCGCCATACAGCTCTAGAACACCGGAGCCGAAGAGCTTCCATTAGCCCCACCAACTCTGGATGAAGTTTGCTCTACCACCAAGACCCAAAAGAATGGGCATCGATGAGATTCAAGTGGAGCTAAAGTACTATATTCCCTATCCACAAAAAAGGTGACAAGTTACAGTGCGAAAATTATAGAGGCATATAGCTCCTTTGCACGGCGTACAAAATATTTTCAAAGATCTTAGAAAATAAAATCGGATCAGACGCCAACCGTTTTATTGGGGAGTATTACGGTGGTTTAATTGCAGGTAGATCGACAATCAACCAATTGTTCACAGTCAATCTGATACTTGAAAAATGATGGGAGTTCAACATAGACGTATACCAAATTTTCGTTGAAATATTTTATTCAGTTTTGACAATCTTGAAGACCAGCTGCAAAGACAGGAAAACAAAGCTTCAAGTATACAAACCTGTAATCAGACCTTTGTTATGCTATGGCTGTGAAACATGGACTCTAACCCAAGCATCCGCAAATATATTGAACGCCATTGAGCGATGGGTCCCGAGGCGAATAATCGGAGCGAAGCTAGACGGGGACCAGTGGCGAATTCGATACAACCATGAGCTGAATGAAATTTTTGACGAACTGGAGGTCTCAACGATTGTAAGACTGCGGGAGCTGCAATGGGCTTGTCATATAAATCGTATGTACGAACAACGGATATCCAAAAAGGTATTCTTTGGGAGAACTGAAGGCCGGAGACCGGTGGGGAAACCGAGGAAACGCTGGTCTGACTCGGTCGAGGAAGACAGTTCATCGCTGCTCGGATTTTCAAATTGGAGGACGCGGTCAATGGACCGAAACAGTTTGAGGCGCTATTTGCTGGAAACAAAGGCCCGAGAGGGGCTGTAGTACTACAAAGAAGAAGAAGAAATGAAAAACCAGAATTTTTACTCATTAAATTGGAATCTGAGTCAAGTTGAAAAGAGTTTGAGTGAAATTATTATAGTATGCAATTATTGTTTGAATCGTGAAGCGCAATAGAAATTTTTTTTTTTTTTTCAATGAAAGATTTTATTACATTACATTTCCCACATAAAAAACTTATTGGCTACATCCTGTCAGGAAGAAGAATCAGTTTTTCAGTATTTATTCAAAAAAATGTTTGTAACTAAAAAATTGTTTGTGTAAACTCTTTGCCCATTATCACTCACTAACTAAAGTTACCCGCTTATTTTCCGCGATGGAATACCTTCCTGAGTAAAACAACCATTAATGGCAGACTACACAGTAAACTTCTGTTAAACATATCAATTTTCAAATCTTATCAATCTTCATTCTTCAAACAATCGCAAACTGCTTCTATTCATAAAATAGATTCAGTAGCTAAATATAGTGCAAAAAACGTCTCTCTGCCCATCTAAAAACCTATTAAACCGCAAAAAATAGCCACAAGGATTCAAACATACTCATATGAAGCACGTATGTTTAAATTTACTGTTGGACATAAAACATTGCAAACGTGCTCGTTTAGGATGTATCTTTCACATTGTAAATTGTTGCAAAAGATCTTCAGTTCAAGATTAGAATGAATGTTTCCACTGAACTATTACTACACACCTCACCACCTTCATTAAAATACTCTCTTATTATTACTGTTATTAGAGATAAGTATCAATTGTTCGACCTGTTGTTCTTCGCGCTACCATGCATTGTCGCTTTGGATTTTGTTTTATTGGTATGTTGAAGAACAAACATGACATTTGTTTTTAGGGAAAATGGTGTAAAATCGGTGTATTTGGTTTAGCAGTTGATTTGCTTGGTATGCTTAAACTTTCTTAAAAAATCTTAATCGAATGAAATATATGCTTATTGGAGCTTAAAGATGTTTTTCTTATTTATATTATCTGAAAATATCAAGAAGGTCTAACCAATACTATAGTGTATGAAAAAAAACCGTGCGTTAATCTTGTTACTCTCTTTCTCTCCGTAGCACAACGGGCCTTCACTTCCTGTTAGTGTTGTTACAATCGAAATAATTTCAATCGGCCTTAAACTTGGTAATTTTGATTTAATTTTAAAGAATCACTGAATATTAAGACCCCATTTAGGAAGACTTACATAAAGAGTGGTCCAATCAAAACGCACGATGTTAATTTTCAAGGCAGCGATCATATGCCGCGCACAAAATCAATATTGGCCTGAAGTACTTCCTACTGTTTTAACTTCGTTTACGCGGAACCGTCAAATAGGACCTGTCAGCGTTTTGACTGGAAATGCTGTATGGAATAACGCTTAAGTTTCCGGGAGAGTTAATAGTCCCCGATCACTCAGCTATTCAACCGTACGAGTTCATAAGTAAATTACGTAGAATAATGAACCTGGTTTGTCCCACTGCAACGATACACTACAACTCTCAGGCGCCATATATCAACAAGGGACTCGATAATTGCTAGCAAATATTCATCAGGATCGACGCAGTAAAGCGGCCCTTGACTCAGTCGGGACCTCATAAAGTCATTAGGAGAGTGTCAAGCGTACTCTACTTTGTCGATATTAATGGACGCACCGCAAACATCTCCACAGAGTGACTCAGGCCCGTGTTCATGGAATGTACTCCCGATTCAACGACATATCATCTTCAAGAGGTTTCAATGCAAACATCGTATCATAGCCCAAGAGAGAGACTAGACCGCCAGTCAAACCAATGTCGCAACCGACAGCAACAGAAATTTCGAAGACAGTGGTCAGCAAATCTACAACTGAAACGACTTCAGAGGCGCATCTTCGGCGTAAAATCCTTCCACCCATCAACGCTCCTCCACCGAGACTAAAAACATACCCACCCTGCAAGAGGCTGCAACTTACCTCCACAGTAGGTCTCAACACAAATGCCTTCCGTTTCTAGCGCCCAGCTAGACTACATCGATGAAATTGAACAACCAGCAAACGCACGATGCAGCCCTTACACGAATCGCCATCGAGTCTATTGTCGATTGACAAAGTCACTTGGGAGGGAGTGACGTCACACTTGGTAGGGTTTGTTTACATGCGCGGTTTGAACGAGCGTCGAAGGTTAAATGAAATTGATTTTGTACGGTGCGAGTACATGCGCGATTGGAGTAAATGTATCTGTGTACATGCGTGGTTGGCGCGAACGTCGAAGGCGAGGTAAAATTGAGGAGTTGATTGGAAGATTCGACGATGAGTCGTCAAACCAAACACGTTGCAAGCAAAAGCACTAACCAAAGTAAAAAAGAAAATAAAATACAAGTATATCGGAACAAATCAAGCCTGGAAAACTGGCAACAACAGAGGTACAAAGCGAGTCCCCAACAATTCCAAGATGATACGAGGCGAACAATGACGAGAAGGCGCTTCCACCAAGAACGAAAGCGGCCAAGAAAGAAATACTGCCGTCAGTAACAATGGAAGCAGAGCAAGCGGCAGCAAATACCTCAAACAGGGTAATTATCGACCTGATCAACACGGAATCGGAAGGATTTAGAAGGGTTCAGGTGAATTGGCAATTAAAATAAAGCTACCCATTCTTATCCAAACAGTAACCCCTAATACTCCAAACCAATACGCGCTAGCAAGCGCAAACATAACCTCCAAGCAAAACACGTGTACCCCTGAAAAGAAAAAATCATGGTGTACCCCTATATTCGTTGAAGGAATCACAGCAATGAAAGTAAAAAAAATCATGGAAAAGAGCCCCACAACGAAGTGCAGAATTACTCGCCTGAGCGCGAGCAAATTAAAAATTACATTTGACGAAGTCGCCATCCATGATGAATAACTGGATTTGATCCGCAGATCTAAAGCGAAAGGTAACTCCTTCACACCAACGGAGCGCAGAAAATATACAATCATACTCAGAGATGTAGACTCGGCATTCGGAGCTACACAGGCCAGAGAAGACTTCGAAATATCATGTCCGGACATCAAAATCGACAATGTCTCACTGTTAACAACCAGATGGTCTAAAGCGAACGGCGTGAATTCAGACTTATACAAAATAATCCTTAACAAAAAAGAAGACCAAGACCACCTCCTCAAGCTCAGTTTCATCCTTCATCAGAAAGCGACATGGGAAAAGCCCAGAAGGAGTGAGATACTCCAGTGTTATAGATGTCCGGGCTTAGCCCATGTCTCAGCAAATTTTGCCTTCCAGGCAAGATGTGTAGTTTGCGGAGAGGACCACAACCCCCAAGAATGCCCAAGAAAGAACATTGACAATACAAGTAACCCACCTTTCTGTGTCCTCTGCAACGAGAAAGGCCACCCATCAAACTTTTCCGGATGCCCGGGAAGGAGAAGATTGGTAGATAAGATAGCGCGTTTAAAAAATAAAAACAACAACCCCCAGTTCAACCCCATCTTTCGAATATATCCAAACCCCAATAGCAACAGCCACGTCAGCACAATCAGTACCTTTATACTCGGAAGTCACGAGTGAAAGAAATTAAATTATGCCCCGGAACGCAGTACCACAAGAGAACCCCCTTCAAAGAATCTAATACGAAACAGTCCAAGTTTTAGGAGTGTTACCAGAGGAACTTCTTAAAAAGGTTGCCCAATTCTGGCCGAAATCCGATGACATGCCAACACAGGACAAGCCAGTTTTGCTCACTGGGCTATACTTTAACCTAAATCTGATTACTATTTGTCTCTACATAAACTCTCTAGTTTCCTATTACAAAAGAATCTTCGTGTCTAACCTTACACAATCCATTCAACCAGACATAGTTTTAATTAGCGAAACAGTCTTAAAACCGACACACAAGGTTCGAATAGAAAACTACCAGGTATTAGAAACGAAGCAGGCAGAGGGACCGCCATTCTATATCGAGACCACCTGTCAGTCGACCAAATAAGTTTCAACCATCCTGACATTTCCTGCACACTAGCAACTTTAAACATGCGAAGACACAATGGTAGTCATGGGAAAATACTAATTGGATCTATTTACATCCTAGGAAACCTGGGACCTTCAATAGAACCGACGCTTAATAGAATACTAACTATAGCTGCTAATCACGACTCTATCCCTCTCGGTGGAGACCTTAACGCGAGACATGAGCATTGGGGTGATTCCACACGGAATCCAAACGGCCAAAGAATATATCAATGGTTCCTGTCGAGCGCATTTCAAACATGCGCCATCGTCAACACAGGTGTCCCCTCATACCCACGAAGCAGCTCCTTCTTAGGCAACTTTCTAGTGTCACCAGGCCTACAAACTGGTAACACAACTCCCTACCAATGTGCAACCCTACCATCGATATCCGATCACTATTGTTGGAAACTAAGCCATCACCTAAATAACCAAACCGCTATTGAAGAAATGCCGAAAAAATTTCGCTCCTATGCCTCTGTTGGTTGGGCAAAGTTCAGAAAAGACCTTGAAGACAATTTACCCCTATGTAATGTACTATGAAGCTCTAAGCATTTTCAATGAAGTTAATTATGAAGTTTCAGTTCAGATTCCAACCCAAAAAATCCACAGAATATGCCATTATGCTTGTGCACGACACCGTCGTAAAAAACTTGCCCAAAAAACAATGCACAGTCGCATGCGCGCTAGACTTACAAAAAGCGTTTGACTCGATTTGGACTGATGGGCTAAAATTCAAACTCATGTATTCCAACTGTCCCTTGGCCCTCACGCGTATCCTTGACAGCTTCCTACAAAATGGATATTTAATAACTGAAGTATCCCATGGAACTTCAACACCTATACCTATCCTGCCTGGAGTCCCACAAGGATCCATATTGGAACCAAACCTTTTCAACTTCTTCCTATGCGACATCCCGCATACCACCGCTACAAATAGAATCCAAACCATCTCCAGTAACCCGAACATGGTTATGTACCCATTTCCGCCATGGAAATGGTGCAAAGAGAAGTTGAAATTATAGCACGCTATTTTAAACATTGGGGGCTCCAAATCAACGCTGCTAAATCGAAAATAATATGCTTCCGTAACGCAAGTGGAAAAGGGCACAAACTAGCTGTTCAGCAAAGCAAACTGATAATTACGGTTATCGAAGGGGACACGGTGAACCCAAAAGATAACATTAGGTATTTTGAAGTGAACCTCAACAACACGTTCGAAATGACTCACATGCGAGAAAAGCAATAAACAAAGCCGAAGGAGCTGCTGCATTAATTTTACCCCTCTTATTCTCCGAATTCGTCTTCCCAAGTGTGAAACTCCTCATATATAAAACCCTGATTCGGCTCATAATCACATACTCCTTCCCAGCCTGGCTGACAATTCCACCAACAGTAGGCGAAGAATTAAAAATATTTGAGAGAATACTCCGAAAATGTATATCGAAATACCGACGCCCCAATAAAAAATACTATAAAAACAGCGTTCTTTAACAAGAAACTAAAGTGACCCCCATCCTGCAATACATGCTTGAAACATGCAAAAAGCGAATAGCTAAATGGCAGATACATGAATCAAATCTAGACCGGGACCTCTTCAATAGTATCCCCACCTCTGAAAATCCATATCATCTCTCTCCCATAAGAATTCTCCAAGACTTCCAGATTAACACCGACCCCGACAAAACCCCCTAAACCCCATTTTCTATTCTAAAGTCAATTCAAATCAAAGTCAAAAGCGCTTTATTCAATACCAATCGTTATAAATTTTTAAAAGAATATAAAACAAATTCCAAACAATAAAACTATGAAAAACCTAATGGCCCGAATGGCTCTCTGTAAATTTATACGTTATCAATGAAACACATTTAATGAAAAAAATACACTTGCAAATTTAAATTGATTAAGATTATTACATATTTTTTGATTCAATTGGAATAAGGAGAAAAACCAACCAGCATTATTCAAAAATTACTTATATTACTAACACAACAGTGAACTTTTATCCTATACCTAATAGGCTACACCCTAATTCTAAATGAGTTCAATCAAAAAAACAAAAAATTTGTACCTTATACTGAAACATATCCCTAATTTATAATACAAATAAACAACAACACTAGATGTAGAATAATGAGATGTATCTAAAAGCTAAGTAACGGGAAAAAATACAAAAACAGAAAATAACCACGATTAATTTAGACATTGTCATTCAGCCACCAATACCTAGATTGCTCCATCTCAGCTCGACCAGCCTCAACGAATCTAGCAAATGAGTATCTCCACTGGAAATGTTGGTCTAGTGAACTCAAATTCGGAGGATGTTTGATCTTCTTGTCGGTGGCCCGTCGATATAAGTGATATATAACTGGGACACCATCAGAATCAAAAACATATCGATTCATGTCCAAATACACGAATGCTTCTGGAGGAACGAAGCCAGTAGTGAGGCAAGTCACAATATACCCGTCTGTAGGGTGGAACGGCTGTGAAATCAAAGGGTTTTCACTCACAGTTACAGATCTGGCGATATGATTCCGAAGAAGTTTCAATATGAAGATATCGACTCTAGCGGTTTGGTAATTTTTTCTATTCGATACATAGTGCTTCCAATCCGTCTCAGGCTTTCTGTACAAACCAGTACATGCACGAAGACATTTCCTTTCGAAAACTCTTAATCTTTCCATACTACCACCACTCTGTGTGTACCAGATCTGATATCCATTTGACAAAACTGGTCTAACCAGGATCTTGTAACAAATAACTTTGACTTTTTGATCAATGTATCTGAAATGAAAGAGTTGCCGAAGAACCATGACTACTTTTTGTGCTTCACTGAGCATGATTTTGACATGTTCAGTATGATCGAGATGAACACCGAGGTATCTAACCCAGGATTTATATGGAACCCGTTCTGAACTACCCTCACCAGCCATGATGTGGAAATTCTTCCAATTACGTTTCAGGTTTTGACTTGCCCCCTGCAGCGTTGTCCGAAACAAGATTGTTTCACACTTCTGCGCATTGATTTTCATTCGCCAATTGTCGGTGTAGAGCTGCACATCATTAAACATTTTTTGAAGATTGCTCTGAACTATTGTAGCTTTTCAGTCTGCCGTATAGATTGTCAGATCATCAGCAAACGCTATCAATGATCGCGTTGGCGCGACGTAATAATCAATACCGTTCAATAGCTTGCGAATGAATATTGAGAAAAGCAGGGGCGCAGTAACTGTTCCCTGCTGTAGACCATTCAAGACCTTGAATTCGCGCATTGTTGACACATTTCCATCAGTTACAACAAATGATTTCCCGTATAACATATTGCACATCATGGTAACAAGGTGTCTGGGGAACCTGTCTTGAAGAAGTTTAAAAACTAGTCCATCTAACCACACCGTATCGAAGGCTTTCTCCATATCAATGAGACATGCTCTGACACATTCTTTGTTGTTTAGTTTCCAACAGATGTCTGAGGTTACTTTCGTTATTGCATGTATGGTCGAATGCCTGGCACGAAAACCAAATTGGCAATTCGGCATCAACTCATATTCCTCAATGTGGGCGTTTAATGCTCTGTTGAGTATCACTGCAAACACCTTGCTGTTGTTAGGCAGTAAGCTGATTGGGCGATAGCTTTTAGGGCCTGAAGATTCTTTTCCTTTCTTCAAGATCGGAAATACCTCAGCCTTTTTCCACTCATTTGGGAAATATGAATTGTTCAACATGTTGTTGAACAATATGCAATAATTCCTAATAGCAACCTCAGGGAAATGTTGGAGAACTATATTTGGAATACCGTCAGTACCACATGATTTTTTCTTGTTTATTCTGCGCAATATGAAACACAAGTCTTCATAGCTGACAAAATAATCAATATGTTACAAGCTCGGTATGAGGTCAGATGTTAATGTTTTTTTGAAATGGAGAATTGATTGGCCATTCAGGCTTGATTTTAAGTCGATAACTTTTGCTTCAACGACCTCTGAAACTATTTCATTCCCTCTCTCTGTGTTTGGTAGATGAACCAATTCAAAATGTGTTCCAATCAGGGCAAGTTTAACCAATTCATCACAAATAATCCTGTTTCCATTTCCATCCGGAGTCGTACTATCAATTTCGATACCAGCCCTATCGAGAAGATTTATCTCATCACTAGTGACTGCAAGATTCGATACCTTCACTCGAGACTTCTTGCGGAATATGCTACTCACTTTCGTGAAAACGCCGTTTGGGTCCTCTGGTCTAATACCCCTGAGTTTTTCCGCCAATTGACTGCTGACCTCACTCCTGAAGTATGAACGGATTAAGTTCCGGACATTATTCAGGTGTAATTTCAACAAAGCCAACGAGGGATGGTTGTAATCCAAAAATCCTCGATAAATATTGTTGACGCGTGTGAGAAGAAGGCTTCTCAATCTTTTCAACCTTGCGATGGTTGGGGTTTCATACGCTTCCATATTGTTTCGATGTTTAATCTTGGGAACTACTTTCTCAATCGTTTCCAACGTCAGCTTCTCTAACTTCGACAAATAGAGATCTATTCCTTCGTCAGTTAGATTTCTGTTATTAAGAACCATTGAACAAGCGTCGCCATCATCAGAAGGAGGACATTGCTTCTGGTACTCCCGATTAAACTTCTTTTGAAACCTTCCCCAGTCTGTTTTTTTTTTTAAATTCAACCAATGATTCTCATGTTGAACTGGAATGAGGAAGATATCATCCCTTTGATGATTGATTTCCATTACGATTGTGTTGTGGTCGCTAGCGTAAGGAAGCACCTGCAGTTTCCGTTGAGGACTGTTAAAGCTCAATTCAAGTCTTGCGTCAGCAATGCAGTGGTCCAAATATGAATTTGTCCTAGGTTATGTTGGGAACTCCGACCCATATAGGTTGCACCTGTGTTCAATTTTGTTCTCTGTTATCCATGATTTCAGGAATATACCTCTTAGATTATTGGTGGCGTTTAGCCATGATGCATGCTTGGCATTCAAGTCACCAGCAAAAATATAATAACTACGCAGCCTATTCAATTCGAGTATTTCAAACAAGGAATTGAGCTCCTCCTTGAACTTGAGAACATTTCGACCAGTTGCATAGGCAGAGATAACGAAGAGGTTATCCCCACCTGGCAGTGAAATTTTGATGATGGACACTTCAAAAAATTCAAAGTTTTTGAATTCAATATTTTGGAAACAATAGGGTCTTCTAACCAATATCCCGGTGCCACCTCCCCCATCACCTATTATCCTATCGTTTCTTGAATTCTTTGAATTCCATGGAATGCCATGAATTGAGCTGGGTTTCAGTGAGAAATATGATGTCAGGCTGTTGCTTAACAATAAATTCAAGGAGACAATCACGTCAATGTATAGCAACGATAGAGTTGACGTTGATCGATATGAGGCTAAGCCTACCCATCAAAACTGACGATAGATACAAGCCATATGGCAGCAGCGCTTACTACCACACACATGACCATTAGTAGGCCGACTTTGCTGACTAACTTACATGGCGTTATATGAAGAATTGTGGAGGTGCCAACAAAAATTCGAGGTTTTGTACGGTTTAGAGACGGATTTCTACAGTGAAATGCAGATGATCCGCGGAAAACACAATAGCGCTCCTAGTGAAGTGCAAATTATTTCAGTTCTTATACCCGTTTAATTTTTATCGTCTTTCAAATTGAATTTATAGGAGTTTGTTTACATCTCAACGCTGAGCTATTAGTCGAAGGTGCAAAACGTGTGCTTCATTTGCTCGTCTTGGAAAGTTTAGGAGCACAATGGGCTATACAAGGTGAATTTATAGCATGCACGGAATGCGTTCGGCACGTTTTTTATTCGGAAAATAGTATATATGACGAAATATAAGCATTTGCTAATGCCGCAGTTGGGTGACAGCTACCGGAAGCTTGTCCATAGTAGGCCGACTAATACATATGCAAATTGCTACCATATGGCTTGTATCTATCGTCAGTTTTGCTACCCATAGGAATATGACTGGATGACAAGTTATTATGAGGCATTTGAAAGAGCTAAACGCTGAAAACGAAAGTTTATTTTTGCATTTTGTTTGTCGATTCTCTCCGATAAAGAATTAAGTTGCTGTAAAATTTTGAGAAGCAGCTCATTATTGCCACTTGCATTATTTCCAGCATTTTCTGCTGGTCCTCTAGCGGCGAGTGCAAATGATACTCCGGGCTTGACGAAGTTGGAAGGTATGATATTAAGGTCGACTTGTGTTTGCTTTGGAGTAAATTTAACTTTTGCATCTTGCTATCGGGAGCATCCTCGATATGATGCTGGGTGACCAAAACTACCGCGGTTAACGCAGTATAATTTTTCTTCAGGCTCCGTCTGAGCCAATTTGCACTCGCCGGGAGCATGAACGTCTTTGCATTTAACGCACTGATAGTGCATGGCACAATTGGCAGCCAAATGTCCAAATCTTTGATACCGGTAACACTGGTTGACTTATCTTTTCTAGAGGCGTTCCCACCTCACCACTCTGAAATTCAAGTACTTTATTTGTTGAAGGGCACTTGGACTGCTCTTATTTGCAATTTGTGCCAGGTAAAGTGGTAAATTGTTCCTTTCTATGGTTGACCTTCTTGTCGCAAAGGCTTTGACTGAAACAAAATCAATATCTGGTGCAGCTTCCTTGAGCACCTGAAGAAGATCGACCGTATCCTCTCCGCTTTCCAAACCCTTCAACAAAAAGGTCTGATTCTTTTCACTTTTTGGGGTATAGGTGAAGTGTGGAACCTCCCCAGAATTCAGCGCATCTTTGGCTAACTTGAAATCAACCAGTGATTTCGTCCTTATAGTTAATTTTTCGGCATTAACTCTTTTGATTCCAAAATTGGCAAGTTTATTTTCGGCTGCCAATAGCCGAACCGTATCTTTCCCGCTTTGTCCGAACACGTTGATTGGCGGAACTTTTTCTTTCTTGCTGCAAGCTTTTTCAGAGGAACCAGCAGAGCTGCGGGCTGGTATTTACTCCTAATTTTTGTTCTTTAAATATTGAATAAAATTCAAGTCATTATCTTGATTAGAATTACCTTCGATGTTTTCTTCAATTTCCATTTCTTCGGTTTATTCCTCCAGCGCTGCAAAATAGTTTTGGCTCTCGTTGGTGCCACCAGCACTTCTTCTGGAATTGCTTGATTTGTACTTTTCTTCGGCTTTGTTACCTGTTGCCATTGATTTGGTGGCTGCGTCTTTTGAGGCTTCATCCCTTTCTTGAAGAGATCCTTGAGGGACTGTATCTCTTGCCTTAGTTCATCATTTTCTTTCTGCAATTTGGCCATTTGTTGATTGTCCGCTATTATTTGTAGCTTGCACCCTCCATCTGCGGAGTTTTCTTCGTTGTGTTTTCTTTTGGTGATTGTCGCCAGTTTCGTATTCGTCGTTTCCCCAGGTTGCCCCAACGGTGGGAAGCCGTCGGGCTCCTCCATACCAGCGGCGAAGTTTTCTTTGGTAATTTGTTTTTCGTTACCAATCAAAGTAATAATATTCGATAGAAATTTCCTGAATCGATTACTTCGACAATATAAGATTTTTTTCCGATAAAAATTAACTTCGGACTGACGTTTTTTAAAAAATTAATTTAATTTTTGAAAACTTTTGACAGGAGCGATTCAAAAGACGTCTATACGCAAAGACTACTACGATCCATCCTCCATTTTCTATTCTATACCATCCCCCAATACCTACAGGAGCTAAAGCAACTTGAATTTCCATCGGAAAAAAAAAAACAAAATCAAATAAACAATAATTAAGAGCCGATTAAATAAATAAAAAATAACTTCCGTTTATCCTGGAGACCAGGTCGGTAGGAACTGTGCCTCTTCCGAAACGCGATTTTGGATGTAACGCTTGAAGAAAACACACGACTAACTAGTTTTGGTTGGTCGTGTGTTTTCAAAGAAGAGTTACAATGTTATTAGGCTAAGAATAGTTTAGTTTAGGTTTTAATCTGTAAATAAGTAACTAAATGACAATAACCGTAAAAGCAAACGGAATAGAAAAATTAGTATTAGCATTTCAAAAACTGCAAAGTATAGACTCAGGTCGTATAAAGAAGCTAAGGATATTTGACAGAAGTGTCACTGTCAAATGAATCGTAACATTAAAAGTAGGTTAAGTAACATATGTCAAAAGAAAAGTCTCAATAACTAATAACTAACTACTACTAATACTGAGTTGATTTTTTTTGTGGTAGGGAGGTAAATGCCATTTATGCTTAGAGTGTGGGACTCCCATGAGCGACTGGACTATCCACTAAGCACCTCCCATGTCAAGCTGAGGACCCAGCCTGGAACCGTTTGACACATTACTTCGGGCCAGGTCTCGTTCTGTTATGCCGTGAGGCGCCTTCAAGCTGGGGGATACCTTTCCTTGCGGGAGGGGAAGAGGAAATGCCAGAAAATCGATCCCCCAGCCCCAACGCCTCCGGCTGCTGTGAGTCCCCTTTATATTTTAGGACTGCCCGGGCATAATGTGCCACCTGGTTCCATTTGTCATCCGATTTCAGCATCATCGCGACTATACGAGGTGTGTTCAAAAAGTATCGCGAATTTTGAATTTTCGCGGGTTACGTATATTCGAATTTCGTTTTTTTTGTGGCGTTATGTTGGTACTCATGTCTGTCACTTATGCCGACAAGCTCGGCCATTTTGAATGTTCACTTAATTGGTGATAGCTGCTTTACTTGCACGTGTTTTCAATCGTCTTCGATTTTTACTTATTCAAAAAAATGGATCAAAGAACGTGTATCAAATTTTGTGTGAAAAACGAAATTAAGTGCGCGGATGCATTCCGAATGTTGACTGTGGCATACGGAGAAGCTACCTTGGACCGAAGCAACGTTTATCGGTGGTACAAAACGTTTTTAGAAACCCGAGAAGATGTGAACGACGAAGAGCGTGCCGGACGCCCGAGCACTTCAACAACAGACGAAAAAATTAATGAAGTGGAGAAAATGGTATTGGCTCGTGCCATTCAATTTTTATCAACGATTTGGGCATGAGACGGGTCGCCGCGAAATTCGTACCAAAATTGCTCAATTGCGACCAAAAACAGCAACGCATGAACATTGCTAATGAGATGTTAAACTCTGTCCGCGACGAACCAAATTTGCTCCAGAGGGTCATAACTGGTGACGAATCGTGGGTTTATGGTTATGACGTGGAAACCAAAGCTCAATCATCTCAATGGAAGCTGCCGCATGAACCAAGACCGAAAAAAGCGCGCCAAGTTTGGTCGAATGTGAAAGTTTTGCTGACAGTTTTCTTCGATTGCAGGGGCGTGGTGCATCATGAGTTCTTGCCACAGGGAAGAACGGTCAATAAGGAATATTACCTGCAAGTTATGCGCAATTTGCGCGAAGCAATCCGCCAGAAACGCCCGGATTTGTGGGAGAACAAAAATTGGCTTTTGCACCACGATAACGCCTCTTCTCACACATCGTTGCTTGTGCGCGACTTTTTGACCAAAAACAACACACTAATGATGCCGCAGCCACCGTTTTCCCCAGATCTGGCCCCCTGTGACTTTTTCTGGTTTCCTAACCTGAAGAGGCCCATGAAAGGACGACGTTACGCTACGCTTGACGAGATAAAGACGGCATCGAAGGAGGAGCTGAACAAGATTAAAAAAAATGATTTTTTGAAGTGCTTCGAAGATTGGAAAAACCGTTGGCACAAGTGTATAATATCTCATGGGGATTACTTTGAAGGGGATAAAATAGATATTCATGAATAAATAAAAAAATTTTGAAAAAAACAAAATTCGCGATATTTTTTGAACACGCCTCGTATATCCGGGGTGACCTCTCCGGTCTCCCTGTAGAGGTCCCTTCGCAGCCTGACCCATTTTGCGCACGGAAAAATGTGTGGTAGGCATTATCTTCCTCTCCTGGGAAAAACCGACAATCGGGGGACCGTAACTTACCAATCTTGTGCAGGTAAGACTGAATACGACCATGCCCGCTCAAAAGCTGGGTCAGATAGAAGTCAGTCTCACTATGCCTTCGATTTAGCCACGGTCTCACATCCGGGATGAGGCGCGAAGTCCACCTTCCCTTCGTGCAATTGAACCAAGGCTGCTGCCAATCGTTGAGCGAGCGCTGTTTCGGCTCGCGAACAATCATCACCCTCGTATTTTCGTTTCGGCGCAGGTAAATAGCGCGGCGCTCTCTAGTAAAGAGGGCGACAGGTATCACGCCTGGAATAATTCTCACCGTCGAGTCAGAGGCTGTTGGATACGAAGGTGCGATTCTCAGTGCTCCTCTTCTCTGTACCTGTGCCAAACGTTTTCGGTATACCTCCTTGCTGAGAGCGTCGCCCCATACCTCTGCTCCGTACAGTAGCACTGACCCTACAGCACTCATCAAGAGGTGTCTTCTTGATGGGCTGGGTCCACCTACGTTGGCCATAAGTCGACTCAGAGCCGATATTCCCGAAGAAGCCTTCTCAGCCGTTGCCCTGATTTTCTCAGAGAAACTCAGTTTCGAGTCGATCAGTAGCCCCAGGTACTTTACCACTGGCTTCGATTAGATTCGTAAGTCGCCAATGCTGATCATCCTTACTGTAGGGATTATTGTCAAGATGACCACTTCGGTGTTCTCCAGTGCTAAACTGAGCCCGCGAGCAGTCATCCAATCCCTCACTCGGCGCATTAGCATTATTAGCCTAAGTGGCACTTGTTCAGCGTCCAGCGACCAGAGCCGCAAATTCATCCGCATAGCCGACCAAGCGCGACTCATCTGGCATCTCCGGTCTCAGTAGCCGGTCGTAAGACACGTTCCACAGGTCCGGATCAAGGATAGATCCCTGGGCAACACCCGATGTAATTTCCATCCTTTGTTGGCCCTGTGTCGTGTCTTAGAGCAGGCTTCGGTCTTTTAGGTATTTCCTCGGAAGCCGCATTAGATATTCTCGAACTTGAAAAGAGTTTTCCAGCGTATCCAGAATATCCACCTATCTAGCGGAGTTGAAGGCATTCCTGACGTCGAGTGTCACCAACAGGACGATCCGCCGCTTGGTGCGACTATATGCCTCTGCCTTTTGGACCGCGTTTACCACCTCTGCAATCGCATCAATGGTAGAACGTCCTGCTCTAAAGCCGTACTGCCGAGGAGATAGGTTCCCAGCAGCACGAATCGCGTCAGTGAGTCTTCCCTTGATGAGTTTCTCTAGCACTTTCCCAGCCATGTCTAGCATGCAGACGGCGATTTGGGATTTCCCTTCCCCTTGCTGGTCAGCACGAGCCTCGCCTACTTCCATCGTACCTGGAAAACCCCGTTCCGTACGCAAGCGTTGAATGTACTGAGCAGCAAGTCAGGACAATGGTGATAGACGAGCCGCAAAACCTCAGCTGGAACACCATCTGGACCTGGAGCCTTCCCCGCTTTCAATGAGAGGACTGCCTCCTCCAGTTCCAGCTGTGTGAAGAGTGGGCAGTCGACTGCTGTTTCACCATGGACAGCGTCAACACGGACGGGATGGGCGGGGAAGAGTCTCCGCACTATCGCGTCCATCTTTTCGGTGTCATGTATACAAGGCTTCCGTAGAGCAGCAAGTGTCCGTATGACCAGCTTATAGCCAAGGCCTCACGGATCCTTGTTCACATTGTCCACTAGGTCTTGGCAGCAGCGAGCCTTGGTACTGTTGACCAGTTTGCGAAGGCATTTCCTGGCCGACTTATATGATGCCACCCAGTTGCATGCCTCGTCACCGTTCCGCGCCCGTTGAGCCCCACGTCGAAGCTTGTGACACTCCCTTCGCTTTTCAGTGATTTCAGTTGACCACCAGTATACTGGAGGCTTGCCGTGCTGGTGTCTTCGACAGGGCATAGAAGCGCAGCAAGTAGTCGTAATGATACTCATAGTAGAGTTCACCACGTCTTGAGCTGCCTGTTTTTTCGTCCCCTCCGAAGCTCCCTGCAGCGGCTCACCTGCTGTGAGAACCTCGACGAACCCCTCGACGTCCATTCTTCCGATTTTCCATCCAGTTGTAGAAGGCCGAGAGCATGGACATCGGGAGACAGCATCACTTATCTCAAGCAGAATGCACTGATTATCACTGGCTGAGTAGTCCTCTAATACTGTCCAGTTGTGTATGCTCCGTACTAAGGAATCCGATGCGAATGTCACGTCCGGTATGGTTCCCTCACAGCCAATACGGCGGAAAGTTGGCGTATTTCCGGAGTTTAGTACGACGAGGGCCGTCCTGGCTGCCGTTTCCAGGATTCGTTTTTCCCGCGGATCCGTTTGAGGAATGCCCTTTTCGATTGCTTTAGCGTTGAAGTCGCCCCCAACGAGCACTTTGCCCTCTGCGTTCGAAATAGCGCCCTCCAAAGCCTGAAGCTTAGCTTGGAAAGATGATATCGATTCGTTAGGCGTTAGGTACACACTAAAGAAGGTGGTCCCTGAGCACCGAACCTACACGAAACCATCCCCCCGTCCGCAACTCTCCGCTTGAAAGTCACTGTTCCGAACCCAGATGGGGGCAGTACCAGTTTCATCAGAATACCATAATGCAGGACTTTTATTATGGTGTTGCTCACTCAGCAGCAAGGAGTCGGCTTTCATGTCCCTCGCAAACTGCTCAAGCTGATTTTGGGCGGTTGAACTGCGGTGTAGGTTTAGCTGCAGGATGCGGGTCATCGGAGTTCTGATTTTGCCTTGGCTAGGGCTACGTGGAGTGTAATTTCTTGTATTTTTTCTTTATTTGACAAAATTCAATTATTTTTTATCTTCAAAAGCACACGACGCTATGATTTACTTTTTCTGTTCACAATAAGGTCTAAATACTAGAACTTAAAAAAAAAATTGCAAGAATAAATCTAATATTGGCAAATTGAACAATGTGAGTTGGTTTCCGCAGAATATTGAAAAATTCTCTATGAATAATAAATAACTTGAAAGCACTACTGATCAGCATAAATTTAATATTTCCTTTAACAGTTAATATTACTCATAGTCTCGTCTGTCAGTCAGAAAATTTACTTATTCCAATTTTTTCCCATTTCCTTGAAATATTTTATGGTTCACATCCAGTAGCATTATTTCCCTGATCGTTTCAACCGTAACCAATTGGTAAAAGACTTCTTTCTGACTACTACAATACACTACTTCCAATATGACCAACATTCCTACGTAATCTTGATAAATTTCATTCGTGTCATTTTGGATGTTAATGAAATTTAAATATTTCTTATTTATGACAATCATTGTCGAAATTGGGAAGCATCCAATATGACTGGGTATGAGGGTGGTAAATCTGTTCTTTCTGAATTTCCATTGTACAGGGATTTTTATTTTCGTTTAAGCTCCAATTCGGTCCATGCATGGATAATATTGGATGATGATGCGCTAAACTGTGGTCTTTAATTTTCCAGCTTAAATCATTATTTATGATGGACAACGTCTTTATTAGCTTATCGTGAAAAATGAATTTTGTGCTGTATCAAAATTGAGATTTATTTTTTGTTTTGTTTCAACAAATAAATTTATGGGAAAGATATGCATGTCATCGTCATCAATTATACGGGTGGCGAACGAATGGGAGTTACGAAGCGGATTACCCGTGAAATTATGTAGGGAAATTTTGTCAACTTGTGTCTGAAATGTTTAAAGATTGTTTTTGATTCTTCAAAGTAATGTAAGCCTGATTGGGGGGATCGCTATACTAAATGCTTATTAATTATGATACCGATAATTAAGCCCCAAAGAGATATTATAAAGTCTGCTTTTGTTTCGCAATGAGGCTTAATGAGGATGCTATCTTCATCTTCCAAAATCTTCTTAACACTTTTGAAGTAAAATATTCTTAAACACTGCTTCGATCGTCAGCTCGTACATTGCCAACATGCGAGTAAAATCGCGCAAAACAATAATAAGACAACATACAGACTAACGCAAAGACGAATAGGTCGTGATCGGGATGCAACATGGTCCATGCTGCCAAGATTTTTATCTTAAACGATAAATAATGTCACCTGGTGCAAAAAGAGAATACAAAAGCGTTTACCGCGCCTTGAAGATATTTCTCTGTAATTTCGCATTGCGACGAAGATACATTTGACACTCGGCTTGCTGTTATTGTCACCGCCGCCACACTCGTCGCCAATAACCATGTTTCTTCCGACTTTAACCATTTTTCTGTTAAGAGATCATGATATGGTACATTCGTGATATGCGAACGAATGTGGAGATGATGCAATGGTACAGGATGGCTTGGGCGGTTAAATTGATATAGCGTGTACTAAAGTATCACCAAGATTCAATTGGAATCAAATTTCGCGAGATAATTCTCGTTCACCCTGCGCCATCTTCCATCTACTTTAAATAATAACAAGCACAATTTTCGAATAACAACATGAAAGCAAAACTAGCACCAATAAATACATCGGCACTTTAAGGTGACGTTAAGACAAATGTATGGTGGGCAAGATTTAAGGTGTTTAACGAGGACCATCTCTCAGCAGCATCCAAGCAGTGCAGCCAGCGACCATGCAAAAAATCCAGCCCACGATTGACACGAAGGACCACCACCTCGTCCTGTCGACCAGGCGAGCCAGACAGCAAGCCAAGTGTAATTCAATCCGTGATTACTCCAATCTCCAACTTATCGCCCGATTTAACCTACAACGTTAATCTTATCTTGAAATATGGTCCAGCAAGGAACGATGCTCATCGCACCTCATCGCGGCTCGAGTGTGGGGTCAATCCAACATTCATACTCATTCATTTCGACGAGAGTAATGAATTAATGTCCTCTCCGGTTGTCTGAATGCTGGCAATTTTTCCTTGTTATGTGGGCTCAGAATGATTTGCCTTTCAGATCCTTTTTCCGACTTCTTGCTTGCATCCCTCTCTCCATGCTGGTCGTTTTTGCGAATCTCCTTGGGAGCTCCTTCTGTCCGTGCAAATTCAGTGTGCAGCGAAGTGGACATTACGGGACGACCGAGACCAAACATTTTATCGGAATTGTACTGTAAAGAACATATTTGTCGATGGCATTCAATAAGTTGGCCAAGTTTATGGATAAATGTTGGTAATCACGCTCACCGGGCTCGCAAGAAATGAAACGGAGATTACCTGTTATTGCTCTGTCGTAAATTTGATGAAATTGTATTAACTTCTGGAATAGGATGAGGGTAGTCCATATAGGAATGTTGGTTCGTTGTTGCGGAGGAATTGGACTTGAATGGATGTCCATTGTTTGCAGTAATTGGTAAATTTGAAAGAGATGTATTCCATTTGACCAGCAATTGAAAAATTTCGTTTGGTTAAATCGAAATTATTTCAAGTACTTGCCCGACATAATTCAGATTACGGAACATTTTTAGAGTTAACATATACTGAGATTATAAGTATTTGAATACCTAGACTCTGGCTGAAAAAGAGCAAAAAGTTAAGCTTTGCTGCAAACTCCGGCATCCTCCTATTCATAAATGCAATAACTTACTTATCATCTCCACCTTCTTTTGGGCACAGATACCTTTCCTTTATTTATTTTTTTAATAAAAACATTTCATCATTTGCCATTACTTTTTATTCCCTGTCATATTAATTTTACTTTTCCTATTCTATTTTTAAGTACAAAAAAAAATCGTATCTTCACCTCTAACAAAATTTCATTCGTTACTTCTTAGTTACTTACCTCCACGACGCTTCTGCTCGTTAAAGAGTACGATTGCCCATTGTAACGACCTCCGCGTAGGCATGAACAATTTGCTTGCTATTTGATGAGTGGGAGATTATCGGAAGATGGCTTAGGTGCCAGTGCGGTGATGTTTCCGTGCGTATGACGATTTGCATATAACTAAACGTGATCATGGTTATATCCTAATCGCCATATATGCTGTTAGGATTAGGTCTTAGTTCGTTCCTGCTACCAGAGTTCACCACCACAACTGCTGGGGAAGCTGTGCAGATTCAAGGATCATTAAGTCACGTACTGGGACTACCTGAGCTGCGAGGTAATTATGCTTGGATTTAAGGCATTGTAGAACATTCGAAGTATTTTTGGAAATTAGTTTGTCTAATATTAAGTTAGATTAGTGTTAAGCCATGTAGCTAGGGACCGCCAGAAGTGTTACAACGTACCAACGAACACCACGAACTGAAGCTGTGGATACTTGTATTGCTCACGGAACAAGATCTGGGTAGTATCGAAAAACGCGTTGCCCGAAATCATGGTTGCCGACGACACGATATGCGGTTCAGTTGGCTGGTTGAAATACGACTCCAAACCTTCCTACGCCTACAAAGCATTGCCAGTACTTGAAGCACTAGCGAGGTTTCGTGAAATAATCCCAATGCAGAATGCTAACCTCTTAACGAAGATCCATCGAATTTATAGAGTACAATATACAAAAGAATTAGTATATATTAACAACAATTCTCGACTATCCACCGTCCATGGCGAGAGATTACAAGTTGCAGCGTAATTACATGATTTCTCGAATCGATTTTATGAACATAGCGACCAAGAACGGGTTAAGAAATCATTACCAATTGGATTGTCAACAGTTGCCCACCTGGGAACGGGTGTGCCAACCAACAGCGGCGGAATAAGCTCGAAGAGAATAATTTAAGAGTCACAGAAATCAATGAAGAGTACGACCCTGACAAAAAGGCCCCGTTAACTAGGAAGAAATAAAAAAGGTCAGTCGAGTAACGGACGTTCTGTTTTTTTCGCTAAGTGTTAATGGGAGGTGGCCGTGTTCAGAGCCGAAACCAATTTGTACTATTGTGAGCTAGTTAAATTTAATTATTGTTTTAAATTGGTGAATACGTTTTTAATCGCGTGTTGAGTATTGAAGAAGCACTTTCTACGCAATCTCGATCGATATTAAAGTGAAACGCCCAAGAAAGTAGACGCCAGCAGGGAGGACGCGAAATACGAATACACATGTGCTGATAGATCATGCATACCATTGGGATTCGAATGTGACGGAGAAGAATATTAGAATTCCTCGAATACATTGCGAGCTACGAGCCGGCGGCTTCTGGCGGATGCAACGGGGCCCCAATCGCAGGTTAACCCATTAAGTCATTCAGAAGAAAAGATACCTCTTTTATTGTATATTTGAATTGCATTATTCACGTAAAGGGAAAAGTGTTGTAAGATTGCTGTAATTGTGGTAAGATTGTGAACTAAAACGGATTTGACACTAAATTCTCGAGTGATAATTGTAGTAGCGTAGTAACTATTGTGTGCGCGGCTCAGGCGGTGGGACGCGCGGGAAAGTTAATGCGGGAATTAGTAGTTCTTTCCAGATCGCCAGCGCCCGTGGTTGTGGTGGAGAACCAGGTGATTAGCCCTGCGATCGTATCAGTGCAAACCGAGAATAGAGGAAGGTGAGTGAAGATTTGGCCCTAATTCCAAGGTTGAGGTAGTGTGTTAGGAGCGCATTTAGCGAAAAACTACGCGCGCGATCCAGTCAAACGTACATGTCCCCACCAGCCGATCGTAAGTGGATCCTCCGAGCCGTTTTCTCGTTTGACGGCTTCTTGGGGGCCCAGGACAAACGAGTGGCGCTCCCTACACCCGTCTCCGGACGAGCTTGCCGGAACCGCAGGCCTCCTCGGAGGAACGCAGCGCCTACATCTTGTAGGTTGTACTGGATGGTTATATTGGCGGCGGAATCGAATTGTAACAATGCAAATGGAAACTGTTGCATTTGTCGAAAGTGAAAAGGTGCGGAAGGAACAGGACCCAACTCTATTGAAATTCGATCACGTTACACCGTACGGCAGTGGTAATTGGGAAAAAAAGTTGCGGAATTCAAGAGCTCCGAGTGAGTGGCTAGTCGGTTTTTGGATGGTGAAGGCTTGAGAAGCGGGAGTCCGGTTGAGACGAAAGTTAAGTAATAACGAAATTTCGTAAGGGATTGAAAATTGCTAAGACGGGAAAATTGAAAGTTTTATGGGCCGCTCGCAATGGAAGAAAGTCGGGTTGAGAAAAAATGAAATGAATTTTAACGACAATGTACTAAAAATCTACCGCCAACATTGTAGTGAAAATATAATATCCGAAACTCGAAACGATAAAAAAGTGCAAATGGAAAAGTATACTCATATTAGCTTTTCTAAAGATAATCGTCGTTATTATTATAATTGGATTATTGGGAAATAAACGACAAGTTTATTTGTTTCAAATGAAAAATTATTTTTGAAATACAAGTCCAGTGAACGGGCTCCTTAGCGAGGAAAATACACTGAAATGCTTTTGAATTCGAATGATTGTAAGTTTAAATTGATGCTAAGTGGATGCATAGTGAGCAATTTATTAAAAAAGAGGACGAATAAATCAAATGTTCGGTGCAAAGTCATAATAATAGTCAAACAACCGAGTCTCGGAATTCTTAAACTATAAAAAAGAGAAAAGGAAAAGTGAATCAATATTAGTTTTTTTATAGTCCATCGCCGTAATTATTACTACTTAATCATTGGAAACAAAGGAAGACAAGGTTTTTTTTTCAAAGGAAAAATCATTACCGAAATACTGGCGCAGTGAGCAAGAATAGACGTTAAATTGTTATTTTTGAATAAGAGTGAGTTTGAGGTGCTGGAAATCGGATTAATGGCCGTTTAGATTAACTCCGCCGTAGACGATCCAAATCCCATTGAAGAAAGGAGGAGGGAACCCTTTGTTTCCCCGACCCATAGCTTCTATGATTCCTCCTCCCAAAACTCCCAATAAAAAGGAAGTAAATGCTCTCGGGGTCGCACATTGGGTTTACTGGTTCCCCAATAATGTGACATTAAATGCCGAGAAATGCTAATAATTACAAAAATATCTTCAGATCTGCTATTAAATCCAACATACACTCTTTTGCGGGGACAAGAGAGTGAAGGCGACTCTTCCGCGCATGATAACGTAATCGAAGTAATAACCATGCCGCCGGAATGGTGGTTGGGCGACGGGCTAGCTCCCCATCCCTGGAAAACCCTAAAACGTTTCAAAAACTGCAGATGGGGCTCGGAATGGATTGAACTCACGCCAACGACGTCACAATCAGAAAAAGGACTATGCCATTGGATCCTGCAATGTCAGAACACTCAATTACCCTAGCGCTATTATGGACATTTTACAATAGACCAGTCAATATCAATTAAAAATACTGGTAATCCAGGAAACGAACTGGAGTGCAAATGATGTTCAAGACATGAGAGCGTACACAATATTCAAAAGTGGAGAGCCTACTTGAAAACGAGAATTCGGAGTGGCCTTTATTGTAGATAGGAAGTTCAAATCGCACGTTATTGATTTTGAGGCAATAAATGAACGGTTGTGTCCGATCCGTATAAAAGCGAAATTCTTTAAAATCTGGTTGATTAATGTTCACACCCCGACCGAAGAAAAGGACGAAGAAACGAAGGAAACGATCTACAATCATCTGGAAAGACTGGTCGACTCATTGCCCACAAATGACACATAAATAATTCTGGGAGATTTCAACGCTAAGGTTGGCAATGAGCTATCTCATCTGAGAACGACTGGAGGATATAGCCTCCACCATGAAACAAAAGACAATGGCCAGCACCTGATTGACTTTGCATGTAGCAGAAATCTAGTCATACGTTCGACTTGCTTCCCACATCCAAGCACTCATAAAATAACCTGGGTATCACCGGACGGCAATACACAGAACCAGATCGATCATGTTCTGATCCAACAACGTTGGGCTTTGAGCATACTTGACGTCCATACATACCGAGGAGCGAATTGTAACTCAGATCTTTACTTGATCAAATTAACCTATCGATGTCATATGTCGAAGGCATATTCGACGAAGACCAGTCCGCTACAAAAATTTGACATCGAAAGGCTCCAAACGGCGTCTGTGGCCGAAAATTTCACGCAGACCCTCGGCAACCAGCTGGCTCCCATCTTATCAGACGCATTGTTAAAGACAAGTAATGAGCTTTGGATGGAAGTGAAAGCGACTATTAAGACCGCGGCAGGACAGACGATCGAACATCAAGCCCAGCGCAAAAGGAATGGTTGGTTCGATGATGAAAGCCCAAGTGAATCAGGCATGCAAAGGTTAAGTAGGTAGGAAAACCAGGACGAAGAGAGAATACTATGAAAATCTCAGAAGAACAGCAAATAAGATAATTAGAACTAAGAAAAGAAAATACTGTGACGAACAATTGAGAAGTATAGACGTCAGTTTAGCGAGCAACAACACAAAACAAGCATACAAAGTAGAGTAAAGCCTGAAACATGGTTATCAGCCCAAAACCACGCCCTGTTGTGATGACATCGGCAATATAATCGCTGATGAAACGAAGATTAAGGAAAGATGGACATCATATTTCCAAAACCTCCTTAATCCACCACAGAACATCGGAGTCTATAGATGTTTGCAGAGAGCTTCCATTGGCCCCACCAACTCTGGATGAAGTTTGTTCCATCATCAAAGCCCAAAAGAATAATAATGCGCCGGGCCTCGATGGGATTCCAGTAGAGCTCATCCAATATGGTGGCAGCAGTGTTCATAACGCTTTTCACAAAGTCATCCAGCGAATTTGGAAAGAAGAACACATGCCGAAAGAGTGGAGCAAATCAATTATATTCCCTATCCACAAAAAAGGTGACAAGCTACAGTGCGAAAATTATAGAGACATATCACTACTTTGTACGGCGGACATAATAATTTCAAAGATCTTAGAAAACAAAATTGGATAATTTGCCAACAGTATGATTGAGGAGTATTAAGGTAGCTTAAATGTAGGTGGATGCACAAAAGACCAATTGTTCACAGTCAAGCAGGTACTTGGAAAATGCTGGGAGTTCAACGCAGACGTACAACAAATTTTCGTTGATTTTAAGCAAACATACAGCAGTATTGATCGTAACGTACTGTACGAAATAATGCTTTGCTTTGACATCCCAGCTAAACTAGTCCGTCTTACCAAACTGAAAATGATGTTGACGATCTCCCAGGTTCGCATCAATAACCAATTCACGGATGCCTTTGACACAAATATCGGAATAAAGCAGGTAGATGGGCTGGCCCCATTGCAATTCAATTTGGCTCTAGAGTACGTCATGAGAAAGCTATCTGTCGATACATGAGGTACATTACAAGTTGAGCTAAGTATGTAGTAGCCTATGCGGACGACATAAACATTTTGTCACGGTCATTAGCAACCGCCAAAGAACTCTTCCGGAAATTAAACAGCGAAGCAAAACTAGTAGGGCTACAAATCAATCAGAATAAAACAAAGCTCATGACGCAGTCGAGGCGCCAAAATAAGGAGAGCCAGTAACGAAAGAGACGAAATAAGTCGAAAAATATAGCTCGCAAATAAAATATTTTATTCAATTTTGACGACCTTGAAGACCAGCTGCATACACGGGAAAACAAATCTCCAAATATACAAATCTGTGATAAGACCTGTGTTATGCTATGGGTGTGAAACATGGACCCTAACCCAAGCATCCACAAATATATTGAACGCATTTGAGCGACGGGTGCTGAGCCGAATAATCGGAGCGAAGCTAGACGGGAACCAATGGCGAATTCGATACAACCATGAGTTGTATGAAATTTTTGACGAACAGGAGGTCTCAAGGATTGTATGACTTCGAAAGCTGCAATGGGCTGGCCACATGAATGGTATGAAGAACACCGATACCCAAAAAGGTATTCGTTGTGAGACCTGAAGGCCGAAGATCAGTGTGGAGACCGAGGAAACGCTGGTCTGACTTGGTCGACGAAGACAATTCATCGCTGCTCGGATTTCGAAACTAAAGGACGTGGTCAATGGACGGAGACAGTTGGAAGCGCTATTTGCAGAAAGTGAAGGCGCGAGAGGGGCTATAGTGCTAAGATGAAGAAGGAGAAGTTTTAATTCTTCCTTTTCTTTCTGGCTCCTCTCCATGTTTCCTTAGCTTTAACTATTTCTTCAATCTCTTTTTCCTAGAAAAGCCGTCGGGCCTTGCTTTGTTATATGACACAGCACAACAAAGCAAAGCCCGACGGCTTTTCAAGAAAAAAGAAATTTTGCCTGCGAGTTTCAAATAAACAAAATAATTGGCTTTTTCAGTTTTGGCCACTGATAAAATTTTCAATTTACCTTTTCCTTTGCTTTTATCCCTTTCGAATCGTATTTTCAAAAGTTTGTTGCCCGTCATTGGTGGCGATGGATATGATACTTTTATTTGAAGGCTGAAGCCAACAGGCTCCTCCATCTTGTTGCTTTTGCAGAAACATCCGAGGCAAGATTCATCAAACTTTTTCACAAATTAAACCTCAGATATTCGATAAATTGCTCGAACAATTCGCCGATGTGATAAGTTTTTCTAATTTGAAAAATTAATTTTCAACTGACTTTTTAAAAAAGTTATTGAATTTTTAAAACCGCATCTGTACGCAACGAGTGCTAGATGTAAAATCATCAACCCACCCCTGGTTGCACTGATGAAACGATTTGTTGATTGTTAGGGGGTTTGTGGGTTAATTTTGCTCAATAACTACAAAATCCTTGATACGTGTCAGGATGATCAGAGGAGAATAATGGCTACCAAATGAGTTAATATCAAATAAACGATTCCTTTACGTTTAATCATTACTTTTATTAATCATAAACGATCTTAACATGACGACGGACCACGACCAACTCCCGACTCCGAACAAAATGTCTCCCTCCCAGTTCACAATGGTACACACATATTGGTTGGTATTGGTAGTGGTGCAACTCGCACAGGAGTGTCACGTAAGATGGGTGACAGCTCGACTAATCCTGAATTGAGCTCACCCCGAGCACTGTGTCGGCATCTGCCGTCTCATCCAGTTCAGGGCATGTGTTGCACCATAGCCTTAACTTGTCACTTGAATAAACCGATGAGAACCTCGACGGTTGATCACCCCTCGGAAATGCTTTCACCACATACCTGTCAAATCGTAAGGCTCTTGAAACGGTAGGGTCCACGGTACCTTAGCGCCAATTTTCGCGATTCCCCAGTGGATGCTGGAGTATTTTCCATCAATACTAAATCGCAAGGCTGGTACGTCCGAGGTAGTTTGTGTCACTCATCAAATCAAATTTTCCATTTGTTCCGCTCGGTCGTTTTTGTTCGATCGGTATCGAGTTGATTAATTCCTTTCGCTGAATCGATGGGTCGTCATTGAGAACCAGCAACAATTGATTGTGGATCGGGTCCCTCATAGGAAAGTCGAAAACGATTTCATTCGGGCTGAACTTGGTGGTTGAACTTTTCATCGATTCATGCTCCATTACATGTCCCTCAACGTTTGGTCCCATTTGAGTCGATCGGTCGTTGATGTTCGGAGGAAGTTGAGTATTGCACACGGCGAAAGGACGGCAACCTTCACGTGTTCGATGTGATTGTTACGGCAATACGATTTGAACTTCTTTGATGTATAGGCAGTCCCATGATCGGTGACGATCCGGTTGGGTAGTCCCAGGAATGATGTCAATTCGTTCAGCATTTGAATTACCGGTGTTGACTTGGTCGATCGAACGGCCTTCAGCACGACATACTTGCTGGAATGGTCGGAGGCTGCGATGATGCAATATATGTTTTTCCCTTTGTGCTGCACGGGAATGGCCTAAGATGGACCAGCAGGCAGAAAGGTATCGGATTCACGTCGTTCACATGTAGTTGTCCTTCGGCTTTTCCGGCAGCAGTTTTGTTAAAGGAACACTGCAAACACGAACTGATATAGGATTTTACATAGTTTCACATCCTTGCGAATCAGAAATACTGTTGTATGCGTCGCAGGGTCTTTTCCACTCCAAGGTGGCCCATATCATCGTGATAGAGCTTCACGCTTCGCCAACGGATAGCGTACGGTACGGCGAACTTCCTGTTGTCTCCTTCGATGTGATAAAGGCGTCCTGCCTTCAATCGGTACTCTGTGGTCAGCTGTTTTCGCTGCGGTGATACTCGGATCTTTTACAGTACGTCTACGATTTGCTTTAAATCGGCATCGGCGGTTTGCATCGCGGCAACCTAGTCATCGGTTGACACATCGATTAGCATGATATCGCTAACGGTGACATTCCCAGTTACGTGCTGGGCGGTATCCGCGTTTTGTGTGTTTGGTTTGTCGGCTTCGGGTGCTTCGGATTGCTCGGCGTCGGTTGCCTAGTGCCTGTCATTGCAGTTATCGTGCCTAGTATGCGCGGCCTCGATTTGCATGATGGTTTCGGTGACATTAGTGGCACATGTCGGGTTCTGGACGGGTGCTCGGCTAAGTGCATCTACGTATGGCATAGCGTTGCCCGGACGATCCACAATCTCGTAATCGTTCTCTTATAGTCGCAATAGCCATCTGGGTTTACGCGGGTTTAGTGGCTTCGTCGCTTTTAAGGTGCTTACAGCAGTCGGTAATTATGCGGAATCGTTTTCCCAACAAATACAGGCGAAAACTATCGAGAGCTTCGATGATGGCCAGTGTCTCTAGTTCATAGCTGTGGTACTTCTGTTCGGCATCGTTTCAGATTCGGCTGAAGAAGGACTTCGGCTTCCAGGTTCCGGTATCGGATTCCTGCATGAGGATTGCAGCGAATCTTTTGGAGCTTGCGTCAGTGTGCAGCTCGTGGTTTCGGTTGGGATCGTCGAACGTGAGCACCGGTTCATCGCATAATAAGCGTTTTCCTTGCTCGATGTCCCAAGAGAAAGTCGGGTTTTCTCTCGTTTTTAGGAGTTTTGATAGCGGTCGAGCAACCATTGGATAGTTCCGTATAAACTTGCGGAAAAAGCCCGTTAGACCGAGAAATTTCTGGACATCGGTCACGTTAGTCGGTGTCGCGTATAATTCAATGGCGGATGATGCACACATATTGGTTGGTATTGATACACAGGAGTGTCGCGTATGATCGGTGACATACGCTTATGATTGACTTTGATTCGTCTTCCAGATCGCGATGCATTTTTTCGCACATGCACGGTATTAGGTGCTTCAACCAGTCAAAAGTGAGATAGATATGGTTGGAAGGACAAAGGCAGATAAAAATAGGATTATACGTTACAGCCTACATAGCGTGTTTACACATCACCACATAATTTAAATTACGCATGACGTGAGGTACTTTTGAAAACATATTACACGTTGACTGGTTAATATGATCCCGACTCAAACTCTACTCGACTGCGCATTGATTCATTCATTCTGTTGATCCTAAGCAAATTTCGATCATAGTTCTATCCTATTTGTTTATTCAAATCAAACAGTGCCTGCGAGCATTTTAAGTTTCCAGCTGGGACTTTTATATTCAGGGGACATTATGGAATATCCAGAACTTTTTTAAACGTTTTTGGCAGAAACTCTGCTGCTAATTTAACCTGCAATAATGAAGAGCAAAACTAAAATAGTCATAAGCATATATTTCTTGTTAGTTCATTAATCAATTCTCGCTAATACTGATCATTTCTTACATACTTCTGCGCTGTATCGTAAGAGCAGGAAGTACTTCCTTCATACTTTTCAATGTTCTTCCGTTGATTTCTACCACGCTCCAATTCACGTTGTTCTATTACACATTGAAATTAATCGGAATTTCTTATGTATCCAACGAGAGTACTTCATCGCATGAAAAAAGACTTCGTGCGTTTAACGTTGGTGCTATAATCATTATCCAAAATATAAATAACGAAGGTACCTCACCGTCGCGTCGGCCTAACCTCAGAGCCTGCACTACGCTCGCATAAATAAGTCGGATTAACTACTCTAATCCTACATTAGAGCGATTGTGGACCAACAACCAGCAGACTCACGCTTCATTCTGGGATCTGGTGGTCCCTGGTCCTCCGTCTCCAGCTTGCGGGAACAGTTCTTTATACGTCTTCGATATCTCAACTGAAAAGAACCATTAAATAAACACAAATATCTTTTATGTTTAGATAACTCCCAAGGAGACGATACAGAGGCCGATTCCCATTCAAGTATTCTGAATTCTGATCTCTTCCTCGCCGTGATTTGTTTTTTCAATTTTTTCCTTATTTCGTTATTTTCTTACTCTGACACTGTGTACGGGTAATTGAAAAATTTTCCAAGTGACTGAATCGAAAGTGAAGGTTTTGAAGAGTCTCCATAAAGAGGATTCAAATGAAATTGATATCGTCGAAGATAGGACGTTTCATGTATTGATAATGCGAATGGGGCCGTTGAGGCAGATGTATGTCTGCGGTGCTTCGGAGAAAAGTTGAGCGCATCATTCTGAAGAGCTTTTAATATGCGGAACATTTTCCAATGAAAATTTCGTAATTTCTTCCTACCCAAACACATTCACAGGATTCTGTCTCTCTACCTTAACCATCCTTAGAAATAAAGTTGGAACATTGGAGCGTATGCGGGAGATCATCATAAGTCAATTCAGTTATCCGAAAACAAATCGAAAAGTCTTTAAATTTTAATCGAGAAAGACTGGAGCAGATACTCGTAGATATTATCCATGTGGGGTGTGTATCCTGTACTGTAACATATACGCTTCAAGTCTTTGCTTCACATGGAGGGAGTCCGTCGCAGAAATATGGAACAGGAGGAAATCGTTTGCCGCTTCATGCGATTAGGATTCAGATAATGTTTAATAAATGAGCCTGAAGGTAAATTGCCTCACTAATGGTTTGTCTTTAAGCTTTCAATTTAATATTCGTATCATGTCCTTCGTGAATCCGCAGTGCACAATGTGGTATCCGACTATTTAATTGAAAATAAAAAGGCTTCCCCATTTAAGGCAAGGAGGAAGTTAATACTATGTTATGCGGTTAAAGAGGTTACTTGAATTATAAGAATATTTTTTTATTGTTATATCATAGAATGAATACGAAGATAATGAAGGGAGCTTTAATATTACAATTTTATCAAATAATTTAAGGGATAATTGGGTGTTTTACGTATTTAAATAGCTTCATTTTTAAGGTTTTCTTCGCAAGCAGTTAAAAATGCGTAGATAATAACGTATTATCCAAGAAAAATTCAATGATTCCAAAATCAATTATTTTAATGAGATCAGGTAAAAATTCCATTTAAAATAAGCAACTGTTTTCAGATTGTATGATCAATTTTTAAGTATTGCCAAAGATATAAGTACCTCTCTGAGGCACGATAGTCTTTCCAATGCCTAATAACAGCAAAAGTTTGGGTTGCAGCTCAATCAGAGTTGATCGGGAAAATTGATGAAGAGACGAGGAGGAGCCAACGAAGGTTCAGATTCCATTGGAGGAGGGCTTCCAGGCAGCAAAAAAGCAGCCAAAAATGCTTCCTCTGGAATATGCCAAGACAAAAAGCACATTCGGAAAACATAGAATCCTCAGATGCGGCTCGGGAGAAGAAGAAGAGGAAGCAGCGCAAAATTATTGGGCAGGCAAGACTGGTAAAAGCCACCGACGGTAGATCGTATATGGATGTTCTGCAAGAGATTAGGTATATACAAACTGCCATGAAATCCGTACGGCCGACTCGTTTGGGTGAGCTGTTACTAACAAAAATCCATTCTGTGATGAAGTCAAAAAAGTCCTTGAAGAGAAGGCCACCGTAGCCTTACTTGATCCTAGGGCTGCTCTCGAAATAAGAGATATTGACCGTGTTACAGGCTTGTCCGAGGTAGAAGATGCCTTAAAGCGAGATTTTCCAAGCCTGAGCTGTGCAAAAATAAGGCTGTCCAATTTTAATAATAGAGGTTAGCGCAAGACCATTTTTGAGACCTCAGAAAAATATGCTGAACATATGATAGAAGAGGGGAAAATCAGAATCGGTTGGGTTATTTTTAGATAAGGCGAAGAGCAAACCCTCAGGTGTCTCGTATACGGGCATATTGGAAAGGGATTTCATGGGTTCAACAAGAGCTCCCTATGCTATAATTGCGGTAAAACAAGGCATAAAAAGAAGGAGTGCACAGGAGAAGCACACCGCTTCCTCTACCCAGGTGCTGACCCAAAACCAGATGATTTGAAACATGTGCCAGGCACAGGCAGGGTTTTTCAGGAAGTGCTAACCAAAGCCAAAGTACTTCTGCAATGAACCGTATCTGCTCAATTCAAGCAGTTTTTTTTTGTGGTAGGGAGGTGAATGCTATTTATGCACAGAGTGTGGGACTCCCAGCGACTGGACTACCCACTAAACACCTCCCTTGTCAACCTGAGAACCCAGCCTGGAACCGCTTGACACATTACTTCGGGCCAGGTCTCGTTTTGTTACGCCGTGGGGCGCCTTCAAGCTGGGAGTCCCTTTCCTAGCGGGAGGGGAGACCGATCCAAGCATCACCACAACTATATTATCCGGGGTGAGATCTTCCGTCTCCATGTAGTCCCTTCGCAGCCTGACCCATTTTGTACACGCAAAAAATGTGTGACAGGCATTGTCCTCCTCTCCTGGGCAAAACCGACAATCGAGGGACCGTGACTTACCGATCTTGTGCAGGTAAGACTGAAATCACCCATGCCCGCTTAAAAGCTGGGTCACATAGAAGTCAGTCTCACCATGCCTTCGATTTAGCCACGGTCTCACATCCGGAACGAGGCGCGCAGTCCACCTTCTCTTCGTACAGTAGCACTGACCCTACAGCACTCATCAAGAGGCGTCTTCTTGATGGGCTGGGTCCCCCTACGTTGGCCATAAGTCGACTCAGAGCCGATATTCCCGAAGAAGCCTTTTCAGCCGTTGCCCCGATTTGCTCAGAGAAACTCATCTTCGAGTCGATCTGTAGCCCCCGCTACTTCACCGCTGGTTTCGATTTGATTCGTAAGTCACCAATACTGATCATCCTTATTCTAGGGATTCTCTTTTTTGTCAAGATGACCACTACGGTTTCTCCAGTGCTAAACTGAGCCTGTGAGCAGTCATCCAGTCCTTCACTTGGCGCATTAGCATACCTAGCCTAAGTTGCGCTTATTCCACGGTGCGTCCAGCGACCAGAGCTGCAACATCATCCGCACAACCGACAAAGCGCGACTCATCTGGCATCTCAAGTCTCAGTAGCCCGTCGTAAGACACGTTCCACAGGTCCGGATCAAGGATAGATCTCTGGGCAGCACCCGGTGTAATTTCCATCCTTCGTTGGCCCTGTGTCGTGTCGTAGAGCAGGCTTCGGTCCTTCAGATAGTTCCTCAAAAGCCGCATTAGAAATTCTGGGACTTGAAAAGAGTTTTCCAGCGTATCCAGAATATCCACCCATCTAGCGGAGTTGAAGGCGTTGCTGGCGTCGAGCGTCACCAACAAGACGATCCGTCGCTTGGTGCGACCATATACCTCTGCCTTTTGGACCACGTTCACCACGTCTGCAATCGCATCAATGGTAGAATGTCCTGCTCTAAAGCCGTACTGCCGAGGAGATAGGTCCCCAGCAGCACGAATCGCGTCAATGAGTCTTCCCTTGATGAGTTTCTCTAGCAGTTTCCCAGCCGTGTCTAGCATGCATAACGGGCGGTATGCAGACGGCGGTTCGGGATTTCTCTTTCCCGTGCTGATCAGCACGAGCCTCGCGACCTTCCATTGTACCGGGGAAACCCCGTCCCGTAGGCAAGCGTTTAATGTGCTGAGCAGCAAGTCAGGACAATGGTGATAGACGAGCCGCAACACCTCAGCCAGAACACCATCTGGACCTGGGGCCTTCCTCGCTTTCAATGAGAGGACTGCCTCCTCCAGTTGTAGCTGTGTGAAGAGTGGGCACTCGACTGCTGCTGCTCATAGTAGAGTTCACCACGTCTTGAGCTGCCAGTTCTTCCGTCCCCTCCGAAGCTCCCTGCAGCGGCTCACCTGCTGTGAGCACCTTGACGAACGTCTCGATGTCCATTCTTCCGATGTTCCATCCAGTCGCAGAAGGCCGGGAGCACGGACATCGGGAGACAGCATCACTTATTTCAAGCAGAATGCACTGATGATCACTGGCTGAGTAGTCCCCTAATACTTTCCAATTGTGTATCTTCCGTACTAAGGACTCCGAGGCGAATGTCACGTTCGGAATGGTTCCCTCACAGCCAATACGACGGAAAGTCGGCGTATTACCGGAGTTTTGTACCACGAGGGCCGTCCTGGCTGCCATTTCCAGGATTCGTTTTCCCCGCGGATTCGTCTGAGGCATGCCCCATTCGATTGCTTTAGCGTTAAAGTCGCCTCCAACGAGCACTTTGCCCTCTGAGTTCGAGACAGCGCCCTCCAAAGCATTAAGCTTGGCTTGGAAAGATGATATCGATTCGTTCGGCGTTAGGTACATACTAAAGAAGATGGTCCCTGAGCACTGAACCCACATGAACTCACTCGTTGCTTTTCGTGCTGTAATCTCCTCGTTGGCTTCTGGATTTTTCGTTGCAATGTCGGGATTGGTGACCCTTGCATCGGTCGCTTCGGTAACGATCGTAGCAGTGACCATCGAATTTTTGGTGCTCTTTATATTATCTTCCACCGCTCGAACAGCTGGAGCGTCCTGCAGAGTTTCCTGCTTTTCCTTAATAGGACACTCTGGCGTTCGCATCATTTTTTTGCTGCGCCCGAATGCCGCAGGGATCTCAGTCTGAACCAGACTATCTGCCATTCTCCGTTTTTCGTCTGCCTTCATTGTCATTGTAATATTCTTCGTTTTTGTCGTGGTTAGTACCGCTTTCGATGTATTGTTAACATCGAGGCTGCGACCGCTGGTTGCGTCCTCGTTGTTATGATTTTTTGTTACTTTTTTTGGATGTTTATGGTCTTTTGATTTTGTTTGCTCCAGTTTTGTTGGGTCCCCCGTCGGAGCCGCTATCTCCGTTCGTTTATGTAGTCGCCTTTTTGGTCACATGGTTATCTTTGCAGAGCAGGGAGGCCATGCGGGGGTTGGCACAAGCCCTTATGGGGACAAGTGCTCAGAGCCAAACCAGCGCTAATCGGGAGTCCGTCTCAACCGAACCTACACCACCAAGCCAATGGTGCGAACATCGAACGTACTCCGAGGCCTGCCAAAGTTTTACCGGGACGGAGACGGTATGATAGTTGAATTGGAGCCATTCACACACGAGTTTCACCTCGGCGCTACTGTGCAAAGCAACTAGGTCCAAACCATCACATCCGCCAGCGTAAAGCGTCAATTCCAGTTCGTTGTCCAAAGCGTAGTCCAGATCCAATCAGAGTCGTTACCTGTCATCCCAGGAGGGAACCTCACGGCGCCCCCATATCCTCGGGTCCGTGGTGGCGGTGCTCCGCAAAGAATGCTAGCCTCCAAGAGTTCTCTTGCCGACCGGCATTCCCCTTGCGGGAATTTCGTCGGGTACGTGGGGGCGGAAACTCCTAAATAATGCTAGCCTCCAAGAGTGCTCTTGTCAACCGGCATTCCCCCTGCGGGGTGTCGACCGGCATTCACCCTGCGGGGTGTCGACCGGCATTCCCCCTGCGGGGGGATTGCGAGAAAGTTAAGCTGACTTGCTACCGTTCAGCGAGCAACGCCACAAGCGAAATATCCTGAAGAATCTGGTACTGCCGTCATATGGGTTCAAAACAGCACCCACTGCTAAGTGGAGGGCCAGGCGTATAGAGATGCAGAAAAAAAATGAAAGAAAGTAAATTCCCTTTAATTCTACTATTTTTATTTCAAATTCAGTAAACAATTGTTTCGTTCTCCACTTGAGAACTTCCTCACTACTGCTATTCCCTAAACTACAAGTGTCCTAATATTTACACTAAACTCTTTAAACTATTAAAATGAATATCTTATTACACCTAACATGTCTCTAATCCCTCAAAGTTATTTGCTTTATTGTGAAAAAATTGTTACAAATTTATTATTCAAGGTACTGTCCATCGCTAGCTATAACTTTTTCTAGTTTTTCTGGCAATTCACCAATCCCCTCTCTGAAAAATTCGTCCGGCTTCTCCGCTATCTACGAATCGATCCAATTTTTGACTTCTTCATAACAGGAGAAGTGCTGGTCAGCCAGGCCATGTTGCACTGATCGGAAGACATAGCAATCGGCTGGCGCAAGGTCTGGACTATACGGCGGGTGGGGTAGGACATACCATTAGAGCGTTTCAAGGTAGGTTTCGACGACCTGTGCAACATGTGGCCGAGCATTGTCATGTTGCCAAATTACCTTGCCGTGCCTTTGTTCATATTCCATCCGTTTTTCGCGCAGTGCTCGGCTCAAACGGTAGGGTTCCCCTGTGATTGTTTCATTTGGTTGCAACAGCTCATAATAGATCACACCCAGCTGGTCCCACCAAATACACAGCATAACCTTCAGGCCATGAATATCCTGAACGGCCGTCGATGATGATGCATGGCTGGGGTATCCATACGCTGCCCGACGTTTTGGGTTATCGTAATGGACCCACTTTTCATCGCCAGTGACAATTCGATGCAAAAAACTTTTTCTTTTGTGCCGTTGAAGCAGTTGCTCACACGTGGAAAATCGGCGTTCGACGTCTCTTGGCTTCAATTCATACGGCACCCAATGGCCTACCTTCCGGATTGTTCCCATTGCTTTTAGACGATTGGAAATGGTTTGTTGAGCGGCGCCAAGTGATTATGCAAGTTTTTCTTGCGCTTGGGATGGATCTTGGTCGAGCAATGTCCCCAATTTTTTGGTTGTCCGGCCCGTTCATCGTTCTCCAAGTCAAAATTGCCACTTTTGCACCGTGCAAACCACTTCTGGCACGTACGCTCAGCTAGAGCATGCACACCATACACTTCCACCAAAACACGATGACTTTCGGCAGCCTTTTTCTTCATATTGAAGTAATGAAGAAGTACTCCCCACAAAAACGCTTTCTTCGCCAAAAAATTCGACATTTTCAGGGTAAAAAAAAGTATTGTTGTTTACGCTTCAGCTAAATGACACATACTGATTCTGAAACTATATGACAGTAGCTTTCCAACACAAATTTGGAAAGGTGAATCACTGGAACAAAACCAAGTTACGCCATCTGTTAGAAAACCGCACGAATTAACCGGTACTACTATTACTTGATTACATTCATTATTTTGTAAGCTTGAATAGCCAGGTGTATCCGTTACCTGAGTCGCCGTTCCAAATGTCGATTGAATATTCCAAACTTTCTGCTACATCAAGCTTCCACCCGTTTGTAATCGTTTTCAGCATGCTCACGTTGTCCGCAGTGATGTCATGTTTTTCAAGGACTATATGCTCCGCCACTTTTGATTTGAAGTTTTTTGCATCCTGCTTTTTGTTTTCTGTTGAGTGCTTCCCTTAAGTGTTCGTTCTATCTGACACCTAGTGATCTTATCGTTTGTCCAATATAACATTCATTACATTTCGTACACGATACCTTGTAGACTCCGCTCCGCTCCATTTTGGGTATGGAGTCCTTGGTTGATCCTAGCAAGTTCTGCAGTTTTATAGCCCAGCTCGTATAAACTAGGTCGATGTCTACGTTCTTCATAGCCTTCTTCATTGTTTCTGTCCTTGAGTCAAAAGTTACAACCAACGTCTACCGTTGCTTGACTTCTGCATTTAGCATTGTCAACTTTCTGTTGTCCTTTGTTCGTTTGGCTATGAATTTGGTGATTTCATTCCACTCGGCTAACTTATAAATGAGAGAGGTTTCTTTTTTCAGGCCTTCCTTATTCAATGGAAGCGTGAGCATTTTATTCATAAGCCAGCTAAATGTCGCCCATTTTTGCTGTTGGCAATGGTTTGAAGTGAAAGGAATTATCCGCATGGTGTCCGTTGGTTTGCGGTATATTTCGAATTCCAATTCATTAGCTCCTCTATATACCATCACGTCCAGGAATGGAAGCCGCCCCTCCAACTCCAGCTTGTTGGTGAAACTGATGTTGTTGTGCATCGAGTTGACCGCTGTGAGAGTTTGCTGGACCTGACCCTCTTTGATGATCGTGAAGATATCGTTTACATAACGCACCCATCGATGTGGCAGTTTATCTTCTTGTGCTACCTTCTCCTCCAAAAATGCCATAAAAACTTCGCTTTGAAACGGGGAAAGAGAGTTTCCCGTTGGAGCATCACGTGTTTGTTTAAAAAATTCTCCCCTGAAGGTGAAATAGCTTTCACCCATGCAGAGTCTAGCCAGTTTCAAATACATTTTGGCTCGTACTTTCCATTATTCTCCTGATCCTTGTATTAGAATCCACTCCTCAAGTAACGCAAGTGCTTCTTTGACCAGAATACTGCGAAAAAGTGCCTTGACGTCAAATGACACCATGGTATCGTCATCTTCCAAAGGTCCCCAGGCCAAAACCTTTGCAGTTAATTCTGCCGAATTCACTGCTGATCTGGTAACAAATTTTTTGTCCATGTTATTGAATTCCTTGACTAACCACTTCGCAATTTTCTGAGTGGGGGCGTTTTCCGCTGACACAATTTCACGCATTTCATGGCCTGGCTTGTGAAATTTCGGAAGTCCTATGATCCTTGGTAGCGATGGGTTGGTTACTTTTAAAAATTTCTTGAGGTCCTGAATCCATGGTTCATATTCCAAAAAAGGCAGTGGATGTTTTTTAAGACAAAGCGCTCCCAGAAATCTATAGTTCAGTGGAACAAGTAAAAGAGTGGATGCTACGATACAACGATGAATTGTATGAACTGTGTGACAAGCCGAATGTATCTGCTTGCTTCAAGTTATGCAAATTACAATGGGCGGACAGAGCACCAGGTAAACGTCCAGCAGGAACACCGAGGACACGATGGGAGGATACGATAGAAGCTGACAGCAGATCCTTGCTGGGAGTCATCAACTGGCGGACGAGGTTGAAAAACCGTGATGATTGGGAGGGGATTAATTCTGGAAGCCAGGACCGGTTTGGGCCGCCGCGATAAATATGATGGTGATACAAGACAAAAAATAACAACAAGATTTTGTGGGCTCTCTTCCTTGTTCATCCAGTATATGTTAAGGCTATCATTGATGAAACACAATTACAGTATATTTTATGTATACTGGTGCGAACTGCGAGCTTGATATGAAGTGTGTCCTATATACACATCCAGACTCCTGGAGAGAGAAAGAGAGATATCGCTGCATAACATTTATCTGCTACTACATGCATAGGGCTGATGCCTTGAGTATTTAGTTAGATTGATAAATTAATCAACTTTTAGTTCCACTGCAAGCCCCGGGCATAACTATGCTGACATAATTGCATACTAGCCAAAGTAATAAAAATGATTAAAATAAGCCCATTATAGAAGTTCTATAGGAACTTGTGTTCGCGTTGTTTCCTATACTAACGAAACACCTAAATTTTGGATAGTCGAAAATAGTATTCATTGAGCGCACAAACGTTGATCTTCATCGTTCGGAGTATAACGCCAGAAGAAATTATATACATAATAATTTAAGCTATACATATTAAAAAGTTGTTCGGCATCTTTGACGTAATTCACGGAAAGATGGCGCTTTGCTGCTTTCAGTTCCGCTACAATACTTCCTCTTCTAGATGTGTCAAATGTCGAATGTGGATCTCCGTTGCTTATTTTGATTCAGTCTCGCGTAAGTTTTCGTAATTGGAGGTCTTCGGCTTTCATAGTTGAAAAACGGTGATGGCGGCGGTTCTTCAATGTCTGGGTTTAAGATGTAGGCCGGTTTGAACCTGTCGATTGATATTTGCGATGTCTTACCGTCCATGAGGATTTTGAAGATTTTATCGGACGTTCGCTCAAGTACGCGAAACGGACCATCATACGGCTACTGCAAAAATATTTTGTCGCGTCAACTCGTACAAAGACGTAACTGCATGTTGCTAAGTCTTTGAAAATAAATATGCTGCTATGTCGATGGTGTTCGACAGGTGTTGGCCACAGCCGTCGCATGTCTTTCCAAAATTTAGATACAAATGCTGTCCGATCGCTCCTACTGTCCGTATCTTCAACCAAATCCCCTGGAATCCGGAGCGTGGTACCGTATATCATTTCCGCTGCAGTACAATTAATGTCCTCTGTGTAGGCAGACCAAAGGGCGAGAAGAACTGTAGGCAGAGCTTGAAGTCAGTTTTCGTCTTCATGACACATGAGTGCTGCCTTTAAAGATCAATGCCAGCGTCACACCATTCTATTTGATGAAGGATGATAAGCAGTCGTTCTGATGAATTTAAACCAATTATTGCGGTTAGCGAACGAAAAAGCATTGATTCGCATTGGCTACCGCGGTCTATTGTAACAAGCCTTGGTGTACCGAAATGTGAAACCCAATGATGGTAGGAATTCGTAGTGACTTTGTCGGCAGTGATTTCGGTAATTGGTACAGCTTTCGTCGATCGCGAGAAACGATCGATCATCATAAGAACATATTTAAAATTATTTACGACTGGCAATAGACCAACTAAATCGAGATGTATGTGGTCGAACCTTTTATCTGGCGCTGCAAACTTTAACATGAAAGTCCTGACGTGTCGGCTGGTTTTAGAGCGTTGGCACTGAATGCATGATTTTGCCCAGCTCGCAATATCCTTGTGCATTTTTTTGGCAGACGAATGTTTCTCGTAGTAAATGGCTGGTAACCTTTCCACAGAATCAAATGCTTGGCGTCGAAGTGATTGTGGTATATAGGGTCGATACCTGTTGATAAGTCACAGTACAATACGCTATATGAACCAAGCAAGGACATGATATCTTCGCCCAAATTGTTGCCACCGGTATACGCAGCAACAAACTTTCCATCGTCTGCGGAAGTTGCTTCTATCAAAGACGTGAAATTGCCACCATTTTGGCGAAGCGACCCAACGCTTTGGTTTGTTCAGGCGGAGGCACAATTTTTCATCAATAAAATAACGTCTGACAACGCTCGATATCCCCTGCAGCAAGTATCTGACACTATCCGTTCGCCTGCAGTCACGAACAAATATGGTACGCTCAAACGGCATCTTGTCGCCAGATTCTCCGAATCTAAGGAGCGACAGCTAAACCGGTTGCTCACAGGAGCAGACCTCGGCGGAAAACAACCGTCGCAACTACTTCGAGAAATGCATAATTTCGCACCTTTGGATTTGTCGGAGGACATCCTCAGATCATTGTGGATGAAACGACTACCAGTGAGCATCAGGTGCATTCTGGCTGCTAGCAAGCATTTCGAACTCTACAAACTCGCAAAAATAGCTGACTGCATAGTGGAAAGCAGTGTTTCGGCTTACGTATTGGCTACAGAGGCCACTCCACTACAGGCAGGCGCACCCGACACGTCGGAACTCAACAAACGGCTTAAAAACGTTAGCTTAATAACGTTGCCGTTCAGATGACAAAATCAACAAACAATTTCAACCCCTCTGCAAGAGGCGACCGCACTTCAACCAAGAACGAGGCTTGCTATTAGCATAAACGATTTGGCGTAAAAGCGAAGCGGTGCTCAGAGCCTTGCTCTTTTTCACGTAAATCAGCATCAGGGAAACTGAGAAAGTTGCTTTCCATCACCGGAGTGGTATACATAGATAAAATTCCGGAATTCAGGCTACACATAGCCGATCAGCAGTCACACTTAAATTTACTTATCGACTCCGGATCGTCCGTCTTGATTTTGCCTAAACGCTTCGCTCAACATCCAGAGCCGCAAATGCTATATTAACCATTATATGCCGCCAACAACACCACAATTACCACGTATGGTAAACGACCATTGAAGATACACTCAGGTTTCAAGCGTCTATTTGCGTGGAATTTTTGATCAATTTAAAAAACAGAACCCTATTAGATGACAATTCTATCTGCTCCAGCCCGGGACAAATCACTCCGGTTGATGTTTTCGAGGGTATCCACGACAAATGCAAAGGCAACCACAACGGCAACTATCATTCAGCCTACGACTCACGACACGTCCTCAATAGCAACAACAACAACAATACATACATCAGCACCAGCTAACCAAGTGGCACATTTCATCGAAGCAGCTGGACCACCAGTTTTTCACCGGCCACGACGTCTGACAGGCGAAAAACTGAAAGCAGCACGAGCAGAATTCGATCGCATGCTTAAAATGGGTATTTGCCGTAAATCGAGTAGTCCTTGGGCCAGTCCCATCCATATGGTGGCCAAAAAACCCGGGGGCTGGAGAGTTTGTGGCGATTATCGCAAACTTCACGCTCAGACAGTAACGGATCGATATCCAATTGTACATATCCACGACGTGGCTGGCCGGCTTCATGGTAAAACTATATTTTCGAAGTTGGATCTAGAACGGGCTTACCATCAGAGCCTGGTGTCCAAAGCTGACATAAAAAAGACAGCCGTTACAACACCATTTGGGTCGTTTGAATATTTGCTCATGCTTTTCAATCTTAGAAATGCCACACAAACTTTTCAACGGCACATGGACAACATCCTCTACGGACTGGAATTCATCTTCTGCTATATAGACGATATCATCATCATGTCAGACAATGCTGACCAACATCGAGAACACCTCAACATTGTCCGTGAACGACTTGAGCAACATAACTTGCACATTAACATTGATAAGTGTGCTTTTGGTCAAACGGAGATAGAGTATTTGGGCTACACAATCAACAAAAATGGTTCACAACCAACACAAGAGCGAATCGCTGCGCTGCTTAACTTCTAGCAACCTGAGACCATCGTCGAGCTGCGTCGATTTTTTGGGACCTGCAACTTCTACAGACGTTGTCTTAAACACTCAGCCCACTATCAGGAATCGTTGAACGCTTTCTTAAGCAACAGCAAGAGAAACGATAATCGCAAAGTTTCTTGGACACCACAAACGGAATCAGATTTCCAAATGTGCAAACGCGACCTTGCAACTGCAGCCTGTCTCGTCCATCTGGATCACAAGGCACAACTTCAACTTGTCACTGATGTATTTGACATTGCTATCAGAGGAGCCTTAGAGCAGCACGATGACGAACACTGGCATCCACTTGGTTTCTTCTCTCGTAAGCTGAGCCCAACGGAAGCTAGATACAGCGCGTATGATCGCGAACTACTAGCTATTTATGCCGCAATCAAGTTTTTTAGGTATATTCTGAAGAGTCGGCATTTTATTATCAAAACCAACCAAAAGTCTTTAATCCACGCATTCGCTCAAAGTCTCGAGAAAGCCAATCCGAGACAATTGACACAGTTGGACTTCATCTCTCAGTTTACGACGGAGATAGTCCACATCTCCGGCGCGGAGAATCTGGTAGCCAACGCCTTCTCCAGAATTAATACGATCAACATGCCATTCACCTTAGACCCAACTCAACTAGCCGAGGCTCAACAAGAAGACGACGAGCTTCGTGTGCTCCTAGACAACAGCAAAAACACGGGATTAAAACTACAAAAGCTGTCAATCGGTACTGTAACAGTTTATTGCGATACTTCAACGGGGTACATTCGTCCTTACGTCCCACCGGAACTTCGTCAATAGGCTTTTGCTTCAATTCACGGACTCACTCACCCGAGCGGCAAGGCCACCCTTCACCAACTGCACCAAAAGTACGTATGGCCCAGCATTCAGAAGGACACGATACGATGGATCCGCAACTGCATCTCCTGTCAACGCTCGAAAATCCAACGACACAACAGGAACCAGCCCATCTCAATAAACGTTCCGAACGAAAGATTCGATCATGTACACATCAACATCATCAATGTGCCATTGGTGAGCGGGTATCGATACTGTCTTACTATGGTAGACAGGTTTTCACGGTGGCCAGAAGCAGTCCCCATGCAAGACATGACTACCTTCACAGTCACCAACGGTTTTTAAAACACCTGGGTTAACCGTTTTGGAACTCCCAAAACGTTGACAACCGACCAAGGCACTCAATTTGAGGGCGCAGTTTTTCGAGGCATTACCAATCTGACCGGAACGGAACGAATTAGAACAACACTCTATCATCCTGCGTCCAATGGTGCGATTGAGCGATGGCTCCGAACCTTCAAATCAGCTCTTATGTGCAGTCAACCAACATCCTGGATAGAACTACTTCCAACGGTTCTACTAGGATTGCGAACGTGACTCAAGGAGGACTTGGGAGCTTCACCCGCCAAATTACTTTACGGCGAACAGCTACGTGTTCCGGGCGATTTTTTTACAAACGAGGACATGCCAGCTGATCCTACCTTTTTTGTCGAGAAATTTCGTGAGCATATGCTACTCCTTCGACCGACACCAAAAGTTTACCACATAAAAAAGCCTTTTTCAATACAAGAATCTCTACACTTGCACTCATGTCTTCCTGCGAGTCGATGTAGTCAGACAGCCATTAGAGCAACCCTACACAGGACCACACGAGGTGGTTTAACAAATCAACTATCACGTCTTTATTATCATAATAAAGGGACAAGATGCGACCGTCTCAACCGAATAGCTCAAACCAGCGTATACTACAAAAGATGACAACGAACAACATCATAGACATTCCCCTCAGAACGTACAGTCGGACGTCAAAGCCAACATCGACTTGACGTCAATTCTGGCAAGGGGGTGCTGTGGCGATCATAAAAACGATTTCTACCACTGAGTGGGGCTGACATCATCTCAAGGAAGTTTGACTTTACACATCTGGCAACCAATCAGCTAGCAACAAGAAGACTTTTCATCAGCTGCTCTTTTTGGCTTTTGGTCATGAAGCAGACAAGTTTAGTTTCAGTTAACGAAATGTGATATGTTTAGATTTTTGGAATAAATTGTTATTTACCACATTAAGTGAGTTTAACGATTGCATTGTGCACATCTTAATCCACGGGAATCAAGGCGGCTACAGAGGTCCACTACAGTTCGTTTTTTTACCGCCATCTCCCTGTGACTGACGCAACCACAAAGCACAAGCTTTCACTCGATTCGCTTCATTGCAGATGTATGTAATTAATTCGTTCCACTCTTACTGAGGCGGTACGGTTGATAGCGAAGTCTTGTGTGTGTATATGTTTTAATTCTTAATATGGATGCACACTTACTTCTGCTAATGTATAATATGACCGATATGCCCACAGATGGTTTGATTACAATTCGAAGCTCTTCGCATATGTTGCTATTCATAATACACAGAGATGAATGACGGGGCATGGGCCGAGTCATATTTGCACTGCTTTTCCCGTAACACACCTGTGGAAAGCCCACTTTATACAAAAATGAAAGTAGAAGAAGCAGTGTTGTCTTCGAAGAAAAGAAAGGCTCCAGGACTAGACCGAATTCCAACTGAGGTGCTGCAGATGGTTTACTAGTTCTGCCCTGACTTGCTGTTCAGTATGTTTAATGTATGGCTGCATGAAGGGATACTCGCAGAGTTCTGGAAGGTGGTGAGTCGAGGGTCAGCAAGGGTAAGAAGAATCTTACGCCAATCTCTGCACGCTGACCGCTATGTATGCTAGACACAACCGAGAAAGTACCTGAAAAACTTATCAAGACTCGCTAACCTGGTCTGCGCCCCTGAGGATCTATTTCTAAGGCAGTATGGCTTCAAAGCAGGTCGCTCTACTATTGACAAAATCCGAGGGGTCATAAGTGCGGCTCAGCGCACCAATTCTGCTCGCAGGATCGTTCTGCTATTCACTCTTGGCGCCAGAAACGCTTTCAATTTCACCAGATGGGTGGATATCATGAATACGCTGGAAAGTCTGTTTCAAGTAGCACAATGCCTTATGCGAATCTTGAGGGACTTTTGAGGAACCGCATTGTGCTCTATGAGACGAAGGAAGGGCGTCAAAGACACCCTCAAAGCTCTTTTCTTAATCCCGATTTGAAGAACATCTCGTATGACGGGCTACTGATGCGGAGAGTGAGAGACTGGATGATTGCTCATGGGTTCAGTCTAGCACTGGGGAAAACCAAAGAGGTCATACTGACTAAGAAAAGCATCTCCAGAGCAAGGACTATCAATATCGCGGAAACACTGGTCGGGTCGAAATCAGCAGTGAAATACCTGGTAGTACTGACAGACTCCAGAAGGAGTTTCTCCGTTAAAAATTGGAGCAACAGCCAATGAGGTGGTAGTAAGTGTAGCGGCACTTACTTGACTGATGGCCAAAATATAGGGAGAACTGTTTCATCAAGGAGACGACTCTTAATGAGCGCTGTAAAATCTGTCCTACTCTACGAGGCAGAACTATGGGGCAACGCTCTAAACAAGGAGTTGCATCGAAAGCCGTTGGCACAAGCGCAAAGATATAGAGCGCTGCGAATCGCATGCGCATACCGAACAGTCTTCGAGTTGGCGATATTGATGATTGCAGGTGCCATGCCCATAAGGCTCCTTGTTAGAGAGGAAAGGAACGCCTATCTGCGCAGAAGCGAGGGCGAGAGGTGGTCGCTAAGGAAGGGAAACAGCACTATCTCAGCGATTGGCAATAGTCCTGGGAGAGCGATACCAGATGAATCGCTCGCCTGATCTAGCTTAGCTCTGAGCGAGCATGGGTGTTTCCAGTCTTATCTGCACAAGATTGATAAGTCATGGTCTCCGGACTGCGTGTTTTGCAGAGGAATAGTGGAAGATGACCGTCATACATTTTTCACCTGCAAAAGATGGTTAAGGTTGGGCGGTGATCTCTGCAGCGAAATCGGGGAGACTGCAGCTGGAAAGGTGCTTACATCATTTGACAATTAGAACTGCACGGCACATTACGCTCGGGCAGTGCTGATGGTTACAAAAGGCGCAGTGGATCATCGGAGGCATCGAGAGTGGAAGGGTTTCTTTTCAAGTAATCCTTTCCCTCCCTCTTTTCAGCTGGAGAAGAGACTCCTGCAACTATAAGGCTCCTCTAGGCGTAAGAAACAGAGGCCTGGTCTGAAGTAATATATCATACGATTCCAGGCTGCGTTCTCGAATGACAGGGAAAGTGTTTACTTAGTAGTCCAGATGCATTGTCTGCTTGAAAGTCCCACACTCAGTGCGTAAATCGCATTCACCTCCTAACCACAAAAAAAAAAAAATAAACATAAATATAAGTAACTACATATCAAGTTAAAAATCATTCGACGGATCCTAGGATAATGTTGAATGAGTGATTTTGCAGTTATTGTTTTAATTACGGTCGGTGCGGTAAAATAAACAAATTCCCTTTGATTCGAATGCTTACCTCTAAAGCAATCTATTCACATGGTATATATTAATTAATTTAATGTCATATTTCTAAATGGGCAAAAAAGTAATATCCCTAAAAAATTTCTAATTTCTTCACGACTTAAAGTACCATCCAACCAATTCTACTTATATATCTTATCTTTAGAACGACTTGAATTTAATTTATTTGAAAGCTTTTCTCACATCATAAAATAAAGATGTATAAACTGTCAGCATCTTTTTCCACTTTTTCTTCGTCTGCCTCCACAGTCCGAAAGAAAATTTCATAAACAAAATTATCATGTATGTACCATTAAAATCCCATTATCAAATGAATTGAAATTCAAGTGAGAATGAAAAAGGGCCAATCTCATATTTTCTCGGTGTGATGTTTATGAGACACTTAAAGACTGTTTTGCTAAGGTGCTAAGTAAGTTTTTCCTCCTTTTGGATTTTCTAGATTAAGAAAATTTACGGTTGGCAGAGACCGGAAAGTGTAATGTGTGGATGGACCTCTTATGGTGATGGTAAAGGTAATGTCTAAGCAAGCAAATAAGTGGGATCGAGTGTTTAAAACAGCTGAATGTTGTAATGAGTCAATATCAAAAATTAATCACCCTTATTTGTAGTTTTACAGAGGAAATTGTTAATTATTGATGAAGTTGAACGTATTTCTAATGTGAGATAGTGGGTGGGTAAGGCAAGGAGGAATGTTCATTAGCTGTATCAATAAGCATTGACCTAGTAACTAATTATAGGTATTGAGCGGTATGGGAAGATGATGCAAGCTGAAAAATTTTTCTACAATGGAATACAATAGTAATCTAATTTAAATAATCTGCATTTTAAATTGTTGTCCGATTCGCGAATTATAATTTACCGTCTTTTAATTGAATTAAAAACTATTTTTTACTAAAATATTCGCTCTCTAATAAGTTATTAAACTGAAAACTATTTTTACTACATTTTGCTTCCAAAATCGCTTGATAACTTTCATTCGCATATCAACTTATCACAATTTACTTGGCGCTCTGTTGCACGTATCACTTTCACCTACTAGGGAGTAGTCCATCTTTATCCAATAGTGAATTTAATACAACTCGAATTTAGGACTCTATTTCCGTATCGACTCATTACCTGTAGTTCTTGTTTGTGGTCGATGATGATAAGGTCAGCATTGTTATCATGATGTTTCATCACGATTTGTTTTGATTTATTGCCAAGTGTTTGTTGTTGTTTTTGGTGTTTTGAATGCCTAGGCGGAGAATGGCGATAGCAACTCGTGCGATTGCTTGGACATGGAACAATATATTGTTCAGATGTTGCATCCTATGTGACTATTGCCACCAACGAACCCTTAAATGTAACAATGTTCAAGGGTGATTAAAATTTATCAGACTACTAGTAAAAGCCTTGCCAATATTATTCGTATAATGATAATATAGCTGTATCATTTTATATTGGCATAATATCGCTGACTGTGAGAGTTAACATAGATCCGAAAATTTCAAATTATTTTCCTCTATACTATAAACCGATTATGTTGAAACATTTTCAGGTAAGATGAATAACAAGAGTACATTTAAGATTCCATTTAATCAATAATTTTAGCAATATTGGTTGGTATACTGGTTTTTCTTTGTTCACGCAACTTTCATGGTGTGGCAATAATCGCATATCAACTTAATTGCTTCGTGCGTGGTTAAGTCGAAGTAAATTGCTCCAGACGAAGGGGTATGCCATCTTCGTCGTAATGAAATGCAGTAGTTCTCCTTCTCTCAGGTTTGGTTGACCCTGTTCACGACTAGCCTTGGTACGGTTATGAGCACGAGACCTCATAAAACCTAATGCCAATTCTCGTGCGGCCTATGTATATTTTAAAGATAACCAAGGCAAGATAGTGGCTCTGAATTGAGACTCAATCGCTCTGGTTAACAAATATCTAATTCCCTCTAACAATGAAACAGTCGAATAACAAGACTCTACGAAAACCATTGTGAAGCAGCCTGTGGCAGACATATTGATAAAAAATTTCCCATTTGAAAGATGGCCGAGGGTCCACAGAATTTCTACAATGTCGAACGCTTCAGGAGGACGTAGTAATTTTATAAGAAAAAGGAACTGCTGTTTCCAGCTATAGCAAAACGTAGATTACAAAGAGTCAGCTACGAAGGAGGCCAGGTGAGTGTGGGTGATTTTCTACATGGAGGAAAGGGACAAAAGTTGAGCAAGATTTTGAGAAACGTATTTTCTAATAGTTTCAGCAGGCCCTTCAAATTGAGGAAGACTGTGAGAAACATATGCAACAAAAATGTCAGTAGGTTCTTCGTGGAATGCTTAAGAATGTACCTGTACAAACAATAAACTAACAAAAGACAGTACAATCAAATTGGAGGAGGTTCTTGGGTTCATCTGTGACTGTCATTTAAACTGAAAGAAGGTGACAGTTGAGTGTAAGTGATTAATTGACGAGTATAGTTAAGCTGGTAGGAGTTGCAAGAGTTGAGTAGGCTCGAGAGAATATGCGAGTGGCTGAATGAAATTCTTAAGATACTCAGAACATCCGGGTATATTCAGGAGTCATATAACAGCTACCAACAGAAGAGGAGAAAGGATTTAACGAAAGTAGCATAAAAATAATCAGCAAGGAAGGGCTCCGCTCGAAAGCAGAGAGTCAGTTATAGGCAGAAAGAACTAGTTGCAGCAGGTGCAGAAGCTTGTTTCAAGCCATCTCCAACGAAGACCGTTGCAGAGGCTCAGGACACAATCTGGTATAACGTTTTATTGGGCAATGACGTGAAAAAATTCATCGAAATAAAGTTGGCTAGGAAGAACGCCGTGTTAGAATGTACGAGGCAGCGGAAGGAGTATCTACCATATTGGCTTTTAGATATAGTTAAATCAATAATTTTCCAATTTATAAATACTATTTAAACAAACGAAAACTTTAGATAAATGCAACTCTTCAAACGAAGCTGTGATAAAAGGGCCCCTTTTCCTTATTAAGAAGGCCCGAACCGCCAGCGAGTTTCTTGCTGGACCCATCAGCCACTGAAAATTTATTGCTTCTAAGGATAAACTTCAACTTCCAAAAATATGACTCCGGGGACTCGCGCAAACCTTGTATCCAAAACTCAAAGAAGAGAGTTACCTTTGTTCCCGGGAAAAAAAGAGAGTTTCCTTTTTTCTCAGAGAGTTTTATAGTATCGTAGTCAACAGGCATTTGCTATTCCAAATTCAAAGTCCTTAGTTTCCCTTTTGTTCCACTTATACGCATGATTTATCGGGGCTGCCAACAGTGGCGAAAGCGATTCATAGTCGATCCAGCAAACTTCGGAGTGGTTGGACTTTCTTATACTGACAGTAGTTAGTTTGCTTTTATTTATACTGGTCGGTAGTGTTTATTTATTTACAAATAGAGAGTTTGACGCACGTTGTCGATGGGAAACTTCAGTTTTCCTCCAATAGGCGGGCTAATTTTGTGTTTGCTCAGCGCGGGCTAAGTTGTACGCGTTAGTGTTTAAATTGCTAATATACACTGAAGTGGAAAGGTGGCAGTTTACCGAGTGATGAGCCGGCCGCCCATTTAGTGCTACAGGAAAAAGTATGTCGTTACTTTGTAACTTTTTCTTCTTAACGAGATTATCATCTACGCGATTGCGGGAGTGACGTTTTCTATCCCCCCATCGAACTGAACTCCATGTCGAGTGTTCGGACTACGTCGGCAAAACGATGTCTATACTGGCGTTTCACTATTGCAGCTGACAGCTTCGAATTGGCAGTGTCATCCGGTTGTTGCTGCCAGTTTTTTTTTTTTAAATGTGCTCGTAGTTTTTTTCCTGATATCAGCGAATCCTCCGGTTGTTATGTGAATCAATAAATTAAATCCTGAATGGAGAGCAAATGCTGGCTATCTCCTGCGCGAACGTAGAATTATGTGCGTGGATATTAACTTAGTGTTCACCCTATTTCACTACATTTTACATGAAGCACAATATCTCTACATTAGTAGTTTGTAGTAATCGACCAATCCGCCTAGACAAACTGCTCGAGGAACTTTCACGAAAAGGACAATAGGAGTAGGGAAGAGAATAAAAGAGGCAAAATTGTGATGATTGTGGAATCGTCTTTCATTCTGTGTAGTTCACTGTTTTGTGTTCTAATATTCGAATTGTTTAGAATTAGAAGAAATGACTATTGTGGTCGATTGTAGCCTTACATGAGAGAACTTCGCAAATAATTTATCAGACAATCAAATTCCATTTGATACAATTATTGGCAGCACTATTCCTTCGCGAGCTAAGGATGGAGCAACAATAGAGAATATTCGTAATGATTATTACGAATATACCGGTGAAAAATTTTCTTACATCGAAGACGTATGCGACATATTGCTGAAAATTCCCGGCGTTGCAGGCTACGCAAAACCAAAATAGCACATTTATATTTAACCTGTTTTACACCACCCCTAAATCCCAGCATAATTATAGATGCGGACTTTGGAGGTCGTCGACGTCATCCCAAGTCTAGATCAATAACCAACTCACCGATGCCTTTGACACAAATATCGGACTAAAGCAGGGAGATGGGTTGGCCCCATTGCTATTCAATTCGGCTCTGAAGTACGTCATAACGAAACTACTTGTCGATACGCGACGTACATTACTATTCAAGTCGAGCCAAGTAATAGCCTATGCTGACGATATCAACATTTTATCACGGTCATTAACAACTGCCAAAGAACTCTTCCTGAAACTCGACAACGAAGCAAAACTAGTAGGGCTACAAGTTAATGAAAATAAAACAAAGCTCATGACGCCGTCGAGGAAAAATACCTCAAGTACACAAAATATCACACTTGGCGAATACAGTAGCGAAAATGTTAGCGAATTTGTGTAGTTAGGCGCCAAAATAACGAAAACGGGCAATGAAAGGGACGAAGTACACCGAAGAATACAGCTCGCAAATAAAATATTTTATTCAGTATTCACGATCTTGAAAACCAGCTGCATACACAGGAAAACAAAGCTCCAAGTATACAAATCTGTGATAAGACCTGTGTTATGTTATGGGTGTGAAACATTGACCTTAGTCCAAGCATCCGCAAATATATTGAATGTCTTTGAGCGACGGGCCCTGAGACGAATAATCGGAACGAAGCTAGACGGAGACCACTGGCGAATTCGATACAACCATGAGCTGTATGAAATTTTTGACGAACCGGAGGTCTCAACGATTGTAAAGACTGCGGAACTGCAATGGGCTGGCCACATGAATCGTATGGACGAACAACGAATACCCAAAAAGGTATTCGTTGGGAGAGCTGAACGCCGGAGACCAGTGGCGAAACCGAGGGAACGCTGGTCTGACTCAGTCGACGAAGACAGTTCATCGCTGCTCGAGTTTCGGAATTGGAGGACGCGGTCAATGGACCGATACATTTGGAGGCGCTGTTTGCAGGTAGCGAAGACCCGAAAGGGGCTGTAGTGCTAAGAAGAAGAAGTTGAATAGGTATTCTTAAAATCTTCATTCATTAGAATAAGGTTTTAGACCGGATTAATTGTAGTTTACTCGCTAGACTTATCTATTTTTTACGAGCTCATCGTTTCCGGTATCCTTCACACTCATGTCAACTCTGAATTCAGTTTAGCCACACCCCCGCTTATTAAATACAACCTCCATTGATCAACGTTGCCTTGAATAAAACTCAATCCATATATGTAGTGTTCATGTCTAACATCTACTAAATAAGATCTTTACGCATTTTTATCTTGACCATCCCAGTCGAGAAATACAAAATAGTCGATCGTAAAAACATCCTCTTGTCTAGCAAAATATTGTCTTCTATTGAATTTCAAAAGTAACCATTTAGAGTACCAAACAATTTACATTAATCAACTTCACAATTTGGGGAACGAACTAAAAATGATCATATATCTGTATACCTTCAGAAAGGGCCATGAAATAATATCTTAATAAAAGTAATTACAGTAATCCACACAAAACGATCTTGTAAAATAGTTCAAATATATAGGGCAAAATAAGTCACAATTGTACTTTGGACTTCATCGAAAAATTTGCCTCAGATTTATCTACAATGATATTATATTGATCGATTTATTTGAAATTAGTGAATCATTACAATAAAAAAAGGGAACTGTATTTACCCTAGAGTTTTTTTTTCTGCCAGATAAAATGACGTGTTGTAATGTGACACAATTTATTTTTTTTAGATTCTAAATGTTTCATAATTTGAAAATGTGAAAAATTATTTTTAGGCTGAAAGAAGAAGTTAAAAGTTTAATTGTAATGTTAGATGAATTCCATGATTACATATTGTAGGATCTCTGGGAATTCAAATATTTAATATTATAGTTCATAGAATATAATTAACAATGGTTGGAATAAAATAACATGAATTGCTAATTATAACACGACTTTCGTTTCCAGCTGACCCTTTTTTTTCCAGCAGGAATAGTAGCGAACGGTAAGTATGCCATGACGAGGGCAGAGTTCTAGAATTCCGCGGATGGCCAATTTCGTGTCACGCTAGGTACACAGTACCATAAGTTGTGTTGCGTTTTTTGACTAGAGAAGGGGTTTCGGATTCGCATCAACGTAGGATATTTTTCGGTACCGCGTCGGTGATATTCGGGATCGCGAAATTAAATCTAGTTCTTGTTGTTGTCTGAAGGAATGGAAGGAATACGGAATAAAGTAAAGTAGGTTTCTTTTTCGTATGGTTGTGTTTTCGACGCGTTATTAAAACGGGCATGTGAACCAGTGGTTGAACTTTTGTATTCCGGACTTAGTCTGCTCGCGCAAGACCCGCGACCGAACTCCTCTCCGAGCTAGCTAGCTTGCCAGCAGCCACCTCGGAGTAGACTTAGTGTGCCCGGGCTTGTTGACCTGTAGGGTACCGTCCGTTGTCACGTCCGAAGACTTCACGTCTAGAACCGCTGAGAGGTCGGTTCCGATATCGTTCGAGCGATGTAAACAGAAAATCATTACGTCACACCGTAACGCATTTTCTATCGACCGCCGTTATCCACTCCTCGCTGACGTCAAGTCCCGGTTCAGTCGCAGAGATCTCTCATCCAACCTTATCAGCTGGTCGGGAAATTCATATACGGGTTAAAGATCTCTGCAGAATATCGATACGCGGGATCGGCGGTTACAATATTACACATGCTCGTCAACTTGATAGGTACTCCAGATATTCCCTCTCCTTCTCTGCAGGCGCCATCTCCTAGTGTTCGAATAAAAAAAAAATATAATAATCGCACTACCCTCGATAGACGCGGAATACGTGAGTCTCTCTGTGGCCATCAGAGAAGTCATCTACATCTCAAACTTCCCCAAAGAACTCTGGCTTACAAAACTGTCACGGATTACAGGCTTCAACGATAACCAATTGGCCGGGAATCTGGTGTAGAGTCCAAGTTTCACACTTGAATTAAGCACATCGAACTGAAGTACAATTTCGTTCGACAGGTTGTTAACATATCCTCGCTGAAGATCGAATTCCTCGCTACCGAGAACACGACTGTGTGCATCCTAACAAAATTGTGCTCGGAATATGGGTCTTCGTGATTGCTAAATTGTCCAAACCTTTATTTTAAATCAAAGTTTATTCAAAGACTGAATCTATGTCAATCAAATCAAAATGCATAAAATTAACCCTGAAATCGAGGGGAAGTATTGGAAATTCAGTTCCCGCGCTTAATCAATTCTGATTTATTTATTTATGTTTTCCTGTTCAGTTATCTTTGCACTTGCGTGCCAAACGCATCATTAAATAAACTGTTCTCCTAATAGGATCAATTGTGTATTCATTGGGCACCTATCTCACCAACAAAACTCTTTATAAATAAAGGACACAAAAAGCTACTCACGTTTACAAACTTTCCGATGATTCAAGGGCTTCGTTGGATCCCGATAATATCCTTCCTTGCAGTAGTGACAATGTCGTCCAGTTGTCGCGTGACGACAATTTATACAAACGCCACCGGATACTCGTCCTGAAAGCTTGTACAATTCCATATTGAATCGACATTGTCGGGCATGAGAATTGCAGTTGCATGCTGAAAAGAAATTCGAAAATTTGTTAAAATAATATTTAAATTGATCTCTACAGTATGAATTTAGAGAAATAATGCAATTTATAAAATTAAATAATCTTATTTATTGTTGGGGTGGCAACACTGTTGCTTGTCAATGAGGAGTCGTAGAGTCAAATCTGAGCTCAAGGAGCTTATGTTGTAATACAAGTAGCAAAGGATAATAAACTATTCTATATATATTTTAACTAGTCTTGTATCATTATCTACTGAAGAGACAGGACTACAACAGTGGCGACGAGATCCGAATTCACGTATGAATTAAAGGTAAACACTATAACGTAGAAAGTGAATTGCAACTTTTATGTGCGCGTCTTGCAGAAAGGAATCGATATGGACGCAGATGCAGTTAAGACGTTAATCACAGCAATGGCTGAGCAGCAAACTAAGTCGGATGCTAAGCAAAACAAATTTGCCAAAGAAATGGCTGAGTAGCAAAACAAATTTGCCCAACAAATGGCTGAGCAACAAAGCAAGACGAGCGTTATGAGTCCACTTTTGTGACGACAACTGCCGAAATGACAAACTCAGCAAGAGTTGACCTACTCACAGAGAAATTATCAACATCAGATTACCAGAGGGTCAACACTATTCTCCCGCATACGAAGGCAACGATCCCATTCGATGACGCTGTCAAGGAGCTTTAGCGGATTTTCGGTTGTCAGGAGTCACAATTTTCCCTTAGATACAAAGGGCTGAAGACTGAGAAAGATGTAAATGAAAGTTTTCCCAAATATGCTGCGCGAGTCAACGTAAGGTGTGAAAAATTCAACATTGCTAAGTGCAGTCCACACGAATTCAAGATTCTCATGTTCGTGCAGGGATTGAATTAAACACAAGACTCATTGACCTTGGAGAAATTACTGAAAAAATTAGAGCAGCAGGAGTTGGCGGTAGAATGTGCCAGCGTTGAATCAAATGAAAGTGCCAAGCTTAAACTTCATGATTATGTCATCGTTGCGAACCGACTGAGTGACTTGAAAGCTGAAACGTTCATGGTTTTGTACGCGGAAAGCAACTCTAAGAGTGAGATATTGACAGTTCATATGAAACTGAAGGAGAACGCGACCAGAAGAAGGAACAAGAGCAATGCAGTACATCGACGCTTTAAAAGCAAGATTTCCGTGTCGCAATTGTGGCGATATCCATTTCTACAGAGACTGTACTTTCCGAGAGAAAGATTGCCCCAAATGCAGAAGAGTCGGACACAAAAAAGGATACTGTCCGTCAGCATCGGCACGACGTCCTAGAAGCTGGCGAGATTTCAGCGAACACAAAAGCCTCAAAGTTAAATCAATGGCTACTTTGACGCGCAAGTTTGTTAAGCCCACGATTGACAACATGAAGCAGAAATTATAACTTGATTAGGATCACCGACACTAGAAGTATGCAAGGAGCAAGCCGTGAGCGCATCGGGAGATCCAGTGAAGATGCTGGGCAAGTTCAACACACGATTAAAATTGCACGGTAGAGAGAGAGAGAGAGAGAGAGAGAAGCGGGATCTGCTACGTCTCAGCATTTAATTTGAATTTGCTTGGAAGCGACTGGATGAAAGCGCTTGACTTATGGAAGGGGCCTATTGATAAACTTTGCACCACAATTTCGCTAGTGAAGGGACCGTCACTAAACGAAGAGGTGTAAGAAGAATTTTCGTCTCTTTTCAATAATGCATTGGGGCGATGAAATAAAACGAAGGTATCACTCACATTAAACGTAACGCCAAACTAGTTTTTCGAAATAAGCGACCAGTCCAATTTATTGCTGCATCACCGGTAGCCGACGAACTTAAGTGTTTGCAATTGTTGGGGATGATTAGCTCTGTTGATTACTCAGAGTATGCAGCACCAATCGTTGCCGTTAAAAAGAAGGATGGCTGGGTAAGAATTTGCACCGATGATTCGACGGGTTTGGGTGACCCGAAGATGTCTTCTCGAAACTATCTCAACACCTGGTATTCAGTAAGATGGACCTTTCAAAACAACTTCGGCAGGTAAAACTTGACGATAAAGCGAAGAAAATGATGACGATCAACAAACACTGTGGTCTCTTCTGAGTAAATCGCCTCCAACCTGGCATTAAAACAGCCCGACGCATTTCCCACCAACTAGTCGACACAATGACGAGCCGAGCAAAAGGTGCATTGCCCTTCATTGACGACTTTATCGCGGGAGGGGTTAATGACGCCGACCATCGTGAAAATGTATTCAAAGTATTGAGATGCATCCAAAGCTACGGGTTTCACCTCATTTGGTCATAAAATTGGAATTCCTGGGGCACGTAATCGATGAATAAGGTTTGAGACCGAGTCCAGAGAAGATCAAAATGGAACCAGTAGATGCCAAAGAATGAGAGAAGTTGCAGATTACATCGAAAATGGGTAGCCACAAAATTCAAAGCAGATTGATAATGTGAACATTGCAAAATTTTCGCCCGACGAGAATCACTCACTAGCATTCAAGGGTGTATCTTTTATGAACATCATATCGCTGTGCCAGCTTGTTATCGGGGGACAATATTGAAGGAGCTGCATCAAGGCCATCCAGGACACACTCGGAGGAAACAATTGGTACGAAGCAAAGTTTACTGGCTATCTATTGATGACGATATCGACAGGCTAGTCAAAACGTGTGGAAGCTGCGTAAAAAATTCTAAATTACCGACCAAGTGTTCGCGTCAATCATGGCCCATACCAGACGGAGCATGGTCTCGTATCCATATCGATTTTGCGGGACCCATAAATGGATTTTGGCATTTAATTATCATTGATGCATTCAACGACCGGCCAAAGGTATACAAAATGCAATCCACAACGGCATCAAAGACAATCGAACTATTGGAGAAAGCCTTTTCGCGGCAAGGACTTTGCAATACACTGGTTTTTGACAACGGTCCGCAGCTGGTTTCAGAAGAATTTGAGAGTTTCTGCAGAGACAATGGAATCGATCACATCCGATCGGCACCTTTTCATCCCCAATCAAATGGTCAAGCTGAGAAATTTGTCGACTCGCAGAAAACTGGATTAGAGAAGCTGGAGGGAGAAGGGAATGCGGATCAAATTATGCGCATGTTCTTGCTATGGTATCCTTACACACCATCGGCAGCCCTTGGAATGAAGTCACCCTTTCAGGTCATAACCGGTCGTACTATGAAGGTTAAGTTGGATTTATTGAAACCGAGCATGGCCGTCCTTGCAAGCGTAACAGGAATATGGAGCAGCAATTTAATCAGCACCACGGAGCCATATGGAGAGAATTCGATGTCGGCGAAGACGTCTTTATCAAAACGTACACCGTCAACAAATAGAAATGCTCACCAGCAACTATTGTAAAAAGGTGCGGTGTAGTCAATTACTTACGGAGGGTCTGTTGGGTGATCAAGAAGTCAACGTCCATGCAAACTAAATCAAAAAGCAGTTTACTTTCCTCGATAACGGAAGAAACATTCTACTTGATGGTTTTGATATCCCTGTTCAGCGAACCCTTAGAGAAGTGGTGACTGGGTTCAAACCGAGTTCAGAACCTGGAGAGCCTGCCAACAAACAACCAGCGGTGCCGGGAGATGAATGCGCTGAAGATCCGCAACCGCGTCGAACTCAACGAACCAATGCAGTAGTACTACCACAACGCTATAAGTATACTGACATGACGCGATTTTTACATCGGACCGTATAATCCATCTTAACGGGGAGAGATGCTGCGATGGCAGCATCGATCATGGCAGAAGAAGACTTGCCACTTGTCATCGAGGAGTCATAGTCAAGTCTAAGCTCATGGAGCTTATGTTGTAGTAGCAAAGGATAATAAACTATATTATACATAAAGGGTGTTCCAACCAAAACGCACGATGTTAATTGCAAATAAAACAATAAGTTTTCAGAATAATTTTGCTAATATTTTTTATTTTAATAGAATGATCTATGACAATTATGTTTAAAAAAAATACCGCCCCAATGCTCGCCACGGCTACGGTGGCATACTTCTATCCGAAGGTCCATATTTTCAATGATTCTGAGATATAATTGAAGTTCAATGTTGTTAATATGCTGAATTATCTCATCCTTTACATCTTGAATCGTTCTTGGCTTATTAATGTACACTTTTTCTTTTAAATATCCCCAGAGAAAGAAGTCCAATGGTGTCAAATCACATGATCGTAGCAGCCAATTAACATCGCAACAACATGAGATAACATAGCCATTGAATTTCTCGCGTAAAAGAGCCATTCTTTCGTTGGCTGTGTGACAAGTGGCACCATCTTGTTGGAACCACATGTCGTCCAGGTCGATAACCTCAATTTTTGACCACAAAAAGTCCGTTCTCATCTCGCAATAGCGAACACCATTCACAGTAACTGCTTGGCCGTCCTCATTTTCGAAGAAGTACGGCCCGATGATGCCGCCAGCCCATAAACCGAACGAAACAGTCACACTTTGTGGATGCATTGGCTTCTAAACGACCATTCGTGGATTCTCATTTGCCCAAATGCAGCACTTCTGCTTGTTAACGAATTCACTGAGGTGAAAGTGTGCCTCGTCGCTGAAAATGATTCCATGATTCTGAACCGACTCAACGTTGGTATAATTAAGCCAGCGAGGAATTGAAATCCCTTCAATTGCCGACAGCTGAGCACGAAAATTCCGCCATTTTTCTTTGAGTTGGCTTGGTACGGACTCCTTTCAATCCGTTCCTTCAAGCCACAGTTGTTGCATGAGGATTTTTCCGAAAATGATGCAGGGTTGCAACCATCCTATTGGCTCAAAGAATTTGGCTATCTCTGACAGGAGCTGTCGTTTAATTGGTGGATCGTCACTCATTGATTCAAGGTTCACTTCAAATGAATCGAGTCCCTGGCTGGATGCCATCGCAAACCAAGTGCCTTAATATGAGCATCCTCGTGAATATTAAGTGGTGCTATGGTTTTTCGGTCAAACACGGTAATCGCACTTAAAAAAGTGTCGTCATTAGCAGTCCACTTCCACAAGTTGAAACCTCCTTTACGGAACACTGTGATTAAGTCTTGTGGAAGGTCTTACACTTGATCAACCGTATCTCCACCGGTAAGCACATCGTCTACGTAGAAATACTGTTTTATTGAATGACACGCCTGAGGATGAAATAACTTCTCGTCATCAGTGAGTTGATGTAACGTCCGCATAGCCAAAAAAGGAGCACTAGCTGTTCCATACGTAACCGTTGTCAATTTGTGGTGCTTCATTGGATGTGAAGGATGACTTCGCCAGAGAACTCGCTGATAGCCTTGATCTCGTTGGTCTATGACTATCTTTCTGTACATTTTTTCGATGTCACCTGCTACCACATATTTGTCTGTTCTCCACTTCATGAGTATGTGAATGATGTTATTTTTGTAGCTTGGCCCAATTGAATGATTTCCCTGATGGCGTTTTTGCAGACGCGTTGAAGACTACTCTCAGTTTCGTAAATGTGCTCTCCGCCTGAAACACAGCGTGATGCGGCAAATAATAATTGTACTCTGAGCACTGCTCTTGAGCAGGTACTTCTACCATGTGCCCCAATCTCATGTATTCTTTTATGAAATCTCCTCGTATGTACTCCTTCCGTAACTTTTCGTCATTAGCTAGAATTCTTTTTATCTGTGAAAATCTAATATGTGCGTTTCGTTGAGAATTACGTAGAGTTTTTGCAAGCTCAACGTTCTCCTTGAACGGAAGGCTTACAATGTATCTTCCAGAACCATCCCGTCTGCTTATTTTCTGGTACCATTTCAGAGCAGCAGTTTCTTCGGGCTTTAAGATAGGGTTAACTGATGCTTCTGTAAGATCCCAGAAACGTTTAACCAGTCGGTCTGTTTCTTCTTCAGTACTGACCAATAATACAAATCCTGCCAAAGAATTTGATCTCGATACGATGGTTGTCGGTTCAAGTAGAATCCATCCGAATATAGTATTAACAATGCAAGCAGATCCTTCCTTGAATCCCGGAAGAACTACAGAATTATAAACGTCTGCACGAAACAAAACATCAATAAGTGATGGTGTCCCATATGACGGGTCCGCTAAGTCACCACGATGCAATGCCATTGAAAGCTTTACTTCAGTGACTATTGAATGACATAGATTAGTGATTTAGGTATCACCAAAACTCACACGGCTAACACATTGTCTCCAAATCTTGGGTTTATATTCAGCAGCACGCTCCCCTTTGTTTGAACCTTTGAGGTTGCTCCCAGAACACAAATCTGAGCTTTAGCGCATTCGCGCTTCAGTCGAAGCAATTGAGCAGCTGATTCCGTAATAAACGACCGCTGCGAACCAGAATCAACAAGTGCTCTCAATGTCATCAACTCCGATGAAGCGTTTTCAACTCCTTGATTCGGGCTGTGGCCAATAGCACTGGCTGGCAAAGATGATTTTCTCCAGCAAAATGTAAATTCGTTGTTGGTATAAATGGCTTCGCGTCGGTAGATAATATCATAGACTTTTCAGGGTTTTGTACTAAAATACAAAACCCTATTGCAATCACGACCTGTGTCCGTCTGTCCGTCTGTCCGTCTGTCCGTCTGTCCGTCTGTCCGTCCGTCCGTCCGTCTGTATGTCACAGCACTTTTTCTCCGAAACTATAAGGGCTACAGCCATGAAACTTTGTAGAAAGGTCAAAAGTGGTGACCTCTTGAAAGTTCAAGGGTGGAAAAAATTTTCAAAGGGGTTTAAGGGGGGTCTCCCCGTATAGGGAGGTGACCCCTCAAAAAAAAATTTTCACCATTGGTAGTCGAGTAGGATGTCATTGGAAAGGTCTCAATGAGATCTTTTCAAAACAAGTCTTGAAATTGTCTTATAAGTACCGAGGGGGGCAGGGGAAGGGGAAATGTACGAACTTTTCGCGTACCCCCCCCTCGCGATTGGACACCTTCCATCCGAAAAATCTGAAAAACATCATGAATGTAGGCCTTTATGAGTACAACAACAACAAATACATGAGAAGTCGAAATTCACTCAACTTTGTTAGTAATAGTATGATTTATCGATTTTGTGTTTTCTTGAATAAAATCTAAACGGTACCCTTAAACTCAATAATTTATAAGATTGATCTTTTCTGAAAGTTTCATAAAGATCGAATAGTATTTACCGAAGTTATAGCGATTTGAATTTTCGTGTATTACTATGGAGCAATATGCCCTGTATTACTATGGAAACATATTGCTATGGAGCCATATGCGCTTTTTACCGACTTAGACACTACAGCTTTGCTAGAATTTGCATGAACATTTCAGGAGTGATAGGTATCATGAAGATGAGTACATACAATTGAAACAAGTCGAAGAGGCAGGAGAGAGCTCCCAGCAAAAGGGCTTTGTAACCATTCTAGGATTCGAAAAAATAGGCCATGAATCGATGATTACAGTACAGAGGAGTGGCCCCTGAAAAAAAATTTCATGAAAGGTAGCCGATATGAGTATCAACTGAAAGTTCTCTATGGGAGCTTTTCAAAACAATTCTTAAACTGACAGTTTTTGCTTCAGTGGGAGCACAGGGGGGAAATACATGAAAAATGTGTTTCCTCCCTCGCGAATGGACACCAGTGATCTAAAAAATCTGAAAAAAATATCAAAGGAGATATTTATGGGTATAACTCTAACAAATACCTCAGAAGTAAAAATTCGTTCAACTTTGTTAATAATAGTATGATCCTCGAATTTCACATTTTCTCCAATTAAATCGTCTTTGACATGTTTTTCTTTAGTCTTTAAATACTGCATCTTCTCTACCGAAAATAATGACTCGTTATTATGCACCATCGAGGTGAACAAATCGATGAAGTTCCGTCATTGCCTGTAACTCCCGTCGAACTTGGAAATTACTAATCGCTCAAGCTGAACCTTTTTAGCTCCCAATGCAGCAGGCTCACTAATGAAAGTGCTCGATCCATCCTTATGCTGCCTGATGCTACCTTTGAATGCCCCTAGCAGGTCTTAATAGTGGTTCTCGCTGGTCTCAAAATCTTCAAGATATGAGTTGCGCCGCTCAGGATTGTTGGCCGTCTCGTCGAGCATAAGAGTATGCTGACCATAGTTCCTGCAGCCGTTTGTTACCCTTACACTTCAAGGGTTGTCGCGCTGTCCAGCCTTGCGGGCCCGGTTCGCTCCGTCGGAGACGGCGCAGGCGCCAACTCGCTGTCCCTAGGCTGGAAGGATTTAAAAATAAGATCGTCAGCGAGTAAACGATCCGACAGCGCACGTACGAGAGCTAAACACTAGAACAAAGGGGGAAAAAAAACGTTTCACCTCCTCTAACCACATTTGATCCTAGACCTCCCCCAACTTACCCTTTTTATCCACACCACGACCACCTGAAAGAAAAATGGTAGTCTGAAAGGGGGAAAAGAAAATCTCACCGCTTGAACGTCGCGCACAATCCAGGTTTTTTTCCGTTAACAATAACAAGAATATTTCCGGTGATAATTAAAACATTATATTCACACAAATGGAATCTATTAAATAAGTGTAAGAACAAAAATAATTAAATGGTACCTTTTCCTAATTTCCGCTAAGCTATCCCTAACCTGGGGCCCCAGCAAACGATCGTCCGTGGTTACTTGCGCCAACCTCGGGAGCCGGATTCTCGTTCTGATGAGCTTCTCGCCAACCGAAATTGTTCTTCCGTGGGACAGGTGTTGTACCGCGGTATGATGAGCGCCGTGATAACGATGATGATGTTGATCCCAGACTTATTCACCTTTTTCGCGCTTCCAAATTTTTATCCCTCGATCTTTCTTCGCTCGTTCCAATCCCAAAAGAGAGGGCCTCCGTTATCCCTCAGCCCTTTAAATTGGCTCGCCTTAACGGACGCCCGCTACATTGGAGGTGGTTGTCCTCCCATTCGCACGACGAACTTCCATTCTGCTTTGCCGCGGTTCGTAGCGCGGCTACCAACCATCTTAACTACCTCAGCTCCGCACCCATGGTCGTTGTATGCGAGTTGGTGTGCATTACCCATTATTTCGGATCAGCTGAGCAGTCCCAATATGTGGGTCACTAGGACATCGCAGAATGACATCGCAGAATGACATTTTGTGTTGGCAGCGGAAAGTTAATACAAAGTGAATTCTATTAGTCCAGATCAATTAGCTTACGCCCTTTGAGTTGTGTTTCCATCCTGAAAACGTTTAATTGTCGCTAGAATTGCACGCCCTGCATTCAATCGCTTGTTATGACAACAGTGTAAGTGAATGGTTCGCAAGTCAGCGTTCAGATTTGTCTTTAAAGAAAATGTGAAATGAATTGTGAAATAGTGTCCCCGAAAGAAATGTTTGTCCGCTTCATTTCGCAGCGTCATTACTAATATGTTGCGAGTGTTTGGTTTGCATGTCACGAAAAAGTTGCATGTCAGGATTTGGTGAAATAATTTAGAAATTCCCGGATGTCGGCCGACTTGAGCGCAGAACAGGTGTTTTGTGTACTTGTTCGTGGTGCCTGTATTTTGTCGTGAATATTGACAAGCTCGGAAGTCGCCACGTTTTGGTGTCGCATCGGAGACACAGTCAGGGAAGTGCAAATTGGAGCCGACAATTGTCTTGAGGTAAGATTATGCATTCGTTCACGACTGCGATTGCCACGCATGTTGTTCTTACTGTTTGCGCGATTCATCCAGCCACGGTTTTGATTGTTATTTGCATTTGATGTTACTGTTTGCGCGATTCATCATGTTGTTGTTACTGTTTGCGCGATTCATCCAGCCACGGTTTTGATTTTTACTGTCTTGATGCTGGTTGTGTTGATCCATTCTTTCATCTGATGCGGTGACCAGGAGTGGGCCCCTTAATCGCCTTCCGAGTTGGTGATAGCCTTTGTGGAGCGCTTGTGTTAGATGCGTTTCCATAGGCTATCCTTGTTGGGAAGAGTGATGGTCGACCGGCCCCCTTCTGATGTCGTTCGTCATCCATTGCTGCCGTTTGCTTCATAGCTAAGCTAAACGCCCTACTCCAGCTCGACTGGAAAGTTAACATTTCTTTGATATACAACAATACCAATTTTTTTGTATTAAAGTTAAACAAAATATTTGTGTTAAAGTTAAACAAAAATACAATGGATCAACTTGTCACTATCTTACCTCGACGCTCAAACGGGGTTGGGGTATGTTAATGGCATGCATCCTGATCTCCTTAGTGGTCGTGGTGTAGACTCCGGGTGGAAGCTGGTCATCCGTAACACGTTACAACCTCGCCTTAAAATAGCCAAGGTTATGGCGATCCTTGCTATCCTTCCCGAAGTTGTTCTTCAGCCTCGCAGTGTTGCAAAAGTTGCCGTACTGTGTGACCGTAAGTGACGATGTTCTCTTATCGTCTCTCACCGCAGCAGATGCTGATGTTGATTTGTCGCTCCATGTTTCCGGCATGTTGGGAGAGATCCTCCGTGGGATATAATTCTGCACTGGCTTTGATTACTTTCGTATTCTTGTAACAACGGAACCAAAATACTCGTATAAACGGTGGAGATGATGAGTACTGGCTGCGCTAAGAACAGATTTCATCCACTCTAGACCAGGGCCAAATTACCTCTATCCACGACTATCTGCTGCTGGTATCCAATAGTATCTTATCCGGATCCACAAATATTCATGCTATCCGGCTCGACCAAAAATGTTGGGTATTGTTAATCTCAACACCAAAACTGTGAGAACAAATAAAACACACCCTGCAGTTCTGCTGCTGATCACTGAATAGACCCTTTACTTCCATATATTTAATGATTAAGATGTATTGTGTTATAAACACAATACATCTTAATCATTAAATTTACAATCAAATTACAACTACTCGAATAGAGTTCAATAAACAGGCAAAAAATGTTTATTGTCGCATAAATACATTTCACGCATTTTCAGTTGCTTCAATGAAGTTCAGTCAAACGCAAAGTGCTTACATATGAAAAATGAACATGCAAACAAATTAGAGCTCAATAAATTGTATAGAATGCTTCAATGCACTTTTCTAGGTTTATGTACATTGCGTTAATAGTAATATGATGGACGAAATGCTTTTAATTAAATAATAATATCATAATTCTTAACAACGCCATTTTCGTAAAAGGCTTCAACAACCTTTACGCGCTGCTCAATCGTCTACCTCTCCATGGTTGAATTTGTCAAAAACTGAAACAAAGAAATGTCAAATACATTTGGGCGAAAAACTTGACGTTAAGGTATGACCCACAATTAATATCGTGCATTATGGTTGGACCACCTTTTATTTTAACTAGTCTTGTATCATTATCTGCTGAAGAGACAGGACTACAACATTTATAGTATTTCAATAAAAATAATTCCTTATCTCTAGCAATAATCTAAACGGTTCCACCCAATTTGTACCTCAATAACTTTCAGTTGAATCCAATTCAAATAAATTTTAAGTGTGATTGATGCCTATCAGCTTAGCATCATCACCTATGATTTGTATATTTACGGATCCTGCTTCCTAAGTAATTCTCCCAACCCCAACGTTTATTGTGCCGCAATCGTTCAGAAGAAACCTTACAGGATTTGATAGCATCCTTGCAAAATACTCCATAAAAGCGAATAAAGGAATCCTAATCTTCAGAACAATTTCCAATAAAGGATTTCCTCCGAGTACAAATATGTACCTTTATATATTCATATTTCCTCCTGTCTATTGGCATCGCCGCCGATAAGCTGATGCCGTAAAACTCTCCCGAATAATAAATCTATCCAGTAAATACCCTTTCTCATTTTTATGAAGATACTTTCCAGGTATCACATGACTCGTAAATTCTCAAGTTTTTATATTGTTCATTTTTTTTTCTTGGCTTTTTAAGTAATATAACCACGGAGCATGGATGCACGTGTGTGCACCGTAAAACACGTAGTTCGCTACACACATCTGAATGGGATGCATATGGTAAGTAAATTTGCAATTTTTTCCGGCTACGGATCCATCCAAGCATGCATTTATGCAAAATATAAAAGAACAAGAAATGTTCGAACCCACGACGGAACAAATTGAAAGGATTTACGTGGATTTTTCCTTTCTTTTTTGCGTTCCCTTTGCACTGTGCTCGAGTGGCGCAAAAACGAAAGAGTTAAGACGCGGTTTGTTCAAGTGATGTGTTTTATATGTACGGACTTATGTGGGGAAAGAGAACGTTTTATTGAGCGCAATCTAAACAAGCTCAACTTTATTGAAAAGATATGTTTCCGATATAAGGCGGTTCCTTATTGTTGTCAGGTTAACCGGAGGAGAAACACATCCAGTTCATATGTATGTGAATGATGCCCATATGCGGCGAACACTAGGCGAATCGTTCGTGTAAAAATCCGTGGAAACATAAATTCATTTAAATCGCCAAATAAAATCGGCGAATGGTATTTGCTTGGGCGATTCATGCTTGATCTGAGGCCTTTGATCCTTGAGGATCGCGTGTTTGGTGTCATTTAGCCGACACGCCGCGCGTTGGAAAGTGTTGGTTTCGTGCGCCACTTGGCCGACCCCCTGCAATGAAGTATTGTTAATTATCGCGCCCCATAAATTTACGTGGTACGGATTCGTTCGAGCCATTTATTTTTTGAATTTGTAGAGATGAGTTAACTTTAAATGATCATGAATATATTAGTAGCAGACTCCACAAAATCTTTTCATTTTTAAACTCGATCTGGAATGTCTTCTGATATTTGCAAGAATTTTTCGTAGTCATAAAGAACTTTTAAGGCAAACAAAAAACTCGATTTTTCTGAATATAAATTATTGAAAGTCATGCTGACTGGAGCAACGCTTTTAGAATTGGTCCGTGCCACCTACTGATCCATTTGAATCTAATTTCGCTTGCAGCAAGCAATCGCCAAATTTGCAAAACACTTTCATGTTAAGAAAGACTCGCAAAACACAACAACATTACAAGAGGTTGCTCGGAAGTCGTTGAATGCCAAGTGAATTCGCTGATTCACGGCGAACTTTCATTATCTCCATAATTTCCTTCTCTATTTACTTTGTTTCGTGCAATTTCTTTGTCTTATTACCTAATGCAAGTGCATGCTTTGAATTCAAGAGCGCCAAATAAGGTTCATTTCAGGCTTTAGGATCGGAACTGGAAAAACCTGCGAGGGAGTTTGAAATCACTAAATTTAATCCACTCATTGAACCAGTAACTTTACCTGATCTTTAAGCCCACACACGATAACATTAGAATATTTAGGGATTCGAGAATATCATGATTGTATGCATTTAAAATTAAATCCACAGAGAATGGAACCCAAGTGCATCAACGGCTGCTTTCGTAAGAAACATCTTTACCCATTTCCCTCGTGGGTATGAGCAACTACCGTAAGATTTCGAGCCTAATAACTTTCGATCTAAGATTGAAGATACTCGTACACTGCAGATGCAAGCATGAATGGGCAGAATAGAATTAAAGAAGGGAGGATTGATGGTGGTTGGGTGGAATAAACTTGATTTGATTTAATAACCAGGTAAGAGACTACGAGTAGTGTGGTGAGAAAATATTATGAACATTCAGAAATCATACGAGCGTCGGAATATGTGCAGATGCATCGAATGGAAATATTGCCAGTACGAGTTTAGGTGCTTGATAGGATTGTGGGTAGATCCTGCTTGATTCCATGTGGAAACTTTGTTCTCAACTGAATAGGAGAGAAATATTTTTCTGGCAGTTAAAGGCTAAAATGTAGGAATTCGAGGAAATATGTTGGCATAATTGGGGCAATGATGTTGAGGTATTTAATAACGAATTGGAATAAAAAGATATTTATATTTCTTGTTGATATTCCTCGTTGCTCGTGAAACATACAATTATAGATGAGATCAAAAAATTCAAACTAGATCTATCGAGCATTAAATTCACGTTTCGGAAGTGTCCGTACTACCCTTTTCAAGACTATATCAAAACAATCTTTTAAGAAACACGAAAGATGTTTCAATACACTGGTGATAGGTGATGTAGCAGTTGTAATGGTGGGCACCGAATTCGATCGACGTGACATAATCATCCACCACCGGAATACAGATGTGCAACGCGTTGCAGAAACCTATCGACCGTACTATGCACTCCAATATCTATTGCTGTTTCCACGTGGAGAAGATGGCTACCATTTCACCATCATGCAAATCGGCCCCAACACGGATGAAGAGTCAACAAAGAAAGTTTCCTGCATGGATTATTACGCGTACCGCATTGTTTTTCGTGTAAATGGATCCAACTACATACTCAAATTCTGTGAACTATACCATTAAGTTATTGAGGACATTTACGCGAAAATTGAAAGCGAACGTCTTCTCTTCATTCGGTTAAATCAATAGAAGTTGCGCGTTGAAGAAAACGTCACTTGTATGATGCAATTGCCAATGATGGAAACGCTGCATGGTAATCTAGCCAGCAACGTATGCCAGCAGTCCGCGACACTTGCACGAATACGCACAAGACGCCAAGATGTATGTTTGAAAGTATGGACACCCAGATACGTTCATCATTCTTACATGCAATCCAACGTGGAGCGAAATTACACTACTGCTTCCACCGGCCAAAACTCATCGCATAGACATGCTCATCTTGCTCGAGTTTTCAAGCGAAATCTAATTAGACTCATGGACGTCATCATCAAGAACCGTATTTGTGGAGAAACTTGATGCTGGATGTACTCAATTGAATGGCAAAAAGAGGCCTGCCACACGCTCATATTTTAACTATAGCAAAAAATCGTTCCAACACAAATTGATAGCATGATTTCTATTGAGCTGCCAAATCGAGACGAAGATTGTAATGAATTAGCCCTACGCCACTGCCGATTATTAGTCAGTCGTTATTGACGTCGACGAAACCGGAACGCACCCTCTAACCTCTCGCTGTCCCTGAGGAAGATGATCGTGAGTGTGAAAACTGACGTTGGGTGAGAAGCCACATGGCTGCAGACCTCACCACCACTCACATGACCATTAGTAGGCCGACTAATACATATGCAATTTGCCACCGTAAGACTTCCCATCCTACGTCAGTTTTGTCTGGGAGTGTCACGTAATTGTTTTTGCAACGCAGAACAGTTCGTGCCTTCTCGAATTCGTTGGAATTTCACTATCGGAAATGCATCAATATAAAAAGTGGTGTTACAGTTACGCGATTTTCATTTTTATAGCTAAACGAAGGAGTTTGCTTATGGTGTTGCAAATAAGGATTAGAGAAGTTGTTCTCGAGTTTCCATCTTTAATTGGGCTTTATCGGAGTGCCACGGCCCTGGTTTAGAATGCGTCACCGCTTTCCTCCCCATGGGACAAAAGTTTACCAGCTCTAGTTTCGTTTTTGGCTTTTCGATAAATTGGTTCGGTGAATCTACTGTGGACCGGTTGCCTGTGGCCAAGACTTGTGTGTTTTCATATTTTTTCCCGGTTTAGTCGCGTATACAGTAAGTGCAACCCTATTTGATTATATTTTTAAATAACTGTATTTCCTAATAGGCGATTGCCGGTGAATTGTAGAGGAAGGAAACGAACTTACTTTCGCTTTTGCGTTGTGGCGCTGCTTCTTGTTCAATGCAAACAAAGTGTTGCAGTCGGACGAATGCAGGACAATTGTTTGGCGGCCAATGTTAGACTACTCGGTGCTTCTGTTAGTGCTGATGCTACGTTTTTAGATTTGGTAATAAATTTTTATCAAAGTGAGGAATGCCCGTTTCCCACGAAAAGTCGAAGCTTTTAAAACCGTACATCGGGAGTGGCATGGAAATCCCACCAACTACAGCTCCCCAACGGAATAGCAAGCGCAGCGGCTGCAGCCGGCATTGCACCACCAGAGCATCTTCATCTACAACTTGGCACCCGAAACGGTAGAAAGTACCTTGTGGCAACTATTTGATCCCTTCAGAGCTGTGCAGAGTGCAAACATTGATGACAGTCGCTTCGCATGAAAAAAAACAATTAGATGAAGAGAAAGACTTTTAAAGGTGAGCGAATAGATAAAAGTATAGAAGTGGTGTTGCGAATTCCAGCGTACCGACTTTCTCCCATTCGCAACTTCTAATTGCCGCCGTAACATTTCCACCTTCCTTTGGGCACTCCTACCTTTTCCTCTGTAAATTTATTTATTTTATCAACATTTTTCCATTTTTTCTTTAATTTTTACTTCCCCATCATCACAATCCTACCCTTATCCCTTATTTCCAACTACAAAAAAAAAAATAATACATACTAATAATTTCAATTTTCCCACTAACAACATTCCCTTGATTAATTCCCACTAACAAAACTTCATTCAATACCCTTTCCCTAACAAAACCTAATTCCTTCCTTCATACTAACTAATTCTATTCCCACTAACAAATTTTATTTTTTATACTAACAAAAATTAATTCACGTTCCCCTACTAACGAAATTCAATCTCATGCCCAAATGCATCTTTGAAGTTGCTTATAAGATGAATGGGAGATCGACAATCCATGGCACCATTTGCTGCGTCATGAGTTCTCGATCGAGGGTCTGCTGGAACCCTGGGTTCAAGTTCCCCCGGGCGCACGGAAACACTCTTTTTGTGTGACACTTTGTGACACTTTGCATTCAATCATTGCATTGCCATATGTAAAACAATGGATACTATTGAGGTTGTCAATATGGAACAAAAGATGTGTGGGTAGCGGAATCGAAGTGTAATGAACTTCGATTACGTTACCCAGATGCGGCAGCGGTAATTTGAAAATAATTTGGATTGCGGAATCGATTGGATGGAGGTGAAAAATGCGGGATTAAGTTGTGAGGATTGGGGCAGTCAAATTTTGATTTGGGAAAGACAAGGGAGTTTTCGGTGCGGGATAAAAGTGATTTTTGGTGGTTGGTATTTGACTAGTGTCGAGATTGGACGTGGTGAAGAAGAGGAAGGTTTATATTTTTCGGTGTCGAGGTGATTTTTTTTAGAGTTTGAATTCGGTGAATAACAGTGTTGATTTTGGGGAGGAATTTTACTTTTCTTTTGCGATAGTGTGTGGTGTGACACAGAAAAATGCTAAAATTTGGATAGTGTGATGCACTAGCTTACGGGGTTTGACTTGAAGGTTCACTTGTGAATGGTGAATTGTGGAATAAAACAATTTGCTTATAGCAATAAGACGTGTAATTGAAGTGTGGTGGGAAATAAACTTCTTGGGAAAGATTAAATTAGTGCGAATTTGTGCTGAACTTCGAGATTAATTATTAATTAATTCATTATTCAGATAAAAACAAAAAAAAACCAAACTAATTTTGTTGGATTGTGAAGAGGACCAGGTGCATTAAGGTGAATTTTCCTGCGAGTACGCTGGTACGACGGATTGGAGACTTGAAAGTGGCCGTTGCATTTTTAGTTTTTTTGTAGTCTTAATTTTAAAATCTGATTTTCAGTGGCCCCACGCTTCTTTTTTTTGTATTTCACCGGGCGCTCGGAGTTCTGCAAGGAAAGAAGTAAGTATCAATTTGGTATTTTGTTTTAAAATTTTCCAAATTTTATTATTTTTTAGAAGCTTATTTTAATTTGTTATATTTTCGTTTATATTCTTTGTTTAGCTCTCAAAAGGGCCTTTTACTAGTTTTTGGCATTTGTTTTATCCTGCAAAGTTTTTGGTTGTAAATGGAATTCTTGGATTAAATAAAACGGCCATGTCACTTTAAACCCATCATCTTTCATTTCTCAAAATGACCTCTCTTTCCCATTCTTTTCCCTTTGTGCTAGTTTTAATGTAAGGTGGCTCAGCACGAGCAGAGGGTGTCCCGGAAGACCCACGACACAACTGAGCGCAAGCCGGCCTCAGTATGCCATCCCGGGCTACACACCTCTCTGCTAATTCTTAATGTCTGCAACTGCGGTGACTTCCGTGGTTGCTACAGTGGTTATAAAGAATCGAATTTAAATGTGTGACATTTTATTCTAATTTTTGCAAGAAAATTCGTTGGGGGAAAAAAAATGATCATGAGATATCTGATACGTTGATATTTAACTCACAAAAAAAAATTTAGATACACAAATAAAAATAAATTTAATCCCTTTGAAACAAAACTAAGGAAATTTGGAATTGTAAAATGCATCAATTATTCACGCATTTACACGATTTGAGTTGAATTTTAAAAAGTTTTTCGTTAAATAACAGAAATAAAGAATATTTATCCATTTTTACTTTAAATTATGAACGCTACAATAAGGTGACATTTGAATTTGAGCTGCGCGCATCGAAGGATTTGGAGAATTTTTTTTTTAGGTTAGTAGTACTGTCAGTGACATCTATGTCAAATTTACATGTCAAAATATTCATTAGTGTTTGAGCTACGCTTCGTTTTGTGAGCTGCTAAAGGTAAGTTTTTCGTTTTTTGCGAATCAATTTTCTGCTGCGGATACGTTGAGGATGGTGCAGAAAGCCTTTGGTTATGAGTCTATGTCTAAAAAAAATGTTTACAAGTGGTATAGTGAGTTTAAAGCCGGCCGTGAACGTGTCGAAGACGAAGAGCGACCATCAACCTCTTCTCTTCTTCGATTATCGTGGTGTTGTTCATTATGAATTCCTTCCGCCGGGCCAAACAGTCAACAATGAATATTATTTGAACGTTATGCGTCGATTGCGTAACGCTATCCGTCTAAAAAGGCCGAAATTGTGGAAAGACAATTCTTGCATGTTACACCACGATAATGCACCAACCCATACTGCACTCGTAATTCGTGATCATTTCGCCAAAAACTCAACCCATATCGTTCCGCAACCACCGTATTCACCTGATCTGGTGCCGTGCGACTTCTGGCTGTTCAGCAAGCTCAAAAAACCTGAAGGCCATCCTAGAAACGACGCGTATCTCAAACACGAATGAATATTTTGACATGTAAATTTGACATAGAAGTCACTGACAGTACTACCAACCTTAAAAAAAAATAATTCTCCAAATCCGATATAACGACCCTCCTGTTATAGACGAGAGCTATGTTTGTTTGTTTTCCTAATCTCAATATTTTTAAAAAGAGATTTAAGAAGTTGTCGGATTAGAGTTAAGCTATACATATTGCTATTAACATCTTTATAATGTTGATCCGATGCTAAGATTGATTTAAATGATAAAGGAAGAGAATTTATTGATCGATGAAAGATAATTTGATATTTTTTTGTAATTTTAAATGAAAAACAAAAAAAAAATCCTACGAATTACAATGAAACCTCTAATAATTTCATTTATAAATAATATTGATTTCAATCAATCAAAATTTTCAGCAAACGAGATAAAAGGTGAACTTTATTTAAATTTGTACCTAAATAAATTTAAATTTAGATAATAGCAGTATGTTCAAATTTTTTTTGAGATAATAGCAGTATGTTCAAATTTTTGACTTTATAACTAATATTTTGTTTTTGGCAACATTTTAACTGACCTTTCCAAAAGAAATTTTTGGATTTTTCTGATTTTATAAATTGTTCTATGTAATGGCTTGCAGTATATGATAACAAACTTTGCAACATCTCTGATAACCGACAATTTGATTAGATCCTACTTAGTTCAAGCGAATTTTCTATTAAAATACACATTTTCTCAAACAAGTACAAAGGAATCAAGGGCAGAATTCGTGAAAGCAGATCAGGAATCAACAATTTCTTTTCCTTTATTTTCAAGGGATTTTTTTATTGTCTTGGTTAGAATTGTAAAAATCAATTGTTATGTATAAGAGACACTTCAGCTACACTTATCTTTTGCAATATATAACCATATGATACAGTGTACCAAAAAAGTAAGATCTGTTTTACCTAGACGGAATAAAAAAACATTGTCACGAAATTGAATAAAACAACATGAATTGCTAACCCAACAAAGACTTTCCTTTCCAGCATACCAATCTCTTCCAGCAAGGATAGCAGCGAACGGTAAGTATGCCGTTACACGGGTAGGGTTCTAGGAATCCGCGGATGGCCGGTTTCACATCGCGTTCGGTATGTGGTACCATAATTTGTTTTGTGTTTTTATTAGGGTAGATTGTTCCGATTTCGAGTTTTAGTAGGATATACGAGTATTTCGGTACCGCGCCTGTGATGTTCGGGAACGCGGAATTAGATCCAATTTTTTTGTGTTGTCTGGACGAATGGAAGAAATACGGAATAAAGTAGAGATAGGTTTCGTTTCCGTTTGTTAATGTTTTGACGCGTTTGAAACGGGCGCTTGATGGTGGCTGAAACCAAGTAATTGAGCGTAATCCATTTGAAAGCCCGGCGACCAAAATCCTCTCCGAACTAGCTGGCCGACAAGCAGTCACCGCGAAATGGATTAAGGGTGCACGGACTGGATGACCGCTTGGTACCATTCGTTAGCACGACTCAGACTTCACGTCTAGAACCGATGAGAGGTTGGTTCAGATTTCCTTCAGGAAATCTCTTCATTTGAGCGATTTGAAACGAAAATCATTACAAAATCCCATTCTGTTTGAAACCATCAAGAAAAATGATTCATGGGTCGTGCGGTGCACTTAATACAAATTCACTATGCATGAAGGATGAAAAGTGCACAAAGCGATGTCTACGGGAGCTGATCAATGAAACTTAAATCGGAGGTGATGGATATCCAATGTATAGGCAAAGGAAATCCGATGGCAGTGGATACACAACCACAATCAGAATGCCAAATATAGATGTTGACACCGACAACAGATGGATCGTGCCGTACTCATCTCTGCTTTAAAAATTGTTGATGCTCACATTAATGTCGAATACTGCGATTCGGTTAGGTCGATCAAATACATTTGTAAATACATCAACAAGGGCAGTGACATGGCAGTATTCGACTTGGCCAATTGGACTGATGAAATCACTCAATTCCAGACAGGACGCTACATTAGCAGCAATGAAGCAGTTTCGCGAATATTCGAATTCAGCATCCACGAACGCTATCCAACTGTTCAACATTGCACTGTACACTTGGAAAATGGCCAGCATGTCAACTTTACGAAACAAAATGCACAAAATAGGGCAGAGCAGCCACCAAACACAATGCTCACCACCTTTTTCAAATTGTATGCATCCAATCATTTCGGAAAACGTTGCTATATCACTTGAAGCACATCGGTATGCTGGTGTACGTTCGTCGGATGCCTTGGGATGTGTGTACACAGTACATCCTAATAACGCAGAATGTTTTTACAAGGTGTGCCAATTAAGTAATGAGACTGATTCCATGAAAACCGTATATTTAAAAATTATTCTACAACTCTGCCATTCCCTTCAAAGTAGTCCCCTTGAGCAGCTAAACAACGAATCCAGGGCGTTTTCCATGCTTCGTAACATTTCTAGAACGCTTCGACTGGGATATCCGCGAGTACCCTCGTCACGGCCGCCTGGGTGCCCGTAATCGACTCAAAATGGGTTCCTTTGACCACCAATTTTGTTCTAGAGAACAAAAATTTGCTCTCATCGTCGTAATAGCTTGATCGAGCAGCGTGGGATCATTTTCCACTTGTTCGAAACAGTCTTCTGCGACGGTCATTCGGTGCTGCTCTTGCTCCTCAGAAAAATTCTTTAGAACCATCTTCGAGCACAACTTTTCATCCCAAAATCGTCGGCTAAAATTTGTCTGACTGTTTCACGGTTCATACTCAGTTCCGAGGCCAACATTCGAACTGTTAAACGCCGGTTTTCACGGATTAGAGCGCGCGCACGCTGCGCATTCGCGTTAGTCCACACCTCAACTGGTCTCCCGCTTTCACGCCTCTCTTTAAACTCCTTATGCCATTGAAGCACCAGGGCACGACTAAGAGCACTATCACCATACCCTTTTACAATTTTAGCGTACGTTTTCGAGGCTGTTTCGCCCAATCTGGTGCAAAATTTTATCGCGACGCGTTGTTCTTGATTTCGTTTCACCATTTTCGTGACGAGTACCACTCAACACGTCACAGCAGGCGAATAAACAAACTAGTGCGATGGTAAATATATCAATGGAGATGGGAAGGATGCCGGGGAAGGGAAAGAAAATTTCAAGCCCGCAGGTTTACCACAAGCGCGGCAATAAAACCAGTCGCAATACTTAATCGTAATTGCGATTTTTATTGCATACAATCAAAGATCTTACATCTTTCGTTGCCTTGAAAACCGTCGATGGGGTAATATGCCAAACGTATAGAGAAGCATGTTTCCAGCTAGGCTTACATGAATATTATCAGCATTAGGACACAGCACTAGCAGAAGCATCGCGTACATGTCATCCAAAGCAAATGTGTACTTTAATTGCGACCATTTTAACAACATGCGAATCATCGAATCTCGGAGAACTGTAGAAAACACTTCGCGAAAGTCTCAGTGAGGACATTCTGAGCCATGCACGAGCAATCGATCCAAATCAGGAGTATTCGGAAGACATTTTCAATGAAGCTCTAATATTGACAACAAAGTCCTTTGCCAACTTGTTATGCCGGAATTGACACGAAACAGAAATGACGTGCAAGACAGAAACCTGGTCCGGGAAGTGCAATTTGATGTAAACCAGCAACACAATTTTATTGAAACGCAAACAAGACTTTTAGTTAGTGATCAAAAAAAAAAGGCCAACAACAAAGCTACACAACGTGTAGCCTACGGATATGGCGGAATTTTTTTTTTTGCTAGATGCTCCAGGAGGCACACACAAAACATTTCTCATCAATTCGATATTGGCTTGGCTTCAAATGCAGAATAGAGTGGCACCATCGGGAATCGCATCAACGTTACTCGATGGCAGACAGACAGTGCATGCAGCACTCAAGCTTCCGTTGTACGACGCACACAATATTATAAAAGATCTTAGAAAAGATCATATGCCAGCAATATTATTGGGGAGTATCAAGGTGACTGTAGAGCAGGTAGATCTACGATAGACCAATTGTTCATTGTCAAGCAGGTACCTGAGAACTGTTGGCAGTTCAACAAACACATACGCAAAATTGCCGTTTATGGGAGTTCAATGCAACTGTACTGGTCGTAGCATACTGCACCAAATAATGCTTGGTTTTTCTATCTCAGGCAAATTAGTCCAGTTCACCAAAATGACAATGACTTCGACAACCTCCCAAATCCGCATCAATAACCAACTCACCCAGCACCGTTGTTATTCAATTTGTCTCGGATATGTCATCAGAAAGCTATCTGTCGATACAACAAGTATATTACTATAGAAGTCGTGTCAAGTGGTAGCCTATACGAATGACGTCAATATTTTTTTACCGTCAAATAAATTTTCCTGAAACTCGACAACAAAGCAAAGCTAGTAGGGCAACAAATCAATGAGAATAAAATTTATCTCATGGCGCAATCAAGGAAAAATATCTCAAATGCTCAAAATATCATACTTGATGAATACAATATCGAAAAAGTGAGCAAATTGGTTTATTTAAGCACCAAGATAATGAGAACCGCTGATGAAAGAATCGAAATACTTTGAAGAATCCAGCTCGCGAACAAAGTTTTAAATTCAGTATTGACGATCTTGAAAACCAGCTGCATGCATAGGAATACAAAGCTCCAAGTATAAAAATCTGTTATACTACCTGTGCTATGGCATGGGTGTAGAAAATGGACCCTAACCCAAGCATCCACAAACGAATTGAAGTCCTTCAAATAATCAGAAGAAGCCAGATGGGTACCAATGACGAATTCAATAAAACCAAGGGCTGAAGCCTACTATCGTATGGACAAAAAATGGATACCCAAAAAGGTATTGGTTGGGAGAACTGAAGAGTGCAGCCCAGTGAGTAAACTGAGGAATCACTGGTCTGACTCGGTTGGCGAAGGCAGTTCATCGTTGATCGGATTAATGAACCAAGACAGTTGAAGGCGTTCATTGTAGGAAATGAAGGCCGAGATGGACTTTAGTGCTACAGAGAAGAAGAAGAATTGAGCGTAATGTTCAATTTTTCATGATTATGAAATGAGCAATTTCGAGGGCGATCTGATAAGTACTTTGCCCAGCGAGTGACTTTTTCATGTCTGGAAACATAAAGAAGTCGCACGACTTCTTTATGGATGGGGTAGCAGCTCGAAGCCAAATTTGGCCGTGGAGGTGCGAGTGGAAGAGCACCTTTTGTTCGCCAAATGGGGCCTTTTATCTGCAGTTTTGGGTCGAATCGGCTAAATAATTTGTCTCCTTTTCACCCTTCTTCAGGTAGTCGATGCAGATTGCTCATTTGTGAATCCCAAAAAACGGTTGTCACCAACTTACTGGCCCGCAGGATGGTCTTCGCATTCTTTAGAGCACGCTCGCCGGCTGAAGTCCACTGTTTCGACTACTCCTGGGTCTCTGGTGTGTACCAGTGGAGCCATGTTATGTCGACGGTTCCGAAACGATGCAGAAACTCCTTCGGGTTGTACTTAAACAGCGTCAAACAAATGCTCTGAAGTGGTTTTGCGCTTGCATTTTTTGTCCGGAGTGAGTAAACGCGGCACATATTGCACCACCAGCTTTCTCATGCCCAAAATTTCATACAGAATATGACCAACGCAATCTTTGAGATACCTACTGTCCCAGATATTTTGCGCGCCTTCGATCGGCAGTCTACCAATACGAGCTCGTAGAAATTTGTCATGTTATCCTCCGTGGTAGCCGTTTTCGGGACACCTGGGCGTGGCTCATCAAAAACTGACGTGCAACCACGTAAAAACTTATTACAGCAATTTTTTACAGTTGTCATCGCAGAGTCATTGTATACAGCATCCAAACACTTTTTGATTTCACTGCGCGATTTCCCTTTCAAAAACAAGAATCGAATCACCGACCGATATTGTTCTTTCTCCATTCTTTTTTCGAATCCGCCGACACGCCCGCTTCCACACGCGGTCAAAACAAAACAACGGGTCCGACCCGGCTGACGGCAGTAGCCGTCTACGAGAATGTACAACACGATAGTGAATCTCTCTTGCGATAGTGGCGTCATTGGGTGGTGAGGCCGGGAACTTATCGGACCTCCCTCATATACTTAAGATTTCATTCAGTCAATGATATTAGTGATATTAAGACGAAATGGCAACCGGTTAAAATGGAGCAACAATGGTTTTCATTTTAAAGTAAGTATGAACTTCTTATACATGTGGTCAAAGTTTTTCTTCAAGTTTACTAACTATTGACACCTGCAAATCTTATGTTGAACAAAAGTTCGTTAATTTCTGGGCTGTTTGGCCAAATTAAAAATATGGACTTTTTTCCAAAAAGGGTGTTGTATTTAACGTTTCGATCACTTGCGTGATCGTCTTCAGAAATACTACATTTCAGAGCCATTGCAATTCATATTTATACATATAACTTTTTTCTTAACTACGTAATAACATTATTTTTCAGTTAAACTTTATTAATCCCTTCGGTGTCCGTTTTCTTATTCATTGTATTTTCGGTTGCCATTATTTTTAGAACCTCCAGGATCATCCTCTTTTTGCAGTTGCGCTCCTCGCTTATCACTTTTGTTGCAGCTTCTCAGGTCTTGTGCGTCGATATCCGACTCTTGAGCCATTGCTTCGTTGTACTGATATATGTCATATTGCATTCGTCACAGGCGATTGTAATAAATCAGCCCTACGCCACTGACAACGATCAGCAGGTCGCTATTAACGTCGACGGTTCGGGAGCGACCCTTTGACGACTCGCTGACATTGAGCTGCGTTTGACAGTTGTCAAGAAAGCGAATTTGGCAACCATGGAATATATCTTCGGGATTTTCCAAAAGTGGTGGCGCGGCTTTATGAAATTCACCTAAATTAATTGAGGCATCGTTTTCCATAGTGTAGTTTGAGTTTAACTTGTAGGTTTTCCTTGCTTCAATTTGGCTATCGGTCTTAAGGGTGTTTATACTTAATTCAAGGCACAATATAGATCGGAGGTGAATGCATGCTTCTTTTGGGATCATTCTTTTGATGAGAAGGCAGCTTTTTAACAATATTCGTCAACATTTTCAATGAAACTATTGGCAGAATAATTATGGCGTTTTCATGTGAACAGCATGGTCACACGAAACAGTTATAAAGGTGGCCGGGGACGGGTTTTAAGATCAAGTGACCGCCGCCATCAACATAGCACTTTCATCAACGTCTCCGTTATCGCCACGAGTGGCGCTTTCTTGGTTGGAGCTACGCGATTTTGAAAGACTTCGACAATGTTATAAAGTTACAATATTGGACCAAAGGCGGACGTGCAGCAGCCGCAATAGTGGTAGTATAACATTCAAAAATAGTCCCGTAGAAGTAAGCGAGACCCAGAACTGTCAAAGCAAACACCAGCGAACGGTGAGTATGCCGCTACGAGGGTAGGGTTCTGGTAATCCGCGAATGGCCGGTTTCGCGTCACGTTCGGTACGCGGTACCATAATTTGCTTTGCGGTTTTTTGTTAGAGTAGGTTCTTTCGAAGTTCGCGTTAGAGCAGAATATTTTTCAGTACCGCGTCGGAAAAAAGAAAATTCGCGCACGCGAAATTAGATCCAGTTTTGGTTGTTGACTGAATGGAAGTTAAATACGGAATAAAGTAGAGAAAGGTTTCGTTTCCGTATGGTTGTACGCCTTTGAAACGGGCACGAAATGGTGGCTGAATTAATGTAATCGAGCGTAATCGATTTAAAAGACCTGCGACCGAACTCTTCTCCGAACTAGCTGACCAACAAACAGCCATCGCGAAATGGATTACGAGTGCACGGACGGGTTGATCGATTGGGTACCATTCGTTGGCATGACTCAGACTTCACGTCTAGAACCGATGAGAGGTCGGTTCCGATTTCCTTTGGACGTGTACGAGATTGTTTTCAAACAAAATCATTACAGGATACTATAGATAACGTTTGATTTGCAATCTTGGGGTATTTTGTCATTTGTTGTGGTGTGAAGGGTGCCAAGCGTGTTCTTCACTTTGTATGCAAACCTGAAAGCTCCACAATCCTTGATAATATTATATTTCCATACCTACAAAGATCGCTTGGTTTTCCGTGTGTTCTACTCGTGTCTGTTTGTTGTCATTCCTTTCGTACTTTTCAATGAGCCCTTTGATCGCATTTCTCGGTAAACCGTTTTTTTGTGAGCATATCCAGTATGGCTTGCTCATTTTTCTCCCTGAAGTAGTCATCACCTATGCTGAGAATTCCCTGTATTGTATTCGATGCCATGTTTATGATTTGTTGCTTTGGGTGGGCTGATTTGAAATGCAGAATTTTCCCGGACGATGTTTTTTTCCAGTACCAGTCCAATATGAGCTTGACTTTTTACCTGATTAACAGAGCATCTAAATAGGGCAGTTTTCCGTTCTGTTCCAGTTCTGCCATAAAGCGCAGCCTGTCATGGTAGTTGTTGAGGTTCTCCAGAAAATTAACAATTTCTGCTGCTTTTACGACCGTGAAGATGTGATCTACATACTTTATAATTATTTTTGGTTGTGGGCTGGATTTACCCAACGTATTCTTCAATAGGGATTCCATGACTAGGTCGCCGATAATGGGTGATAGAGGGCTTCCCATTGGTATGCTATAAATTTGTTTGTATATTATACCGTTGTAGCTGAAAATGTAGTTGTCCGTGATACAGAATTGAAGAGCTTCCATAAATATCTTCTTGTTGGTCATCGTGATTTCACTGCATCTTTTTTGGATCAAATCAAAAGTTTTCTACAGTATCCCCTATGACAAATGCAATATGACATATATCGGTACAACGAAGCAATGGCTCAAGAGTCGGATATCGGCATACAAATGAGACCTGAGAAGCGGCAACAGCAACTGAACGGCACTAACGACGATTGTGCACAAACAGGAGACACCCCTGACTTCCAGCATACAGAAGTGATAAGAGAGGAGCGCAACTACAAAAAGAAGATGATCCTGGAGGCTCTAAAAATGACAACCGAAAACACAATGAGTACGAAAACGGACACCGAAGGGATCAATAAAATTTATCGCGGATATTAACCTTTAATTATGGACGTTCCATTTTTGTTACACTACTATGGACGTACGGCTTCACAGACCGCTATCTTTACGGGCTGGTTTCTACCTGGATGAGTAAGTATTGTATCTTTATTTTGTTTTGATCCCTTAGAAGTGTTACTAAACATAAATAAAAAATGTAATTTTAATGAAAAATGTATTTATTTTAAACTGAATCTAACGATATAACAATCGAAGGCACTTTTCAGACTTATTAGCTTGAAATCCCTTTATAGGTATATTACCACAGGAAAATGACTTTTTTAGTTTGTTTTACTTCTTTTACAATAAAATATAAAGAACAAAGAACATAAAAAACTTAACATAATCTTCTCAAAACTAAACATAAATATTTCGACAAGGGCCCTACTTGGTCATATTGATTGACAGTCTTTGCATATTGGCTAAGAGTATTGTAGGCATATTGGCTGTGTACAGCCTACGTCTTTCTTTTTATCTTTGGTGGGCATAGTTTCCACGTCTTACGTTTAGGAACTATATTTTTTTCACTTGGTGGGATTGTGCTAATTTCTTCAGAAATTCACCACTTTCTAGTTCTTTGTCTTGATGTTGATTGAATAAAGTGTAGGTATTATTCCACACAAGTCAAGAGCTCTGTGGAAAATCACCATAGGCCACCTTCTTGTTCGGCGACTGTTCGAATAAATTGAACATTTTTTGTCCGTTTCATCAAACCCCTTTGGTGGAATTATAGAATGATATAATCTCGGGTTTCTTTGTATGTATGTTCATCAATGGTATTATCGTGATGCATAGATATCAGGAGCACAGCTTTATTCTTCTTTGGCACATGAGAACACATAGTTTTGTCGTTCTTAAAACCGAATAAAGTTGAACCAATCTCTCTAGACTTCTGTGCCTGAAATAAATTCAGGATTTCTCTTTCATTCTTTTTCAGAGTCCCAACATACGTCAGGTTACGCTTAGACAGTTCATCTACAAATTCAACAGACGATAACCAGTTGTCTGCTGTCACGTTACGATTGGTTCTGTGTAACAGCTGTGTCAACCGTAGCACGCATTGAGTGGGAACAAGAATTTTTTCCTCGTCAGCTGATAGTCCGGCGCCATCGCTACCTTTTCCTGAATATAAATAACCATTATAAAAGTAAAAGGTCTTCGCATCACACAAGGCACGAATAAGTAGGCCATATTTACCGGGTTTCTGGGGCATGCTCGAAATCATGAAACTCCACTAGCATCTCGTCAATAGTAACATATTCACTGAGTTGATATAGTTTTTGAGAATTAGTGATGAACTAATCAAATATTCCAGAAATAGCGGCCAGCTTATCGGTCTTCATTCTCTGAGCGCGATCTGTGGGCTGTCAAAACGTAAACAGTTCAGAAGAACTAAAAATCTGGTTTCTGACATACAGCACCTGAATTTTTCACACCTGTTCCATCAGTAGCAAATATAAAACTGGTAGATTCGTGATTTGATTTCAGGGCGGCAGAGTAGTATAATAATCCATTGAATTCTATCGTGTCCATTTCTTTTAACTCTGACCTGTCTTGCCGCTTGAATTTGGCTCTAAAATCAGCAAATTTGAAGTTAGTCCATGTCAAAATGGTTTGCCGCATTTCATCATCAAAAAGTTTATTCCAAATCCTGATAGGATCTTTCTTTTCGTCTTCAATCAGGTGCAGAATAGATCTGTTCAACACTATATGATGCTGTGGAGTGCGAACTCTTCTGGAAGGTGGTTCTGTAGCCCATTTATAGTGAGTTCTACCATAGTAATACTTTGAGGGCCGTAACTATGCTATAGGTATATTGTTGTCATCTGAACTTTCACTATCCGATCTCCTTATGTCACCGTCAGCTCTGGTAGTACTACCACTTTCTTCAATAATCTCTTGTTTACTCGAGTGATTTTATTCAATGTCAGCTTCATAAAACAAACAATCATCAACATCCCCATAGCTTTCGCACTGATCCGATTCGAGAAGTAATCGTTGAAACTCGTCTTAAAAAGAAGGATAATCTAATCGCGATATTTTACTGGCTCTCTGAGTCGACGAACTCGATATTCGTTTGCCTGCAGTCGTTGGTTGATCGTTTTTTGACATTTTAGTTTACAAAATCTAAAACAAACAAAATCACACAAACGTGGACGCGCGGTCTCACAGACCGCACTCAAAAAATTAAGCGAAATAACTCACGCAAAATTCAGCAGGTGACGTAAACTTCACTCTCAACGGTCGTTTCGCCATTAAAACCGAAGCTACTGAGGTCGGCATACGCGTGGGGTACGCGGGAGGAGGGGGCAGGAGAATCACAAACAGCAAGCGGCCTGTGAGACCCCACGTCCATAGTTAAAGGTTAAGAAAAAGTTATATGTATAAATATGAATTGCAATGGCTCTGCGATCTAGTATTTCTGAAGACAATCACGCAAGTGATCGAAACGTTAAATATGTTAGTCTTTTTGGAAAAAAGTGTATATTTTTAATTTCGCCAAACAGCCGAGAAGTTAACGAACTTTTGTTGAAGCTAAGAGGCCAAAAAAATAGTACAAATATCTTATGTTGAGTACAAAATCCTTCTGTCTGTCTACTCGACTTGTTTTAATTTACTGCGAATTCTCAAACGATTCATGCTGGCAATATCATCCTATCTTATAAAGTTTCATAGATTCACTAGACGTATCATCCTGTTATATTCCTTTTCTTCATTTTCAAACAAACAAACAAAAAATCACTATGACAAATAAGTCCCAGTAGGATTTACTTAATGGGCCAATGTGCTATGGGAATAAGCCTAACAAGCCCACAGCATAGCGAAAGAATAGGAAGAAGAAGAATGGCATCCTAGCCCAGATGGAGAAAAATGGCCACAGCTCCGACACGGAGCCTTTAATGTACGAGCAAGGCTCATTCTTTAGCCGATGGCTCATTGAATAAAAGTCAAATTGCAGCACCCAATTGTTGCAGAAGATGTTCTATTATCTACACTCGAACATACTCGCACTCGTAAAAACTTGTACGGCCGACGAGCACAAAAAATCGGGTACTTGTTCAGCGAAGGTGGATAATAATGATTATTCACTTTTTCAAAAGAACTTCTCATTTGTTGGTACAACAGGTAAAATGGTAGTAGGTAAGCACCAACATATGTAGGAGATAGTGGCGGTACGTAGTAGCGTTTCATTTCAATAGCCTCGCAATGCAGTTGGCAGACATTGATGGATTTCCGAGTGATTTGAATAGAGCGCACAGTGCAGAAAAATGCGGACCCTGGTAAGTGGGAGCTTGTTTCATCAAGTGGCATTGGAAATTAAAGCAATTATTAAGGGGTGTGAAGTTTATTCTCCGGGATTTTTACTTTTTATAGCTGAATTAATTCGGAACTATCTTTAAGAGTAAAGTAAGTAAGTTTTCATTTTCGTGATATCTTGGAATATTTTAAAGATCCTGAGTATGTAAGATCTCTACCAGATTTTCCAAGCAAACTTCTTTTGTATGCTTCTATTCTTAGCCCGAAAAATTCTTCCTACCATGGCTACCTTTAAATTCGCCTTCCATCCGATGATTGCGCACATTTCAACGATTCTTGGTCTGCATGTTTTCTAAACACAATCCTCAACCCAGCACAGGTTCTGCCTACCTAGTTAACCACTAGTAATAAATTTGAATAGGTAGTTAACCAAATTACGTACATTTAGTCTTTAATGAGATTATGTAAAGTACTTCTGGTAAATTAACTCCAAGATTCTTTTTCTTCTTGGCAGTTCATACTCAATTGCTTGGGCTTGGATTGTAAGAAGTGAAATTGTTTTAGAACTTCCTTTCGCTTCAATTTTTTGGTAATTTGGTAGTTGGGTGTAGACTTCAGGTAGCACGTAGGCATGTATGCAGGTGAGTATATCAGGTTTAAAGTTATTTATTGACTTCAAGATGTTACAATTAAATACGCAATAAATTTGGAATAAGATCAGGCTGTAAAGGCTTTGTTCTGTTGTTTTCGAAAGGGTGCGAAGGTTCGAGGCTATTATGGTTACAAGCAGATAAAGAACTTGAGGTTTATTATAGAATATTCAGATCATTTGAGTGAAACTGAAGTTTTAAAGAGGAACTTTAATGATAGTTTGATCGATGCTTGCTGTTTAGTTGGGTTTTTAGTGTACCCAAACTCACACTCCACTTTATTGATACGAAAGGTGGTTGAAAAGTGATCAATATTAACGAAAATATGGTTAACAGATTAAGCTACCTCAAGTCTGCTGTACATAAACCAGTTTTCATAATGCTCTATTTAATATACGCAGTGAATTATGTAGGCAGGCTCATTTTGTTGTAAAATGATTTTTACTCATACTTATTTAAACATCGTTTTTAAGTTAATTTCACATTGTTTTCAGTTTGGAGTGATTTTTCATTCCTAGCCTAATTTTTGAACGTTTTCCCACAATTTTCTATTGTTATTATATTGTGCCATCCGTCTACTTTCATTAATGATTCAGGAAATGCACAAATAGATCAATTGCTTAATTTGTCATCCCTTTCTGCTTGTTTAGACTTTTATGTAGTTGGCCCGGCACAGGCCAGGGGTTTGTCAAAAATAATGAGGCTAACTGACCAAGAATACATCCTCAGGACTCTGAATTCTCTGCTCTTTTCAAACATCTGCATCTGGGGTGATTATCGCTGCGGTAACAATTGGCGCACAAGCCAAGTTTTTATTTTGTTTTGATTTTGTGAAAGCTTTGATTTTTATCTGGTGGACTGAAGTGATGGATTTAGCCTTGTAGAGATCTGTTGCAAGTTCCGGCGTACCGACATTCTCCCATTCGCAACTTCAAATTGCCGCCGTAGCATCTCCACGTTCTTTTGGGCACATATACCCTTTTCCTTAGTAAATTTGATTATTTTTATTAACATTTAACAATTCCCCTATAGTTTTAACTTCCTCATCATCTCAATTCTACCCTTTTCTCTTATTTGCAATTACAAAAAAATTGTATATAATAATATTTTTAATTTTTCCACTAAAAAACTCCATTCATTACTTCCCATTAACAAAATTTCATTCGATACATTTTTCCTTCTTCTTCTTTGTAGCACTACAGCCCCTCTCGGGCCTTCGCTTAGAGATAGTTAGAGTATCTCATTTTCATGACCATATTGATTTTTTTCGGAAGTTGGTTTGGTCAGTACCATGCCCCCGTGTGCTTGCTCAGCTAAGATATGATCTGATTAAATCAGTACATATCACCGCTGAGTGAACATTCGTAGTCTGTCCGAAAAATCCCCTGAACTAAATCACGTTGCTCCCAACGAGATTTGAACCTGGGAGCTTCGGCTTATGCGTTCATGCTCTAACTACTAGACCACAAAGACCACATTTTTCCTAACAAAACCTAATTCCTTCCTTTATACTAACAAATTTTATTCATTAGCTCCCACTAACAAATTTTATTTTTCATACTAATAAAATTCATTCTCGTTTCCCTACTAACAAATTTCATTCCCATGCCCATCAAGAAAGAAGCATAGTTGAAGTTGCTAATACAATGAATGGGAAATCAACAGCTGGCTCCGTTGGTAGCGTCGTGCATTCTCGACCGGGGCCTGCTGGGACCCTAGGTTCAAGTTCCGCAAGCGCAAGAAAGCGCTCTTTTTGGAGTATCGGCAAAAGCAATTGCTTCCGTACATATATGATAATTTCCATCTAATCAAACCCTTCCATAGTTATGCAAATTGCCATATATGCAAAATGGAAATTGTTGCGTTTGTCGATATGCAAAAAGATGTGTGGATAGCGGAATCGAAGTGTAATGAACTTCGACTACGTTACCCAGATGCAGCAGCGGTAATTAGAAATGAAATGATTGCGGGGTTGGATTTTCTGGGTGTGAAATTCTGGATTGGGAGAAAGGCAGTCAGTATTTGACTTCAGAATAAGAGGGATTGATTGTTTGCGGTGTCGGGAAAAGATTTTGTTAATTTGGATTGCGGGAACAAAAGGTCTTGATTTGGGTGGGGAGACGAAAGTGGGATCGTCAATGGACGAACGTTTTGAATTGAATTCTTAGTGTCGGAAGTGATAAAGGAGAAAAACAGTAGAACTAAAACTTGATTGAAATTCGATGGATAAAAATCAGAAGTGAAAGGAGTGAAGTGAAAACCATTTACCAAAATTTAAATAAACTTTTGAAAGCTAACCACCCACATTGTGATGGAAGTAAAATCAAGTGCCATACAGAAATCACAAGATTTAAAGTATCAGGTGTCACGTTTATTAAATTATTAAAAAAAAAAACCAGCAAAGTGGAAATTCGAAAATTTTGAATATCTCGCTAGTAGACAGAGCAGAAGAAACGGATAGACAGCGGATGGTACTTATGAAAGTGGCCGTTTTCCATTTTTTTTTAATTTATACAGACATTTCCATCTTAGTTTACAGTGGCCTCATGCTTCTTTTTGTCGTTCGCCGAGCGCTCGGAGTTCGGCAAGAAAGGGAGTGAGTATAAATTTGACTTTTTCTCTATTTTTTTTCCTTATATCAAATTACGTTATTTTCATTCATATAGTATATTTAGTTAACCTTTGTTTTGTTCAGATTTCATTACATTAGATTTTGAAGGGGGTGGATTTGCTTTTGATGTTTATATTCATTTCTTTTGTAATATTTGCAAATTTTTTTTTAAATTTTCTTTTTGTTAAATAAAGCGGCCATGTCTGTGTAAGGAAAAACATTTTTCATTTCTTGAAATGACCTCCCCCGTTCCCTTCCTTATCCCTTCGTGTTCGTTTTTATGTGTAGGGTGGCTCAGCACGAGCAGAAGGTGTCCCAGTAGACCCGCGACGCGACTGAGCGCTAGCCGGCCTCAGTATACCACCCCGGGTTACTCACCCCTCTGCTGAAACAAAATATCTGCAACTGTGGTTACTTCCATGGTTGTAACAGATCATGGCCGCTTTTTTGACATGTCAGGAATCAGCCGACGCACTCATTAATGTGGCTGACCCTGAGTGACGACATTAAGAGCTATAAGATGCACGAACATTTCTGCTTTGGACTTATCTATGTAGGTGTCGCTTTCAAATCTTTTCAACCGACCTGAAAATTTGCATATTTCTTTCTCATTTCAATATACTCTCTTTTGCGCATTCATATACGAAATAAATGTGAATAACTTTTAGAAATTAAAAAATTTATGACACTGACCAAGTGTTACAGTATAACAAGATTTTTAATTACTTGATAATGAAGCTAATTTATTTGATTATTGATTGAATGGCTACCGAATTAATTTTTAAGTAAAACGTTAAATTTCCTACATTAACGTTTTTCCAACCTTTTCTCCTGCTTGGCTTACAACTCGAACTAATTACCACAAAGAAGTAAAATAACTCGGCTTACTGTTTTCGACTAGATCTTTATTTGGTGATTTCTATTTTTTTACATTTATACAATTCATAAATAACTTAATCTAACAATATTCATGCAGGTTGTGCCATAGGGCTTTTCCTGGAGTTCAATAATAATTTACTTAAATTAGATTATAATACTAATTTTTCGATAAAACAAAACTTTAAAATGTTGACTCCCACAACATTATCAAACATTAATAGATTATGATAATAATAGTTTGGTGTAAAATTCATTTGCTCTAAAAACTACAGTCTTAAAAAATTGATTCGTTAAGCACATTATTTCCTTAAGGCTACCTTAACACTACTCATTCGCTGCATTCATTGAACGATTGTCCGTCGCTCTCCTGACTACTCTCGCCTTGTGTTCCTTGGCTCTCCTGATTCCCGATTCTACCAGCTTTTCTGGATACGATTTTATCGGCTCCATTCCTGTCTCCTGGTACAGCACCTCATTAGGATAAGACTGTCCGGCCTCCCGTCTATAAAGGCCTCTGTAAGCCCGAAGGATTTTTTGCTCCACTGATCCTATCTTTCACCATTTTGTTTTCGGAGTTCCAATCCATATCATCACTGCATATGTGATGATCGGACGAATCAAGGTTTTATAGGCCAACGTGAGCACTGAAGGTAGCTTTCCTGTCGAAAACCACCCCCAAGTACTTTGTTTGCCTAGAGCCGTGCACCATCTGCCCATTCAACTTAATCCTGGAGTCCTTGAACACAATTAATTCACATTTCTTTGCATTTTACCTTGATTTCCCATTCCCGGTAATGTGCAGTAAGAGATTCCAAATATTTTTGGGGGCAGATCCTAGCAAAGCGCAAATTGTGCTCAGATGACCACACTAACAAGTCGTCAGCGAAGAGGTTTACCTGGATTCCGGGCATATATTCGTCTCTTATGCCTGGGACGTCAGAGGTGAACATATTGAAAAGAAACGAGCCAAATTTAGACCCCCATGGGACCCCTTAGTCAATATAAAATGAGCAGGACCTAGCTCCATCAGCCACAGCAAAGACAGTTCGTCCCCTCTTGAAGCTGCCTATGATTTTTACAATATGCACTGTAAAGTCAAAATTTATCATTTTGTAGAGAAGTCCATTGATCCATACAGAGTCAAAGGCTTTCTCCACACCGATCAGGCAAGCTAAAACAAGCTTATTGTTGCGCTTGGCTTGGAACACAGCCATAGCATCCACCGTGGAGTGGGTTTTTTGAAGCCAAATTGTCTTTCCGGCACAATTCTTGCCCCCCCAGAGAATTGTATGATGCCTTCAAGTATTACCCTTTCAAGCAGCTTACCAATACTTGAAAGCAGCAATACGGACGAGTATCGACTACGTCAATACTGCTCAATTTCTTGGGTTTTGCAAATATTTTTGCACATTTCCATCGCTGAGGGAAGTAGCAAATATTAATGAAGTTATTGAGAATGATCGCGAGGAGAGCAAAGAAAACATAGGGAAGCCTTTTAAGCATAAAATTGGAGATTCCATCAGCCCATGCAGAATTTTTGGAACTTTGCTCTAGTGCCAACAAATTGAGTCTCTCAGGACTGACAAACAGACCATGGCCAGGAGATTCGTCAGAGAGATTTGAATCAGAGAACCTGGTCGAGCACAATTCCTTTTTTTTCTGTCGAAAGTCGTTGTGGTGCTGCTCACTAACGAAGTAACGGAAGAGATCTCACTTACATTCTCTCTTTGAAGAACTTTCGCAAAGATGTCTTGCAATAGAGTCAGCGACAGCTTTGTCATCCATGAGCATGGATCCATCATAAGTGAGGACCCCGGGCAGCCTTTTTCTGCCCATCATCCTATTGATATGAGGAAACATACAGGGACCTTGTTTGATACTTTCCAGGGCCCTTTCAAATCGCTCTTTAGCGAAAGCGGTGGTTCTCCTCGAGATCATTTGGTTTAGAGACTTCATCACTAGATGAATACGTTCATACTCTCAGTTGACCATATTTAAATTGCGGTGGTAGATTTTTGCGAGTTGCTTTCTAAGTCGACTACGCCTACGATGAAGCTCCAAGATGTCTTCTGGTAAATCTCGATTAGGGTAGTTCATCGCGGATTTCTTAATGGAGATCTTTGAGATGCCCGTATCCAGGGTTAAATTTATACATGCGACTCCTTCATGGATTTCAGGAATAGAAAAATTTCGATCTACTGATCGAAATTCCTTTCGATTTTCGGTCAAGGTACTTCTGCCTGATCGATTTGCTTGTGTGGAATGAAAAGTTGAGGATCTGTAACTTCACGTTTTACACCCTTTTTCACTCTTAAGGTCAGCTCAACCAAAAGATGGTCAGACTCGGTGTCAACACCTTCAACTGTGGGAAAGATCTACCAGATTGGCAAACACAATGAAGGAATCAATAATAGACGAGCTTCGGTGGAAGTTAGACCATTTCTGAGCAATCAGTATGAGATCCATATTTAATTGAACCCAGTTAGAGATAGCTGTTCCATAGCCATTAGATGCAATATTTCCCCATGAGGGATACTTCGCATTGAAATCACCTCCCATGGCATAGAAATTGAATTTTATGCACAGTGTAAGCACTATTTCCATGTCGTCAAAGATCCCCACGAACGCAAAGGTGCACCTTCCCAGCATGGAACTTATTACTTCTGCTTCAATGCATTTCAGACTTGGAAAGCAGTGCCTTTGGACTTTCAGGTGATTTTTGCAAGCCATAGCTACTCCCAGACTTCCCTCTGGATCATCACGCCTGATGATCTTGTATTCTCCCAGATGTACTCTGTGTCTTTCTTTGAGTCTTGTTTCCGACATAAATAAGTAGTCTGGTCTATGGGCGTTAAAGTATGCTTGAACAAAATTCCTTTTATAGCATAAAGCTAGTGAACATATGTTGAGGATGGAGAGTTTAATGGAACTCATCACGACAATATACTTTGAAGGTAAATTCTAAGTACGCAGCTTTTTTATCACAAAGATTAGTGAGTTTTTTATAGTGGGGGACGAAAGAGCCTACTTTTCGAATGAGTGTGAATAAGCCACATTCGAAAAATTGTTGGCAGTCAGTGCTCAATACCATATTTCGGTCATTTTTCAACTGCTGGGATTGCGGCATTGATTACTGTTTTTGTTGCTGTATAGGCTGAGGTGCAGGCTATTGCTTCGCACCTTGTAAATGGCTACGAAATACGGGAACACTTTACGTATGGTATTTTTTATAGAGGCGGTCATGAAATCCATCCTTTCCTCTTTTTTCTTTTGGAGATTCTTCCTCCTCTCTTCAACTTCTTTTACTTTAGGACAACCGCTGAATCTCGCAGGGTGCCCCTGCGTATTGCAGTTCACACAGAATATCTTGTCTTTTTTCTCGTCTTTCGAAATCGGACATTCAATGGACTTGCTGCTTGTCGCATTTTACACATCTAACTTCATGTCCACATTTAGAAGCGACGTGGCCATATATTTGGCAATTTAAGCACTGGAAAGTGCAATTTTTCTGCAGATACTCCCATTGTATCTTCTGATACAATAGAAACTTTATGTCCATTGCTTTCTTCACTTCAAAGCCCGGTTTGAACTGGACTAAGAAGGATGAAAGTATCCGTTTTTCCTTCCTAGAAATTATAGTGGAGAACCTTTTTTGCTAAAAAGATGTCTTCTCCTAGATTTTCCTTCAGCTCAGCCACGACATCGTTCTCGTCGTATGAGCTGTGCACGTCTTAGAGAAAGAGAGTCAGTTTTCTCTCTCCTGAAAGAGTGTAGGTGTAGCAAGCCACCTTCGCACAGTTTAGAAAATTAAAAATGCTGGTATGATCTTCAGCCATTTTAGGGTGGAGCGAAGTCCGTGAGGAGCTGTTGAACTTTGGCTCGTTTTCAGAGTTTCGTGCGCATGCTCTTTCGACGCTATCTCTGAAAGTCTTCAGGTCAAGTCTATAGCACACTATAGTAGAAACCCTCTCTTTTTTTGGTAGCAGCCGCGCTTGGCTGCTAGGATTTCGATTTCCCTTTATTTCCCACAAGGCCTGGCCTTCTACCTGGCTTATGTATGGTCACCGAGAAACTAGCGGAAGCTATTTTCACTATGTTTTTGAGCTGGGGAAAATTCCGCTCGCTTATTTCAAGGGTGTTCGATACCTTTGAAGTAGGCTCTTGCGTTGGAGACCCTATAAGCCTCTTTCTGGCTTCAGGCTTTGCGAAAGCCTCTTTCTCAGCACGATTGTCCGTGGAACTTCCCCCCTCGTCTAGATCCATGTGATTGGAGACTTCGGCACTTGCGGTTGCATCTTCCAGCTAGCAAGTAAGTCCAGAATAAACTCCTCTTTTATGCCCCCCCGAATTTCTCGCAGAAGCGCTGCAAGTTTTTCCTCACTTTCCACATGAAGCTAGATTTAGCGGCGGAGAGCTCCCCATATTCATTACCTTTCCCCCATACCCACAGATTCTAAGACAGTAAACAGAAAATAAAAAAAAGTAAAAACTGAAACCCTTATTGTTAATAATTAAAAGACCAAAAAGCAAAATAATTATATTATAAATCAAAATAATAACACTTGAAAAAGCCTGAATTATAATCTTTTCTTTGCTTTCGTTTTTAGGGTTTCATAAAATAATTTTACAAAACCTTACTACAATCGCGGCCTGTCCGTCCGTCCGTGTGTCACAACAGTTTTTCTCGGAAATCGCTTAAGGTAGAAACATCAAATTTTGTGTGCTGATGTAAAGTGGTGCTCTTTTCAAAATTCAACTGTAAAAAATTTTTATAAGGTATTTAAGGGTGGTCTCCCCATATAGGGGAGAGGCCCCCGCAAAAAAAATTTCATCAAAGATAGCCGATATGGGTATCAAATGAAAGGTCTTGATAAGAACTTTTGAAAACAACTCTTAATTTGACACTTTTTGTTTCGAGGGGCGTACCGGGAGGGGATATACACGAAAGATTTGCGTCCCCCCCTCGCGATTGGACACATGGATCCAAAGAGTCTTATAGTGGTAACTGTTTATGAATACAACAACAACAAATACTTTAGAAGTCAAAATTTGCTCAACTTTGTTAATAATAGTATGATATTCGAATTTCACTTTTTCCCCAATAAAATCGTACAGGTATCCTTAAACTCAACAAAATTCGACATTTAAGTAGACCGACAACAGGTTCTTAAACTTTGTAAGTTTGAAAAAAATCGAATGATATACACGGATGTTATAGCCATTGGAAATTCCCCAATTACAACAACAATCACACATGATTTTGGTATTTTATAGACTTTCCATCGAATCAGTCGCTGCAGTTTTGATTTGATCTTCTTGAATTTTGCAAATAAGATCAATGACATTAATTGTTTTTGAGAATTCATGATTTTAGTGATTTTTGTTAGTTTGTATCAAAATGGCGACCGTTGAAAATAGAAAAACAATGGATTTTCTTTTAAACGGATACATCTCTTTGACATATTTTTTGACTTTATTCGTTGCTGGTGACGGCATTTCCGAGAAGTTGAGTACAAAACCCTTGTGACATGAGCGTAGGTCAGTCTACCCAACTTGTTTAATGCAATAATGAAGAGTGATTGTTACCTACATCGGTATTCATCCTTTTATGTTGTTCTACCCGGCTGATGTGTAAGCTTTCAAGCAGGTCTGGTTTCCACGAATGTGCTACCTATTTAATCACTGTGACGTCATCGTTGTTTGTAGCATGTTTTATCTCGATTACTTTACGTGGCACTGTAGATTTGATATCGTATTGCTTCTTTTTACCGATTTTGTAGTTTTCCAGTTCTTTGAAGTGCTCCTTTTATCTTGCACCGATCAAACGTTTGGTTCGCCCCATATATACAGTTTTGTATTCAGGGTACTTTGTTTTTTAAGTGCCATTCTTCGCCCACATGCCGTTAGGGTCCTTACTTCAAGATGGTTTTGATCTTCCGGAACACCTGTATGATGAAATGCCACTAGTTTTTGCTGCATCACGTAATTTGGTATTATCTGTATTATTGCCGTAGGTCTTCTGTATATCTACACATATGTTAAATTGTAGTTGTTCGCCTTTTCTGATAAGATTCTTGTATGGCTAATGCAAGCATGCAATAGACTAGGAAATATTTACCGTGCAAGGTTGATAAAAAATTCAGCTGAGCTTATCAGTCGAGGTAATGGCCCAATCAATAAAGCCGAAACACTCGTATCAATTGACATGAAGGCGTTGTTTCATGGCATACCTATAAAAGTGGCACTCTACGAATTCGAACAATAGCCCCCACAAGGAGAAACAACAATAGAATGGACAAAACTACAACAGTACACAAAGTAAGCTACTGAAGTGGTGGATCCGATCGTTTCTGCTGCGGCTCTTTGTGTCAAGCCAGCCCTACACCATTCACCCTTAAGCGTACGGCTACTTACGAGCAGTGCATATTTACAACCAAAAGTCTGATTACCCCGTTTTAACTTTTTCAAAGCAAACTACGAGAGCTTGGTATCTGGCTCGCTGCTGTTAATTGGCAGACTCTTTTAGATCCAGATGACACTAACCTCTCTTCGCAGCAATTCTATCCAGTCCTTAATGAAATCATTCCGCAACATACATCGACTACTCGCACTTCTAATTTTAAACATCGCCTCTAGTTCACAAGAGCAACTAATGATACATTATTCTTAAAAAAATACGGCCCGGAAATGTTACTTACATTTGAAGTTTGAACTGCACCTCTCTATATCACATCTTCTCTATACAAAAGCCAAAAATCATTAAATCTGCAAGGCTTTATTATCTTAGATTCATTGAAGCATCTTTTGCTAACAAACCCAAATCCTTCTGGTCATGCATGGATTCTATAATAGACCCTCATTTGGCCCTTAACTCCCTTTTGTACCAAGATCGTACAACCGAAGTTTTCAAGCTATATGTAACATTTTTGCTGACTGTTTTTCTGCCATTTCAACTCCCCAAGCCACACGTCAAGTTATCGGTCCTCTCAACCCTTTTCTAATTTATTAATCAACCAGTATTAAAACTTCTCGGAAGCAACTGAGGTAATTCAGTCTAGCTTTGTTGTGTGAGCAGACGCGTTTCAATATTTTGAGTCATCTTCAGAGCCTACAAAGCAAGGCCCGAGGGCTTTCCAAGAAAAAAGAGAATTGGCCTGCGGATATTAAATAAACAAAATAATTGACTACACTCCCTTCATTCCCATGGGTTTCTCTGGCCAACCCCTTCAATTCCAATCTTGTTTTTTTTTTCTAGAAGTACGCAAGCATACCAATGTATGCACTTCCCATCCACAAAGCCAGTAATCACTCCACTGCATCGAATTACAGACCTATTTCACTTCTGTCATTCTTTGGCGAAATCCTAGTACGTTTTGTTCACCGCAAACTCTATCATGCTTTGCGACTTGCCCTATTCGAAAATCAACACAGGTTTGTAAAAAGACATTCCACCGTTACTGAACTGGATGAATTTATGAACACAATTGCCCACATCGTTGACTCAGGCGGGCAAGTCGATGAAATCTTCACAGATTTTGCTAAAGCTTTCGATAAGGTGGATCAAACCATCCTTATCAGCAAATTTGATATTCAGGCAACATTACTCTCGTGGATCACTTCTTTTTTTGCAAAGTTGCTTTATATGATTGATTCCTTTATGTGATTTGATTCAGTAGAAGGATTGGTTTTTAATCTCAAATAAAAGGCATAATGTAAAATTAAAATTATTGTGAGTCGAAAGAACAATCTATGATATTCAATTTTTTAAGATTATCTCGTTTAAATGTTGACCACGACTATGCCGTAAATGGTCCATCCTGAGGTTCCAATTTTGGACAACGCGTTCCAGTATAGCGACCCGCATCTCGCGGATGACACGAGTAGTGTTGGCTCCCAAAGCGTCGATTGAAGGTGGCTTATCCCTGAAAATCAGAGACTTCGTGTATCCCCAAAGAAAATAATTTAAAGGTGTGATATCACACGGCCTAGGCGGCGAGTTCACTGGTCCAAAATGTAAAATCAGGTTCTCACCAAAATGATTTCTCAATAAGTCTATTGTTTCTCTCGCTGTATTGAAAGTAGCACCGTCACGAACGCTGATTTTCGTAATACAGATGAACAATTTGGATACGTTGTTGCAGTGTAAGTCTTTCCATGATGATTTGGCAAGCAATACTGAATAAAAATTACATTACAGTTTGGCAGGAGTCACGCGTGATCTGTCAAAAAGAGCCTATTGAAAATCCAACCTCATAATGCATCACCCTTTAGTTACATGCAATGGATGCAGATCGTACCCCTTTTTACCAACCTCGGGGGTACCTCAGAGATTAATTTGAAGTCCACTTCTATTCAACTTCTTTATAAATGATCTCCCAACTAGCTTTGCATCCAAAGGTTTGTTAAATGTGGACAATCCAAAAATGTTCAGAGTAATGAACTTAACCCAGTACAGCCGAACTTTTCAAATCAATTCTTATCTCCTATCCTCTTGGTGGGAGAGCGAGCGTCTTCCACTCAACATCTCCCATTACATTTTCAAAAAAAAAAAAAAAAATACGGCCCAATCACACATCCGGCATGAAAACCGCACCAAACAGTAATATTTTTTTGAGTGCGACAGTGTCTCAAGAAGTACATGCGGGCTTATTGCTGATCAATAATGCATATTTTCCTTATTAACAAAGCCATTGAGCTAGAATTGAGCACCATCACTTAAGATGATTTTTGATTAAATTCTTCATTTTCTTTAAGCTTTACCAGAGCCCAATTGGAGAGTTTTCGGCATTTCGAATGCTCAAGTGGCTTTAGTTCTTGAGTCGATTTGATCTTGTAACCATACAGACCAAGATGTTTTCACAAAACACGCCATAGTGTCGTTTGATCGATGCCCAATTCTCGAGAGCGATGTGGAATCCACTGAATCGGCTCATTTTGAATCGATGCACTTACGGCTGCCATATTTCCTTCGCTTCGAGCGGTTCGATGTCTTTTTGGCACCGGAACATCCAATAGTGAAAATTTGGACTGGAACTTATCCACTATAGCACGCACCGGCTGTCGGATGCGACGATTATAACGGCCGAAACTTGGACTAAGCGCTCTCAAAGCTGCGACCATAATTAACCAATAATTTGTAAACGTTACAAGTTTATGAACTTTACCATGATAAAAATGTTGATTTTAATTAACGTTCTGACATTAACAGTTGATAGAAAAAGTAAAAAGGTGCGTTCATATAAAGGTACATATTGTTGTGTCACTAATGAAAAGACCTATGTATCGAAGTCTTCTTCTTCACAGCACTTCCTGCAACTCGCGCGTCCAACTATTCCGATTAATTAACCACGTTCTCTATTTACATAATCCGAGCAGCTATGAACTGTCCCAGTAGTCTCCGAGCTTCATTTCTCCCAATGAATACCTTTTTGGGTATCCGTCAAAAATTTCATACAGCTCATAATTGTATCGAATTTGCCATTGGTATCCGTCTTGTTTTGCGCCGATTATTCGCCTCAGGACCCATCGCTCAAAGGCTCACAGATAGCATTTCATAGATCTTGTCACAGTTTTGTATACTTGGAGCGTTGTTTTCCTGTATATGGAGCGGGTTTTCAAGATCACCAAGCTGAAGAAAATATTTTATTTGCGAGCTGTATTCGTCAGCGTTTTTTATCTCTTTCATTTGCGGTTCTCGTTACTTTAGCGATGAAATATACAGACTCGCCCATATTTTCGGTACTGTATTCGCCAAGTGTGATCTTTTGGGAATTCGAGATATTTTTCCTCGACTGTGTCACGAGTATTGTTTTCTTCTCATTGATTTGTGGCCCTACTACTTTTGCTTCGCTGTCGAGTTTCAGCAAAAGTTCTTTGGCAGTTGTTAACAACCGTGACAAAATTTTGATGTCGCCCGCAAAGGCTACCACTTGGCTCGACTTGGTAGGTAGCAGGTAGCTTTCTTATGACATGTTCTAGTGCCAGATTGAATAGCAATGGGGCGAGCCCATTTCCCTGCTTTTGTGCGATATTTGTGGCAAAAACATCAATGATGCGAACTAGGGAGGTTATTGAAGTTATTGCCATTTTGGGATGACGGACTAAATTAGCTGGGATACCAAAGCAAAGCATTCTTTGGTAAAGCACGTTACGCTCAATACTGTCGTATACTTGCTTAAAGTCAACGAAAATTTGCCGTACGTCTATGTTGAACTCCAAGCATTTTTCAGGTACCTGCTTGACTGTTAACAATTGGTCGACCGTCAATCTACTTGCTCTGAACCAACCTTGATATTCCCTAATAATACTATTGGCGTATAGTCTGATATTATTTTTTAAGATCTTTGAAAATAGTTTGTACGCCGTACAAAGTAGTGATATGCTTCTATAGTTTGCGCACTGACTCGGGATTAAAATTAATTGGCTCTACTCGTTCGGCATATGTTCTTGTTGCCAAATATGGGTGGCTTTCTGAACACCATTTCCATCATAGTTAATGAGTTCCACTGGAATCTCATCGACTCCCGGCGCTTTCTAATTTTTTGCGCCTTGATGGTGGAGCAAATTTCATCCAGAATAGGCGGAGACAATTGAAGCTCTCTAAATATCTATAGGTGTCGATGTTCAGGAGCTGTGCAGAGGATTTAGGAGGTTTTTGAAATATGATGCCTATCTTTCCTTAATTCTGTTTTCTTTAGCGATGATGTTGTCGTTTTCATTCTGGCGGAGCGTGGTCTTTGGCTGATAACCGCGTTTCAGGCTTTTCTCTACTTTGTTTGCTTATCTTGTGTAGTTGCTCGCAAGACTTATGTTGATACTTCTCAATTGGTCACCATAGTATTTTCTTTTCTTAATTCTAATTATCTTTTTCGCTACTCTACTGAGACTTTCATAGTGTTCTCTCTTTGTCTTGGTTTTCCTACCTGTATATTCTTTGCATAACTGATTCTTCTTGTCGAACTCATCCTGGCAGTCATCATCGAACCAATCATTTCTTTTGCTCGGGCTCTACTACGGTCTTCATTCCCGCTATTATTTCCACCCAGAGCCCAAAGATCTCCGTAAAATTTTTTTCCACAGACGCCGTTTGGATTTCGATCTGAAATTTCTGTAGAGGGCTGGTCTTTGCCGGATACGTCTTTTACATACGACATCGAAAGGTTGTTTTGATCAAATAATCATCCAAGTTATATTTGGCTCTTTTGCATGTACGGACATCAAGTATGCTTGAGGCCCAACATTGTTGGATAAGAACATGGTTGGTCTGGTTTTGTGTATTGCCATGTATGCGTCGCTGTTGGAAGCAAGTCAAATGTACAACAATATTTCTGCTACGTGTGAAGTCAATTAGACGCTGACCGTTGTCATTCGGTCATCGTGAAGGCTATTTCTGCCAGTCGTTTTTCGATGAGATGGCTCATTGCCAATCTTAGCGTTGAAATAACCCAGAATTATTTTTGTGTCGTTTATAGGGAATGAGTCGCCCAGTCTTTCCAAGTGACTGTAGTACTTTTCTTTTGTTTTATTGTGTTTTTTGGGTCGGTAGCTAAATTATGAGTATGTCTTAAAATCAATAACTTGTAGTTTGGTAACCCTATCCACAATGAAGGCCACTCCGAATTTTTGCTTTCCAACAGGCTTCTCTCTTTTGAATATTGTGTGCGATCTCATATCTTTAATATAACTTCCAGTTCGTTTCCTGTATTGCCAATATGTTTAATTTATATTGACTGGCCTGTTGTAAAAGGTCTTTGACAGCACCAGGTTTTTTCAGTAATCTGACATTTCAGGATCCAACGAGATAGTCCATGTTGCGGTTGCGAGGGCGTTGACATAGATCCAATCCATTCTGAGATTCGGTTGCACGTTTCAAAAAAATAAAGGTTTTCCCAGGGATGGAGAGTTAGCCCATCGCCCAACCTCTATTCGGGCGGCATGGTTATTATTTTCAATTCTGTTATCAGGCGCCTGATGTATGTCACATTTCATCCTGAAAGAAAAATTTCAGATGCTATATCTTAATCAAGCCGGAAATCAGGCATTCATGAAAACACTCAGAATTATGTAAAAAAAACTTCCGTTGACAACATGGTATAACCTTCAAACAAAGAGTTCGAGCCGCCCATCTTTCACCACTTTTTGCCAATTATTTCACCATTGCTTTTCGAAGAAAATTTGATTCAAATTACGTAGTCTGTAACATGTTCTAGCTTTCAAGGGCATTTATTTGCAGAACGGTAGATGCAACGTTGGGAGCAACGTGATTTAGTTTAGGGGATTTTTCGGACAGACTTCGAGTGTTCACTCAGTGGTGATAATGTACTGATTTAATCAGATCATATCATAGCTGAGTAAAGCACACGGGAGCATGGTACTGACCAAACCAACTTCCGAAAAAATCAATACGGTCATGAAAATGAGATACTCTAAGTATCTCTAAGCGAAGGCCCGAGAGGGGTTGTAGTGCTACAAAGAAACAGAAGAAGATGCAAACGTTCGGGAGCACAAATGACTCACAATTTGGGCAGTTAGTTCAAAAAATTGATTTAATTGGTTCTCATGGAAACAGCAAATTTCTCTCGATAAATTTAACTAGCACTTGACTCCAAACCTCAAACGACGGCTGATATTTCTCCAGTATACATCACCTGAACTAACTTATAGTATGTTCTGCTCTATAATATAAAACTCGAGATTTTCACATTTTTCTTCTCATATATTCAAAAAGCAAGGTTTCGGTAAAGCAATTTCTGTTATTTTGTGTTTAATTTTCACTGATGGTGTTTTTCCTCCGTCATGCATTACATATGCCATTCTTTTTCCCCGGGCAAAAAAGACTCCGTTGCTTCATTAACCACTAGACGCTCCCATTCAAACTAATGTCACCTGTGTTTGTGACCTTGCACTTGAACTCACATTTGAACTTTGAACATTTTGAAATCAAATGTGAGATCACTGCAACAAGCATATTCGAGTAAAGATACCTGAACCTTTTGTTGTCATAATCGCTGTACAGCTGCCAATCTCAATCAAATCAAATAGAATAAATTCTGAAAAATTTTATTCGAGGGTTGAGTTCTCTTTGCCTTTTTGAGTTGATTAAAGTTTAACGCTGCGATTAAAAAATTAACTTTTTTTCTTGAAAAGCCGTCGGGCCTTGCTTTGTTGTTTGAGCAGACGCGTCTCGACTCCTTTGAGTCATCTCCAATGTCTACAGGCTGTACTGGAGGTAATGACTTCATGTAGTCGTAGGATGGGTTAATCAGGTAGTACCAAATTAGGTCAGTTACTACTCGTAAATTAACGTATGAATTAATAATTTCTGATATGCAGCCATTTGGTTCGCAACAATAGCTCACCTGATTTTATTATGCCTTCTCTATATATTAAATGAAATTAAAAATAGTCTGACCGTGAATATCTACACAATATAATACAAATTGAAATTCCTTTTCCTGCTGTTCGACATGATAATTTTAATTAGTGAAAATCACTCGTTCCGATAGTCATGCAATTAAATTACTCACTATGTCATACCAAACGAATTGACTAAATTCAATTTTTCTACCTTACTTCTATCTACTCGTGCGCTTGTAATACACAAGGTGCATCCATAAAAACTGAATATTTTGTAATATCGTGATAAAATCCCATAAAAACACTTTTCCCCCCAGGGACACGTTTTCCTGCTAATTTAACGAGATTTCGCGGAATAAAAAAATTTTATTGCAATTAGTATTTCCGCAAGTGGACTCGTGGGACTTTATCCTCGAACCTCAATAAAACGAACGCATCGATGTGTGCAGAGAAAACCACTGTGACATATTCAAATAACCTGCACACTACTGAACATGCAAATATTTATTTATGCACACTCTGGAGTGCATACATACGAAAATGCATGCGAATATTCGAAAAATTAGAGTACAGGATTTTTAATGATAATTAATTACTCCTGTGACATTTCGCAAAATGAATTTGTTGTCAATGAAAATAAATTGTGGATGAAGGGAATTTAACGATGCTTCAATATCATCGTTGCGGTGAAGTTTTTGTGGTTTGCGGATTTATGAGTCAGTTGGGGATGAAATATTGCAAAGCTTAGTAATTTATTTTATTTATTTTTTTTTTTTTAAATTATATATATCTTTTTGCTATGGAAAGAACGTGAATCTAATGAAGGTTTGATTTGACTATCTCCTAAACCCTAAAAATTAAGAAGGTACGAAGACAGATCAATGCAGAAATCTTACGTTGAGAATCATTACATAGTCCCTTACCACTAAATACCATTAAATTAAAATTTCACATGTGCATCGAAAAGTTTCACTTGTAATTACAGTAAAATTTCATATGTGTACTTAATGCTGATGCAAACGGGCAAATACAATTTTATTTTACCTGGAGGTCGACGAAATTAATGCTCGTGTACTACAAATGACTCTTTGCCCATCTAAATTAGTAAATAATCACAAAGAGTTAACATAGTTGATGGCGTCGATGGCGAGACGATAATGAGGGAACTATGATATGTTACGAAATGAGAAAACAAAATGATAAAAAAATTACTGAACAAACGAATATGCATACAAAAATAGCGTCTGAATACAACAGTGTGCACAAATATCTCCGCACTGTGTGAAGATGAATGCGACACACTGGAACGGTAGTACTCGAGAGGTGACAAAAAAATGGTGAAAATTATTTTATGAATGACATCGTTGATACAAGCACTTGTTCGCATGTTTGGTTGTTTGCGTCGCGACAAGTGTTTTATGAATGGAAAATTGAGGAGAATGAATTGAAGGCAATTTGTCTGAAAGTCAACATATCATTTTATTTTTAAGTGTTACGAAAGAATGAATTTAGTTTGAATTTGATATGTGAGAATAATTTTGGGATTATCAGGAAATATTCGGAGGTATGTGTATGCACATTCATGATACACCCATAATAGAGAGTGCAATTAAAAAAATTAATAAATATAAATGTATTTATTATGATTTACCCATGATAATTTTTTAATAAAATTTACATTAAGGAATCATAATGAATACGTTTTTAATCTTTTTAAAGTCAGTGCATTCTTAAGATTATCTAAACGCTGAAAATAGCCCAAATAAATACATACGAAGGGTGATCCAAAATTAATGATAATCGGTTATTTTCAGTTCGTATGAAAATCAAAAAAAAAATTTTTCTCATATATCTGCAGCGGCTCCAGCAATGACACAAACAACGCCACCACCAATACGGACACATCGAAGGAAACAAATTCTAACACCAAGAGAAGATTGGCATTGAAGTTAGTCTACCACGAAACGCACGCGACAACGCATCGATAACCGACATTGCATCATCCATACATTCGTTTATGTGATGTTCATTTTGTTCGGACGCGAATAAACTTGTCTTTTATAAGAAAGGGAATTTCATTTCACACGATAAAAAGTTGTTCGGTTCTGTCTCCAAACGAAAACCCACATTGGTGACGCCGCAAATAAACAAAGTGCAAATAAAACAAAAAGAAGAAAATCTTTCGAACAAAAACCAGTGAAAAGTGAAAGTGCTTCGAACCAAAGTGAATATTTTACAAACAAACGCAAAAAGAATTCAAATAAAAGGTGAAATTATAAATCAGAAAATATTATAATGACTCTCGAAGAAACTAAAGCGGAGCTTGAGGCTATGGAACAATGAATCCACGATCAAATGCAGCAACTCAAAGACATGTCAACAAATCATAATGAAACGTCGCACGGAAATACGGAAGCCGAAGTGGCAATGATCAACAACAATCATGTCAAAATACCCGCATTCTGGAGAGACCACCAAACGCTTTGGTTCGTGCAAGTAGAAGCAGCATTTTCTATTTCGAAAATCACCGCCGACAAAACAAAATTTCAACATTTGATCCTCAACCTCGACACTAAAGACTCTCCCTCTGGTTTCGGATATCATCTCAACACCACCCGAAACGAACTAATACGATGCAATAAAGCAAAGAATCATCGGAACTCTCGGCAAAACAAATGAATCAAAACTCAGAAGCCTCCTCAGGAGTTGAGAAATTACAAATGGGAAGCCGTCTTTAATCCTACAAAAAATTAAAAATTTTGCAGGCGGATAATGCAACGACTCGAATTTAAAAACGCTTTTCCTAGAACAACTTTCAGAGCAAGCCCGTAGTATATTAGCAATAAGTGAAGTCCAAGATCTGTGCAAACTTTCGGTGCAAGCCGACAAAATTCTAGAGGTGTCGAAAGTGGATGGTTTGAGATGGCGGCGATTTCAAAAAGTGAAACAAGCCCGCTCACAGAACTACGAGATCACATCGCATAAATCTCACAAGAGCTTGAGGGTTTAAAAAAACAAATGAACTCACGAAAATCGGAGTGTTCCAGATCAAAATCGCGAAATAGAGAAAATTATTACCAGAGAAAATACGAACCAAAGGAACAAAAATCGAGTTCAGACTTGTGCTACTATCACGAACATTTTGGAGAAGCCACGCGAAAGTGCCGCACGCCATGCTCCTATAACAAAAGAGAAAATTCGGGAAACTAAATATGCTATCTTCTACATCAATAACATCAAAGGCGGAAGACGATAGCAAAAACATAAAAAAAAGAACACCACCTACATTTGCAAGATAAAATAGGACAACAATACTTAGTAGACTCTGGTTCTTGTGTATCAGTCGTTCCACGCATCTGGTTCAAAACGGAGCTCCAACAATCCCCACTGAAATTCTACGCAGCTAATTCCTCAGTAATTCACACATATGGCCAGCAACTATTAAGTTTGGATTTAGGACTGCGCTGAAACATGCCATTTCCATTCATAATTGCTGTAGTCAAGACGGGCATCATCGGAGCCGATGTCATCTGTCGTTACGGAGTCCTGGTTGATCTGAAGAAACGACCCACAAACGTCTCTCTCGATAACTGGAGAAACCAAAATCAAATCAGAGCAGGAATATCGACCATTATAACAACAGAAAACGAAAGCATGGAATTTGCGAAACTGATGCAAGAATTCTCCGACTTGAAGGCAATAACACAAAACTGTCACGCCGTGCATCATATCATCACTGAAGGTCCTCCTGTTGCCGAAAGAGCACGCAAACTCGTGTTAGAAAAACGACGAAGCGCAGAAACCGAAATTTTAGCTATGCTCGAAGCCGGCTATATAAGGCCTTCAAGAAGTCAATGGTCATCTCCGCTGCACATGCAACAAAAAAAAAAAACTGGCGATTGGCGCCCCTGTGGCGATTATCGAAAGCTAAATACCCGAGGCGTGCCCGATCGATACACGCCGCCGCTGATACAAGATCTTTTTTTAAGCTTTTCAAAAAAAAAGTGTTTTTTTTTTCACGATTGATCTTGTGAAGGCCTACCACCAAATACCCATGGCCGAAGAAGATATACCGAAAACAGCCATCGCTTCACCCTTCGGACTATTTGAATATTTGGTCATGCCACTCGGTATCCGAAACGCCACCTAAACATTTCAAAGGTGGATTGATTCAATTTTCCGTGACCTCGATTACATTTTTTTGCTACGTTGATGATTTCATCGTATTTTCTGACACTCACGAAGAGCACATGAAACATTTGCGAACCATCTTTCAAAGGCTGAAAGACAACGGGGTCACGATAAATTACAATAAGTGCGCTTTCGTGAAAAACGAAGTTAATTTTCTTGGATATACAATAAATGCTGCTGGTTACAAGCCACCACAAAATAATATAGAAAACCTCACCCATTATACAAAACCAAAAACAATCCATGATCTCCGCAGATTTCTCGGAATGATAAACTATTACCGAAATTGCATACTAAACGCTGCTAAGACTCAAGCACTCCTAAGTTCGTACATCAAAGACTCCAAAAAAAAACGACAAACAAGAAGTCAAATGGACGCCAGACGCAACTGAAGCATTTGAGAAAAGCAAAAAAATCTTAGCCGACATCACACTCACATCGTTTCCATCTCCAACGGCGCCATTGTGTTTAAAAACAGATGCATCCGACACAGCAATTGGTACATCACTTGAACAAAAAATTAACAACGTTTGGATGCCGATCGGATTCTTCTCCCGAAAATTAACCAGACCAGAACGCAATTGGAGCGTCTACGATCGTGAATTTTTGGCAATCTTTGCAGGGATTCGACATTTCCAACATCAACTCGAATGCAGGACATTCGAAATAAAAACCGATCACAAGCCATTAATCTATGCGTTTTCACAAAAATCTGAAAAAGCATCTCCACGCCAACTACGACATTTAGACTATATCTTACAATTCTCGGCCAAGATAGTCTACGTTAAAGGCAGCGAGAATGTCGTAGCGGACGCATTATCGAGAATCAACACAATCGATATGCCGTCAAAATTTGACCCAAAAGAAATTAGTGAGCAACAAAAAAACGACGAGGAATCATCTAAGTAATTAAAAAACTCGACATCCCTCAAGTTACAACAACTCTAGTCTACTGTGCATCTCCACAAATGTAAAAAGACCGTACCTTCCTCAAAACTAAAGAAAAATTGCATTCGGAATCACTCACGGCCTTTCACATCCAAGTGATCGCTCTACCGCTCGCGCATTCCGAGAAAAATACATCTGGCGCGGTATCAAAAAAGATGCACTAAAATCGTCACGAGAATGCATTGAGCGCCAAAAATCAAAAGTTCATCGACATAACCAAACAACTCCGCAAAATATTAGCGTCACAGACTCTAGGTTCAATCACATTAATATCGATTTAATCATCCTGCCGCCTGTAGAGGGATATCGCTACTGCCTAACAACCATCAACAGATTTTACGATGGCCCGTAACGGTACATTTGAAAGAGACCACAGCACCAACAGTTGCAATGGCAGTCTTCAACCATCATCATCAATTACGGCACCCCTCTCACCATCACGACAGACCAGGGACCGCAATTCGAGTCTGCCTTATTTAAAGCCATGACAAACTTCTTGGGATGTAAAAAACCAGGACCTCGCCATATCACCCTCAGTCGAACGGACTCGTTGAACAACTACATCGTACTTCAAAAGCAGCACTTATGTGGAAAATGATATTGGCTGGATCTACGCACTTCTTTCAGTAATACTCGGCCTTCGTACATGCTACAAAGAAGATTTAAAAGCATCACCTGCTGAAATGCTGTACGGCACAACTTTACGTATACTTGGGGAATTTCCCGTTACTCAAGAAACCACAAACGCTGACTCTGTAAAGTTTGTGGGAAACCACCGCAAAATAATGAGCAGCATCAAGCCCATACCGACAGCTCATCACTCAAAAATAAAACCTTTTTGCCAAAAAGAGCTTAAAACATGCAAACATGTATTTGTACGCTGCGACCGCGTGGAAAGCCCGCTGCAGAGACCAAACACAAGGTCACATCAAGTGCTCTAGCGAATAACTGATGATCTTTACAAAACGCTAGTCAACGATTCAGAACGAATCATCTCAATATCACGACTGACTGCAGCACATCTTGAATCAGACCAGGCAAACGAAGCGAATAAAAACTTGAATCCACGAACTCCACAGATTCCAGAAACTCCAGCTGTACGAACACATCGAAGGAAACAAATTCTAACACCAAGAGAAGATTGGCATTGGAGTTAGTCTACCGCGAAACGCACGTGACAACGCATCGACAACCAACATTGCATCATCGATATATTCGTTTATATGATGTTCATTTTGTTCTGGCGCGAACAAACTTGTCTTTTATGAGAAAGGGAATTTCATTTCACACGAAAACAAGTTGTTGGGTACTGTCTCCGAACGGAAACCCACATATCTACTAGGTCGCCAAACAAATATCATATAAACAGTCCACGATTCCCGGGAAGTGCATTCAGAGCCATCGAGGCAGCACGGATCGAACAGCAAAAGTTGTTCGGAAGATTTACAGGTATATGAATAAATTTTGGAGGAAAGTGGAAATTTGTTTGGAATTTGTGGAAAGGAGTTAAAGCGCCTGGGCAAGGCACGCAGTGCGAGCACAAGTGGAATGGAGAAAAGGAAAGGAGCTGTACTGTTTTTCCTTATAACATTATTATTTTTTCTTTTTAGTCTTTCAAATACTAGAAAATAAGTGCCTCAGTTTCTACATTCTTTTGTTTTCCCGTGACGGTATTTCAAGTTCTGCCCTGGAGTCTGTGGGTATGGGGGAAAGTAAGGAGCATGGGGAGTGGACATAAAGGAGGAGCTTATACTCAACTTGCTTGCTAGTTGCAAGATGCAACTGCAAGTGCCGGATGTCTCCAGTGTCATGGAGATGGATGAGGGTGGAAGTTCCACGGACAGTGGTGACGAAGTGGAGGCTATCGTAAAGCCGAAAGCCAGAAGGAGGACGATGGGGTCTCCAACGCAGGAGCCCACATCAAAGGTATCAAAAACCCCTGAAGTGAGCGAGCGGGGTTTCCCCCAGCTCAAAAAGGTAACGAAAATAAATTCCGCTAGTTTCTCGGGGACCATACCATAGCCGGGTGGAAGGCTAGGCCTTGAGGGAAATCGAAGCCTCAGCAGCCAAGCGTGGCTGCTACCAAAAAAGAGAGGGTGCTTCCCATAGTGTGCTATAGGCTTGACCTGAAGATTTTCAGGGATAGCGTCAGAAGGGCTTGCGCGCGAAACTCTGAAAACGAGCCAGAGTTCAACGTGCCGGTGAACAGCGCCTCACGAACTTGTCTGCACCCTAAAATGGCAGAGGATCACACCAGTATTTTTAATTTTCTGAAGTGTGCGAAGGTGGCTTGCTACACCTACACCCTTCCGGGAGAGAGAAAATTGACTCTCCTTCTTAAACGCGTGCACAGCCCATACGACGAGAATGATGTCGTGGCTGAGCTGAAAGAACATTTCGGAGAAGATATTCTTTCAGCAAAAAGGTTCTCCACTGTAACATCTACCAGGGAAACAAGGACGCTTTCATCCTTCTTAGTCCACTTCAAACCGGACTTTGAAGTGAAGAAGCAATGGACATAAAGTGCCTATTGTACCAGAAGATACAAAGGGAGCGTCTGCAGAAAAATTGCACTTCCCAGTGCTTCAATTCCCAAAGATTTGGCCACGTCGCTTAGAACTACGGACTCAAAGTTAGATGCGTAAAATGCAATAAGCAGCATAAGTCCATGGAATGTCCAATCTCGAAGGACGAGAAAAAAGACAAGATCTTTTGCGTCAACTGCAATGTTAAGTGGCACCCTGCAAGTTTCAGAGGTTATCCTAAGGCAAAAGAAGTTAAAGAGATGAAAAAAGAGGGAAGGAGGGATTTCATGATCGCCTCTATAAAAAATACTGTATGTGAAGGGGTCTCGTACTCTAGGATTTTCCAAGGTGCAAAGAAGCAGCCTGCACCGCAGCCTATACGGCAACAAAAACAGCAACCCCAGCAGTCGCAGAATGACCAAAATACGGTTTTGAGCACAGACTGCCAACAATTTTTCGGGTGTGACTTGTTCACACTCATTCGAAAAGTGGACTCTTTTACCCCCACTATAAAAAAAAATCACTAAGCCTAGTGAGAAAAAAGCTGCGTACTTAGAATTCGCCTTCAAAGTATGTTGTCGTGATGAGTTCCATTAAACTTTCCATCCTCAGCAGATGTTCAGTAGCTCCACGCTATAAAAGGAATTTCGTTCAAGAATACTTGAACGCCCATAGACCAGACTTCTTGTTTATATCGGAAACAAGACTCAAAGAAAGATACGAAGGGCTTCTGGAAAAATGCAAGATCATCAGGCGTGATGATCCAGAGGGAAGTCTTGGAGTTGCTCACAAAGATCACCTGAAAGTCCAAAGACACTGCCTTCCAAGTCTGAACTGTATTGAAACAGAAATAATAAGATCCATGCTGGAAGGGTGCACCTTTGCGTTCGTGGGGATCTATGTTCGACATGGATACGCGGTGAGGGAACTCACTGGCGAGTTGGAAACAGTGCTTACATCTGTGTGAAAAATTCGATTTTTATACCATTGGAAGTGATTTTAACGCGAAGCATCCCTCGTGGGGAAATATCACATCTGATGGCTTCGGCACAGCTATCTCTAACGGGGTCCAATCAAATATGGATCTCATACTGATTGCCCCGAAAGAGTCTACCATCCGCCTAAGCTCGTCTATTATTAACTTCTTCATTGTGTCTGCTAATCTAGTAAATCTCTCCCACAGTTGGAGGAATTTCAAGTGTAGAGTTCTTGACACCAAGTCTGACCACCTTTTGGGTTGAGCTAACCTTAAGAGTGAAAAAGGGTGTGAAACTTGAGGTTACAGATCCTCAACTTTTCATTCCATATAAGCGAATCGATTGGGCAGCAGTAAGCGCTGACCTTGACGGAAAATTGAAGGGACTTTCGATCAATAGATCGAAAAATTTTTCTATTCGTTAAATCTATGAGGGAGTTGGTTGTAGAAATTCAACCCTGGATACGGTCATTTAAAAGATCTCCATTGATAAATGCTCGAAAAATTACTTTTATCGAGATTTACCGAAAGTCATCTTGGAACTTCATCGTAGACGTAGTCGGCTTAGAAAGCTACTCGCAAGAATCTACCACCACAATTTAAATATGGTCAACTGGGAGTATGAACGCATTCACCTAATGATTACGTCTTTAAACCGAACGATCTCGAGGAGAACCACGGCTTTTGCAAACGAGCGATTTGAGCAGGCCCTAGAAAGTATCATATCAGGTCCCTGTATGTTTCCTCATATCAATAGGATAAAGGACAGAAAAAGGCTACCCAGGGTCGTCACTTATGATGGATCCATTATGATGGATCCATGCTCATGGATGGTAAAGCTATCGCTGGCTCTATCGCAAAACATTTCGCGAAAAGTCTTCAAGGAGAGAAAGCAACTGAGGACTTTTCCGATACTTTGTTAGTGAGCAGTACCACAACGAATTTCGACAGGGACAATAATCAATTATGCTTGACTCGGTTCTCTGTTTCAAATCTCTCTGACGCACCCATTGGCCATGGTCTGTTTGTCAGTCCTGAGAGACTCACTTTGTTGGGACTGGAGCAAAATTCCAAAAAAATCAGTGGGAGCTGATGGAATCTCCAATTATATGCTTAAAAGGCTTCCACATATTTTTTTCTCCTCGCGATCATTCTAAATAATTACATTAACATTTGCTACTTTCCTCAGCATTGAAAATGTGCAAAAATATTCGCAATACCCAAGACGTTGGACAGTACTGACGTAGTTGATACTCGTCTGATTTCGTTGTTGTCAAACATTGGTAAGCTTCTTGAAAGGGTAATACTTGAAGGCATCCTACAATTCTCTGCCGGGTCAAGAATTGTGCCGCAAAGACAATTTGGCTTAAAAAACGTTCAATCCACGGTGAATCCTATGACCGTGTTCCAAGCCGATATAACGAGAAGCTGGCGCAACAATAAGCTTGTTGTAGCTTGCCTGATCGATGTAGAGAAAGTCTTCGATTCTGTATGGATCAATGGGCTTCGCTACAAACTTATAAATCTTGGCTTTCCGGCCCGTATTGTGAAAATTATAGGAAGCTTCATGAAGGGACGAACTGCCTTTGCGGTGACTGGTGGCCCTAGTTCAGACCCATATAGTACTGACGGGGCGGGGGTCCTAGAGGGGTTTATATTAGGCCCATTTCTTTTCAAATTATTCACCTCTGACGTCCAGTGCGTAAGAGGTGAATATAAGCCCGGAACCCAGGTGAACATCTTCGCTGACGACTTGTTAGTGTGGTCAATTGAGCATAACTTGCGCTTTGCTAGGATGTGCCTCCAAAGATATTTGGAATGTCTTACTGCATATTACCGGAAATGGGAAATCAAGGTAAATGCAAATAAAAATGAGTTAATTGTGTTCAAGGACCCCCACAAAAACGTTGGTCTTCGTGCAAGGGGCATCTGTGACTCCAGGATTAAGTCGAATGGGTAGATGATGCACTGCTCTAGGCAAACGAAGTACTTGGGGACAGTTTTCGACAGGAAGGCTACCTTTACTGCTCACGTGGATAATATTTTCAAAAAAGTGACTTATGCGTACCATCTTCTTTTACCTCTTTTTGAGAAACATTCAACAGCGAGCCAGCGAGTCAAAGTTTTGACCTATAAAAGCTTGATTCGTCCGAACATCACATATGCGGTGATGATATGGTTTGGAGCTCCCAAAAGGAAATGGGGCAAGACAGTACTATTGTGGGGCGAAAAATCCTTTGGGCTTGCACAGGCCTATACAGACGGGAGGACGGACGGTCTTGCCCCAAGGAGGTGCTGTACCAGGAGACAGGAATGAAGCCGATGAAATCATATTTTGAGCTCGTCTAAAGTTGCTGGCTTCTTGCCATAGACCAGTGACTTGATATGGCCTCTTAAAAAGAAATACGATTCCGTTAGATCGCATGAATAAAGAAGCCATTCGACCGGACCATTTCTCAAGATAACACGTTAACCGAATTTGCTTTATAATAAATCCATTGTGAGGCGTGCTATGTGGCTAATGGCACCGTCTTGTTGAAACCACATGTCGTTGATGTCAAGTTCATCCAATTCTTCCCACAAATAATCTTGCAACATAACACGATAGCGCTCTCTACTGCCGGAACCATGGCGCTCGTTTTCATCCACGAAAAAAAGGCCCAGTCAAACTTTCGGCATGAAAACCGCACCTAACAGTAATTTTTTACGAATGCGACGGGTTTTCAAGAAGTCCATGTGGGTTTATTGATGACCAATAATGCATATTTCGCTTATTAACAAATCCATTGAGCCAGAAATGACCTTCGCAGGCTTCTTCTTCTTGCATTTCTTTATCGGAATTTATGCTCTCACCTTTCTTATCACAGAAGGAGGAGGCTTACTCATCCGGTGGTGATGAAGAGCACACTTACTTTTCTTTTTGTTGGCCGTTTGAGGCTTTTCGATTTTTAAAATTATATGAAATGTAGCTACGTTTGCACGACGCGCAGTAAATAAACGCAAGGTCAACAAAAATGATGTGTATTTGATTTCACACAAAACGTACAATCAAATCATTTAAATTGAATGATATACGGATCACACTGGTGAAGATGTCTGGTCGCTTGAACACTCGGATCGAGAAGAGTCGATTTGTCTTCTTGTCTGCTTAATTTCCGCTACAGCTTACTAGGCATGCTGGCATCGCTGTGTGGTCTCTACAGGATCCCCATTCAAGTGTGTGGATATTTGCTTATAGCTGATATTTTGACATTTGCTAATTTGTCGTGAATCGAATTTTCTTCCGTGGGCCAGGGTAGGTTTTAATTGTAAGTTGCACCGAACTTGATGGGTCCTCGTCGTTTTGTGTCGCGTATGCCGGTTTCCGTTGATATTCTGCATTCTTTCCCGTTGATAGAAATGATGAAAACATTTTCGCTAATTCTGTCGATTACTTGATGAGGTCCCCAGTAAGGGGGTTGTAGAGATTTTTTCGGTTTGTCATCGCGTAAGAATACGTGTGTACAAGTTTGTAAGTCCTTAAAGATGAACATACTATCTTTGCGGTGATGTGTGACTGACGAGGTTTCAGGCTCTTGCATGTCTTCCCTGAACTTTTCGATGAAAATTTGCGGCCCCACGCCAGGATTCTTATCAAAAAAGAATTCTCCTGGCAATCGTAGGGTTACGCCATATACCATCTCTACTGGGGAATATCCAAGATCCAATTTGACGGCAGTTCTTAGTCCGAATATATGGTTGGTTAGATTTCGGTCCATCGCTGGGTTTTGTGACATTGGATAGCGGCCTTTAAGGTTCTGTGCCATTTCTCTACCATTCCATTTGCAGCAGGATAATACGGTGACGCGCGATTAGTTGCAACAAGGCTCAAAACAGCGTGGGCTCAAACTGAGATCTCTGATCGGTTGTTACTGTTAAAGGTGAACAAAAACGTGAAATCCAGTGCGGGTAGAAAGTAGTTGCTAGTGTGTCCGCTGTGATGTCGCTGATGGGTACTGCCTCCGGCCACTGGGTTAATCGATCGATCATTGTGAGTATGCACCTTTGCTCCTTGGATGGCGGTAGCGGTCCCACAATGTCAATATGGACATGTTCAAAACGTCTGCTTTTTACATGAATTGAAGTGGTACACTTTTCGTGTGACGATTGATTTTGGATTGCCGGCACTGTATGCAAGATTTCGCCCAGTCGGTGATATCTTTGTCGATTCCCACCCAAGCATACTTCGTTTGAATCTGCTTGCTGGCAGCTCTTCCTCCTGGATGTGCTGGCTGGTGAAACAGATTGAATATCTGCTGTCTCAGTGACTTAAGGATATACGGCCGGATTGTTTCTGTCGATGTATTGCATTAAAGGGATTCCGTTGCTTGGCCTGCTTGTATTTGCCTTAGAAATAATGATGAGTTTGAGCTTCGCAGCAGTTTCGCTCCGCATCCCCTTCTTGTTTTCCGGCAAGCTCGCCAAAGTCTATTGCTGTGGGCATCATGATTGCCTCGATTCTCAACAGTGTTCTTGGTCTCACTAACGTATTCAAATTTGGTTCAGAATTACGAAATGAACTGCAGTTGTCTACATAGGCGAGCAGATGCTTTGTCTGCCTTTTGATAAAACGCAAAGGTCAATGGTTTGTGATCTGTTCGTATGATGAATTGTCGGCCTTCCAGTTAACTGTCAGCGATTCGCAGCCATATGTACTATATTTCTGTTGGGCAAGGCTAAATTTACTTGAAAAGGAAGCAAGAAGATACCAATACCCATCGGACAACTGTTCCAGTATCTCTCCCGTTGCGATGTCTGAAGCGTCCGTTGCAAGTGCCAATGGGGCTTCTGAAATGGGATATGCAAGTTTTGTCGTCGCCTTTACAATAATTTCCTTGTTTGCATCAAATGCCTGAATTGCTTTGCTAGTCCAATTTACCTTTCTTTTGTCGTTTTTTTCGGAATTTCTTAAGATAGTTGTTTAGCGGCATCCAGCGTGGATGCTGTGTTTTTGAAGAATCTTCTGTGACAATTTAGGATTGCTATGTATCTGCGGGGTTCGAAAATTGTTGTTGGAAGCTTTTAGTTCAATATGACATTGACTTTTTGCGTTAAAGGTTCAATCCCAGCCGAGATGATCTGGTGTCCCTTGATGACTTTCTCTAGCACTTTCCCAGCCGTGTCTAGCATGCATAACGGGCGGTATGCAGACGGCGATTCGGAATTTCCCTTCCCCTTGCTGATCAGCACGAGCCTTGCAACCTTCCATTGGACCGGGAAAACTCCGTCCCGTAGGCAAGCGTTGGATTGTGATTGACGAGCCGCAACACCTCAGCCGGCACACCATCTGGACCTGGAGTCTTCCCCGCTTTCAATGAGAGGACTGCCTCCTCCAGTTCCGGCTGTGTGAAGAGTGGACGCTCCACTGCTGTTGCACGATGGACAGCATCAACATGGACGGGATGGGCGGGGAAGAGTCCGTGCACTATCGCGTCCATCTTTTCCGCGTCATGTAAACAAGGCTTCCTTAGCGCACCAAGCTTCCGCATAACTAGCTTGTAGCCACGGCCCCACGGATCCTTGTTCACATTGTCCACTAGGTCTTGCCAGCAACGAGCCTTGCTATTGTTGATCAATTTGCAAAGGCATTTCCTGGTCGACTTATATGCTGCCACCCAGTTGCATGCTTCGTCACGATTCCGCACCCGTTGAGCCTCACGTCGAAGCTTGTGACACTCCCTTCGCTTTTCAGCGATTTCAGTTGACCATCAATACACTTGGGGCTTGCCGTGCGGTGGTTTTCGGCGGGGCATAGAAGCGCAGCAAGCTGTCGTGATGATGCTCATAGTAGAGTTCACCACGTCTTGAGCTGCCAGTTCTTCCGTCCCCTCCGAAGCTCCCTGCAGAGGCTCACTTGCTGTGAGCAGCTGGACGAACTTTTCGACGTCCATCCTTCCGATGTTCCAATCAGTTGTAGAAAGCCAAGAGCAAAGACGTCGGGAGACAACATCACTGATCTCAAGCAAAATGCACTGATGATCACTGGCCGAGTAGACCTCTAATATTTTCCAATTGTGTATCCTCCGTACTAAGGACTCCGAGGCGAATGTCACGTCCGGTATAATTCCCTCACAGCCAATACGGCGGAAAGTCGGCATATTTCCGGAGTTTAGTTCGACAAGCGCTATCATGGCCGCCATTTTCAGGATAGGTTTTCCCCGCGGATCCGTTTGAGGCATGCCCCATTCGATTGCTTTAGCGTTGAAGTCGCCTCAACGAACACTTTGCCCTCTGCGTTCGAGACAGCACACTCCAGAGCAATAAGTTTGGTTTGGAAAGAGGATATCGATTCGTTAGGCGTTAAGTACACACTAAAGAAGGTGGTCCCTGAGCACCAAACTCATACGAAACCATCCCTCCTCCACAACTCTCCCCTTGTAAATCACTGTTCCGAACCTAGATGGTGGCAGTACCAGTTTCGTCAGAATACCATAATGCAGGACTTTAATCATGGTGTTGCTCACTCAGCAGCAAGAAGTCGGCTTTCATGTCCCTCGCGGTGTAGGCTTAGCTGCAGGATGCAGGTCGTCGTAGTTCTGATTTTGCCTTGGCTAGGGCTTGCTCGAACACCCGGAATTTTCCTGATCCACAGACGTGTCCAGAATCAGGTCTTGGATCGGCATCCTTGCAGAGAATACAGTGTGCCTCCTTCGTACACTCTTTTCGTTTGTATCCCATTTCACCGCATTTGTTACAAAGGGAACTCCTATCGGGTCCTTTGCATACTTGTGTGGTGTGAACATAGCCAAGGCACTTGAAACATTGAAGAGGCGTTGTTCTTTGCCGTATCCTACAGACAACCCAGCCTATTCTTACCTTGCCCTTATTCAAAAATTGTTCGGAGTCCTTTTCGGTCGAGTCAACTATGGCCATGCGTTGTCCCCTGTTGTTTTCTGGTGTCAGTTCGTCACACAGTCAATGTCTCTTATTTCGATCGTTGCCAACGGTTCGAGCGAGGCTATAGTTGCGCTTTTGCCGAGGACTTTCTTTACTGCGTCGCAAAATGCTTCCTTATTGTCAGCCTCTGCCCCGAATTCGACCAGTATGTGGCCCATCCGCGTTGGTCGTACTACTTTAATGGTAGTGTTGGTGTCTTCGGGCCTTACGTTTCCCCTGATGTCCCGCAGTACCTCTGCGTAGGATCAGCCATCGTGGGGTTTTACGAGCAGTGCATGCTGCCGGGGTCTTCGACGGAGCTTCTGCCTCTCCTGTTTCGCATCGGGTCCTTTTTCTGATTGGGCGTCCTTGCGAACTTTACTTTCTTCCATTTTTGAAGGAGTTTCTTTGCGGCTTTCTTCGCTTTTTTTGTAAGCACTATCTGGAATCCGTGATCCGGTGCTCCACGCCTATCAAGTGCCTCTTCCTTCCTTCTTTTATCCCGATTTCCTTCGATTGGGCTAGACGCCATTCGTTTATTGATTTCTAATGGTAGAGCTATCTGCATGTAGCCTTTAGATTTCGCCCCCAGCGCCTCTTTAGCCTTCTGCTTGTCTTCGGCCCTTAACCAGCTCCTCCGGTAATGCCCTATGCGGTCTAGGAGCTCCTCTAGTTGAAAGAGCCCAATCTTTACTCCTATGCTGACTTTGGGGAGTCGCTCCTGCTTTTCGGAATAGCCTTTCTTCTTCGTGTCGCTGGGCGGCAATTGTAATTTGCGGCCATCCTTGGAAGAGCTTATCACTTTCCGTTTCCGAGTACAGTACTTCCACCACATTTTCGTCGCTTTATTTGTCTGGTCACTCGTTACTTTTCCTGCCGTCATCTCCTCGTTGGCTTTAGGATGGTTCTTTATATGTCGGGATTTACGACCCTTGCATCGGTCGCTTCGGTAACGATCGCAGCAGTGACCATCGAATTCTCGATGTTCTTTATATTTTCTTCCACCGCTCGAACACCTGAAGCGTCCTGCAGAGTTTCCCGCTTTTCCTTAATAGGACGCTCTGGCGTTCGCATAATTTTTTTGCTGCGCCCGAACGCCGCAGGAACCTCAGTCTGAACCAGACTGTCTGCAAATCTCCGTTTTTTGTTCATCTTCGCTGTTAGTACATGGTTGCAACCGCTGGTTGCGTCGTCGTTATTATTTTTTATTTCTTTTTTTAGATTTTTTTGATCTTTTAGGCAAATTTCTCGAGAGAAATTTACCTATTGCGGAGAGCATCATATATATATATATATATATATATATATATATATATATATATATATATATATATATATATATATATATATATATATATATATATATATATATATATATATATATATATATATATATATATATATATATATATATATATATATATATATATATATATATATATATATATATATATATATATATATATATATATATATATATATATATATATATATATATATATATATATATATATATATATATATATATATATATATATATATATATATATATATATATATATATATATATATATATATATATGGGATATAACGAAATTTGTGACCACGCTAGAGGTTGCAATTTTGCTTCGATTTTCACCAAATTTTCAGGAAAGGTGTATTGGGTAATTATCTCGGTTAAGTTCGTGAACCAGCTATATCGGCCAAGCAAAAACAAAATGGCGGCCATTTTAGACGAAAAATCGTGATTTCTGTTCTGACCAAAGTATAGCTCCGATTTGGATGAAATTTGGTACAAGGGTTCATTGCTGTATGTGATGAATCTCACAATAAAAAATCCAAAGTCGGTACGGCAGAAACAAAATGGCGGCCGCTCAAAAGTCGAAAAACGTGCAAAATTTTGTTGTTGTAATAGTGGTCAAAGCTTTCAACAGATTTTCATGAAATTTGATAACTTGATAGAAATTATAGGTATCTAAAGAATTACGTGAAAAAATTGGAGGTCAGGTTGCAAAAAACAAAATGGCGGCCAGTTAAAGGGCAAAATTTCAAAGGCTTTTTAAAGTCGCAATTTTGATCCGACATATACGAAATTCGGTTTCAAGATAGACATTATTTAGGCCTACAATCTTTGATATTTTGGCGATCATGTATGAGCAACTTTCAAAATGGCGGCCGTTTAAATATGCGTTTTTTTCAGGTTTTTGTGGCCCTCTAGCGGTCACATTTTCCAGCGGATTTTGATGAAACTTGAGATTATGGATCTCTGTACTATGTTCTTGTATTATGCAGGAAATTATTAAAATTGAATGAAAAATAAAAAAGTCGAAAATATAAAGCCTAATATTTTTAGCTGCCATTTTCTTTAAGAATTGAATTAATTTGCCCTGTCTAGAGTGAAACTTCTATTTGAACGAGATAGTACATTGATTGATGAGTTCCTAGCATACAAAGATTTAAAATAATCCAAAATAAAATGCATGCATTCAAAATGTCGGCCCCCAAAGGTCAGAAGGCAAGCGCAATTCGCTATTTTAGTGCCAACTGAAATAATGAATATTTTTCATGATAACGTTTTAAATGACTTTACTTGATAGAATTTATAAACCAGACCATTTTTAAGGTATTGTAAAATCTTTTTAACCATCCCCTAAAAAAATTATAAAATCGCGACTTGTCTGTCTGTCCGTCCGTTTGTTCGTGCGTCAAAACAAGTTTTCTCGCAAACCACATGAGCTAGAATGAGGAAATTTTCTACGTAGGTCAAAAGTGGTGCCTCTTGAAATTTGCAGTGCAAGAAAATATTTTAAGGTATTTTAAGGGGGGTCTCCCCATACAGGGGGGTGGCATACAATTTTTTTTATTTCTGTAGCAGCCAAGATTCTCAACAGATTCCGTTGAAACTTGAAATTATAAGTTATTAACGCAAGTTAATTTAATTTAATTATGCAAATCGAATGACAAATGAAAAAGTCGAAAATTTACAGCTTAATATTTTTAGCAGCCGATTTCAATAAAAATTGAAATGACGGCCCTCATAGTTCAGAAAAAAATTGAAAATGTATATATTAATGGCAACGCAAGTGCTGATTAAACTTTCATGGAAATCTTTTGAAATTAACTATTCGAGCTATTTAAGCCTTTGTGTGGTTACCACTGTGAACTGTGTAAACAGCAAATGCGAGAAGGGCGAAACCGGTATTTATATGTTTACAACAATTTATGATCCGCCGATTTTCAATATGTAATCCATACGTATGCAACTCAATTTAATTAGCAAAATATTTGCGCCCCGATAAAAGGTCTCTAAGAACGAACGTGGCCAGATTTTTTTTATGTTAATGAATACCCATGTGGTACTACGAAAATTGCAGAAAGAAGTTGAGTAGTAGGCAAGCCAAATTTTTTTTCGAAGCTTTATGCTACATACGAGAAATTTACCTTTCCGGCTGGTGCTGCCAACGGGGATTTTTTTATATGTTTTTGGTTGCTCCATTGCTCCAGTTTTATTGGGTCCCCCCTCGGAGCCGCTATCTCCGTTAGTGTGTGTAGTCGCCTTTTTGGCCCCATGGCTAACTTTGCAAAGCAGGGAGGCCATGCGAGGGTTGGCACAAGCCCTTATGGGGACAAGTGCTCAGAGCCAGACCAGCGCTCATCGGGAGTGCGTCTCAACCGAACCTACCTACACTACCATCCCAATGGTGCGAACTTCGAAAGTACTCCGAGGCCTGCGAAGGTTTTACCAGGACGCGGACGGTATGATAGTTGAATTGGAGCCGTTCACACACGCCAATTGTCGTTTGAGCGATGCCCAATTCTTGAGAACGACTGATTTGGATGATTTTGATTCAGTGCACTTACGGCTGCGATATGTCCTTCGCTTCAAGCGATACGACCTCTTTTTGGCACCGAAACGCCCAATAGTGAAAATTCGGACTCAAACTTGTCCACTATAGCACGCATAGCCTAACGGGTGGGACGATTATTACGGTCGTAAATTGGAGTAAGCACTCTTAAAGTTGCGACCAGCGACTGAGAATTTCGGTAGTAATTCTCAATAATTTCCAAACGTTGCTGGTTTGTTAACCATAATGAAAATGTTGACTTGAACTAACGTTTTGACATTGACAGTTCATTAAAAAGTTTAAGGGTGCGTTCATATAAATATACGAAATTGTTATGCTCCTACTGACAAACCCTATATTACACGGTGCCACACGGGAAGGGAGGTAGTTTTCGTTTCTCCAAATTTCTTCGAAACCGGTGACCCACACTAAGCAACTTCCTCTTTTTAGTGTAATTTATGTAAAGTAGTAAAGAGAAGAACGTAACATACTTAAAAATTATTTTGATAAAAGGAGAAAATTTGGTTTATTTTCAAAATATACAAAGCTCATGTTAATCATTTACTCGGTATCACTCAAACTGGGAAGACGGCACTGAAACGATCCATCTTTTTTCCTTATACAACCCTTATTTAATTTTTTACGAAGATCCCTATGAATCCATATCTGCTGGGAATTGATAATATATCCAATCCACTTTACAAAATGATAAATTGCATTCAAAACGAGGAATCCGAACTGAACACTACGAAACGCAGATACAAAAATCCCAACATCTAAATCTTCTTCATGGTCTTGTATTACTACACCGAGTCCCCGAAAAAATAAACGGCGAGGACGAAGCAAACGAATGTATTGCGTGACATCATTATTGGCTTGACGATGGATCTGATAGGATAATTGCAACAACCATCACGCTGTCGAATTATACAGTGGTGGTTGTTGCTCGGCCGTAAATCCACTTCTTATAAATGATTCCCCCGGCTCCTTTATTTATTTATGATTGTCTATAAATTCAGTGGCGTGAAATGTATTATTGCTGCCTGTTTGATATATTACCGTGAAATTATAGGCAATACATATTGCATCTTCGGAATGACCGCGATGACCCCTTATTACGGAGCTGATGGAGATGCTAGAAAAAGGAATTGAAGCGAAGATTATAAATGATTGAAAGGGATTGTTAACTAATGAACTGCAAGTGGAAGAAGAGGTTTTAGAAAAGCTAATCAATGAAATACATATGTTGAAGTGTATAAAATAATTGGAATTGTATTATCCCCTATGGGTTTGATAAGCGGAAGTCTTTTGCGAAATTCTTTTGCTTCCATATTCATTCCAAAGTTGATCAAGGCGAGTTACTAAATTTACAATTGTACTTTAGTGCGAAATTTCAACAACTGCTACCCTTGGGCTAACACTTTTTGTGGCCAAGTCGTTATTGTTGTCGACACCATCATCATAACTAGATCTTGTTCACAGCATTCGCCGCTTCTTGTAGATACAATCACCACCTTTCCATGAACTTTCACAAAACCTATATAGCTCTAATGACTGCTAATTACAAGCAGCACTGGGACGTAAAAATTGTGTCAGCAACCAGGCAAGAGAAAATGCTTGGGCTAGCACTACGAGTATAGCATCCATGACTAAGGCAGTACGCCTGCCTCTGTTTAGTACCTACTCCCTAATTAGCGTTCTGGCTAATTTCTCTTGTTTTTCGTCTTTCATGTTACCATGGAGCATCATTTATCTTATCTTGAGCAGAACATCCTTGATTGTAATTTTTCGTTAATTTAATTCATCATTTTCGCTCTCGCGTACAGCTCCTCGCAAGTTTGTTGCAGATTTCAAGGAATTTATTTATTAATATTATTCTTCAATCTTTGAGTGGGTTGCAGAGCTTGGTAGGGCGATTAATAATAAGACACTGTTATTTTTGAAGTATTAAAAATAATTTTGAAGATGATAAGGTAGAAGATTAATTGTGAGCTTGGACATTTGATCGACAATTTAAAAAGGTCTCCTTTGATAAGGAATGCTATCATTAGCAGCGATAATTAGCTCAATGGTCTAAGTTCTCTGAATTATATCAAGTTGATTAGACGTTTGATAATCATATTAAACAATTTTTCAGCATTTAGAGTAGCTCACCTTGACATTGAAACTAAGATATTACAATAAAGCCGCTGGATCATAATTGATTCTTTCTTAATTGAAGCTATGTTTCTTATGGGACGCATTATTATTAGTGCCGGAGTATGGAGGGTGACTTGGATATTACCGGCGAAATTACACCCAAATTCATAAAGAGGCCTTGTCGTTCATTTTTGTAGCATTAAAATTCCATAAATACATTGTTAGTCGCTCTAATGTTATCTTTGTTACAGATCATAAGCCACTTTTAGGAGTTTTCAAGAAAGGAGCTGATACTTGGGGCATACGACTTCCAATTCATGCATCTTAAAAGCGATCGACATGGTAACTTCGATGCACCTTCGCGGTTACCACTGCAAGACGGCTCAAGTGATCAGTTTCCGGAGCCAATGGTTATTCACTTATTGGAAGTCAAGTCCGAACCTGGAAATTGAATGGACATCGCCACAGCAACTGACCTCAACCCTAATCTAAGCAAGACTCTTCAAATTGTTCGAAAGGGATGGCCAGACAGCGTGTCAGGCGAGTTAAAGCCATTTTGGAACGTTCGCATGGAATTCTCATTACAAAGAGATTGTTCACTCTCCCCGTGAGAAAGTCCTCGAAGCAATGAACGCATCTCATCATGCTCTCGGGCGAACTAAAGCGGCAGCGAGGGGTTTACGTTTAGTGACCAGGGGTTGACAAATATGTCAAAGCTGCGGCGAACGCTTGCCAGAGATACCAAGAAAATCGGCATAACCCATTGTCAGCTCCTCCACTCTCATGGCCGATATCCAATCGCTCGTGGGAACGAGTCAATTTGGATTACGCAGGCCCTATCCATGATGACGTATTGTTAATTGCTGTCTATACTTTCTCTAGATTTTTCATAAGAAATGTTGCGGACTATGGGATGCCTTCACTTATTGTGTCGGATAATGGTCGCCAATTGAGATCAGCGGCATTTTTCGAGTTTCTATCGAAAAATGGAGCACGAACTAAATTTTCGCCACCGTTTTATCCACCATCAAACGGCGTGGCAGAACATATAGTTTGTAGCTTCAAAAATCGGTGGTATAAACGCCAAGAAGTAGCTGACAAACAAACAAGATTCTCCAGAGTTCTGTTCGCTATGAGAACAGCCAAACTTGCAAGCTCAAGTCCCCCTCCAGCAGAGCTTATTACAAAAACTTGAAAATTCAAACGTCAATCCACGTTAAAAAGCCACAGAGTCGTGAAAAAACAGACCGAAAATACGAGATTAATGAAACAATACGTTTCCGGGACTACCGTAGGGATAAACTCAAATGGTCACACAGAGTCATCAAGTCAACACAAGGTGCACGTCTGTACATAGCAGGAAACGAGATAGGCGTACAACATATGCGGAGCGTTTATTAACTGGCTACGAGTCAAATAGATTTTTTTTTTCTTTTTTTTTGTGTTTGGGAGATGAATGCCATTTACGGACAGAGTGTGGGACTCCCATGCTTGCAAGAAGGCGACTGAACTACTCACTAAAGACCTCCCCTGTCAGCTTCAGAACCTAGCCTGGAATCGTTTAACACATTACTTCGGGCCAGGTCTCATTTTGTTACGCCGTGAGGCGCCTTCAAGCTAGGCGATCCCTTTTCTAGCTGAAGGGCAAGAGGAAGTGCCAGAAAAGCTATCCCCCACCCGCAACGCCCCCGGTTGCTGTGAGTCCCTTTTATCTGTTAGGACTGCCCGAACATAATGTGCCACCTGGTTCCATTTGCCAACCGCTCCAAGCATAACCGCAACTATATTATCCGGGGTGGGCTCTACCGTCTCCCTGTAGACGTCCTTTTGCAGCCTGACCCGTTTTGTGCACGCAAAAAATGTGCGGCAGCCATTGGCCTTCTCTGCTGGGCACACCCGACAATCGGGGGACCGTGACTTATTGATCTTGTACAGGTAAGACTGAAAACAACCAAGCCAGCTCAAAAGCTGGATCAGATATAAGTCAGTCTCACCATGCCTTCGATTTAGCCACAGTCTCACATCCCGGATGAGGCGCGCAGTCCACATTCTCTTCGTGCATTCATCCAAGACTGCTGCCAATCGTTGAGCGAGTGCTGTCTCTCCCCGCGGACAACCATCTACCTCGCATCCTCGTTTCGGCACAGGTAAATAGCGCAGCGCTCTCTAGCAGGGTGGGCGACAGGTATCACGCCTGCAATAACTCTCAACACTAAATCAGAGACTGTCGGATACGAAGATGCAATCCTCAGCGCGCCTCTTCTCTGTACCTGCGCCAAACTTTTTCGGTATACCTCCTTACTGAGAACGTCACCCCATACTTCTGCTCCGTACAATAGCACTGAGCCTACAGCACTCATCAAGAGGCGTCTTCTTGATGGGCTGGGTCCCCTTACGTGGGCCATAACTCGACTCAGAGCCGATACTCCCGAAGCATCCTGCTCTGCCGTTGCAATGATATGCTCAAAGAAACTCATCTTCGAATCGATCACTAGCCCCAGGTACTTCACCGATGGCTTCGATTCGATTCGTAAGTCATCCTTACTCTAGGGATTCTCTTTTTTGTCAAGACGATCACTTTGGTTTTCTCCAGTGCTAAACTGAACCCGCAAGCAGTCATCAAGTTGCGTCTTTTCAACGGTGCGTCCAGCGACCAGAGCCGTAACATCATCCGCAAGCCGATCAAGCGCGACTCATCTGCCATCTCCAGTCTTAGTAGCCTGTCATAAGACACGTTCCACAGATCTAGACCAAGGATGGATTTCTGGGCAACACCCGATGTAATTTCCGTACTTCGTTGGCCCTGTGTCGGGTCGTAGAGGATACTTCGGTCCTTTAGGTAGTCCCTCGAAAACCGCATTAGATATTCTGGAACTTGAAAAGGCTTTTCCAGCATATCCAGGATATCCACCCATCTAGCGGAGTTGAAGGCGTTCCTGACGTCGAGTGTCACCAACAGAGCAATCCATTGCTTGGTGCGACTATATGCCTCTGCCTTCCGGTCCACGCTCACCACCTCTGCAATCGCATCAGTGAGTCTTCCATTGATGAGTTTCTCTAGCACTTTCTCAGTCATGCCGAGCATACATAACGGGCGGTATGCAGACGGCGATTTGGGATTTCCCTTTCCTTTGCTGATCAGCACGAGCCTCACCACCTTTCATCGTACCAGGAAAACCTCTTCCGGTAGGTAAGCGCCGAATGTGCTGAGCAGCAAATCAGGACAATGGTGGTAAACAAACTACAACATCATCTGGAGTTGGAGCCTTCCTCACTTTCAGCGAAAGGACTGCCTCTTCAAGTTCCGGCTGCGTGAACAGTGGACACTCAACTGCTGTTTCACCATGGACAGCGTCAACATGGACGGGAAAGGCGGGGAAGAGTCCCCGCACTACTTTTCCGCATCATGCATACAAGGTTTCCATAGGGCACCAAGCTTTCGCATAACTGGCTTGTAGCCAAGGCCCTACGCACCCGTATTCACATTGTCCACTAGATCTTGCCAGCAGTGAGCCTTGCTGTTGTTGATAAATTTTCGAAGGCATTCCCTGGCCAACTTATATGCTGCTACGCGGTTGCTTGCCTCGTCACGGTTCCGTGCCCGTTGAGCCTCACACCGAAGCTTGTGACACTCTCTTCGCTTTTCAGCGACGTCGGTTGACCACCAGTACACTGGGGGCTTGCCATGCCGGGTTCTTCAACGGGGCATAGAAGTTTCGCAAGCATTCGTAATGATGCTCATAGTAGAGTTCAACACGTCATGAGCTGCCTGTTCTTCCATCCGCTCCAAATCTCCCTGCAGCGGTGCACTCACTGTGAGCACCTCGACGAACATCTCAACGTCCATCCTTCCGATGTTCCATCCAATTGTAGAAAGCCGAGAGCATGGACGCCGGGAGACAATATCATTGATCTCAGGCAGAATGCACTGATGATCACTGACTGAGTAGTCCTCTAATGCTCTCCAATTCTGTATCATCCGTACTAAGGACTCCGAGGCGAATGTCACGTCCGGTATGGTTCCTTCACAGCCAATACGGCGGAAAGTCAGCGTATTGCCAGTGTTTGTTACGACAAGCACCGTCCTGATCACCATTTCTAGGATTCGTCTTCCCCATGGATCTGTTTAAGGCATGCCCCATTCGATTGGGAAACTTCAAGTCTCCCCCAACGAGCACGTTGCCATCTGCGTTCGAGACAGCACCCTCCTAAGCCAGAAGCTTGGCTTGGAAAGATGATATCGATTCTTTTGGCGTTTGGTACACACTGAAGAAGGCGGTACCTGAACACCAAACCCACACATAACCATCCCCACATCCACAGGTCTCCACCTGGAAATCAATATTTCTAACTCAGATGGCGGCAGTACCAGTTTCATCAAAATATCATGATACAGAACTTTTATCATGGTGTTGCTCACTCAGCAGAAAAAAGTCGGCTTTCATGTCCCTCACAGACTGCTCAAGCAGATTTTGTGCAGTTGATCTGCGGTGTAGGTTTGACTGCAGGATACGGGTGTGCCTTGGCTAGGGCTTCCTGGGAAACCCGGCATTTTTCTGATCCCAGGACATGTCCAAAATCATGCCTTGAATCAGCATCCTTGCAAGGAATACAGTGTGCCACCTTCGGACACTCCCTTCTTTTATGTCCGATTTCAAGGCATTTGTAACACAGGGAACTCTTATCGGGTCCTTTGCATATGTGTGCGGTGTGACCGTAGCCAAGACATTTCAAACATTGAAGAGGCGGTGCTCTTCGCCGTATCTTACAGACAACCCACCTTATTCGCACTTTGCCCTGGTTCAGAAATTGTTCGGCGTCCTTTTCGGTGAAGTCAATTATGGCCATGTGTTGTCCCCTATAGTTTTCTTGTGTTAGCCTCGCTTTGATCCTGTCCCGCTAGGGAATTCCCTTTTGAAAGCCTCTTTTACCTGGACCTTCGGTTCGAGCGAGGCTATAGCTGTGTTTTTACCAAGGACTTGTTTTACTGCGTTGCAGAATGCTTCCCTATTCTCGGCCTCTGCCCAAATTCGACCAGTATCTGGCCCGACCGCGTTGGTCATACTGCTTTAATGGCAGTGTTATTGTCTTCGGGCCTTACGTTTCCCCTGATGTCCCGCAGCACCTCCGCGTGGGATTGACCATCTTGGGGTTTTGTGAGCAGCGCATGCTGCCGGGGTCTTTGTCGAGGCCTCTTTCTCTCTTGTTTTGCATCGGGTCTTTCTTCTTGTTGGCGTCCGTGCAAACTTTACTTTCTGGCATGTTTTGAAGGAGTTTCTTTGCGGCTTTCTTTGCTTTTTTCGTGAGCACTGTTTGGAACTCCTGATCTGGTGTTCCGCGCCCATCAAGTGCCTCTTCTTTACTTCTTTTATCCCGATCTACTTCGATTGGGCTAGAAGCCATTCTTTGATTGATTTTTGATTGTGGAGCTATCTCCACGCGCCCTTTAGATTTTGGCCCAAGCGCTTCTTTAGCCTTTTGCTCTTTCTCGGCCTTCTGGTCCTCTACGGCCCTAACCAGCTCCATCATTAATGCCCTATGCAATCAAGGAGCTCCTCTAGTTCAAGGAGCCCAATCTTTACTGCTTTGTTGATTTTTGGCGAGTCGCATTTTCGGAATAGTCTTTTTTCTTCATGCCGCTGGCTAGCAATTGTACTTTGCGACCATCGTCCTTGGGAGAGGTTATTGGCTTCTTTTTCCGAATACAGTAGCTCCGCCACCTTTTCGACGTTGGCGATGAAATTGCACAATTATTTGCCTGGTTACAACTTTCTGTTCCGGCCGTAATCTCCTCGTTGACTTCATGATGGTTCTTTATTATTTTGGGATTTAGGAACCTTGCTTCAATCGCTTCGGTAGCGATCGCAACATTGACCATCAAATTCTCGAATTTCTCTTATATTTTCCTCCACCGTTCGAACATCTGGCGCGTCCTGCAGAGTTTCCCGCTTTTCCTTTATGGGACGTTTTGGCGTTCGCAACATTTTTTTGCTGCGCCCGAATGCCACAGGAATCTCAGTCTCGACCAGACTGTCTGTTAATCTCAGTTTTTCGCCCGTCTTCACTGTCATTGTATTAATCATCGTTTTTGTCATCGTTAGTACCGCTCCCGATGTGCTGTTAACATCGTGGCTGCACCCACTGGGTGCGTCGTCGTTATTATTTCTGCATTCTTGTTTTGGGTTTTTTTTTATCTTTTTAAGGGTTTTGGTTGCTCTAGTTTTATTGGGTCGCCCCTCGGAGCCGCTATCTCCTTTTGTGTGTAGTCGCCTTTTTGGTCCCATGGTTTTCTTTGCAGAGCAGGGAGGCCATGCGAGAGTTGGCACAAGCCCTTATGGGGACAGGTGCTCAGAGCGAGACCAGCGCTCATCGGGAGTCCATCTCAACCGAACCTACACCACCAACCCAATGGTGCAAACTTCGAACGTACTCCGAAGGCTGCCAAGGTTTTACCGGGACGGAGACGGTATGAGAATTAAATTGGAGCCGTTCACACACGAGTGCCACCTTGGTGCTATCGTGCAAAGCAACTATGTCCAAACCATCATATCCGCCATCCCAAAGCATGAATTCTAGTTTGTTGTCCAAAGCGTAGTCCAGATCCAGTCAGGGTCGTTACCTGTCATCCCAGGAGGGAGCCTCATGGCGCCCCCCATATCCTCATGTCCGTGGGGGCGGTGCTCCTCAAAGAATGCTAGCCTCCAAGAGTGCTCTTTTCGACCGGCATTCCCCTTGCGGGAGTTTCCTCATCTACGTGGGGACGAAACTCCCCAAAGAATGCTAGCCTCCAAGAGTATTCCCGTCAGCCAGCATTCCCCCTGCGGGGGAAGATTACCTAATCACCCGACAGCTCAGGAGGCGTTTGTACAATACTATGCAAGTCTTTCAAGCCACTTAAAGTCGAAGTGAAGTGCAACGAAAACATTGATGACGCATTACAAACATTCTGGGAGTTGCAGGAGGTGAAAGTTCAAAGGATGAAGTCGGAAGAAAAGGAAGTTTGCGAGCTCTTGGTTTAAGGGTTCAACGCATCGAGACTCAGATGGGAGATACCAAGTTCGACTGCCGTTTAAAATGGAATCAATTAGGAAATCATTAGGTGATTCACGAACCGCTGCGATTACAAGTTTGAGCCAATTAGAGAAGTCGTTTGAAAAGAACCCAGCTCTAGCAGAAGAGTACCAAAAATATCTAGAAGATTATTTGGAACAAGGCAATATGCAGGCGGTTGAAGATGTGAAGGAAAGTTATCACGAAAAAGTAGGCTGTCAGACGTATTATTTACCGCAACACGCGGTTTTCAAAGACAGTTCTACACCTAAACTGCGGGTAGTCTTTGACACGCTTCGAAAAACTGGTTCGAGAGTTTCCTTGAATTACACTTTTCTGACTGGCGCAGCTCTCTAGAATGATTTGACTGCAGTTCTTTTAAATTGGACTGCAGTTCTTTTAAATTGACGCCTTCATAAATCTGCCTTTGTCACCGACATCGCTCAGGCATATCGGCAAAGAAAAATTCATCCATCAGATTCGAACTTCTTGAAGATAGTCTGGAGGAAGTGCCTGAATGATGCTGTGAAGGATTATCGGCTAACTACGGTCACATTTGTTTCAGCTTGTGCTCCATATTTGGCAATCCCTACACTACGACAACTGGCAGAGAACGAACAAACCCAATTTTCTGTTGCAGCGCATTGTGCTCAGAGCGATTTCTACGTCAACGACGTCCTCTCTGGAGCTTTCAATGTGGATGAGGCGATCAAGACACAAGATGATCTTCGCAACGCACTCAAGTCAGCCGAGTTCCACCTGCGCGAATAGGTGACAGTTGACCCTCGCTTGCTACATAACATTCCACTAGAAGATGGTTAAAAGTCTCTAGGAGTTGTGTGGTGTTTAAAAGCCGATTTTTTTACATATCGTTTGAAACCACGCGAAAGGTTGCTACAGCATACGAAGCGGAGTGTACTATCAGAGATAGCACGCTTGTATGACCCTTTGGGTTGGCTATTTCCTATAATTATTAGAGCGAAAATTTTGTTGCAACGACTATCGTTGCACGGAACAGACTGGGATCAACCACTACCAATGGAAATTGAAGTGCTATGGCTGAAATTCCGATCGGACCTTCCTGCGATTGAAACAATAAAACTACCGTGATGGGTTCAATCTACAATAAACGCTAGCTATACCCTGCATGGATTTTTTGACGCTTCTCAAGAAGCTTACGCTGCTGTAATATATATCGTATCCCAGGACAACGATAGTACTCATGTAAACTTGTCAACTGCAAAAACTAAAGTGGCGCCAATACGTCCCGTTAGCATCCTTCGTTTGGAGTTATGTGAAGCAGTGCTACTGGCCAAACTCATAAAAAGAACGCCAATTGCTTTGAACGTCAAAATCTCAGGAATATATTTACGGATGGATACCGAAATCATCTTAGCTTGCCTCAAAGGGCATCCATCCAAATGGGCAGTTTTTGTTGCCCGTTGGACATCCGAGATTCAGAAAACATTTGGTAACGCCACGTGGAATAACATTTGGTCACAGGAAAAACCTGCAGATGCAACATCTCGTGGGGGTTGAAGCCACAGAAATTGCAGAACTCTCCTTGTGGTGGTTAGGACTAGCGTAGCTCATGAAAGACAAGACTTTTTAGCCAACAATGCGAGAAATTCTACATACCGAGCTCGAAGTCCGGAAAACCATACTCTGTCATCTCCAATCAAATGAAACTGGATTCGAACTTTTTTATAAGGTCTTTACACTTACCCGTCTGCTATGCATCACTACCTACTGCTATTTTTTCTCACAGCTATGTTCAAAGCAAACGTCTTCGAAGGGACATCTTACCAGCAAGGAGTTGTCAGAGGCGTTGAAATTCTGGATTTGCATGTCTCAACACTCGGCGGTCAAAGAAGACATCTTCAAAGACCTGGTTTTTGGCAATCGCCTTTCATTTCGAAGCGAAAGGCGATTGCCAAAAACCAGTTCTTTGAAGAGTCTGAATCCATTTATTGACGACGACCGTTTATTGCGTCTCAAAGGAAGATTGTCACACGCAAACCTATCCTACAATGAAAAACACCCGATCATACTCCCAAAGGATGGCAAGTTGACTCTGTTGATTCTCGATCAATTTCACAAGGCTACTTTTCAGGGAAAGATGCAGCTCAAGCTTGCAACGTTAAGAAGACGTTTTTGGCTTATAAACGGAAGTGCGTTCACAAATGCTTAAGTGCTTTCGATCCAAAGCAACGGCCTCTTCACAACTCATGGGCGATCTACCCTAACCCCGGGTTACTCAATCGAGCCCATTTACACACACAAGAGTCGATTATGCTGGACCTATCATTATTAAGGACGGCTACAGGAGAAGATCGGAAACATACAAGGCATATAGTATATTGCAATTTTTATTTGTTTAGCTGTGAAAGCAGTACACCTGGAGTTGGTCAATGGACTCACAACTCAAGTTTTCCTGGCTGCCTTGAAGCGTTTTGCGAGTAGGAGAGGCCTATGCTTGCATATCTACAGCGATCAAGGAACAAGCTTTGTTGATGGCAGTACCGAGCTATCCCGAATCGTCCGCAAAAGCGCTGTGTTAGATGCTAATAATGGAGTTACATGGCATTTCAACTCACCAGCTGCTCCACATTTTTGAGGGCTGTTGGAAGCGAGTGTGAAGTCCATGAAGCAGCACCTGAAAAAGATACTTGGCAGTGCGATTTTAACATATGAAGAGTTGAGTACTACACTGGCACAAATTGAGGCATGCTTAAATTTGCGTCCGTTGTGATCTTTGAATGATGATCTTACTGACACAACAGCTCTCACGCCAGTCCATTTTCTACTCGGAGATACCTTACTTGCTCCTCCGGAGGATGACGTCATGGAATGCAACATTTCTCGATTAGATAGATGGCAACTATGTCAGCTTTTGGCACATCAGTTTGAGAAACGGTGGAAGAGCGAATATTTAGCGCGGCTACAGAAGCGACCCAATTGGACTCATCGAGAACATTTTCCATAAATTGTCCATGTAATTGGCCGTTAGCTCGCATCACAGCAGTTCATCCTGGAATAGACGACTTAGTAAGAGTTGTGTCTATTTTTTGCAAGGAAAAACCTTTTAACGCCTAATCGCGAAAATTGTGCTGCTACCACTCGAAAGAGCATCAGAAGCAAAACAATAATAAACAACATCTGTTAACCCTAACAACTAGTAGCAGCTGGACTGCAAAGAGTCCAGGGGAGGAGTATGTTTGAACCGAAACGAAAGAACCACTTTTGTACAAAAAACGAAAGAACCACTTTTATACAAAAATAAGTTACCATAAATTTCAAAATGACTTGTAATGCTTCTAATCCAAAGTCTCAATTTGCCATCAGATTTTTTCGATTTTACTAAAATATAAAACTCACGAGGGGCATTTCATAAATATTACACAGGTTTGTACCACTGCGAGATAGTTAGCGCTGCAACAATGAGCAACTCGCCAGTAGTAGCTCAAAGCTTGAGGAAGAAGTGTGTTATTTTCTTACATTTGTAGTGTATTGCAATTTTAAGTTACGCGACTTTTAAATGGAGCCTGCACGTATCTCGGGTACTGTAACTATTGAAGACCAACGGGCATACATTAAGATTGAAACTTTACGTCGAAAAAACCTGACAGAAATCCACAGTGCTTCAATTGAGGTTTATAGTGAGTCAACAGTGGACCATAGTAAAGTTTCTCGTTGGTCCAAACGTTTTCGTGGTGGTCGTGTTAGCATAAACGATGATTTAAGACCAGGAATACCGAAAACATCAACCGATGAACGACATTGGAACCTTGCAGAAACAAAGATTCAGTATTGAAGGTCAAACATTCTTGAATCGAATTGTTGCGATTGATGAGGCATGAGCTAGAGACTTCGAGGCGGAGTTGAAATCACAGTCCAATGAGTGGAAAGGTCCATCTTCCCCAAGACCGAAAAAATGTTGACGAACACAATCAAAGGTCAAACAAATGATGATCTCTGCATACGATAACCAAGGAATCATCATGACAGACAGGGTTCTGAATGGAAAAAGTGGCACAGCAGTTTACTATCGTGATTTCCTGCAGAATCTGCGTAGAAAAATCCGCAAGAACCGACCTCAGTTGCTCAACGGTAGACCACTCATTACCCATGACAATACTCGTCCGCACATTGGGCATATCGTAACCGAAAAGCTACGCGAATACGGTTGGGAGGTGTTGCCCCATCCTCCCTACAGCCCGGACATGAGTCCACCAGACTTCGACGTATTCCCAAAGTTGAAACAACCTATGCGTGGACGTCGCTTTCCATCTCTGGAAGAGCTTTCTACCGCCGTGACCCAAGCCATCCGCCAGATGAACAAAGGTGGTATCCTCAATGGTATAGTAAGGCTTCCGACTCGTTGGGATTCAGTCATTGAGAAGCAGGGAAACTATATTGAAGGAATGTAGAGAGATATTTCTGTAAAAATAAAAAATGAAAGTAAAAAAAACTGTGCATTATTTATGAAATGTCCCTCGTATGATTTTTGACAGTTTATAAAAAACGATTGATTTAATTTTTTCAAGTGTCAAAAAGTGTCTGGACTTTCGTTGGAATTTAACAATAATTGTATGTTATTTCCCGCGATAGTACTCAAGGATATTTATGTTTATTACTTGATGTATCTTTTCTGCCATTATATGTGAAGGGTTTAAATATTCGGTGATCGCAAGAAGAGCTTCAGAATACCGCCACTGATGAAGAGGACAACTTGTCTTCAAAGTACCGGTATCTGGTAAATAGCGCTTAAAAAAAGGGAATTTTATTTCTTTTTCAGTATCATTACAGGTACTATTGTGTCCGAAATGCAAATCGTTAAGGATATTCTAAATTATACTGTCACAACGTTTATATCTGAAAAATTCCAAGATCGTTTACTTAAGACTTTGAATTAAATTCCCATAAATAACATCCTTGCGGAAATAACGAGCTCTCCAATCATTATTCATTTGCCTTTTAGGAACTGGAACCTTTTTTTCAGATCTTTCACAATTGTAAAATGAAAAAATATAAAGTTACGTCACATCCAGACAAAGGCCTTAAGAATAATAGATGAAACCTACTCCCATATGTGAGCTCAAGTGTACTCGTATGTAATTCCACCCGAAAAAAGTCATTTCATCCAAATCATCATTATTAAGTTATTACTCAAATTTCACCACCATAATGGAAATATAATTGGTCCCAAATAAGCTCCGTCCTCGAGGTTCAACTTTGAATTTAGTTCCTGGATGCAGCAGATCCGCACATCTGATGGAGTCTAATGCTACCCAAATTGAGCGTGGAGCATTGGCATTCGTTCTTAAATGCTCACTCACATGTGCGGATACAGTTTCATTTTAGCATTTCACCTTGTGAACCAAAAGTTAATTAGGCAAGCAAAAGAATGTGTCAGATTCATGAAAAATGTAATTATCTCCATACTCGAATAAGATGTTGCTGGGAGATGATGATGATGATGAAAATGAAGAATTTTCGAAATTGACTTTGTCTTATTCCGACATTATTTTCGCGGTCTTATTGTGCCTGTCAAGCGAATTCACCACCCGACGACGTGTGAACACTTTTACATGTGTCGTTAATCAAGGGATTGCTTTTTTCCTGTCTTGAATTTAATTTGTTGTCTTTTGGAGTATAATTGTATATTATTTGTCGTTTGTAATTATCATTAATGGGCAGATAATTTACTGTAATTTATTTTGATTTCTTTTGGCATGTTACGTGTCTTTTGTCATTTACGAGACACTAGCAATTTAATTTAGACAAATTTCAGCCATTTGGTTGGGAAGGGAAAACAACTGCAAGAAATTAATTTTGTTTATCATTAATTAATGTAAATGGAAATAAATTGCTACGTCCTGCAGTACGGGAAATCCGATTAATTTCCAGTGATTTGGCAATAAATGTTTGAATTGTGTGTATGGTGAAAATCGAATGCTAATTGAATAAGGATGGAATGGACCATAAATTAGTATTTGTAGCTTCGTGGCATCCATAGAGCAAAATGACAAATGAATGGAACTTTCGAAACCGAAAACGATTTGACTAGGAACATGAACCGCTAGCAATTGATACAACCATATCCTCGCGAGACCACCATTCACTGACATCTCCGCATTTTGGTTCACCGCCAAATTGAAACTGACCCCACAATCTTTCAAGCGTAATCAATATAAATCAGTTAGAACATATTGCTCGTTCGCACAGGTGCCTCAAATAGTTCAATCTTTTTTTCTGCCTTGTATGCAATTCATCCGTCCTTCGTTGGAACTTTTATGCGAGGCAACATGTATCCAATTTGGCGAAGCAATCATACATATGAGAGCCCGCCAAGTGTGCTACAACGCTTCACAAATATTCCTCTCGACAGGCTCTGCACTGAGGGTCAAACTGATTGATGACCATAGCGCAAAAAATGGTTGGAAAAATTGCCAACCAACAAAAAAATGACAAAGAGTGTGCAAAGGCACAGCAAAAGGATAACAAACGCACCATAATTTTCTCCCTCGTCGACTATTAAAATGTAGGCTTAGCTGTGCAATTTATAACCCGATGTCCGACTCTGCGATTCCACATCGATTGGAGAGTGATGTAGGATATGGTAAAGGATGATTTCAGAGTAGAAGAATCGTTCAACTGATTTCTTAAGATGCTTGTAAAATGGTACGATTATTATGAAGAAATGGTTCTTACTATTTTATAATTTTCAAGCATTTGTATATTATTTTCAGAATGTAAGGCCGAATGATTTCCATTGATACCGCACGGAGAAAAATATAAGCAATGAATTTTATTAAAGCATTTAATGAAATTCACTACAGCTCCAAATTTACTCCGGATTTACAAATCCATTACAAAGTCAATAAATATTTTCGTATTTGCAATGAAATGTTGGCCTTTTTATTACGAATTCGGTAATATCATTTTTACTACAATTAAGTGAAAGAATTCATTTCATGCTCTTTTCCCATAAATTGCTGCTTACGCTTGGTAATGTGAAAATTCATTGATTACGTAGTAAAATTCACAACTTCTGATTTCGAATGCAATGAAATTTCACGACATTTGTAGTTAAATATTGATTTTAGACAGTGTATAGTGAAGCTAAGCTTGTGCAGTGCAGACGCTTGATTAAAAGTGCGCAAAAGAATTAATAAATTTAGAAAAGTGTTAGTGTTGAAATCGGGAAAGTGACTATGGATTTCATTGTTGGTGAAAGTGGTGGCGAAAATAACCTAAACATGGAAGAAATGGTGTTCATTTTAGAACCGCAAGAATATACTGACAGTCCAGTATTAAAACTCTTGCGTGAATGGGGACTTCCTGAGATAGAACCCATTTTTCAAGGTAGCTTCACAAATTCTTTCACAGTTCTTACTTCCTATGTTCTGTATTATATAACAGAATACAAAGTCAACGTTGAAACGTTAGTGAACATAACGAGCTCAGATATTGACGCCCTTATTCCCATCGATCTCTTAAATGCTAGAGTTAAATTCAAGGCGAAATTGGCGCAATGGCGCATTAATGAGGTAACTCCAACATTTTCATATAGAAATCGGAAGTACTTGATTTTATCAAGTATTTTCAGGGCTACGCGTCTATTTCTGTTGCTGAAACATTATCCAATCATTCAAGTTTTGCCAAGGATATCAATGGTTGGCTGGGGGAAGTGCATGGGTATTCATCCTCAACTTCGAGATCATCAAGCAATACATGCTTGCGAATCCCTCAATCAGTCGATAATTTGGTACATTTTACTACGTATCCATTTTTGATATTTTTATTGACAAAGATCTTTCCTTAGGATATAGAAGCAGTTTTGCTGCTGTATGCTAGGAGAAAAATGCTACTTCTTGAGTGTAAATCCAAAAGTCGTCCTTTAAGTTCGTCCCAGAGGAAAGAATTGATCAATATACTGATTGACCATATCATTCACAATGAGATGACATTGGGAGCTAAGCAATGCGAAGTTTTAGCGAACAAAATAACGGAGACTTTTTCATACGAAACAAAGGTTATCTACATAAATTGATAAAAAAATCTTATAGGTAATCAATAACATTTTTTTCAATAGGAAAGTTATTTTTTTAAAAGTGGCACAGGTGGTAGAACAAGAGGGCCTATTTACACCTCGTATAATAATAAAACAAAATATTTAAGAAAAAAAGGTCTGCTTAAACTAAACGCACGACAAAGCAGTCTCAGTAGTGATGAGTCTCCATCATTATTGGCTTCGCCACCACTTTCTCCAATGGAATCGAAGGATCGTAAGTCGTTAAAAACTAATGCATTTAATACATAAATAATTTTTTTTAAGATATTATCGAAAAAAACTGGCTAAAGCATAACAGTCAACCTTGGGAAATTTTCGAAAACAAATGGAAGAACACGTATTTCATAAGAAGGGCGGACATATTATCAAAGGCTCCCTCTGATGTTTTCATGGAATGGCCGCAATTAACTCAATCTAACGCTTTACGTCTGGTAACAAATCAAACCAAACTTATAATATCCATTTACATAATTTATTGATTTTAGGTTGATCTAGATTTCATTGAATTGTATAGCGAAGAAAAGTCGTTAGCCTTGAAGGAAAAGTGGCAATTTTTTTCTGACGCTTTTGTTAAGCTTTTGGGTCCAGACAAAAGTTGTAACGCAGCTGTTAATGATATTACACAAAAGTTAGAAGACACTGCCTTATCAAAAAGTACGTAGTTTATTGTAAATTTCTATATGTTATAATTCACTAAATATGTTTAATTTTTTACAGATGATAAAGACGTCCTGATTTTCGAATTATTGCATTATAAGCTTCAGTCATTCCAAAAAATTAAAGTAAAGTGTTCGGACCAGAAAGGAAGGTACTGGCATCCTTCAATCAAGGACTCAGTTGATAGCTGCCTTCTGAAGGTTCAAAATCAAGCGGATATTCTTATCAAGTATAGGAATTTGCAGGAAAAGTTCCAAGGTCTAGGTCTATCCGTTCAACCGTTGATTGTCATATGTCAAGAAAAGTATTATATCGTTTTCGACTCTTTGATGCATAAGGTTGAAAATTTTTTGGCAGCTGTTGACTCAATTTTTAAGTTCATTTATGTTTTAAATATAAAATATCCGCTGCAAAGCGTTAACGTGTGGAATTTTATCCAGCAATACTTTTATGACATCAGATGCGAAAATATTAGCGCATCTGCGACCGCACTTATAAATGAATTAAAGTATGAAAACTAATGGTCATTTTTTTGAAGAACTGAATTTAGAAACTAAAATAATGTTTACTTGTTTTGTTTGCGAAGACAAATTTTTATTTTTGCACAGCTACTTTAGTCATTTCAAAATTTTTCATAAATATGATCTTTTGGTTGATTATAATTGTAAAGAAGGAAATTCCCCTCAAAAATTTTCAACTTTTGGCAAATTAAAGAGACATTTACAATGTGTTCACAGTAACAAGAAAATTGAAAATCAAACTCAAACAAATCCTTTAAGAAAAAAATGTAACACAAGTTTACTTATCTCGCAACTCTCCATTCTGCTTGACGAAAAAGGCTGTACTGAGCAACCAAATAACATGGTAAATCAATTATTATTTGATAACCAACAATATTTTAATGAAAGTCAATCGACAAAAACTTCTACTGAAGTTCTTCAAGTTGCCGCTTTGAAATTCATATTATCTTTAATTAATAATGACTTCATGAGTCGCAAAACAACTTTGAAATCATCGAAAATATATGTACAAAGATTTTGTATCCAATGACAAGCATTTTAGAAGCAACTGAGCCTATTGTTGCTGTCAGAGTTATTAAAGAGTTCTGCAAAGAGGGCTTTTCCAAATTTGACACGGAATATAAATTAATTAAATATTTAGAAGAACAAAAGCTTTTCAAACGACCTAAAAATGTTACCATTTCTTCTGAGATCCAACCAGTTATTGAAGCTGGCACTCCAATCCCAAACTACTCGAAAATAAAAGTGACTATTTTATCCATACCAATTTTCATCAAAAATTATTTTGAAATGCCAAATTTGTTAGATGAAACATTGAAACGTACTCAGTTCTTTTCAAATTCGGAGCAAACAGATATAGCTAATTTTGCCGGAGCATCCATTTGGAAAAACCTTAGTGCCAAACATTCTAAAGAAAATAAAACCACTATTCCTTATTTTTTGTATAATGATGATTTTGATCCAGGAAATTCTTTGGGCTCACATGCAGGTGCTCAATCGATTTCTGCTTTTTACCTAAATTTTCCAACGATTCCGAAACACAAATTTTCTACATTACAGAACATAATTCCTGTTATGTTAGTGAAATCTTCTTGCATGAAGAAATATGAATTGGAAGATGTTTTGCATTATCTCTTCGAAATTCTTCTTGATTTAGAAGTAAACGGCTTAGTCATCAAATGCGGAAATGTTGAAAAAAAAGTCTATTTCGTTTTAGGTCTTATAACAGGAGATAACTTGGGGCTTAACTCAATTTTAGGATTTTCTCGTTCTTTTTCATCTTCTTATTTTTGTCGTATTTGCAGGTGTTCTAAATCTGAAACCCGAGTTTTGGCTGAAGAAGTTGATGAAAAATTGAGAAATAAAATCAATTATAACAATGACATAGCATTAAAAAACCCCCCCCCCGAACTGGCGTCGTTTCTACTTGTATATTTAATAATCTGTCATCTTTCCATTCAGCTGAAAATTTTAGCGTAGATATTATGCACGATCTCTTTGAAGGCGTTCTAAAAAATGACATGAGCTTTATAATTCTCTATTTTGTAGAACAAATTAAATGTTTTTCCCTGGAAGAATTCAATGACAGAAAAAAATTATTTGATTATGGCTCCATTGATTGCCGCAATATTTCACCTCCTATCAAATTAGAGACGCTGCATTCGCGAAGTCTTAAGATGACTGCAAGCGAAACTTGGTGCTTTGTCCATTTTTTTGGCCTTATGGTAGGTGATCTTGTCCCTGAAGCTAATAACGTATGGGTATATTTTAAACGTTTGCAAAAGCTCTTAGATCTTTGCTTAAAATCTAACTTCAGTCCTCTAGACCTACAAGAACTTGAAAACGAAATATCATTCCATAATCGAACTTTCTGCCTACTTTTCAAACAGCCTCTTAAACCTAAAGCGCATTTACTAACACATTATCCAACAGTCATCAAGAAGTGCGGTCCTTTAAAAATGATGTGGAGTATGCGAAATGAAGGAAAACACAAAGAATTAAAAAAGTATGTTTCATCGAACGCTTCGCGTGTAAACTTATGTTATTCATTAGGTATTAAGCTATCATTGAAACTTGTACATTTATTTTATAATAACGAAACTGAAAAAGAAATTAAGGTAAACAAAACTTGTTCAATCAATATTACAAACAAAACTTACTTCAATGCTTTGGAAGGATTTGGAATTAATGTATCAAATATGCACGTTATTGAAAGCCTAGACTACAAGGGGACTACATATAAACGGAACTACTTCCTTCTGAAAGAAGCTAATGAAAACATTATATATAAAATTCTTGATATTACATTCTATGAAGATTATTTGATGATAATATCCAACAAATTCAAGGTAGAACACAACGATCACTTCAATGCTTTATTATTACAAAATGATCTCTATCAATTTAGTTTTAACAATATTGATGAATTTTCTTTTTACCCAACAACTGCACATAAAGTTGCTTCTGGAGACACTTTCCTTAAATTTAAGACTATGTAATATTGCGTTTTATCAAATTCAAGCAGGAATAATTATTATGTTACGACATATACCTATAAATAAATTGTTAAAAATGCAATTTTGTCGTTTTTATATAATTTGGAATCAATTTATGTTTCACAACTATTTTTAATAAATATATACAACATCTAAGCAGGTGAAATTTATTACACTTCATTGAACTTGCAATGAAATTCAACACAATGCAACAGTAAATGTTATTGTTATAAGTGGTGAGTGTAATAATTCTTCACATGAAGATGCTAATAGATTTTATTTCAGATACAGTAGATTTTTTTACATGGCGTGTAATAAGTTTCACGACAGTTGCAATAGGGTTAAAAATCATTGCAGTTCCAATAAGACTCACTGCATTTTTTATAAAATTTCACAGCACTTTTCTCTCCGTGCGGGTGGCTGATGAAAGCTGCTATAAAAAAAATTTAATAACCTTTTTTCCATGTAACAAATTTGTTCTGTTTTCTTTTTATTTTATAGATTGATCTTTAAGTTTAACGAAAATAGAGAATTGGCACACTGCGACAAGAATTTAGATTTTTGGCCGCTGTCATGCATTGGAGTTTGCAGTCGGTACAAGGAGAATATAAGGACACGCTTGACAGCACTTCTCCAAGCAGATGGCCCATAATGAGGCTTGTGAACAATTTCGCCGAGCACTGGTCAATCGTAAGAAAGCCTTATCATTGGAACCCTTCAGTTTGGATACAGGAAACTATTGCTGCTGTACCTGCTGCCATACAAGCCACTCCCAGAATTTCAACAAGGAACTTATCTGCTCAAATGGCTATCAGCAGACAGTCACTGCAGATAACTATGCACAAAGATTTGAGCTTATTCCTTTATGAACAACAAACAAAGTGAACTCAGCAGACTTACCGATTCGTTTAGAGTTTTGCAATTAGATCCTTCAAGTGGTGGAAGAGGACGACATTAGCTTAAATTGCATTTTTATGTCTGACGTGACCCATTGTGATCTTAACGGCAATGTTAATAAGGCTCAAAATCACCAAGGTGGCAAATTTAGTTCCGACACCATTTTCACCTATAAAATTTTGAAATAGTTGGGTCATAATCATCTTTAACTACTAGATTTAGTTAATTTTATCGAAACCCTTCATTTTTATTTGCAAAAAGATGTTAAGATTCTTTTTTCTCTCATGAAACTAGGGAAAAAGCCATTTTGGGAACGCGTCCCAATACCCATTTCCGTATATGACATGTTCATGAAACAATGAAATACTAACTGAAAAATTAAATTTTCCAGCACGTTTGATACATTTAGTAGAATATCGTAATCACAATAATTTATAAAGATAATGTGACCAACTTCAGATTTTATCTTACACGCAACTTTGTCCGGTAGTCTGTAGGTCACTTCGTGCACGCACTCTATTCTGTCAAAAAAGGAGTGTCCAATTATGGCATACCTAGCGCGGCTGTGCGGTCGCGAGCTGAAATATATCAAGTGAGATAGCGTTCGATTGTTTTGTGGTGATTTTCAAATAATTTTCAAGGTAGGATTATTTCAGTTGTTTATTTTGGTATCGTACATCAATAGTGCATCATAACGGGAACGCTACTCAGTCATTAACATACCAATAAATGAAGATAATTAGTCGTAATACCATTGAATAATACTGATCGTTTTCCGCCGGTGTGATAAAGTGACATACAAGATGGCCGATGACTATTTAAAACATTACGAAGCGTTGAAAAATCATTTCGGCAACGATCATTTCGAGAACGTTGTCGAACATGACATGTGTTCCCGTAATGACAACTATGTTCCCATAATTATATTTTTATTAAGATTTAACCTGTAATTGCTTTTCTTGTGAATTTGTGTTATTAAATGATCATATTCATTTTATGAATTATAGTAGTGATTGAAGTGACTTTAAATTTACTGCTTTGGTTGTAGAAACGTAATCTAAGCCGAATTTCAAAATTTTCGTTTATGCTGGTTTTTCGTCTGGAACAAAAGTCAATAGTAGTTGTTTAGTATAGTACGACCTTCGAAGAGCAGCTGTAAGTTTTATTTAAAATAAAGAGTTTGACTTGCTGTTACAGTTAATTTTACATTTGTTTTAGATTTAGCCTAGGAACATGGAGACCGAAGATTTCAGAAAGAAAAAGATTTCCAAAAAAAATATCAATAAAAATAGCGCCGCTTACATAAAACAACGCCAAAAAGCGAATGCAAGAAAACGTAAATTTTTAAATAATTTAACTGCAGAACAGAGAGAGTTGAAAAAAGCGAAGGATAGAGAATATTATCAAAACAAGTTGGGTAAACAGACCTACGCTCATGTCAGAAGGGTTTTGTATTCAATTTACAAAATGCAGTCACCAGATCGAATCACATCAAGAAACATGTCAAAGACGATTTTATTGGAGAAAATATGAAATACGAAGATCATACTATTATTAACAAAGTTGAAAGAATTTCGACTTCTGAGGTTTTTGGTATTGGTATACTCATAAATATCTCCCTTGATAATTATTTCAGATGTCCAGCCGCGACGGAGGAAACACATTTTTCATGTATTTACCCCCTGTGCCCCACTGAAGCAAAAACTGGCAGTTTAACAACTGTTTTGAAAAGCTTCCATGTAAACTTTTATTTCATACTCATATCAGCTACGTTTGATGAATTTATTTTTTCAGGGGCCACTCTCCTGTACTGTTATCATCGGTTAATGGGCAATTTTTTCGAATCCTAGAATGGTTACAAAACCCTTTTGCTAGGAGCTCTCTCCCGCCTCCTTGACTTGTTTCACTTATAAGCATTAATTGTAGGTACTGAGTTACAGTCATTCATTAAATTGAATCAAGTGTTCAAAGCATGCACCTTAAACGTTGAAGTTGGGAAAAAATAACTCAAAATTATTCAATCTTCGCATTTAAAACAGCCACTTTCTTGTTTTACGATTACTGATACCACCAGCTCAACCGATTCTCAAAGATATACATGACACCTATCATTCCTGAAATTTTCATGCAAATTCTAGCAAAACTGTAGTGTCTGAGTCGGTAAAAAGCGCGTGTTGTTCCATAGCCATATGTTGCCATAGTAATAAATGCAGCGCATATTGTTCCATAGTAATACGGGAAAATTCAAACCGCTATAACTTCGCTAAATATGATTCAATCTTTATGAAACTTTCAGAATAGATCAATCTTATAAATAGTCATCAGTGTGTGTTTAATTGAATTTAAGGGCACCGTTAAGATTTTATTCAAGAAAACATAAAATCAATAAATCATACTATTACTAACAAAGTTGAGTGAATTGCGACTTCTCACGTATTTGTTGTTGTTGTACTCATCAAGACCTACATTCTTGATTTTGTTCAGATTTTTCGGATCACAGGTGTCCAATCGCGAGGGGGGGGGGGGGGGGGACACAAATTTTTCGTGTATTTCCCCTCCCTGTGCGCCCCTCGAAGCAAACTTTGCCAAACTTAGACCTGTTTTGAAAAGTTCTCATCGGGACCTTTCATTTGATACCCATATCGGCCACCTTCAATGAAATTTTTTTTTCGGGGGGTCACTCCTCTATATGGGGAGACCCCCCTTAAACGCCTTATAAAATTTTTTCATATTTGAACTTTGAAGAGATCACCACTTTACACCTACATACAAAATTTGATGTTTCTAGCTTAAGTAGTTTCCGAGAAAAACTGCTGTGACACACGGACGGACGGACGGACGGACGGACGGACAGACAGACGGACAGACGGACAGACAGGACGCGATTTTAGAACGGTTTTGTAAAATTATTTTACAAAACCCTAAAAAGAAGGCTGCAAATAAAGCAAAATCTATAAATGCGATGACAGAGAGATAGAGAAGCGTAAGCAAAGAGCTCTGTGGAAAAGAAACTCTAGAAAATATAGGCAGGAGAAAAAGGACTTAGCCAACATAGTAGATAATACTCCACCACTTTCAGAAGAAGAAAACATAAACAATGAAACTCCACGTTCAACAAAACGTAAACACCAAGGCAGGAAAGTGGTCAGAAAAGAAAGAGCCAAAGCTTATCGCACTATAGCTAAGCAAAATTCTAAAATAAAGAAGATGCGAAATAAAATCGATTCGTTGAAGAAAAAAATTCAACGCCAGAAAAGACGAGAAGCAATGTTGAAAACAGCTTTCCAAAATGAGACATCACCAAACACCAAAGTTGACCATTTAATCAGAGACTGTAATGTGACTGCTGACGTACGAAAAAAGCTTTTATTTGCAGAGGTTATGACCTCACAATTATAGGTAACTGCTGATAGTTTATCTAAGAATTCTAAAGAACGAGAAGCATTCCAAAAAAGTGTGAGTGGTACAATCGTTAAAAAATACCGTATGTTGAATATGACCAAAAAATTTTTGCCTGAGAATAGAGATAATAAAAATATTCTTAAGGCTGATGCAAAACGAAGAGTGTGTGTTGTAACAGCAGAAATCCGATCTGAAATAGTCAACTTTTTTGAAAAAGATGAAATAAGCAGAATATGTCCTGGAAAAAGAGATTTCATTAGGAGAGGTGCAACTAAAAAGCAGAAACGTATTCTCTTAAATACAATTAAAGATTTGCATCCAAAGTTTATGAAAGCCACAGGGATTAAATTATCTTATAATACATTTCTGAGGGAAAAACCATTTTGGGTTGTTAACCCAACGGCAAAAGATCGGAATACCTGTTTGTGCGTGCGACATGAAAATTTCGAATTCATGATCAAAAAATTATACAGAGTGAATGAATTAAACTATGGAAAAGTTTCAAAACTAATCAAGGACGTCAGTTGTGATGAGACATCTTATGACTGCATGTTTTCCCGATGTGATAAATGTAAAGAAATACCAATGACCGCTTGTGAGAGTGGTGAAGATTCAATTAATTATTTTCAATGGAAATCTACGAAAGAGGAAAGATTAATAAGAGGTGAAAAGAAGATCGTGAAAATTGTGAAGAAAGTTCTTGCTACCAGCACCATTAAAGAATTAAAATTCAAACTAGCAGAGGAGATTCCAGTTATGAAAAAACACATTTATGGTATTTATTATCACAACAAAGTTAAAGAAGGAGTGAGATAGAATTTAAAGAACAATGGACTTATGTTGCAAATAGATTTCTCAGAAAATTATGTCACAAAATATGACAGAGAAATTCAATCAATACATTTTGGTGCATCTAAAATGCAGATAACAATTCATACTGGCGTCTATTATCATAAACATGATAAGAACGATTTGCAGACATCCTCATTTGCCACTGTTAGCGACTGTCTAGACCATCAAGCCCATGCAGTATGGGGTCACTTGAAACCAATATTAAGAAAAATTCTTGTGGATAAACAACACATTGATACGCTTTTCTTTTTCTCAGATGGGCCTACGTCGCAATATAGAAATCGCACCAACGTTTATTTGTGGCTGAGGACCTTAGTAGAGAGCTGTGAATAAATAACCAAAGCTGCTTGGTTTTATAGCGAGCCAGGACATGGAAAAGGTCCGATGGACGGAATAGGATATTTGAAGAGGACTGCGGACAAGCATGTACTAATGGGGAAAGATGTCAAAAATGCAGATGATTTCATTGAAATTTTCAAAGATTCAGCTGTCATGTTGCGTAAAATAACGAATGAGGAAATCATTAGCATCAAAAATACAGTTCCCGAAAAAATTGATCCAGTTCCTGGAATTTTGAATATCACAAAAATTACATGGGAAAAAGCATTAGGGAATGTGATTAAACTAGACCAGCACGGTCAAAACCAAAGAGCAGTTAAATTAAATATATTATCAAATACTCATTTAGAAAACATACATCAAATGGAAAAACAACCCATTAGAAATACATCCACCACACTGTGAAAACAACATTTTGATACAGAGACGGAAGCTTCTAAATATATGACACCCCTAGACTTCAAGCTAATAGATAATTTGAAACCTAGAAAAAGGATATATGATGAGGCGTACAGTTCATCCGCTTCTGAGGATGAAGATCTTATGACAGTGCGTCGTAAAAAAGAACAAGAACGAGACATGGGTGCTAATACGTCTTACGCAGATGAACATATCCATCCTCACAAAATAATACCCGGAACATTTTTATTGATTAATGTTCCAATGAAAAGTAGGAATCTGTTTTACAAATATGTTGCAATTGCTGGAACTAGTGTAGACGATGAGGGAGAAATCAAGGTCACATTCCTAAAGTCAGTTCATAACAGTGCCAGAGACTTTAAAATTGTCTACAAGGATGTATCCTACGTTACATACGAGCAAGTTTTAAAAATTATTCCTAAGCCTCAGTCAATAAAGGGAGCAAGTCACAATCCATACTATCATTTTGAAAATGAGATGGATATTTATGAGAAACTTTAGCTGATTATACATGAACTAATGTGTGCTCTACTATTTGTTTAATTTTAGATTTTGCTCTATTCCTTACTTTAAAGTTTTTGAAGTGATGTCTAAGTTTGTTATACAAGTATTAATTTCATTTTGTTTTATTTAAAGTTCTCATGTAATCTTTAGATCAATGATTGCATCATCTAAAAGTTTTAAACGTAAGGTTCTTGCAATACTTTTCATTAAAACTATTCACAGCAAAAGTTTACTTTTAGCATAGTTTATACTTCTTTATAAAGTCTAACAGTTTGAATTCTTAAAAATAAAGTTCCTTCTTTAACATTTGTCATTTCTTTAATACTGAAATTAGTTACCTAAGTCATTTCCGAAATTCCATTTTCATTTCGTGAACGTCGCGATCATTCAGTGAACGTTTCGTCATTTATGGGAACGTAGTAAATATATAATTATTTAATTCAAGATAAAATGTATCTTCTTCATTTGCAATTAGAATTAAGTACTACAATAAACAATTTTCTAGAAAAAAAACAAAACAACAATAAAACCTAAACCATTGTAAATAAACAGAACTTTCGTTGAAGAATATTTAACATGTGCTTCATAAATGTTACTTTTTATTAAACAAAGCTAACAGAAGACCATGTTGAGTACAACTTAAAATATATTTTATTCAACATTTATTGAAATATCGTGCTTTCAAAATAAGTTTTATGAAATTTATATTTTTAACAAAAATATCCAGGTTTTAAAATACGTTCCCTGAATGATGTTAGGATACACCCAGTCTCTTTGAAAACCCGGATAAATAATGAAAATGTGAGTATGTTGCGCGCTTCTTTTACAGCGCCATTGTTGAGAGTCTTTTGTATGTTGCCAGTTATTTTCTGGACTCCCATCACGTTATATTTTTTACAAAATTTCATATTTCCGAATTCGTCACCTTGGTGATTTTGACCCATAAACAAAATTGTCGAATATGGAGTGATTCCAGCCAAGAAATAATCTATGAGACTGGCTTGCACCAATTCGGGTCACAGTTGTACTGATTTTCGACTCGTTCTTGTCCGTCCACACAATTGAGATTTCCCGAAGGAAATCTAAACCGATTTCTCTTCGGTCCTAGACGGGAAATCGTGGAATGTACCAACGGATTTCCAATAGTGGCTAGGCTATCTAGTTCGGATAGTAATTCCTGTCACAGGTCTCAGGGGACCAGACTAAGCCTGACTACAATTAATCAGCCACCGAATCAAATGCATGATTAAAATGCATCAAAACAACTCCCAAACATGATCTTACTCTACTTTTATACATTTTCATCTCCTTCGGACTGTACGTCCAGTCCGAAATAGGGGAAACAAGAAAAAGCATTATCAATCAAAAACTACGCGTTCCCGATTATTCACGGGTGTGGTGCCCGAATTAATTGCTCGAATCCAAAAACCAAATCAATCTACTCAAAAAAAAAGTGTAAGGCCAACCCACGGCACCCCGTACCAAACCGGTTAGTCACGGATTGTTAAAACTCTACCTCCTCGGTGGCATACTCATCTTCTGACTTCATTACCTCCTGAAATAGAACGGCTATCTACTGGAAAGAAAAATTTTTTTCTTTCGTTTAGCAGATCATTTTGTTATTCGTTTGGTAATATAAATATTGCATATAGCATACTATTGTTCATAAACTTGTTATCTATACCAATCATGTAATGCAAATCTATAATTTAATTTCATTCAAAATACGACACGCCCTGATAAAAGCGAATACAAGTCTTTGTCTTTCATAAGCCCCCATAAAAAGATTTTGGTAGTAACTAAGAGTACTAGCAATTTCCTCAACATATCCCAATAAAGTTTTAAAACGATAATCAAATCTGCTTTAATTTTTCGCAAATATTTATACAAATCTCGCGTGGTGATGCTCTCTAGAATAATGCTTTCATTTTATTTCATCTATATTGTGCAGTCGCTTAGGCAAACTGCTCGAAAAACATTCCCGGGAGAAAACACCGTTTGTTTTGCTACTCAAAAAAAAATCTTAAATATCATCTAATTTTATTTATCATTTAAAAACAAAAGGATTAAAAAAAATTTGATATTAAAAATAATAAATAAAAAATTACGATTGAAATTCGATGACGACAACTCCCTTTGCAACGCAATTTAGAAAATGAATTGCGTTATCTCGTCGGAAAGAAACTACCGTTGACGGTATGCAAAGGGCTCGCCCAGAAAATCACCATTGCGGCAGGGAGTCTTTTCGAGATAAGCATAGTGTGCGCACCAGCTGAAGAAAGAGAAATTATCGTCGTCGTGTTTGGATCCCGTAGGGGGTCGAATTCTTTGATGATAAATTTTGTCCGGAGTATGTGAAAACGCCTGCAGAAAGTGATTAATATGAATCAGTGGAAGGCTTGTGTCGTCTTCGCTAATGATCAGATGAGCTGGTGGCAATGGCAATGGTGTCGATTTACCCAACATTGGTGCGGACTTCGGATTGTTCACCATTTAGTGAAAAAATGCAAATTCCTGGAAAAATGCATTCAAATGTGTTTTGTGCATAACTGTCACTACCCGAATTGGAAAATGTATGAAAAAACCGATGCACCAGTGAAAATTGGCAAGTGAATCAGCAGCCAGTTTTCTTCGGATCATTTGATACCAACGTGACATCTCTGTATCTTCACCTCTGAGCGTTTTGTGGATAAATTATGAATATCGGAATATCCCGCGCAAGCTAGCGACAACATGAACAGCAGCATCTAATGCAATGCTTTGGTTCCTCTAGTTCTACGAATAATTTCACGGAAGATTCTTTATAAAGAAATAACACTTATTCGATTCGGAAGTGTTGAATTGCGTATGCGCGACTTAATGAGTGTACCCGGTGCTGGTGGAATTGGGTATTTGAATATCAGAAACAGTTTTATTTATCTAGTCAGAGCTTTTTCCACTTCATTAGCGCTAATTGAGGCAAAGAAATCCGCTATTGGATATAATTGAGAAAATTAAGAAGAAACTGACGAGTTGTGGAGTATCCCAATTAAGAACAGTGTCGCGGGGAGGAATACGTGATAAAAAAATATGGAAAATGCCAAGAATTTCGCAAACCTGTGATCAATTTGCATATGTACAAATAATTAAAATAATTTAATCAATATCTGGTGACTTCTGCGCAGTTTCTCTTTATTTTTATAATGGAATTTGTTGTTTCTTTGTACGGCCAAAGCACTTCACAATCCCTGCTACTATCGTGGGGTCATAAATTTAAAGTAGAACACAAAGCAGATGATTTCTTTTATTTTTTGAGTTGGCACCGCTTCCACCTGGATGCCCGACTCTTACTTGGGGGCCGTAGGTATATATAGTAAAGACGAGATCCTCTCGAGTCTCACTCGCTTTCGCCAAGCCCAGCCTGTGGTTTTGCTTTGGCAATCTATCCCTTTAGTAGGCTACCTCGGCCTTGACACCGTCGAACCGAGTCAATTTATACCATAATTCGAGAATGCGAAATTTTTTTGTAGTGGGCCCTGGTGCTGGGGACAAGAACCCGCCCCATAACACCGCGATGGTAGCCTGCCAGCGTCATCAGTAAAAGCCAATTTTGATGAACGCCAGCATCTTCGCTCGCCGAGACAGCAGACCATTGCTGCAGTCCTTTACGCACATCGATATACATTCAAATTACTACAATAGGGTTTTGCATTAGGGATATAACAATTTCGTATCTTTATATGAACGCACCCGTAAACTTTTTTAATGAACTGTCAATGTCAAAACGTTAGTAACGTCATAATTTTTATCATGGTAAAGTTCACGAACCAGCAATGTTTGGAAATCATTCAAAATTACTATTACCGAAAAAACATCTTCAGCGATGAAACTCATTTCCGGCTCAATGGCTTTGTTAATAAGCAATATATGCATCATTGGTCAGCAACAAATCCACATGTGCTTCTTGAGACACCGTTGCATCCGCAAAAAATTACTAGTTGGTGCGGTTGTCATGTTGGAGGTGTGATTGGGCGGTAGTTTTTCGTGGATAAAAACGACCGTCATGTTACCGTCAATGGAGAGCGCTATCATGTTATGTGAGAAGTTTATTTGTGGGGAGGATTGGATGAGCTTGACATCAACGATATGTGGTTTCAACAAGACGGTGCCACTAGCCACACAGCGCGCCTGACAATCGATTTATTGAAATTTATTTATTTATTGTTCTTTTATTTCGAAACAATTTTAGGAAAAATAATTGTGTTTAAAGTTTGAAAAAGCATTGTTTTATCTTTCAATGGTATTAGCAATTAAATACAAATATTTGTATGACGTTCTCATAATGATCTAAAATATGTAAAATCAAATTGAATGTTATAAAATCCATTCACACTCTTGAACATTATCCTAAATTGAAATCTGCAGAATTAGCCTTCCGCATACAATCATTTCAAAATGATTGTATTTTTTTTTGTTCTTGTCATATTTAGTATTTTCTTTTTTTCTCTGATGGTATGAATTTACTAAAATACCACACAACACTCTTTTAACGTCAAATGTCGGATACTAGAACAGTTTTGCTTAACATTATATCCCAATACAGTATCTCTACTTGTATTCATTTAGCGATAAAAAGGACTCCAAATGTTCTTTGAGGAGTGACGTTTACGAAGCAAGTAAATAAGAGAGCATGATCAACAATATATATCTAGGGCGCTGTTAAAGACATTTTACAATTATAAATACTGAAAATCCGGGAAACGAATTGGACTGAAAGTTATATTCGAGATATCAGATCAAACAGTATATTCAAAAGTGGGAAGCATCCTGGAAAGTTAAAATTTAGAATGGCCTTCATTGTGGATAGAGAGTTCAAACCGTACGTTATTGACTTTAAGGCAATCAATAAACGATTGTGGGCGATCCGTAATCTCCAAAATTTGGCTGAAAAACCTACAAGCCCCCATCCGAAAAAAGGACGAAGTAACGAAGGAAACGTTCTACACTCACCTCGAAGGGCTAGTCGACTCATTGCCCACAAACGACATAAAAATAGCTCTGGGCAATTTCAACGCGAAGGTTGGTAATGAGTATCTAATCGGGGAACGACTAGCGGATGGAGCCTCCATGATGAAACGAATGATAATGGCGAGTGACTTGATGTAGCCATACGTTCGACTTGCTTCCCACATCGACGCATTCATAAAATGACCTGAGTATCAACGGATGGCAACACACAAACTAGATCGACCATGTTCCGATCCAACAAAGTTGGTCCTCGAGCATACTTGACGTTCGTACATACAGAGAAGCCAAATGTAACTCAGATCATTACTTGATCAAAACACCAGTCCTCTCCGAAAAATTGACATCGAAAGGCTCCAAACGGCATCTATGGAGGAAAATTTCACAGAGATCCTCGACAACCAGCTGGCTCCCATCTTATCTTATCAGACACATAATTGAAAGCTAGCAATGAGCTCTAGATGGACGTGAAAGCGGCTATTAAAACCCTGATAGGACAGACGATCAGACATCGAACTCGGTTCAAAAGAAATGATTCTTCTTAGCACTACAGCCCCTCTCGGGTCTTCACTTCTTGGAAATAGCGCCTCCAACTGTCTCGGTCTATTGACCGCGTCCTCCGATTTCGAAATCCGAGCAGCGATGAACTGTCTTCGTCGAGCAAGTCAGACCAGCGTTTCCTCGGTTTCCCCACTGGTCTTCAGCCTTCAGTTCTCCCAATGAATACCTTGATTGGTTGATGATAAGTGCCAGAATGCATTGGACAAAAAGAATCAGGCGAAGAAACAATAACCATGTAAGAAAACCAGGACGAATAGAGAAAATTATGAAAATCTCAGAAGAGCAGCGGATAAGATAATTAAAATTGAGAAAAGAAAATACTAAGACAACCAATTGAGAAGTATCGATGTAAGTTTAGCGAGCAACAACACAAGATAAGCAACAAAGTAGTGAAAAGCCTCAAGCGAGGTTACCAAGCCAAGACCACGCTCTGCCGTGATGACACCGGCAATATCATTGCTGATGAAAACAGGACTAAGGAAAGACGGGTATTATCTTTAAAGAAACTCCTTCATCCTCTGCACGGCCCCAGAATATCGGAGCTCATTGATATTTCCGTAGAGCTTCCTTTGGCCCCACTAACTCTGGTTGAGGTTTGCTCTACCATCAAAGCCCAAAAAAAGAATACAGCGCCAGGCATCGGTGAGATTCCAGTGGAACTCATTAAATATGGAGGCAGCGGTGTTCAAAAGACCATCCATAAAGTCATTTAATACATTTGGCAACAAGAACATATGCCGAGCAAGGGGACCAAATCAATTATATTCCCTATCCACAAAAAAAGGCGACAAACTACGGTGGGAAAACTTTAGAGGCATATCACTGATTGTACGGCGTACAAAATATTTTCAAAAATCTTAGGAAATAAAATCAAATCATATGCCAGCAGCATTATTGGAGAGATCGACGTTTAACAAATTGTTCACAGTCAAGCAGCAACTTGAGAAATACTGGGAGGTCAACATAGACGTTCATCAAATTTTCGTTGACTTTAAGCAAGCATACGACAGTATTGATCGTAACGTTCTGTACCAAATAATACTTTGCTTAGCCCGTCTAACCAAAATGTAAATGACGTCAAAGACGTCCCAAGCCCGTATCAATAACCAACTCACCTATGCCTTTGACACAAGCGGACTAAAACAGAAAGATGGGCTAGTTCCATTGCTATTCAATTTGGCTCTGGAGTATGTCATATACGAGGCACATTACTATACAAGTCGAGCCAATTAGTAGCCTATGCGGACAACATCAACAGTTTGTCAATGTTATTAACAACTGCCAAAGGACTCTTCTTGAAACTCGACACCAAAGCAAAACTAGTAGGGCTACAAATCAATGAAAATAAAACAAAGCTTATGACGCAGTCGAGGAAAAATACCACAAATATACAAAATACCTCACCTGGTGAATACAATATCGAATATGTGTGCGAATCCGTAAATTTTGGCGCAGAAATAACGAGAATTGCTGATGAAAAAGACGAAATGCGCCGAAAAATACAGCTCACAAGCAAAATATTTTATTCAGTTTTGACGATCTTGAAGACCAGCTGCAGACACAGGGAAGCAAAGCTTCAAGTACATAAGTCTGTGATAAGACCTGTGAAATTCATACTTTTCTTACCTTTTTGCATTTGGAATTCCAGATTTTGACTTTGAAACTTCATCAATTAATTGCATGATCTAGCATATGAAACTGCTGCAAGTACAATTCTCAGCTGTGTCAGCAAGGCTTTCTTACCCCCTTGCGTAGCTCATTCTGCCTTGCCCACAAAGTTACGAAACGAGTTACATTGCAGGTCCGAGAAGTTAATTAGTAGGTATTCCGATACGTATCGTTCAAATCAGGCGGGAGAATTCCGCTTCAAAAAAATAATATGCTGCTTCCCCTACCCTTGAACATGAGGGGAGGCTGCACGCGATTTCTGCTCAAAGCCAAGAGAAAGTACTGGAGCTTGAGGTTTAGAGGTGAAATCGCCTGGAGCCTCCTCTTATGCCTCGGGCTGGGGTTGGCAGCATTTAATTTTTTTGGAAGCAAATTTTACCCGCTTTCATTTGATGCCTGATTTGAACGGTACCTTTTTCGCAATCTCCAGTAATTACCTTTTTGACGCTGCAATGCAACTCGTTTCATCTCTTTATGAGCAAGGCAGAATGAGCTACGGAAGCTGGCAAGGGAGCTTTACTGACACAGCTGGAAGTTTTATACGCTAGAGCCTATATTCAAGTAGATGCGGAAATGCGGTAAGGCGAGAAGAGTACGAACTTTGGGCTCCACTGCTTTCAAGGGGTTTAAGCAGAAACCGCGTGCAGCCTCCCCATATGCTCCCGGCCAGGGGCGTGACCGTATTACTTTTTGCAAGCAGACTTTATCCGCTTTCATTTGATGCCTTATTTGAACGGCGCCTATTTCGCAATCTCCAGTAATTACGGCTTCGGACCTGTAACTCGTTTCGTCTCTTTTTTTGGCCAGGTAGAATGATTTTTGGAAGGGGATAAGGGAGCTTTTGTGACACAGCTAGGAGTTTTTTATGCAGCATTTTGATACGCTAGATCATGCAATCAAGTGCAGTAGTTTCAAACTAGAAAATATTGCATTCCAGGTGCAGAAAAGCAAGCAAAGTACGAATTTTGAGCTCCAGTACTTTGAACTCCAGTACTTTCTCGAGGTTTGGAGCAGAAATCGCGTGCAGCCTCTCCTTAGTGCACGGGCAGGAGCGGCACTATATTGTTTGAAAGCGGACTTTGATCGCTTTCGTTTGACGCCTAATTTGAGCGGTACCTATTTCGTAATTTCCAGTGATTTAGTATCCGTGTGAAACACGGACTTTAACTGAAGCACCCACAAATACATTAAACGCCTTTGAGCAACCATGAGCTGTATGCAATTTTTGGCGAATCGGAGGAAACTGCGATGGGCTGGCCACATGAATCGTATGGAGGAACAACGGATACCCAAAAAGGTATCCGTTGGGAGAACTGAACACCGGAGACCAGTGGAGAAACCGAGGAAACACTGGTCTGACTCGGTCGACGAAGACAGTTCATCGCTGCTTGGATTTAGGGATCGGAGGACGCGGTCAATGGACCGAGACAGTTGGAGGCACTATTTGCAGGAAGCGAAGGCCCGAGAGAGGCTGTAGTACTAAGAAGAAGAAGTATCTGTTCCGGCAATTTACTCGTTTCGTCTCTATATGGACAAAGCAAAATGAGTTTCCGAAGGAGTTAGGGGATGTTAGTTGACAGGAATGGGTGGTTAGTGCCCAAATTTTTAATGGCACTCTAGACACAATATCGCGAAAAAGATGTGAATTTGGGGTTGCAGCCCTGTTGATGGTTCGCAACGGAAATTGCGTGCAGCCTCCCCATCTCGTACCTATATGGAGGATGAAAATGTTGATTTTTGGAAGTTTACTAAACAGATTTTTATTTGGTGTGAAATTGGAGGCGTTTGTATTTCGCTATCGTATGCTATTTTTACAAACATTATTAAAAGTCAAGCATTTTTCCTGCATGCTAGATACGCAATATGATTTTCGGAAGGAGACTGCGGGGCCATGTTGTTCCGGATTGAAATTCTTTTGTATTTGTTTTAGACAAGAGAATGTTGGGTCGATCTATCAGTGATAAGATTGTACATAACTTCAACCAGGACGTTTTAACTGAGGACTTTGTGTTACAGGGTTCTTCAAACTGTTAGTAGTAGTAAGCCTCTGGCGCGCTTATGTACCGATTTCGGCGTGCAACCTCTGCGGATCTAGCTTCCAGCTAGTCTGAAATGCTATTTACAATGATTCCAGCCTGTAGTTCGATGGAGGCAGCATTTTGCACTTCAATCCAAGACTACCTGGAATTGTCTACCTTGACAAGAAGATGCGTTATACGACTTTTGATGCAAAGCAAGCGTTAAAGGTTTGTGATCAGTTCGAGTAACAAACTCTCATCTTGGCAGGAAGTATCGGAAGCGCTTAACGGTCATATGCACTGCTAACAATTCGCGGTTATACGTGCTGTATTTCTGTTGAGCTGGTGTAGTAATCAAGCAGTCGCCTAAGCAAACTGTTCAAAAACCATCGTAATCCTAATCCAATTTGAATCGTAAGCTAAAAATAATTATGTAAATTTATAATTAAAATTTGGACATGGCACCGCTTGTATAACGCAGCTTATCCACGAATTGCATTGCCTCAGTGCAATCTACAGTGGATGGATGAAGAGCTCGTCAACCACCGTTGCGACAGGTATAGTATCGTGTCGCAGTTTGCAACAAGTGGCAGATCTGCTTAGGCAGATCTAGGAGCCTGTTACGGATCGCGACAGAGGCTACACGTGCGAGAACCGCGATCAATTAAAATTCAATCCGTCTGTATTCAGATATTTTAATCAAACTTTTCTAAAGAAGGCACGTTCTAATCCAAATTTCAGCATCGATCTTTAGAAAATTATCGTGCACGTCGTATCCGCCACCTGATCGACAGCTTGCCGGGAACTGTAACTCACAATTTCGCCATCAAATGTCCCAAATCTTGTGCAAATTTCTTGATCTTATGGAGAAATTTTCCTTTTACGTCTTCCTTGAACGCCCAGGAAGTGTTTGTGGATGAATTTAATTTTACCGTGGTACTTCTGTCGGGGTAGGAAGTGATTTATCCTTAAAGTGCCTGTGCTAGCTGGAAAGAAGTGAAGTTTCCAATTCTAAGTGGCCCCAAAATTTTCGTCGTTAAAAATTCATGACGTTCCGAGTGCTGTACTGGAGGAAATAGTTCGACACAGGTGGAAAGGGTTATGATGCTAGGGTTGCGCCTGATAACGAGCATTGGTTATGATTGTGTGTGACTAATCTGTGGCTTTTTCGTTGCGATAAGCGAAGAAAAACGCTGAAATTCGACGTGGGTGACCGCAAACGGCGGAGCTAGACATATTGCGATCGGGCAGCCAACACCTCCGATTGACAGTGAGTGAAGTGAAAACAGGAAAATTGAAGGTTTCATTCAAATATTTATTTTGGGTGTACGAAAATAAATATTCCGTCGTGCTGTCTTTCTTTTTCCAATCTGACGTCGAGTGTACATTGAGCGCGAGCCCAATGGTTTTTTTGCTGTTTTTTCACCTGAACTAGCAACTTTCGCAGATTACAAATGGTCTTCTAAGTCCGAGGTCAAGTGTCAAAACTGTCTCAGTAAATGCCTCTATCCTGGATCTATTTGCGGCGAAGATTTTTGTCTCTGATAAAACTCTTTTATGTTGGCGTGGTATGAAGGTTGCTTCGGTTCCAGTGTCCAAAAGAAAGGAATAACCGAGTTTTATGGAATCGGAGCCGAATCGGCATTTTCGTTTTGAAAAATTGTATGGCAACATATCATTAACCAATGTAAACTGAAACTGGAAAACTGTGATGACTTTGATTCCATGAACTTCATTTCACTTTTTTTGGGGTATTTTGGCATTTTTTAATCTAAAAGTTTTTTGTAAGCGCCTTTATTAACAAAATTTAATTTAAATTACTTTCAAAGAAATAAGATGATGAGAATATTTCATCTTTAAAGAGCAATAAAAACTCTATTTCAACTTAGATCCCTCGTGAAAGAAAATATACGCTCACATACTTATTCTCAAGAGGATATTCGTTGACTAGAAGAAAAACTGAGAAAATAAGAAGCTTCGCTGCAAATATCTACCCATCCATCTTTCTATCCATCTTTCTCAGGAGATTTAAACTTTATAACATTTTTATTCGTAGAAAGTCACTTCCCTCTCACCATCAACAGGCGAAGAATGTTAAAGAGGAACCGAAGGGTTTTTGCGTGTCATATTCTATTTACGAAAAAAAACCGAGTGCTTCTACGGATATACTTGTATGATGTACGATACTATATGTACAGACGTTTCTCGCGATATTTTTCTTATTTTATCTTATTTTTACCTTATCATCGTTTCAATTTCTTTCCATATGCTTTTCCGCCCTGTTCAAAGAAGTGTGCACGAGTATAGTGAAGACATCTTCCACTTAAGGAAATAGATTCATATTCTAACGGGTGAAAATTGACACCTGCTTGACTGAATATTCCTTTGGAGGCTTTTGCGTAGGATATGCTCCCTTTCTACACATTGGCTTCACTATATCATGAGAAATATTTGTTAGCTTTTTCTCAAAGGGTTTCGCCATAAGTTCTAGCATTTATTACACCTGTCTTGAGCGAATAAGATGTTCTTTTGCACGCTTGGTTTGCGATAACTTGACTCTAATATGTTTGATGGAAATGTTTTGAAAATTGAGAATTTTTGTGGAAATTTTCTTTTTTTTCAAGTAGAAATCATACTCGTATGTGTCGCTCTTCCAGGAAAGAGTTGATTGATACGTCTAGCGTATATTCGTGGAAATATGAGTTCTTCCAGATATCTTTTTGACAATTACCTTTTGAGAATTTACGTGAAAAGTATGCGCAAATGAGAAAGAAAAATAAATATGAACTTAAAGTATTGATAGAACGCAGAGGAAATGCTGGTCTACAGGATAATTCTTGGACACTAACACCCGAGAAAATGGAGGCTTCTGGAAGGCTCCTTCCCTATAAACCGAAACTGATGTCCGTTCTGTCTTCAATGCGGTGAGGTCACCACGAAACTTTTATGTTCACCGTGTTACATACATCTTTCTCTCAGGTCAGTAGACGTTGAAGAAGACTAGGAAATATTTCATATCCTGAAAGAGACAAGGTTGGGGATATCTACCCATGTTTTTGCATGAGAAGTGGTCTCGACTGCTAGCGACGGCTCGGAGACAAAACTCTCTCTGTCGTCAGGGGCCAAAAACAGCTCCGGAGATGATTGCTGCAGCTGGCATGAGTAGAGACACTACAGTCAGCAAAGCTAGGTAAGTGGAGGAAGAAGGTTGCTCCAAGGGTCATGCTACTGGATTTCGACAACAAAAACCGACCGAGGCACTAAGAAACAACGTGATTCACGTTGAATAGAGAGGCTCACTAAACCTCTACTAACAGCTTATGCTTGCGGCATTCGGGTGCAAGTCGGAGAGCTCGACACGAGAGGAGCTTACTCAGTACAATCCAAGCTGGAAATGTAAATGGTGACAAAAGAGCAGCGGAGCAAGATAAGCTGCGCAGTTACCAGAAATTTCTCCCACCCCACTAAAGTCACAATGTACTCAAATATATGAGAAGCAGCGATCTTTCTCTCAGAGAGGACTGTAGAGAATATGATTGTCATAAAGTGTTACGAAGAAAAACAGCTCATACAAAAGCGGGAAGTGTACTAAAGAGAGTTAGGTCCTGTTGCAATGCTCAAACACACACCAGCAAGGATGTTAAGTAGGGACTCCTAAATCGCATAGCACATTACAGTAGTAGCTGACTGTAGGCACATCTGGACTGCAAACAATAGCTGTAACAGTAAACGCCAACAAAAGTCAACCGCGTAGCTCAATTGAAAGAGAAGGAGAAAAAATGGGGTACTAAATGGGCACGTCACGCCAAAAAGGCAGCGAAAAAACTACTTCTTTCAAAGGCCCAGGAACTAAGCTCTCCCAAGAAGCTGAATCCACCGATGAGAGATAGGAAAAGGAATAAGCTACGAGGCAGGCATCTAATCTAGGCATTGCTGGTGCTATCGAAGGATGGCAGTTTTATCGTAGATGTGCAGTATTAGATCAGAGGAGCCATAAAATCAGAAAATCTCCACACGGCCAACAAAGCAGTACGGCCAACTCGGGCTGGTAATCATTTGGTGGAATTTCAAATAAAGGATACGAACAGGGATTTATTCGGTGATGCGGTCAAATGGACCCTGACTTGAACGGATGGCAACATTCAACCAGGGAAATTGACTGTATTATGATCTTCACTGAAGAAGCGATATAAATGTCATGGTGACTGCAAAAAATACTAAAGAATAACGCATGGCTATCGTTGATCTGACAGAGAGGGTAGCTGAGCAGTTGTAAGCATAGGTAAGATAAAAATGACCAACCCCGAAGACCAGTGCCTATCAGATTGTACGGAAAAAGCACACTGTATGCTCTTTCAAGGACGCTGATTTAAAGCCAGATGACCTCAAACATGCCCTCGGAAGAGGAAAACGCCAGGTTTTTAATTAAGCCTTATTCTGATAAGCCATATCTAGCTGTTAGACTCACACCACAGTATAAGTGCCCAAGATCTACTTGATCAATTTGTGAGGAACATGAAAGCTGGACCTGCTAGTGCTCAGTGAACAACACTTTAACAAGAACTTGCAACCCAGACAAAACTGGTACTACTGTCATCTGGGTTTATAGCAGAGCTCATTTTAGAGAGTAAGACCATGAATGAAGGAAAGGATTTGCATAGGCTCTTCCATAAATTACATTCTTTGGTGTCTACCTACTGTACGAACCAGTACCATTCTTTCAAGCCAAACTCAATGATCTGAAGGACGATGTCCCGAACATAGAGGGATAGATTCTCGTTGAAAGAGACTTCAACACTAGAGCTTTTTTGCGGGGTATGGCCTAAACAAACCCGAGGAGGAACGAGTCCTGGATATGGCGGCTAGAACAAGACTCATTGGCTGAAAACGAGAATACACGTACTTTCCGCTATTTGGGCTTTGGAGTCTTGAGTACCTAGGATTCAAAGTTTGGCGAGTACTAGAGGACTACTCAGCTAGTGATTACTAGCGTATTGCATATGAGATCCATGCTGATGCTTTTGCTGCCCTTGTTCTTAAATTTTCTACTATGGAGTAAAAAGCAAAAAAAAAGGAGGAAAACGCACGTTGAGCGATAACGCTGATCTCACTCTATTGATGAAGACAATGCATCACTATTCATTTTGGAGATTGGAGATCAGTGGGCCAAGACAGCTGGAGGCGTCGTCGTCTGCAAGAAGCCAAGTCCTGTGAGGAGCGGTAGTATTGCAACGATGAGATGTTTATTGCAGTACTCAAGGCCGGCACATCGCTGTTGTAAGATTCAATGGGGAGCGCAAGACTTACAGCTCAAAATGCATAGAACTCAATTTTGAGGATCAATGGATCTGTTTGTTGGTCTTTCATGCCTTGTCAGAGACCTTGACAATGTAAACCTCCACTGGACTGGTGGTCCACATAAATCGCTGAATAATGAAGTTTATGTCATGAACTTCGAAGAAAAGCTCAATGGACGGAGAATCAGGACGATAAAAAAATGAGCTATTAATTTCCGTCATAATTAACTCTTATTGTTAGGGCTTTTTAAAATTATCTTACAAAACGCTGCTTAAATTGCGAACTATTTGTCCATCCGTCCGTGTGTCACAGCAATTTTTCTCGCAAACTACTTAGGCTAGAAACATCAAATTCTGAAAATAGGTGTAAAGTGGTGCTCTCTACGAATTTTGGTATTTTATGGGCTTTCCATCGAATCTGACACTGCAATTTTGATTTGATCTTCTTAAAATTTCCAAATAAGATCAATAAAAAATATTTTTGGGAATTCATGATTTAAGTGATTTTTTTTCAATAGTATTCAACAAAATGGCTACCGTTGAAAGTAGAGAAACAATGGATTTTTTTTAAACATGTACATCTCTTTGACATGTTTCTTAACTTTATTTGTTGCTGGCGACTGCATTCCCAAGAAATTGGGTACCAACTCTTTCTGACATGAGTATAAGTCTGTCTACCCAACTTGTTTTTTCTTGAAAAGCCGTCGAGCCTTGCTTTGTTATGTGAGCGGACATGTTTCAATTCCTTTGAGTCATCTCCAATGTCAGACAATCATTCATTTTCCGGAATCTAAACGCGTCTGCACCCACAACAAAGCAGAGCCGGACGACTTTTCAAGACAAAAGAGTATTGGGCCTGCGGATATCAAATAAACAAAATAATTAACTGAAATCAATTCTTATAAATTTTTTATCGGTGGAAGAAAGTCAAAAATAAATTTCGTACTCTTTAATTCAAAAGTAGCTAGAAAAATTAAATAGATTTAAATAATAATTAAAAGAATAACACATTAAAAAAATTATTGAATTAAATTGATGGAATCGTCAATTTTTCCCCCGTTTCATTCAGGTGGCCATCGTGTTTTTACGTTCGTTAAGATGAAATGGGGAAATTAATTTGGTACCGCCACAAGATTCTGAGAATGATGTGAACGGAGATCCATGGGGCTGGCCTATAAACTAGTCATGCGGAAGTTTAATGTTCTATAGACTCCCTGCTTACATCAAGTAGAACATATGCACGAGATAGTGCGAACTCTTTTCCCACACATATCGTCCGTTTTGATGCCGTCATCGAAAAAAATACCAGTACAATACCTACCTATCAGGAGATTGTAACTGGAGGGCTAGCTCTATACATGAAGGCAAGGAAAACGCAAGGCCGAGATATAGTCTCAGCTGAGGTGCTGCCCGCTACGCATGTGCTAATACCGCTAGGATATTGCTTGAGAAACTCATCAAGGGGACGTTCACTGACTTGATCTACTTTACTTGGGACCTTCTCAACGGCATTACCGTTTTAGGGCAAGGTAACCCACCGTCAACGCGTTCGTGGAGGTGTTGAATATAATTTAAAAAGCGGCTTATAGGTAACTGGTATGTTGTACGGCTTTGGTGGTGATACTTGATGTCAAAAATGCTTCAATTTCGCTGGATGGACAGTTGGCCTTAAAACGTAAGATAACTCTTTCCAAATTCTGCAAAATCATATGCGGGTTCTGAAGGAATACTCGCAACTGTGAACTAGAGCAGGTTCCGACATGAAAAAGGTGAAAAAAAGATAGAAGTAAGATTAGTTGTTGGTCAACGCTCCATCCTTGGCCCAGATCTTTATAACGTCACATGCGGGATAAGTAACAGTTCGCGGATGCATCCTTGCGCCAAAAATATCAGAATAGTCTACCTGATGAAGAAAAAAGTCTCTAGAGCAAGGAAAATCAATACTGGGGAGTTACTAATTGAGTCTATACTTCAAGGAATGTGCTTGGGTATTTTGATCGCCTCAGAGATGAGTGTCTCTGAGCAATTCAGCGAAATTGCTGGTAAGACAACACTGAGTGTATTGGCACTATTGGCCAACGGACGGCGACTCACTTCATTAAGAAGGGGACTTCGGATGAGCGCCGTATTGTTAACGCTACTATACAGATCAGAAATATAGCGCGACACTATCAGTAAGGAGCTTTACTGAAAATTTCCGGCACAGATGCAGTGGGGAAAAGTAATGAGGATTGCATCTAGATTGGCGGTGCTAGTCATCGCAATCGTGAGACCCTATCGATCTTCTTCCTGGAGAGAGCCGTGAAATCTACAGGCGCAGATACACGGTGATAAAGCACCAGATGTACACAACCAGGCACAACGCTCACTCAGCACTTGGCAAAAATCTTCGGTGAACGACAAGAAGGGAAGATGAGCTCCTGAGTGCATATTTTGTGTAGAAGATAGCACCTGTCGCAATATTTTTGCATGTAAAAAACGGGCTGGTGACCTCATCAAAAAAATTGTAAACTCTTTTCGGATACACTTACTGGACATACGCTTAGATCAGTTAACAAATGGATGTACGTGCCATTTTATTTTCGGACAGTTCTGGCTATAAAACCGAAGCACCTGGAGGTATTGTGGATGCAGGAGTCTCTTTTTTAGTATTCTCTCTCACTTGCTGCAACATGATGGCATCTTGCGGCATAAAAAACGAGACATAGCTCAAGTCCAAACGGTTCCAGGCTAGATGCTCAGGATTATTAGGTAGTCTAGATATGCGCGTCTGGATGTTCTACACTTTAGGTGTTAGCTCCCTACTACAAAAAATAAGCTATGCTTGTCGTTCCGAAAGAAGGATTTTTTTTATTACGAGCATGCTTTTACTTTTAAATAATTCTTGCTTTAATTGAATTCAACTGAGGTTTCAATCCCTAAAGAATTTTTTGCACTTAAACCCTGTCAAATAAGGTAAAGATTATTAGCTATTTTTTCACACTTTCAAGTAACGCATGTCCTTTTAAATCTTGTCGGTTGATTCGCTTTTGTTGTCTATTTGCTCGATAAGATCTTGTTATGACTTTTTCCTAGTGCTGCTATTGATTTGTGTTTTTAACATGTTTTTGTTCAATGATTAAAGAAGCAGGATCTTGTAACTTCAGAAGCTTGTCTGTAAATCAAAGGTGAAGCAATGATCTATTGAATACATTACAATTAATCTTCAATGTCAATGCTTGTTTCCATGTCTCCCCGTTTAGACTTCAAGATACATACAAAAATCCTAAGTAACTGTTATCTATGTCCTGGCAGTCCAATGCATGCCCTTGGCCTCTGACACTTAATTTCTCCAACCATCGGGGTTTGCTTTGCCAAAGCTTTTCGTTTGATACCCATATTGGCTACATTTAGTGAAAAAAAAAACTGTTAAGGGTCGCCTCCTCTATGGTGAGACCGTCTTTAAAAACCTGGTAAACATTTTTTTAAGTGACATACTATTTACTACTACTACTACTTTAGACCCGTTTACAATATTTCATATTTTTAGCTAACATAATTTGCGTAAAAACTTGCAGTGACACACAGACCAATGGACGTACGTATGAACAAATGTACAGACAGGTAGCGATTTTGATAGGGTTTTGTAAAACTATTTTACGAAATCCTAAAAACAAGGTGTTTGATAGTCTACTGCATACCGCAACTTTAAGCCGTGTTTGCGTGTAAAACTATATGCCAGTTCTACAGCGGAAAAACACTATGTTAGCATCTTGTATCTTCGAAATATATGCCCCTTGCATTGAGGTGTTTTATCCAAGTAACCGCCATAATAATCGACTTACCACTTCAGTTGAATAAACCATCATCAATCACCATCGCCGTTGACAACAATTTCGCGACACATCCTGGGATCTTTGCATAGTCCTATACACAACTATACAATATATGATCCCCAAATGCCTGTAAAGTAACCAGTTTAGTTAAAGGCAAATGAGCTGCTCCTTGAAGCGCCTCTTTTTCTGTCTGGACGTTATATCCATTCTAAGTAAGGCACCTCTTTTAACTGCACCAACCACTCTGCGCTCAAGTTATTCACTGATCAAATTTGAAATGGTTGATGCAATCGCATGAGCCCTCCCCACTCTATATGAGGGGTTAGTCGGTTCATTTTCAAATCCCATCATGATCGGGCTATCTTCCACTACCGCTTCATTTCTTAGCACTATGACTTTAACGTTAATAGGCATGTTTGCGAATGCATGAGGAGTGATCTAGAATTCTTATGTACTGGTTCGGGCTATAATTGTGAAAAGGGAGTTCAGATCACGCGTTATCAATTTTAAGGCATTCAATGAACGATTGTGTGCGAACTGTATAAAAGCAAAATTGTTCAACATTTGGCTGATAAATGTAAATGCTCCGACCGAAGAACAGAACGAGGAAACGAAGGAATTTCCTTCAATCACTTAAAAAAGTTATTCGAGTCTACAAATCGAGCCTACAAATGATACCAAAATATACATGGGTGATTTTATCGGAAAACACATGGAGGATATAGACTCCACGATGAAACAAACAACAATAACCAGCGCCTTATTGATTTTGCATATAATAGAAATCTAGGTATATGTTCGATTTGCATTTACACCCACACATAAATCTAATGACCAGGGTATTACCAGATGGTAACACATAAAACCAGATCAACTATGTTCAGATACAACAAAAGTGGACCTCGTGCATACGAGTACGTGACGTCTGTACATACCGAGGAGCCATTTGTCACTCGAATCATTACTTGATCAAATCCACTTATCAGTGTCATATGTCAAAGGTGTGTTCGGCGAAGATTAGGTCACTGAAGATATTTGACATCAAAAGGCTCCAAACGGCGTCCCTGAAACATTCCCCGGAGACTCTCGACAACTCACTGGTATCCATTCTATAAGACGCATCGCTGAAAAAAAAAACAAGCGCTGCGGTTGGAAGTGTAAGCAGCAATTGAGAGCATAACAGAACTGCCATCGGACATCAACCATGGCCTGAAAGAAATGATTGCTTCAATGGTGAGTGCCAGAATGCGTTGCACAAACAATATTTTGGCCAGGAAAACTAAGGGAAAGAGAGAAAACATGATGAAAATCTCAAATGAGTAGCGAATAAGGTAATTCGAATTAAGAGAAGAAAATACTACTCGTATAATGATTAAAGAAGAACCATCAACGAAAAACGAGCCAGCAACAACACAAGGCAAGCAGACAAAGTAGTTGAACGCCTGAGACGTGGTTATCAGCCCGAGACCACGCTATGCCCTGACGGCATTGGCATCATCATCGCTGATGGAAACAGAATTAAGGAAAGATAGGGATCATATTTTAAGCACCTTCTAAATCTTTCGCACAGCTGCAAAGATGAAAATTGTTCCACCACTAAGACCTATAAGAATAATAATGTTCCAGACATAGACGATATTCTAGTGGAGCTTATTAAATATGGTGGCAGCAGTGTTCATAAAGTCATCTTTAAAGTTATTGAGTAAATTTGGCAACAAGAGCATATACCGAGCGGGTAGAGTCAAGCAATTATACTATGTATCTACAGAACAGGTGATAAGCTTCATTGCGAAAACTATAGAGGCATATCACTACTTTGAACGGCGCACAGAATATTTTCAAAGATAATAGAAAATAAAACCATATCATATGCCAACAGCAGTATTGAGGAGTATCAAGGTGACCTTAGAAGTACTTGAGAAATACTGGGAGTTCGACATAGACGTGCACCAGATTTTCATTAAGCAAGCATACGACAGTATTGATCGTAAAGTTACACCAAAAAATGCTTTCTTTTAGTATCCCGGCCAAATTATTCCGTCTTACCAAAAATTACAATGACGTCAACAACCCCCCAATTCCGCATCAATAAAAACTCACCGATGCCAATGATACAAATATCAGAGTAAAGTAAGGAGATGGGCTCACATCAACATTTTGCCACAGCCATTAACAACTGCTAAAGAATTTTTCCTAAAACTCGACAGCGAAGCAAAACTGGCAGGGTTATAAATCAATGTGAATATAACAAAGCTTACCACGCAGTTGAGCAAAAGTACCTCAAATATCTAAAATATCGCACTTGGCGAAAACAGTATTGGAAATCTAGGTAAATGTGTATATTTAGGTGCCAAAATAATAGGAACCAGTAATGAAAAAGACGCAGTACGCCGAATAATACAGATTGGAAGCAAAATATTTTATTCAGTTTTGACTATTTTGAAGACCTGCTGCATACACAGGAAAACAAAGCTCCAAGAATACAAATTTTTGGTAAGATCTGTACTATTTTATGGTTGTGAAACATGGACCCTTACCCAAACATCCGCAAGCAGATTAAACATCTTCGAAAGACGAGTCCTAAGCCGATTAATTGTAGTGAAGCTAGACGGGGACCCATGGCGAATTCGATGCAGCCATGAGCTATTTGAAATGTTTAGCGAGCCAGAGGTCTGAAGATTTTGAGACTGCCGAAGCCACAATGGACTGACCACGTGTATCATATAGACGATTCGTTGGGGAAATTGAAGGGTGGAGACCAATTGGGGAACTCTGTAAGGGAAGCCGAAAAAGGAGACATATACAAGGTAGAATGCAACAAGTGTGATATGCAATACGTTTGTCAAACGATATGACCGATTTTATCTGGGATCCGAGAACACATCAGAGCAGCAGAGCTAGCCATCCAGAAGAAGCGGGACGAAGTCAGATCATCTGTAGCAAAGCATATTATCAATGAAGGGCATGTGATTAACCAAGAAGACGCAAAATGCATAAAAATGCTCAAAAAATGAAGACAGTTGGACGCTTATAAAACATATACATTGCACGAATCGAAGAAGGTTAACGGTTGAATCACGATCTAGGCAACGGATTTACGATCCCGATAAAAAGGATAGTAAAATAACTAGGTAGCTAAAGGTATAGTAATAAAACATATTGTACAATAATTTGTAACCAATTTGTAAGTCATAATATGAAAAAATAAGCAAAATGAAATGTATTAAAATCTAGAAAGTAAAAAAATGCATTTAGTTGTTCAAAAACCACTGAAGAACTAAATCCCGAAATACGTATCTCGGAAAAAACAAAAATATACCCGTGCATTAAGGAAAATAAGAATTTTATTTATTTAGCAATTTAGAATACGAGGCCAAAACTTAGAAAATCCAAAAGTTAAACTTAATGTCATGGAAATTCATTTGGACATAGCATGGATCTCGTCGGGATCTGAAAACTAATTATTTTACAACCACTAATCAAGCTCCGTGGCATAATAGTTTGATTTTTTACAATTTTATTGGAGAAATTTATTCAGAGGTCTCCGGAAGTCTGCTCGTGTACGGGTAAAATATTTTATTTATTTATTCGCCAAATTAATCATGATAAAAATTAACAAGCATTAAACTAATCTAAAGTGTTGAGGCAGAAAGGGATTTTACTATCTTGGATGTACTCGTAAGCAGGACCTTAGAAGTGAATGAGGAATAATGTTCACTAAGCCCGTTGAAATTTCGACAACACCTATCAATTGGCTCATTGTCTGCGTAAATAGTTTGATGAACCCTAGTATGTCATTGACGAAAGATAACCATGGGTTTTGCGTAAGACGTTTACAAAATGAAAGAACTTTTTTGGATCGTGAATAATCTTTTGTCCGATTTCGTTGACGTAGGACACACATGCTTCTCGTGATTTTATTTTAAATTCTTTGACAACCTCATTATATTTTCTTTTAATAATTTTGTATAACTTATTCCGTCTCAAGTCGCTACCCAGCCAGAGTTCAGAAAGCTGATCTCTTTTTTTGATTTTAGGTACAAATCTTTCAATGGCGTCAAGTATTATTTGATGAAAACTAGTTAGAGCCTTCTCTAAATATAACGCTGAAAGAGCACCAGTCCAATTGAAAGTGGATAATAGTCTATTAATGCTATTGTAATTAGCATTGCGAAAGTCAAATGCAATTGTATTATTGTATGAAATGGAGTTGCATGTATCAGGAGGAGAAAATTCAATAGAAAAAGCGGAGTGATGAACCGTGTTACAAAAAAGGTGCTCATTGTAGATTGACCACTACTTCGTCATAGGCATTTGCATGTATAGGGTCTATCCAATTTTCATTTTGGTTAGGAACAGGAGCAATTACCTGCAATTCATTGCCATAAACTGTGCTTATTCAATTGAAATCTTTGCAGTTCAGAAGATTAACAAGGAGAAGAAAATTATCCTGATTATGAGTATCAACTACAAAGCTTACAATTGGTCGATTGAAATTTCCGCTGGTGAAAATTCTGTCTTTTTTCTTAGCAATTGCAGTAATTGTAGTTATAATATCGCCGATATCATTGTAAACAGCATTGATAGTCCTAGGAGGGACATAGAACGCTTGCCGATTTTAAGTCGAGGATAAGACCGTCAAATTGCAAGGTTCCTCTTCAACTGCTGCGGCCTATTCGCAATGGATGGGCTTTAATTAAAACAACGACCAATGCCAACGCGTCTAAGCTATACCAATTAACCATGGATCATCTGATATACATAATATAATGATAAGCGAAATAACCTGCGCAGGTAAAAAACTAAAAATCGGTACTTACTATAATCCCAATCGCCTCAATGCGAATGACTTCTGCACAGTAATAGATGCAATATACTCTACTGAAAAAATTCTGATCACAGTTGCTGACACAAACATAGACGTGATTGCAGAATCGAGGATGTACATGGATACCCTGGAAACAAACGGTCAATGTCAATAAGGACAAAATTACTCGCCCGACTTCAAGTAACTGCCTGGATCACATAGCAACAAATGAGAAAAAAATTGCTGAAAACATCAAATTCACACATGAAGACTGGCCATAGCTAAATCATCGTGTCCTAAATATTGTCGTCCATGGTCAAAGTCTCAGAAAGCAAAACTCATTTCACAAAATATTCAGATATTTAGGAGAAGGATCTTTTCCAATCGAAATTTCAACATTTGGTAACAAACCGAAAACCTGAAAGCCTTATGGAGCTCAAAAATATGATTACAGAGTCCAAACAGGACTCTACCATTGAGAAAAAGATCCGATGTCGACAACATCTATGGATAATAAAGAAAGTTATTGAGACTTGTGTTAATAAAAGGAAGACTTATAAAAAATACAAAAAGAATGATGAAGATTACGCACTTAAATATCTGTATAACCAAGCCTTAAAAGAATCAAAAAGTCTCATAAAAGAGCTCAATTTTCATATTACTCCAGATGATTGGAAAAAGCGGCCGACAACTCGTACAAAATATGGAAAATAATAAATGAAGCAAAAGATAATTCATCACCATGGATCATGTCATCAAATGATGAATTTTTCGGCATGGACTCTAACAATGCAGCACGCCCATGTGGAACAGCAAACTCGCTGAACCAATTTTTTCCAACTATTGGTAAAAAAATCATCAGAGAGCTTGGTGAAAAGTCAACTAGCTATTTCAATATCATAAATAACCCACCTAAGTCCATCTTTCACATTCATTAAACGACTAAAAGAGAAGTATTAAATGGAATCGAAAATTTGAAAAAAAAAACAAGTGCAGCACCAGGTATTGACAACATCGCCACACATGAAATTATTCTAGTCAAAGAGGAGGTAGCTGAACCACTGAGAAATAAACGAGCATATTAGAAATGGAACATTTCCGGACGAAGAGAAACTGGCAAAAATAATTGTAATATTCAAAGGAGGAGATCATCTGGACCCGAATAATTACCGCTCTGTTGCACTTTTGACAGCTTTTAGTAAAATATTCGACAATTCTATCATAAATCCGAAGCAGTTTGGCCTTCAAAAGAACAAGAGCACTTTCGATGCGTTACTTTCAGTCTCACCTTACATCAATGGAAGTCTTGATAAAGGAAATTATGTTATTGCAATTTAGGTGGACCTGAAGAAAGTTTTAAATACGGTTGATCATGACCTGTTACTTCAAAAGCTTGAATCGTACGGTACTCAAGGCAAACTGAAACAACTTTTCTAAAGTTATTTGGAAGAAAGATTCGAAAGAACTTCGGTTAATAATGTCTGGGGGGATCTAGCACTTATGAAATCTGCTGTTTCTCAAGGCTCCATCCTTTGTCCGGCGTTGTTTTTGCTGTATAATAATAATTTGAATATAATTAGACTGAAAAGTCACCACACATAACACGCTGATGATACTGTACTTCTTTATTCGGACATGATAAAGTTGCCATGGAAAACATCGTCAATGAGGATCAAGAAAAATATCGGTCTTAGCTTAGCGGAAATAAGCTAGCATTGAATGGTATTAAAACAAAATACATTGTTTTTAAAAAAAGGATAAGGAAGATATAGAAGTTGACATGAAAGTTAGCGGCGAAAAATTGCAAAGGGTGCCACAAATTAAATATCTCAGTTTTACCATAGATCATCGTGTGACCTGGTTGCCACATATAAATAATTTGAAGAGACAACTAGCACCAATGATAGGAATGTTAAGAAGATATGGAGATTTTCCAATGCATATGCAGAAACTTGTATTAAATGCATTTATACTGACAAAACTATATTATGCGGTGGTCATTTGGAGTCAATCGTCAAAGCAAAACCTTAATATTATATCCAGGATACTAATCGTAACTAAAGCCTATAAAAACATTCTAAAGTTTCCAATTCTCACTCCAACAAGACTAGTAGGTATATCATCGGATCGATGCACTCACCTTCAGTCAAATCATTACTATGGAGAAAGCTAAGTTTATCTTCAAATGCATCAATTCCAGTGAATTGGAGCAAAACCCCTTTATAAAAGTATCACAAATAAATCATTATTGGTTTTTAAGAAAAGACTTAAGGAACATCTATTAAATTCAAATCAATGATAAATCCAGAGGATTGAAAAAATGTAGTATCTTAGGGCATTTTAGACTCTAACGTCACGACACTTAAAGATAGCTAGTTTTCTTTACTGCGTCCTATTATAGTATTATTTTTATCTCTGAGACCTGCTCCCGAAATGAACTAGAATAGCAAGAAAGAAATACTTCATAGCATTTTGTGTACCGATGTTTTAACATTGCCGGGGAGGCACACGTAGGAATTGACGAGGTGTGAAGTGCAGATCGCACGCGCGTTGTGCGAAGATGAAAGAGTGATGGAGAGAGTGGCAGGGAATAATATATAAGTTAAATTTTGCCAGCTTTATTTGCACAGCCCTTCCTCTTCTTCTTCGTAGCACTACAGCCCCTCTTGGGCCTTCGCTTCCTGCAACAAGCGCCTCTACTCGTAACTGTCTCGGTACATTGACCGCGTCTTCTAACTTTGAAATCCGAGCAACGATGAGTAGTTTGTTACGGGTGAACATTGAGACTCCGTAGCGCTGCTCACCCGAACACTACCATACGCGATTACGTAAGAGTTTAACCTACGCAATACCGAGCCGCACTTTATTAATTGTTGTTTCTAGTAGTCCGATGATGTAACTAGCAACAAGTAATTTTAATTTCCATTCACGAAAGAATTATTATCTTACTGACAAACAGAAGCCACACAATAATTTTAAGCTTGATAATTGTTTTAATAACAAACAGAAGCCACACAATAATGTTAAAACTTAATAATTGTTTTAATTACAAGCAGGAAGCCACATAGTAATTTTGCTTTGTAACTTAATGTACATTAAACTCATTTAGCTAGGTCACTTCCGTTCCACACGCCACAATTACGGACAACGCAACCAGCAGCAAGCGGCGGAGGCACCAAGCACCAGCGCGAGCTCGAAAACGAAATGCGAAATACACACGGAGCGGAAACAGTCGTCATCCATTCAACATATGCGGCAGAGCATGCAACGCAATTGCATCGTCATAAGGCTTCGTACTCTAATCACGCCCCATTCCAATGCAATGTTTGCGCACTCAAGCATGAGTACAGCGATTGTAGCAGATATTTTGAAACATCCAAAACCCTAAAGTCACATCGTATCGTACATACCGAGCCTAATAGGCGCAAGTGCACCGTCGGCGTTAAATCAGTCGATAATGCCCACAATGCTTAGACATGGGAAGCTGCATTTGAACCCCAATGATAGTTGGGAAAGAGTTCTAAGCAATTGGGAAGGCTAAGCGAACATCAATCCCACCTTCCGGCCAGGAGAGTCTTCATTTGCGGCCTAAGATGGTTGTTTCATCATTCACGCGACATTGTATTTTTCATAATAAGACTCTATGGCTTAATAAATTGCGGGGAGTATTTGCTAAAGATTAAACATCCAAAGGATCATGAGAAACGAAACCAACCAACGATTCAAATGATCGTCATCATCGGAGCATCATCAGTCGCCGAAGACGACACAGCAGACAAGTAAACGACGAATCATCAATACCAGACAATGGAGATGGAATCAATGCATTCGGCGATAGTACATTCGATTCCCAATAGGATCGCCACGGGTGGTATGTAGGTTGAGTGGAAACAAGCGAGGGGAGTTACTCGTGCAAAGTCACTCAAAACAAGTTTTTCCCGGTGGATAGAAGGGAAAAAGAAAAAAACGGGATTCGGTCAGAATATTTAAGCCGAGAAGATTGGCGCGGGCGGTCTCTTTTCCCTTCTTTCTTTTGAGCGGGCAGTTTGATTCGGAATTCAACAAAAAAACTAAATAAGTGAACATAGTTCTACTGGTGCGAACAACGGTTGTGCCCCGGGAATAAGATCAGTGTGGGATCACAGTATCACGAGCGAAGAAAACCGAGACGGCGAAGAAAATCTGGAAGCGAAGGAAATCTGGGAGCGAGCGGAAGCGAGGGGCCCTTCTCCTAGGTTAGGAAATAAGTAAGTGGCTTCTTTGACTTTGAGGTTGTACATTGTTCTTTCCATTGCAATAAATATAGTTTTCCCCATACAGCAAAATTAATTATTTTCTTTGCGGGTTGTGCAAAGTGCGGCTCGGGAAATCTTTTCCGGGAGCGGTGACCAGGCGAGAAGACCTGGACGTTTTTTTTTTCGATAGTGGTAGTGTTCGGGTAGGAAAGGTGAGTGCCGGTTCCTCGTTTTTCTTTTGCGGTAGGTGAAGTGCAGTGAACGGGGGTAGGAAACAAAAGATTTGGTGTGAGGGCTCCGGCGGTCGTCCTCTCGTTCGGACGGCCCTTGGGAGGCTCGAAAAGTGGACGAATGGCGCCCACGCCCGTCTTCGGGTGAGCTGGGTTGGGAACGGTGAAGCCTCCACCGGAGTAGCCGCAAGAAAGTGGTGGCCGTAACGGGGCTAGGGAGTCCGGGATCATCAATTTTCCACTTTGGAAAGTTGCGGGTAATAAGTTTTCACCGATCGAGTCAGATTAGCATTTCCTTAGTTCCCCACTGGTCTCCAGCCTTCAGTTCTCCGTTGTTCGTCCATACAATTCATGTGGCCAGCCCATTGCAGCTTCCGTAGTCTGGCAATCGCTGCGATCTCCGGCTTGTCAAAAATGTCATACAGCTCATGGTTGTATCGAAATCACCATTGATCCCCGTCAAGCTTTGCTCCGATTATTCGCCTTAGGACCCGTCGCTCAAAGGCGTTCATTATATTTACGGATGCTCGGGTTAGGATCCATGTTTCACACCCATAGCAAAACAACGGTTTTATCACAGTTTTGTATACTTGGAGCTTTGTTTTCCTGTGTATACAGCTGGTTTTCAAGATCATCACAACTTAAAAAAAATATTTTATTTGCTTGTTGTATTCTTCGGCATATTTCGTCTCTTTCATTACCGATGCTGATTATTTTAGCGCCTAAATATACAAATTCGTCCACATTTTCATTACTATATTCGCCAAGAGTAATATTTTGGGCATTTAAAATATTTTTCCTTGACTGCGTCATGAGCTTTGTTTTATTCTCATTGATTTGTAGTTATTCTAGTTTTGCTTTGCTGTTGAGTTTTAGGAAGAGTTTTTTCTCAGTTGTTAATGACCATGACAAAACGATGATGTCGTCCACATAGGCTACTATTTGGCTTGACTTGTATAGTAATTTACCTTGCGTATCGACAGGTAGCTTCCTTATGGCTACTTAGAGCCAGATTGAATAGCAATTGGGCCAGCCCATTTCCCTGTTTTAGTCCGATATTTGCGTCAAAAGCATCGGTGAGTTGGTTATTGATCCGGACTTGGGAGGTCGTCGACGTCATTGTCATTTTGGTAAGATGGACTAATTTGGCTGGGATACCAAAGCAAAGCATTATTGGGTACAGTACATTACGATCAATACTGTCGTATGCTTGCTTGAAGTCAACAAAAATTTGGTGTACGTCTATATTGAACTCCCAGCATTTTTCAAGCACTGACCATGAACAATTGGTCTATCATCGATCTACTTGCTCTAAAACCACCTTGATACTCCCCAATAATACTGTTGGTGTATGATCCGATTTTATTTTCTAAGATCTTTGAAAATGTTTTGTACGCAGTACAAAGAAGTGCTATGACTCTATAATTTTCACACTGCAGCATGTCACGTTTTTGTGGAAAGGGAATATAATTGATTGTCTCGACTCGTTCGGCATATGTTCTTGTTGCCAAATTTTCTGGGTGACTTTGTGAACAGCTTTATGAACACTGCATCTGGAGTTGGTGGGGCCAATAGAAGCTCTCCGAAAACATCTATATGCTCCGATGTTCTGGAGCTGTCCGGAGGATTAAGGAGGTTCTTGAAATATGAGAGCTATCTTTCGTTTATCTTGAATTCATCGGCGATAATATCGTCGTGATGAATATTTATTCATCACGACAGAGCGTGGTTTTGGGCTGATAACCACGTTTCAGACTTTTCACCACTTTGTACGCTTGTCTTGTGTTGTTGCTCGTTACACTTACATCAATCCTTCTCAATTGGTCATCATAGTATTTTCTTTTCTCAATTCTAATTATCTTATTCGCTATTCTTCTGGGATTTTCATAGTGTTCTATCTTTGTCCTGGTTTCCCTACCTAAATACTGTTTTCACGCCTGATTCTTTTTGTCTAACGCATTCTGGCACTCATCATCAAATCAATCATTTCTTTGGCGCCGGGCTTGATGTCCAATTGTGTGTTCTGCTGCGGTCTTAATCGCCGCTTTCATTTCCATCCAGAACCTTTGACATACAAAATCCCTTTGCTGAAATAATTTATTTGACGTTGTGCTTACAACCTCACGCAAAAGAGAACTGTGTACCGCGCTCAATACACTACCTCCTCGTTATTTTTTCCTATCGTCCCTGAAAACATTCCAATTACTGTCTAAAATTTTTTCATTCCAGTGAGACTCGTGTAACCAATTTTCCGTAAGAGTGAGGACGTTGAAATGGCAAGAACTTGCGTCCAGAAAGAGTTGGTTCAATTTACTGCGAATACCACCACAGTTATGGTGAAATAGCTTAATATTAAGCTGAACTGGTATCTTATTGGGACGAAAAAATTTGTGGTGATGTTCTCTTGTTCTTTGCAGGCAAGAGATATAATTGGAATTAACGTGAGGGGCATATATGATATTTTTTGGCTTGATCAGAGGTAGCACCTCTCTCGGAAGGCCTTCTCCTTGAAAAATAACTTATAGGCTGGTCTAACTTATAGGCTGGTTCTTCGTCTGGTGTCTTCGGCATATATGAAAGGTAGAAGCGGACGCATTCATCCATTTTGTGATTTTTGATTCTGGAGATACGATATCCTTTCTCAAGATCATTACCTGAATTAATTATAGTTTTTCCGGTATGTGATAAGAGTGGATCTAGAACGGACTGGTCTATATTTAAAGAGGGTGGTAAATTTTGGCAGCTATATTTATCCCGACGGCAATGGGGCACTTGGTCTTCGCCACGCACGAAATTATTGTGAATAGCTGGAGTCAACGATGATTTGGTTATAGCACCATAGAATGTTTCTGTGCAGTAAATAATGCGTTGTAATAGTGATTTTTTTGTTGCATATGTGAATATATTATAAAGTAGCGTGATTCATATAAAAATAGATACATGTACAGTGTTATAGTGGCTGAGTTATGAGTTTAACTCTATCGGAAGTCCGCTCGCATACGAATCACAAGCGACATATCCACCAACATGAGCCCGATGCCAGCAGCTACCGGTTGAGTAGATATTGGTGGGGTCGAACGATTGGCCTAAAGTGTACGACCTCATTGCCTCATCATTTTGACTGTACTTTATGATTTCCTGAATGGAACTTCCACGTATCGAAACTAATTTCATAATACACTAAGACCTAATAAATAAACAAGTTGAAGTAGCAGGAGAGTACTCCTACCAGAAGGGTTTTGTAAAACAATTAGGAAATCGAACAATATATTCTGCATATCAAAACTTGACTAATATACAGATTCCATACATTGAATTCGAAAAATTATTAGGGTTATAATGCTTTTGAATTCGCCGTCATTTTATTTCAAGTGTTTTGACCCCGCCGCTTAGTGAGTCATGATAATACATCAATATTACAAAACTATTTCTAAAATTTTTATCAAAATTCTTCCATATTTGTAGTGTCTGGGTCCGTTGAAAACGTGTATCTCTCTTGTATCACGTGTTAATGTTGTTTAGATGGTTAAATATTCAATCGGCTGTAACTTAGCTTTTTATTGTTGTATTATCGTGAAATTTTCAGAACATGTGCAATTGCTATCAAAAAAGTTAAATTACAGCTTTGGGGAAATTCAAGGGTCCCATTTAGATTTTATAGGCAAAGTTGGTCGAATTTCGACTTCTGAGGTATTTGTTGCCCTTGTACTCCTTAGGTCTCACCTCTGTGATTTTTTCAGATTTTTTGGGTCAAAATTTTCGTACATTTCCCCTTCTCCTGCATCTCTGAAAGCAAAACTTGTCATTTTAAGACCTGTTTTGAAAACTTCTCATCAAGACCCTTCATTTAATACCCATATTGCTAACATACGATGAATTTTTTTTTCAAGGGCCACTGCCCTATATGGGGAGACCCGCCTTAAACGCCTCGTAAATTTCTTTTTCTGGTGAAACTTTGAAAAAGCCGTCAGTTTGCAGCTACTTACAAAATCTTATGTTGCTAGCTTATGTAGTTTGCGGGAAGAAGTGCTGTGACAAACGGACGGACGAACAGTTAGGACGCAATTTTAGTAGGGTTTTGTAAAATGATTTTAGAAAATCCTCAAAAAAACCTATTTGCAGGGGATGGTAAGGTTATTCGCTTAATACTGAGTCAAACGTTCCGTTTTCCTTGCTGCGTATTTTGAAACTCATTTAGTTTGTCAACAGAATTTCTTAATAAACTCTATTGACTTCCATTGGTGAAATTTATTCTGCTTGAGATTTCTTCCGTTTGTTGCTGTGAATCCCTTTTTGTTGTTCCTTACCATCCCTTGCCTGAGATCATTTCATCAAAATGATTCAACTGATTTCTGACTCCAAAAGTATACTGAAAAAATAAAAAAATTTATAAAATTTCCTTTAAAAGCGCTATTTATTCTTAATCTTTTTAACCAGATACCGGTATTTCGAGGACAAGTTATCCTCTTCATCAGTGGCGGTATCCTGAAGCGCTTCTTATAATCATCCGAGTATTCAAACCTTTCACATTTAATGGTAATAAACATGAATATCCTTAAGTACTACTACGAGAAATAACAAACAATTATAATGCAATTAAGGGTCTAAAATTAACAAAGAGCTTAAAGGTAAATTTATTACAGGGAATAAGGAAAATGGTAAAGTAATTACGGGTTACCTAAGGCAAGTAACATAATTGTGGAGATTTAATTACAAAAAAAATTATTAGTTAATTGATGATTTTCATTAGGTCACTGTATCCGTTCCCTAGATCCGTATTTAAACGTTGTTCACTGGGGACTCTCGAGATCCATAAGGATTCGCAAGCATCCAACTTTTTCCAGTCCCGGACTTCCTGTACTATGTCAAGATTAGCCCATTGAATAGTATGAGATTCCTCAATAATATGTCTGGCTAATGATGATCTTGCTGTATCTATTCCACCTCTTCTGATGATTTGTTCAGCCTCCTTAATATGTTCTTGGAATCTAGTTTTTGCCAAGCGTTTCGTCTGTCCAATATATACTTTATTACATTCTGGGCAACTGATCCTATAGATTCCACTCTTTTTTCTTGCCATCCTTAGTTGATCCAAGGATTGTTTCAATGCTGTATTTCCTGCTCGTGCTAGTCGTATTGCATCCTGTCTTTCTCAAAATGCGTTCCAATCTTTTGGTAGAAGATGAATGAGTGATTGGCATCCATTTTCGTACTTGTCGTCGTTCTTGTAGAAATAGTGAAGTGAGCCCATTTCTTCTATGTTGTTTCTCCATTTTTCGAATACGTTGCTCGATCAAACTCCTCCTATACCCATTTTTGCTAGCCGTGTCCACGATGTACTGTTTTTCTCGTTCCAGACGCTGGTTATTCAATGGTACTGTTAACATTCGGTGGATCATACAATTGTATGCAGCCATTTTCTGTGCATAAGAATGGTTAGAAGAACAGGGGATTGTTCTCTGGGTACTTGTGCTCTTCCTGTAGATATCAAATTCTTATCCACCTTTGGCCTTTATGATCAAAAGATCCAGGAACGGTAATTGGCCCTCACTCTCTTTTTCCATCGTGAATATTATTTTAGGGTGTATCCCATTGAGTACATGTAGTAACTCATCCGCCTGATTTGCTTTAACCATCGCGAAAATGTCGTCATTGTCATAGATATTGAGGCTGGAATACGATTCATGGACTCTGACGAAAAGCAATTTGTACGGAAGAGAACGTCGGAGGTAATTGGAGCAAGTCGAGTAGGAGGAATCAACGGACATACTGAATGGAAGCTGCTTAAAGAACTCAAAGAAAAACCAGTGTATTATGTAAGGGCAGACAAAGGGAATTCTGTCGTAATTATAGACAAGAAGCAGTATGATGATATGGTGCTTGATAAATTGAATAGCGGAGATTACCACCAATTAAGAGCAGACCCCCTACCGGACTTGATAAACAGAGTGGAAAAAGTCCTGAAAGAATCAAAACCAGTGATTGGTGACATCAAAAAACTTAGAGTGTCTAACCCCTGCCTACCTAGAATTAAGTGTCTGCCCAAAATCCATAAGGAGGGGAATGAACTGAGGGAAATTATCGCAGCCACTAATGCACCTACTAGGAATATAGCCCAATGGCTTTTAAAGGAATGCGCACAACTTCCTTACAAACCTAGCACGCGATCAGTGAAGAATAGGGACGAACTGGTGGAGAAGCTTCGAAATGTGAAAGTTGAGGAGGGCTATTTATTGATTTCCTATGATGTCAAATCACTGTTTCCTAGCTTGCCAGTTAAGCAGTCCTTGGCACTGTTCGAGGACTGGCTGTTGAAACGCAGTGATTCAATGGAATGGAGGAGACGGGTTAAATGCTATAGCAAATTAGCAGCTGTATGTATGAATGAAAACTATTTCATTTTCAGGGACAACTTCTTCAAAGGGACGATAGGAGCAGCTATGGGTAACGCTCTTTCACCTCTTTTGAGTGATATTTTCATGGATTGGCTAGAGTTCGAGGTGGAGAAAAAAGGAATGATGCCTAAGATATGGGCCAAATATGTGGACGACATTTTCGCGATGGTTAAAGCAAATCAGGCGGATGAGTTACTACATGTACTCAATGGAATACACCCTAAAATAATATTCACGATGGAAAAAGAGAGTGAGGGCCAATTATCGTTCCTGGATCTTTTGATCATAAAGGCCAAAGGTGGATTAGAATTTGATATCTACAGGAAGAGAACAAGTACCCAGAGAACAATCCCCTGTTCTTCTAACCATTCTTATGCACAGAAAATGGCTGCATACAATTGTATGATCCACCGAATGTTAACAGTACCATTGAATAACCAGCGTCTGGAACGAGAAAAACAGTACATCGTGGACACGGCTAGCAAAAATGGGTATAGGAGGAGTTTGATCGAGCAATGTATTCGAAAAATGGAGAAACAACATAGAAAAAATGGGCTCACTTCACTATTTCTACAAGAACGACGACAAGTACGAAAATGGATGCCAATCACTCATTCATCTTCTACCAAAAGATTGGAACGCATTTTGAGAAAGACAGGATGCAATACGACTAGCACGAGCAGGAAATACAGCATTGAAACAATCCTTGGATCAACTAAGGATGGCAAGAAAAAAGAGTGGAATCTATAGGATCAGTTGCCCAGAATGTAATAAAGTATATATTGGACAGACGAAACGCTTGGCAAAAACTAGATTCCAAGAACATATTAAGGAGGCTGAACAAATCATCAGAAGAGGTGGAATAGATACAGCAAGATCATCATTAGCCAGACATATTATTGAGGAATCTCATACTATTCAATGGGCTAATCTTGACATAGTACAGGAAGTCCGGGACTGGAAAAAGTTGGATGCTTGCGAATCCTTATGGATCTCGAGAGTCCCCAGTGAACAACGTTTAAATACGGATCTAGGGAACGGATACAGTGACCTAATGAAAATCATCAATTAACTAATAATTTTTTTTGTAATTAAATCTCCACAATTATGTTACTTGCCTTATAGCCCAGTCATATTAGGGCTTTCACCTCGGAATGAAAGATAATAAGCTGCAAATTGGTATGAACCTTTGTTTTGTCATTTTAAATGTTGTCTCAAAAGTCACAATCGTTATCGTGTTCGCGTCTCAAGATATTCAAGGTCAAAGGTCACAAAAATCGGTTTTTCGCGAATATCTGGCTTCCTATCGGTTAAATGAGATTTGCATTTATTATAAAAGTTGTAGGCTATAAAATTCCCTACAACTTTTGTTTAAACTTTTTTTTCATACGACCAACCGTTTTGAAGGTAGAGCGCGAAGAGTGCACATCGTACAGTCATATACGGCCTAATGCAAGGTCAAGCGTGAGTTATGGTTATCAGTACGTTATAAAGTCAATTATTTACTTGGAAATTATAATTATTAAACAATGCCTATTATTTATGTACTAACTATTAATTATTTATATTTAATTAAAGTAAGTAACTTGATTTGCAACGGTACAATTTCAAACTAACGAATAATCTTGACTCATACAAAGTGGAGAGAGTGGCCTTGAATACTATAGAACATCTGTCCCGGCAATGAATAGAAAAGGGCATAGGGTAGGGACAAGTATTTCCAGGTATATAAGTATTGAGAAATTTACGCGTTTTAAAGAAAAGATATATAATGTCGTGTTAACTTAAAATAAAACTAAAATATATAATCCAGAATTAATAATATTTTATACTTAAATAGTTAAATATGAATAATTATAAATAAATAATCAAGTTACTTACTTTAATTAAATATAAATAATTAATAGTTAGTACATAAATAATATATATAATTATTCATATTTAACTATTTAAGTATAAAATATTATTAATTCTGGATTATATATTTTAGTTTTATTTTAAGTTAACACGACATTATATATCTTTTCTTTAAAACGCGTAAATTTCTCAATACTTATATACCTGGAAATACTTGTCCCTACCCTATGCCCTTTTCTATTCATTGCCGGGACAGATGTTCTATAGTATTCAAGGCCACTCTCTCCACTTTGTATGAGTCAAGATTATTCGTTAGTTTGAAATTGTACCGTTGCAAATCAAGTTACTTACTTTAATTAAATATAAATAATTAATAGTTAGTACATAAATAATAGGCATTGTTTAATAATTATAATTTCCAAGTAAATAATTGACTTTATAACGTACTGATAACCATAACTCACGCTTGACCTTGCATTAGGCCGTATATGACTGTACGATGTGCACTCTTCGCGCTCTACCTTCAAAACGGTTGGTCGTATGAAAAAAAAGTTTAAACAAAAGTTGTAGGGAATTTTATAGCCTACAACTTTTATAATAAATGCAAATCTCATTTAACCGATAGGAAGCCAGATATTCGCGAAAAACCGATTTTTTATTACCATTAAATGTGAAAGGTTTAAATACTCGGATGATTATAAGAAGAGCTTCAGAATACCGCCACTGATGAAGAGGATAACTTGTCCTCGAAATACCGGTATCTGGTTAAAAAGATTAAGAATAAATAGCGCTTTTAAAGGAAATTTTATAATTTTTTCAGTATCATTACAGGTGCTATTACTGCCGAAATGCAAATCGTCCAAAAGTATCCTATATTGATACTTTCAGAGTTAGACATCATCTCGTTCTTCTACAAATACTTCCCATCGGTACTTTCAATTGCATGTTAACATAAACCAAACAATCCACCTTTACGGAAATGATTATTTCTACAATAATTCCATTAATATATCACACTTTAACGCCTAATAGAAACTTGGCAATAATTTGTAGCTTCAACGAGAAGTGTAGGCGCCACTTGTCTGGGGAAATTCTAGCATTCAATAAATGGTCATTTCCCAGTAACAAACAAACAAAACAGATCGTTGTCACCGATTTTCGGACCGAGTACCTGTAGCGCAGATTATTGTCGTGCACTCCATCAATGAACCTGACCAAGCGTAGGTTGTATTATTTCTGGAAAAGTGCCTTGTAAAGCTTTCTCGGTGAAACACAAACAAAACGAGGAATTAACAGCACAGCATCCGCGATCCAGCTCATACACCCAAGCATCTCGCGCCTCAAATCAATTTCGAAACAATTTTCACCTCGGAAAATCTAATATTTCATTAGTTAATACAGAACATCTACTTAACATCAATCCGAAATGATCAATCACCTAAAAATCCGTAGTTTCTCTTTGTACACATGTTTATTTGTCAACATGTCGTTCGAACACACAATGATTACGTAATGGACCAAAATAAAATCTTAGAATCACTCAACCGGACCCTACACATCATAAATTATGGCTTTTGTTTTTTGGGGCGCTTTTGAGTGGGAATGCGCGAGCGCTAATTATTTAAATCTTACGATTTGCTTGATGAGCATCATCGTCAAAATTTACAAAGTACGAGTATGAGAACTCGTATGACACCGAGCAAAAAGGCCAAATCAAATCGTGTCTAACCTCGATCATCCGCCTGTCGTTGCAATAATGTTAACATGCTCTTTAATTGCTATCTGAAAATGCCGTCGAAAGTTAAAGACATGGCCCGGCGAAAAAATTTTGAATGGCAAACATAAGAAGTCAATTAAGAGTCTAATGACGAAGACAACTGAATGACTCGATGCTGTGCCCTAGTCCGGATTAGCGAGGCTAGAATTCGCCAGAATGTTGCTTAGCGCTTCGATTAGTGTCGCTCGGATTTGTTTAGCATGTAGGAATATTTTGTAATAGTTACAGCAACAGCAGCAGCCGCCACTGCCATCGATGTAAGATGCCCTGAGCTAAGGTAAATCTAAATGCTGTAGTCCCTCCGCCGCAGTACCGTAGTCGTGTTACTGTTCGATTTCCTAAACTATCTGCAAGAAGTCTTAGACCTTTGAGTATCTGAATGCAGTCACAGATGATTGATAAGATACATCTTTCATTTTCGTTGTAAAACAGCTCTTGCACCAAGCCTTAACGCTTACACCTTCCTTTGAAGAAAGCAATATTTAAGGCATTAAATAGATCCGCCAGAAAATCCTTCCTTTATCTTAAAAATTCCGCCCCTAATTCCACAAACTTTCTCGCTACACTTTGGCCATCCATCTCCACCCTTGCTAGATAAAAAGTTGCGCTGAACAAGCAAAATCTACCGAAGAACACCTCCTTCGCTTGAATCTACGATAAACATATGCCTCCCACATACGAGATGTGTGTTCTCCCCGTTCGTGTTTTCCTAAGGCGACGTGTTAAGAAAAAAAGTGTTGCTGGTCTCATCATCACCATCGGCAACAGCAGCCTGAGTTGTTACGGTGTCATCATGGTTGTAAATCTTATCTATTGGATCCGCAGCAATTCCGGAAGTCTTATATGAACTCATTCACGGTTTTCTTGTGTGTTTCTTTTTGGGTTTGGCTCGAGTGGATTTTCTATTCCACAGTTAATTGCATCAGGATACAGTAGAGTGTTAAAGTTTAGATGAGTTAATAAAAGGTGGATACGTGGCGTTTGAGCTGCTGCTTCTTGGGCTTTACCGTAAGAATATTTCTGCACCAACAGTGAATAAGTAGGTAACTCCACTATCATTCATTTTGAGATGAGTTTAAAAAATTCATATACATAAAGTAAAAAAAATATTTTCAAAGATTTGAAATTTGGCTTTCAAGGAAAATTTTAAGCGAAAACGTCGTGAAAGTCGGCTCGGATTAAGGTAATAAACTGAGGAAAATACACGATTGTAAAAAACTATTTGAAAATCGCCTCTGTTAAGTCTCGTGCAAAGGTATATGGTTTTCAGTGAATTCATTCAGGTGCGCTAGCGGTGGGAGCCCGGAGGCTAAGTAAAATCGCTAGATAGGGTGAATTAGGCGGATGATCGTTAGGTAGTGTGAATTACTTGGATGAAGTGTTGTTTGGAAAAAATCAAGCTAGTGACTTCGTGCTGTATGCTCCAGAGGGCCACCTCTGTCGCTTGGCGGCTCATTTGGGGCCCTTCTGGCATAAAGCGACGGGCATTGTAGTGAATACATGGAACAGCCCAACACAAATGGAACACGGCTTTTTCTTGTGAACAATTCTCTCTCTTGATAAGGAGGATTTTTCTTATCATCATATGCTTTGTTGCATTGGCTGTCAAGTTTGGCTTGCCCAAAAAGTGTTTTCGAGTGTAAACAAACTCTTTCGTGTAAAGTTTTTCTATAAAAAACAATGCGGATTCGGATTTCGAGAGTGACAAACGATAATATGGCGATAACTGAATAATAAGACAGTGTCTAGTGAAATAGGTAGAGTTTAATGTCAGTTAAGGACTGCAGCAATGGTATGCTGCCTCAACGGAAGAGGATGTTAAGATCCACCGAGATTGGCCTTGTCTGTGGACGCGTGAATGCGCTTGCAGGCTAGCGTTGCGGTGTCGTGGGGCGGGTTCATTCCCCCCTGGCACAAGGATCCACTACAAAAATATTTCGCATTCACGAATTAAAGGGGTCGAATGCCTATCGACTGGTGTCGAGGCGGAGGTAACCTACCAAGGGCTGAAATTGCTTGTTGAAAGAACAAGTTGTGTCGGGCAAAAACGGAGGCTTCGTATGGCCCACAAATAAGACTGGGGCATCAAGATGAAGGTGTTGTAAATTAAATTCCACCTTTTCATAAAATCCACACAAAACGAAATAGTAGGCGTAGATGAATTGTCAAGTAAAAAACAATAAAATATTTTTTTTGTTCATTAAACTATGTCAAAAAGATGAGTGCGAATGATTATTTAAATTGTGTGTAATGATTAATTTAATAAATTAGTGTAAATACATAATCAACTTGTTGTGCGTCATTTATATGAACAGCAGTGAAGAAAAGAAAATTACAAGCCCGTACCCAGGATTAGCACACGAAAGATTAGAAATTTTATCTGTGTAGTGGGATACAACATTTTCCAACTACATTCTGGTGACCCCGACGTGAATGTAGTTGGTAAATTTTCTATCCCACTACACAGATAAAATTTCTAATCTTTTGAGTGTGGGGTTGTAATTTTCTTTTCTTCACTGCTGTTTATATAAATGACGCACAACAAGTTGATTATGTATTTACACTAATTTATTAAACTAATCATTATACACAACTTAAATAATCATTCGCACTCATCTTTTTGACATAGTTTAATGAACAAAAAAAATATTTTATTGTTTCTTACTTGACAATTCATCTACGCCTACTATTTCTTTTTGTGTGGATTTTATGAAAAGGTGGAATTTAATTTACAACACCTTCATCTTGATGCCCCAGTCTTATTTGTGGGCCATACGAAGCCTCCGTTTTTGCCCGACACAACTTGTTCTTTCAACAAGCAATTTCACATAACTTGCAAGAATTTTCCCATCAAATGAGAAATATAGACGTGGCCTATTTATGTTATAGAATTATGTGATGGAAGCACATAACTTTATACCATAAAAGGGCACGCGAGTGAAAGTCCACTCTACCCGGCAAGAGCCCCTGTTAAACAACAAAAAAACGGAGGAGCGCGCCCGACGGCTAGCCCAATTTAGAGGAGCAGCCTGCCATTGTTGCGGGTCCTAAACCCGTTCAGGTAAAACGAAATCGAAAGACCGAAACGCATAGTGCTCAAAGATTCATGTTATATTCTTACAATCCTTTAAATTGGTGCGGATATATTTTAGTATTATAAAACTTTTCTTTAGAAGATATCAGATTTGCGTTACTTTGCCGCAAATATTCATTACGTTATATTCTGGTTCATTATTGCTAATAGTACTTTAAATGTAAAATTATTTGGAAGTGATCATCAAAAATGAAGTTAATCATAAATATGATTTTAGTCGGATGGTTTTAGCTACAATAAAAATGAAGTGTATCGTTAAATATGAATGAGAAGGACTAAATCTTTCGGGTATTTATCCAAAAATTGTTGCCTCAAATCATGCCGACCTAATAGTTAAAATGACAACTCAACTTTCGAACAAATCATTTTTAAAAATAAAATCTTTTCATTTATGATAATTTATAGACTCTACGCATGGTTTCTTTGCAAAATGCATTAAAAGCTAAATTTTGATTCGTCTGTAAACCTAGGTTGTTATCATTACAATTATTAATATAGTGAATAGCTTTTCTCATTCTACAAGGTGGGCCAGAAAGGCGTACGATTTTAAAAACACTCTTGCGTTTGAAGCTTTAGAGAGGGGACTGCGCGGGTGGTGGGGTTAAGTAGCTCGGTTCTCGGAAATTCAGTCGCGATGGATCACTTCACCGGAGCGCAACGTGCATTCTGCGTTAAACATTATTAAAAATCACAATTCGTGCGCTATTGTTCGGCGTTTATTTCGGCGTGAGTTTGGATTACATGACCTAAATCAGTGTCCGAAAGAAAGTGTGATTCGATCGTGGGTCAGAAAGTTCGAAGAGGCTGGTTCCACTCTCAAACAGAAGCCTGCAGGACGCCCAAGGTCAACAAGAACGGAATTATCGGACCCTACTTCTTCGAAAAAACAAGGCCAATCTGTCACTGTAAATTCTGATCGATACATAGCCATGTTAAGGGATTTTTTCTTTCCACAACTGCAACAATTTGAAGCCTATAATCGTGTGACATGGTTTCAACAAGATGGTGCGACATGCCATACAGCTAATGCCTCTTTGACGGTCGTAAACGAGATGTTTGCTGGGAAACTGATATCGCGTCGAGGTGACATTGCATGGCCTCCTAGAAGTCCGGATCTGACGCCACCGGACTTTTTTTTGTGGGGATACCTAAAAAGTAGAGTCTACACCAATAACCCAGCCACGATTAACCAGTTGAAGACCAATATCCGGGAAGAAATGGCAGCTATTCCCCGTGCAATGTGCCAGCGAGTTTTTACCAATTTGAGGGTCAGATTCGAAGAATGTTTGCAGCGGGATGGTGCACACCTGGATGACGTTATTTTTAAGAAATGAATTTCCCAGAAGTCAATTTTTATAGAAATAAAAATTTGTATGTGAATTGTACTCAGTTTTTTTTAATGATTTTTTCAAATTCGCAATTCTTTCTGGCCCACCCTGTATGTAATATAAGCATGGCAATGAAAATAGTGGTTTTTAAGATTTTTCTTAGTCTGTCATATGATTTCAATTTAAGGTTTCTGATCGTCCATCAAGTAAATTCCCTCTCGGTGAAAAAGGATAACTATCTACTAGCAGTAAATTGCATGTTTCAAAAGATTTAATTGTAGTTGTTCTCAAATTCGCTGTAGTGTAACCTCCAACTTCTTCGCTTTTAGTTCTGCCAAACGGAATGTCGTTGGCAAGAAGCGATTGTAGCGCAGGTCCGAGCAATGATGATTTTCATGGGAAGAGTAGGAACTTAAGTCCCTATGGAAGCTTGATCAAGAATTTCCACACGGCACAGGATTATTAGTAATACCTTTGCGGGTTTCATTTTGACCCTTATATAATTGAGCATTTATCGCCTTCAATCCTCTCATGCCGTGATAGACAAAAGAAGACACAAATACAATTCGAATGTATAATTAGCGATTCAATGCCTGAGAGTTAACTTTTACCAATTTGAAATATAAATGTTCGCAATCCGTGGTCTTAACGCCACTACATTTCATTTAAAAATATTCGGGCACCGTCATCTATACGTAGATACACGCTTTCGGTACTGACGACTGAGCAACTACGCATTACCAAAATCACAATGGTTTTGTGATAAATTGAAGGCTAGTGATGAACTCCAGCAAATGCTTTGCTCTAATACATGTGCTTGGCAAGCTTATACAAGTATGGTTGACTACACCCTTCTCACTCATTGCGTTGCTGTGCCTTGCTTGATTTTGAGAAGACCATATCCTCAGCAAAAACGATAATACGAACCATTCATCGCAATGCAGGAACCTGAAGCACGTTTAGAGCTAAGGACGTTAAAAATCCACGAGACGATGATATTGATTTATTTCCTTAGCGAAGCGTGCCAATCCAATCCCGTAGACATCAATAAACGCATTTCGGCTTTCGAATTGACGACTTCGAACATGACCGCCTTCGCTAAGGACTTCTCTCAATGACATTTTACAGCAAAATTGAGTTAATAGCGATCACTCACCAGTTCTCGTTGAAAGCGCGACTGTGACCACGATGCATTACATGATGTCTCCATTTACGTCAAGACTCACCGAATCCGAAGAGCTATTTATGAAGGAACTTAATAGGATTCCGTCCAAAATTTCTAGTGAGTTGCCCCGCAGTGTTGTATACTCGGATACTTCAATTTCGATATCCCTGTCTTAATCGCAGCAACCACAGTACGGCACCCCGTTCATTAAAGGGGAAAATTTACTTTTCGAGTTCACTAAGAAATTAACCTCGATTTGCTTTGCTAATTCACTGCCCGTGTTCACAGAACAAATTCAACAATTCCAATAAATAATAACGACACGACAGGCTCTACAAACACTCTTGTGAAAAGCGCTCGAGAAACGTTTCGGCGTTTGTTGTGTCTTGAAATTGTACGATTCACTGCACTGCAGTTGCCTTTATGGGAATTCAACCATCCATCAATTCGCATAAACTGGCCAACAAGTATTAACTAAAACGCGATGTTAATATTGCACACGGCTTGATCTCTACCACGCGATCTTAGCTTTTCTTCTAATTCGTTTAACCGAACAACGTTCAGAATTCGCGACTGACTCTCAGTAATCTCCTTTCCAACTCGTTACATCCAAATACACATTCCCGAGCCCTTTTTCTGGGAAACAACAATGACCACCACCGCACCACGCCCTGTTTTCACTACGTCAACTCTTCGATTTCAGCATAGCAAAATAAACTCGTACGAAATCGAAGATTAAGCAATGAAAGATTTATATTCACGTTAAACACCTTCCGACATGATAAGAAGATCTCCGGTAGATTCCAAAATTCACGTTGAGAATTCGATGTTCAATAACTTTTCTTCGCAATTCTTTCTTGATTTCGCCCCGCGGCAGAACACGATTTTCTTAAAAAAAGTTGAATTGCTGCTACCGATTTGTTGACTGCCCGAATTCGAACCGCGACAAGCGGAGTTTTTAAATGTCTTCTCTTGCTTTCCATTCCCGTGTACACGGTAAATCGCATCAGCTGAATGCGATTGCCTTCGGTAATGTAAGACTCCGTTGGGGTGTACTAAATCAGTGTTCCCATATCCAAAATTTCAATTGGCAGATTTGAAAATTGTCAAGAAAAATTAACGGATGTAAAGAAAACGAAATAGGGTTTTAAATAGTAATAAAAGTTCATTCTCATGAAGCATATAATGAAGGGGAAACTTTTATATTTAATATAAAGGAAAATCGATACAAAATTAAATTTAGTAATAATAAGAAAAAAAACTATTTTACAAATTACGATTATGAATGGAAGTAATTAAATATTTTTCTAAATCTGCCATTAAAATTTTGAATAGGAGAAAGGAAGGTTTTCGAACAGCTTGCTTCTGTGACTGCTCAATACAACAAGTGAAAAATAGTAAAGACTTTAATATAGTGCAAGAAAATTGTTGAGGGATTGCATAAACTTGCCCTGATTGGAACACATTTGGAATTGGTTCATCTCCAAAACCCTGAGAGAGGGTACCAATTACTTCCAAAGGTCGTTTAAGCAAAAGTTCCCGACTTCAAATCAAGCCTGAACGGCCAATCAATTCTTCATTTCAATGAAACATTAACATCTGACCCCATACCGACCTTGAATCTCATTTATTATTTTGTCAGCTATGAAGACTTGTGTTTCACATTTGGTAGGATAAACAACAAGAAATCATGTGGTACTTATGGTATTCTAAATAAAGTTCTCCGACATTTACCTGAGGCTGCTATTAGGAATTATTGCATATTGTTCAACAACATGTTGGGCAATTCATATTACCCAAATTAGTGGAAGGTATTTCCACTCTTGAAGAAAGGAAAGGAATCTCCATGCCCTAAAAGCTATAGCCCAATCAGCGTGCTGCCTAACGTCAGCAAAGTGTTTGAAGTGATACTCAGCAAAGCATTAAACACCCAAATTGAGAAATATGAGTTGATGCCGAATTGCAAATTTGGTTTTAGTGCGCAGGCATTCGCCCACACATGCAATAACGAAAGTAACCTCCGACATCTGTTGGAAACTTAATAACAGGGAAACTAAACCTACACCGCAGTTCAACTGCCCAAAATCTGCTGGAGCAGTTCGCGAGGGACATGAAAGCCGACTTCCTGATGAAACTGATACTGCAGCCATCTGGGACTTCCAGGCGGAGAGCTGTGGACGTGGGGATGGTTTTGTGTGGGTTCGGTGCTCAGGGACCACCTTCTATAGTGTGTACCTAAAGCCCAACGAATCGATATCATCTTTCCACGCCAAGCTTTATGCTTTGGAGGGCGCTGTCTCGAACGCAGACGGGAACGTGCTCATTGGGGGAGACTTCAACGTGACAGCAATTGAATGGGGTAGGTATGCCTCAAATAGATCCGCGGGTAGAGCGAATCATGGAAACGGCGGCCAGGACGGTACTCGTCGTGCTAAACACTGGAAATATGCCGACTTTCCGCCGTATTGGCTATGAAGGAACTATACCGGACGTGACATTCGCCTCGGAGTCCTTAGTACGAAGAATATACATGTGGAGAGTATTAGAGGACTATTCAGCCAGTGATGATCAGTGTATTCCACTTGAGATAAACGATGTTATCTCCCGACAACCGTGCTCTCGGCTTTCTACAATTCTCACGTCGCGAAGTTGTCGAGGTGCTCACAGCAGGTGTACTGCTGCAGGGAGGTTCGGAACGGACGGAAGAATTAGCAGCTTAAGACATGGTGAGCTCAACTATGAGCATCATCACGACTGCTTGCAATGCTTCTATGAACGGTCGAAAACCTTGGCACGGCAAGCTTCAGTGTACTGGTGGTCAACTGAAATCGCTGAAAAACGAAGGGAGTGTCACAAGCTTCGCCCTGAGGCCCAAAGGACACGAAACCGTGACGAGCCAAGCAACCACGCAACAGCATATAAGACGGCCAGGAAATGCCTTTGCGAATTGATCAACAACATCAAGGCTGGCTGCTGGGAAGATCTAGTGGACAATGTGAACAAGGGATCCGTGGGGCTTTGGCTACAAGCTTGTTATGCGGAAGCTTGGTGCCCTACGGAAACCTTGTATACATGATGTGGACAAGATGGACGAGATAGTGCGGGGACTCTTTCCGCCCATTCCGTCCGTTTTGACGCTGTCCATGGTTAAACAGCAGAACTCGAAGAGGCAGTCCTTTCGTTGAAGGCTCCAGGTCCAGATGGTGTTCCAACTGAGGTGTTGCGGGTTGTGTATCGCCATTGTCCTGACTTGCTGCTCAGCACATTCAACGCTTACCTACGGGACGGGGTTTTCCCGGTTCGATGGAAGGTGGCAAGGCTCGTGCTGATTAACAAGGGGAAGGGAAATCCCGGATCGCCCTCTGCATACTACCTGTTATGCATGCTAGACACGGCTGGGAAAGTGCTAGAGAACCTCACTGACGGGATCCGTGCTGCTGGGGACCTATCTCCTAGGCAGTATGGTTTGGAGCAGGACGTTCTACTACTGATGCGATTGCAGAGGCGATGAGTGCGGTCCAAAAGGCAGTGGCATATAGCCAAGCGACGGATCGTCCTGTTGGTGACACTGGACATCAGGAACGCCTTCAACTCCGCTAGATGGGGGGACATTTTGGATACGCTGGAAACCCTTTTCAAGTTCCAGAATATCTAATGCGGCTTTTGAGGAACTACTTTAAGGACCAAAGTCAGCTCTACGATACGACACATAGCCAACGAAGGATGGAAATTACATCGAGTTTTGCCCAGGGATCTATCCTTTGTCCAGACCTGTGGAGCGTGTCTTACGACAGAGTACTGAGATTCGAGATGCCAGATGTGTCGCGCTTGGTCGGCTATGCGGATGATGTTGCGGCTCCAATCGCCGAACGCATCGTTGAACAGGCGCAACTTAGGCTAGGTATGCTAATGTGCCGAATGAGGGACTGGATGACTGCGCGCGGTGGAGAAACCGAAGTGGTCATCTTGACAAAAAAAAGGATTCCTAAACTAAGGATGATCAGTATTGGAGATATGCGGGTCGAATCAAAGCCATAGGTGAAGTACCTGAGGCTACTGATTGACTCGAAGATGAGTTTCTCTGAGCAAATCAGGGCAACGGCTGAGAAGGCTGCTTGCGGGATATCGGCTCTGAGTCGACTTATGACCAACGTAGGAGACCCAGCCAATCAAGAAGACGCCTCTGGATGAGTGCTGTAGGCTCAGTGCTATCGTACGTAGCAGAAGCATGGGGCGACGTTCTCAGTAAGGAGGTATACCGAAAACGTTTGGCATAGGTACTGAGAAGAGGAGCACTGATGATTGCATCTTCCTCTCCGACAGTCTCTGATTCGGTGGTGTGAGTTATTGCAGGCGTGATACCTGTCACCCTCCTTGCAAGAGAGCGCCGCGCTCTTTACCTGCGCCGAAACGAGGATGCGAGGGAGATGGTTGTCCACGAGAAGAGACACCGCTCGCTCAACGATTAGCAGCAGTCTTGGGTGAATTGCACGAAGGGAAGGCTGACTGCACGCCTCATCCCATATGTGAGACCGTGGCTAAATCGAAATCATGGTGGGACTGACTGCTATCTGATTCAGCTTTTGAGCGTTCATTGGTGTTTTCAGTCTTACCTGCACAAGATTGGTAAGTCACGGTCCCCTGATTGTCGGTTTTGCCGAGGAGAGGAGGACAATGCCTACCACACACTTATTGCGTGCACAAGATGGGACAGGCTGCAAAGGGACCTCTACAGGGAGACGGGAGAGCTCACCCCGGATAATAAAGTCGCAGTGACGCTCGAATCGGTTGATAAATGGAACCAGTTGGCACATTATACTCGGGCAGTTCTAAAATATAAAAGGGATTCACAGCAGTTGGGGCTGGGGGATCGCTTTTCTGGCACTTCCTCTTCCATTCTCCCCTCCCGCTAGGAAAGGGATCCCCCAGCTTTAAGGCGCTTCACGGCGTAACAAAACGAGACCTGGCCCGGAGTAATGTGTCAAAAGGTTCCAGGCCGGGTTCTCAGGTTGGCAGGGGAGGTGTTTAATGGGTAGTCCAGTCACTTTCTTGGGAGCATGGGAGTTCCACACTCTGTGCGTAAATGGCATTCACCTTCCAAACACAAAAAAAAAGTAAACAGCAAAAACTTGTGACTGACTTTTTTAAAAAGGTTTAACAGGACACATTAGTTTTTATGTTAGTATAGAGCAAAGGTTTATACTGAACTAAGTTACATAGTATTTATATTTGAATGTTTTGTGTTTTTTGTAATACAAAACATAGTTTCTATGTGAAGATATTTTGTTCGTGTTTTCACCTAATTTTTATTCTTATGTCAGGTTATCCGCGGTGCCTTTGCCACTCAATTTTGCGGATTATCGGGGCTCTGCTGTATAAAAATTGCCATGTATTAAATTTACTGAACCAAGTTTACTCAATAAACGTAATCCTACTCATAGATAATTTTCAAAATTATTGAAAAATTATTAATAACCCTGAACTATTTCCGATTTGCTAGAAAAATAACTCTCTTCCTAAATAGATAATTATACTGCAATAAATTATCAAAATTTAAGTCATCTACATCTTCTGTTATGAGCAATATATTCTACAAAATGAAAACATAAGCACACAACTTATAAAGAAATTGGATTATTTTGTCTAAATATATCAGCCATAATTGCCAATGCCATTGGAGAAATATTTTCATATTCAAGAAAATATCTCATTTGGGATTTAGTTAACAAGTTAAAAATATACTTTTTTTCAGGATGCTGTTCTTATTATAGAAATAGGAAAAGATGTTGCCATATGTGTAGAGGAAAACGAAAATGTCCTATTTTCATTAAAATTATTATAGAAGATCAGGGCTCTTGCATTTAAAATTCTACTTCCTCATGAGACTATGCATAGATATTTTTATTAAGATCCGTAGACCTAAAAATGGTTATCAAGTGGCAACTCTCCCATAAACTCTAAATAGCCAGCTTAATCCTTATCGGCTCCAGACTGGCACACCACAAGTGGAAACGCTCGAAATTCACACACTCAAAGTCCACTGACTAATGAGCCAAGACGAGAATGGATTCAACAATGTGATAAATTGCTAGCATCAGGTTTGGAGCTGTCTACACCCAGGAATGTCAAATTAGTTGAACACGCGAATTACAAAATAAACGTTTCGAGACGATCCAAACAACAGAAAAAAGGCATCCTTACACGAGCAACAACAAACAGGAATAAGTAAGGGCCAGAACAGCCAAAACAGCGCTGAAGAATTTGCCAGAACATTTTTTCAATGCACTAAGGAAGCTGGGAATCATGCATGAAATAGTGCATTCGATAAATAACGTGCGGATTATGTTTGGAAATGTTTCACTCGTTGTCGCTATTTCTTATGGCAATGTGTTACATGGTGCAGCCATCTTCCTCATCAATACACCGTTGTTCTTCTCACTTTGCTGGGAAGATGCTGGTTTGCAAGCAAAACAACATTCTAAACAAGTTGCATAAGATTAGTTTTAGATTAGTTGATACATGAGAAGATATCACCACGGATGTCGCCAACGATCCGGGAGAGGACCAAAACAAATGATAGGGATAATCGCAGGGATCTCTTGGAGCCTTCTTTTTAGTCGCCCGGGACAAGGTGCGCGCATCTGTGGGGATTTTGTCATCTGTTGTATGAATACGTAATTGATTAAAGAAGATATCGCAGGATAACTCAAAATTTATTTCTGGCATGTCGCGATTCGTATGCAGAACATGTTGAATGAGTGTAATTGGGAATAATGTTTCGCATGAATTATGATCCTTCGGATGTGATTAATTGTGGTACACGGAACGCCGTTCTGAGACTGGAAGACTCGTGTTCTTTGCTATAACACTTTTCAAATAGTGGAATCCTCCAAAATGTCAATTTACGAAAAGGATGAATAAATTAAATCCCAAATACTTTGGAATGTAAAATGTAGTTAAATATTTATCTATTGTTCTCGATCTGTCTTGAGCCGCCTAAGAGCATTATTTTCGTTTCAACTGCAAGGACTTAAAGCAATTTCCCTTATTTACTGTCCTGAAGTATTAACTTAATTAACTCAATTAGTGGAATGTCATTTATTCTTGAAATAAATCCGTTTCATTTTATCCCCTGCCATCATCGTTGTCATAGGCCCACTAGAGAAAACTTCAACCCCTAATTAATCTGTTTATTTCCCAATTAACGCCTAATAAACTTTCTAACGACTTGACGACAAACAAACTCTTTCCGGTATTTAAACCAGCAGAGGCGCAATGTTGGCTGAAGTGTGTTGTGCTTGTTGAAATGTGATATTTCTTTTGCGAGTGGTAGAAAGGGAACCAAAATTTTAGACATTGTACAAAAAATCGAAATAAAATGGATGTTTTCGGGGGGTGCTTGTACCTTCAAGACAGATATAGTGCATTTGATTAAGAGTTTTCCCTTTTTTGGTGGATTTATGCGCTTTTAGAAAAGAAAAATCTCCGTTAAAATACATATGTAGGCTTGAAGCTCATATCCTCAAGAGTAAGAAAGAAGGGAAATGAGTTCATTTTAACTGCCAACTTCAGCATAAGAATTCGACTCTATAAATATTTATCAGTGAAGTGACAGACGAAGGAATGATGTTGAGGTCGCCATAAAAGAATTCACTCAATAAAGCCAGTGACCTTCCAATACCTAAATTTACACTTACATATTTGTTGTGCTTGGATGCGTAAATAGACAGAATTTGTTTACAACGAAAACAAACAACAATTAGTGTTTATGCGTGAGTGAATTAGTCAAGTATTTGTTTTTTGTACACATACATATGTCTATTCTCGTGGAAATTAAACGTGCAACTGCCCTCTCAATTGGACTCAATCTACATCAAGTACACCAATAAGAGGGTTAATCACTGTCTTAGAAATCTCCCAAAACCATTACACTACAGTTTGGAGCGAAGTCTTGGCTGCCTCCTGATGGTACATCCTAGATAACGTTAAATGCCCTACAGAGTATGAGCCTATAGATGGCTGCTGTGTGGAACAAAGAACACGTGACTTGAGATAAGAAATACAGGGTTATTCATTTCGTGGTAGGAAAGTATAACCCTGCCATTTGACATCTGTCAGAATTAAATGTCAGCCAAAGCGTGTTCTTTTTAGTTGAAGGTTTGCCATTTAGAAATTTGGATCGTTTAACAGTCAAAGAACGCGTTAAAATTATTAAATTTTATTATGAAAATGGTGAGTCTGCTGTATCAACATTAAGGGCTTTACGAGCCGATTACGGTCAACATAATCGACTTACACAGCAAACAATTTCGAACACAATGAGAAAATTTGAAGAGACTGGATCGGTTATTGATATTGCAAGGCCTGTGCATCATCGCAACATTCGTTCTGCTGAAAAATCGCTGTCGTAGCTCAAAGTGTGGAGGAAGACCCGAATTTTTTCCATTCCTCGACGTGCTCAACATTTGGGCTTGTCTTACGACTCATCGTGGCGGATTTTGCATTTGGATTTGCATCTCCATCCGCACAAAATCTAACTCACTCAAGAACTTAAGCCTCAAGACCATACACAAGGCAGAAGGTATGCGAATTGGGTGATTGAACAACAAGCCAAAGATAACGATTTTTCGAACAAAATTTTCTTTAGTGATGAGGCTCATTTTTCGCTCAGTGGTTACGTAAATAAACAGAATTGCCGCATATAGGGCTCTCAAAATCCTCAGGTTATCGCAGAAAAGCCTTTGCATCTGGAAAAAGTGACCGTTTGGTGTGCATTATGGTCTGGTTGTGTTATTGGCCCGTATTTTTTTGAAAACGATCAAGGAAGAGCCATTACAGTCAATTCTGACCGCTTTGGACGAATGTTAACCGATTATTTTTGGGGAGAAATTGAAGATTATGATCGGGAGAACATGTGGTACCAACAGGACGTAGCCACAAGCCACACAACACAGACTAATCGAGCACTTTTGCAAGAGAAATTTCCAGGACGCGTAATTTCCAGATTGAGTGATGTCAATTGGCCCGCAAGATCCTGCGAGCTAACACCTTTGGATTTCTTTTTATGGGGCTATGCGAAAGATCGTGTCTACGCGAACAATCCTCAAAATCATGAGCAACTGAAAACCAATATTCGTGAAGTTATGGCCGAGATATTGCCGGAAATGTGCCGAAAAGTCATTGAAAATTACCTCAAAAGGATTGAAACCTGTAAGAGGTCCCGTGGAGGACATTTGAATGATGTTGTATTTCACGTATAATTGCAAGGTTTTATCTTTATATAGAATAAAAAATTTTGTTTCCATCTGAATATTTTATCTGCTTTTTTTAGCTTTGCTTTCCCAAGCGTAAAATTGATAACCCTATACAAAAGATAAAATGGATGGCAATGGCGTAGCCGCGATATGGTGCCATAATGCCGCGAACCTTACCGGCGTGCGGTTCTCGCGCCCAATCCTGGCTGCCATCACGCTCGGTGTGGTTAGTTGCTTGTCCGTTGTATGCGGGTTTTAACTTGTCGATGGATATGGCTGTTGGTCTCTTCCATTCGCGTCAACCTTGAAACATTTGTCCTTCGGTTTTAACATCGGGTACGGACCGTTGTAAGGTGGTGTGAGTGGGGCCTTGAATTTGTCGTTGTGGACGAAGACGTGCGTGCAATTGGACAGATCTTTGTTCACAAAGACATCATCCTTGTTATGGTATGCCGTAATGCACAGAGTTAACGTATACATCCTCGTATGCAGATCCTTTAGGAAGCTTGAATCATTTGTGCCAGCATGAGAAGTGTTGAAAAATTCTCCGGATAGGCGAAGTGCCGTTCCGTAGACCATATCGGCTAGTGTCGAACCGATGTCTTCTTTCAGCGTTGATCGTAATCCCAGTAGTACGATTGGTAGCGCCTAGGTCCATCGGGGTGCGTCGTAGCAGTGAATTTGCGATTTTGACCGTGCGATGCCATCGTTTCACTATTCCATTGGACGCCGGGTGGTAGGTTGTCGTTCGCAAGTGCGTGATTTCGAGTATCCTAGTTAGCTCCTCGAAAACCTTGCTCTCGAACTGTCCACCCAGATCGGTTGTGATGTGTGCAGGGATTCCAAACCGGCTGATGCATATGCTAATTAGCGCTTTTGTCACTGTTGTTGCCGTGATAGTCTCGATTGGTATCACCTCGAGCCAACGGGAGGACCTGTCCACAACAGTGAGACAGTATCGAAACCCTTCACCCGGTGGCGTTGGCCCGATGAGGTCGACGTTGATATGCTCGAACCTAGCATCGGGAAAGTTGTATCTCTGCAGCGGTGACTTCGTGTGCCGAAAGATTTTGTTGGACTGGCATGATAGAGAGGCTCGAACGAATTTTTTGATGTCACTGTTCATTGAAGACCAGAAGTATCGGTCGGTAATCAACTTCCTGGTCACTCAGATGCCTGGGTGTGAGAGACCGTGGATATTCTGCATAGCTATTGCCTCTGCTGTCACCGTCCAAGTGGTGTTTATTAGCGCTTGAAGCTTGGGGTCATCCTTCCTTGAAAGATAGTCAGCGATGGTGTTCTCCCGGCGTGGGACGTGTCGTATATCCGTTGTGAACTGAGATGCGGCGATGCTTTTTCCGAGCGTTGATGGAGTGTTAACTGCAACGGCTTGTGGTCGGTGAAGACGGTGAACATTCTGCTTTAGACCATGTGCCGGAAGTGTTTAATTGTTTCGTATATAGCCAAAAGTTTCCGGTCGTACGTGCTGTACTTTTGTTGGGCATCTGTCAACTTCCTTGAGAAAAATCCAAGTAGCGTTGCGATTCTTTCCTTCGTTTGTTCCAGTATGGCTCCGATACCGTGGTGTGAGGCATGGACGGAAAGAGACCATATAGCGTTGTAGTCAGGATGGGCAAGGACTGGTACCTTCCCTAAGTCCGCTTTTGACTGCTCAAATGCAGCTGTCGCTTCGGGTGTCCAGTTGAGAGGCGAATAATCGCGTTTGCGGTTTCCCGTGGTCAGCTGCAAAAGGGCGCGCTGGTGTTGGGCCGCATTTGGGAGGAAACGCCAGTAGAAGTTATTCAGTTGGTATACGATCTTCGGCCTCGGTGTTGCGGAAATTCCCTCCGTTTATTCAGGTAAAGGCTTCGGTCCATGGTTGTAGATGGCGTGTCCCAAAAACCTGACTCCCTTCTTTTCGAATTGGCAGTTAGGAATATTGATAATCAGGCCAAATTTGACTAGTCGGTCCAACACTTGCTTTACGTGAACTTGGTGTGCCTGTTGGATGGGCAAGAAGATCAGTATATCGTCGAGGTAAACAAATACGTTGTCCCAGCCATGAAGCATCTCGTGTATGAAGCGCTGAAATGTCTGACCTGCATTGTAAAGTCCGAATGTCATGTACATGAATTCGTAGAATTCGAACGGTGTGATCATGACAGTCTTCAGAATGTCACTTGCTTCCACGGGAATTTTATGGTACGTCTTCTGCAAATCGATCACGGAAAAACCGCCATTCCGCGGAAGGCTGCAGTACAATCCTGAAGAAATCCGATTGGATAGCGATTTGTGATTAGGCAGTTGTTGAGCGCACGGTAGTCCCGCATGGTCACCAATCTCCGTTTGACTTTTTCACCATATGCAAAGGGCTGTTCTATGCGCTTTTTGATGGGCGGCAAATTCCGAGTTGGATTAGGTGGTGAAATTCGGCTTTAGCGGCGGCTAGCTTGTAGGGTCAATGTCTTCGTGCCTTAGCGTTGACAAGCGGTCCCTAAGTTAGGATTTGATGCGAGGTTGAGCACTTGGGGTTTGGTTGTTGGTTGTCCTGCGAGAGGTTAACGTAGTCCAACAGCAGTGATCGCAGCTCGTTACTGGCATCATTCAGGAGCAAGTCCACTTTGGTTCGTTTTTCGATGTGCGCTATATTGTTTTGAAGCATGCGCGTTCAATAATTCGTCTCCCCTTCACGTTGATGAGGAGGCCATAGTGTTCGATGAAGTCGGCTCTGATGATTAAACAACTTACATCGACTATTGTGAAGGTCCACGTGAACGGCGTTGAAAATCCCAAGTTCAGTCATACTGATCTTTTGCCGAATGTTCGAATCCGTCAACCATTGGCTTCCACCAAATGGGAGGAGGCGTCGGAGGGACTAAGGTCTCGGATGGTTGGTGGTATTACCGAGACATCTGCACCGGTGTCGATAAAGAAAGCGCTTTTGTTTATGTTGTCGTAGATCTTCAAACGCTCGATTGTGCGGTGGGGGTCACTACTTGTGTACGGGCGGGTCAAAGTCTTTTGAATGGGAGCAAGGCTGTCGGCAGTTATTTGCGCTCGGCCCATAATGCTGATGGTACCAACAAAGCTGATCATCCGGTTCTCTGGTGTGGCGTGTTGGTGATGCCTGATGCTGCGTAGGCCGCATGCGGTGTGCTTCGTCTCGTGAAGTTGATCGCTGTCGGTTACTCATAGCTTGAAGTGCGTCCTCGAGCTTCGTCATCCGGTGGCTGAGGTCATGTACTGCGGAGGCGAGATTGTTTAGCTCGCTTGTGATTCGCAGCATTGGTGGTATGCTGTGCCGTGGCTCATCTTCCTTTGCGACTGCTGCGTCTGACTGTTGGGTGACGTCATGTAAGCGATCAGCGATCATTGCGAGATCCGAAAGTAGGGCGTCGTTGGTCGATAGGATGCTCCTCAATGTGACGTGGAGGCGGTTGAGCCACATCTGTTGGAGCAAAATGTCGGACACATTTCCGTTGGCGAGCGTGCACATCTAGTTGAGGAGCTGTGACGGGTGCTGGTCTCCTAGCTTGATCTCAGACAGTAACTTTTGAATACGCTGTTGGGCCGAGTAAGCGTAGACGGCCAACAGGGGCTTTTTCAGGGCTCTGCACTTGTCGGATGCGGGGTCCGTTACTATGCTACAAACCTGTTGCATCACCTTCGTATCAAGGTTTGCCACGAGTAGGTTGAATTTGGCGGTGTTTTCGGTTACTCGGCTGGTGGCGCAGTTTGTGTCTACCTGTGCGAACCAAAGCTTCACGTCATCCTGCCATAAGGGTGAAACTCTGAACGCAACACGTGCCATATCCTCCGTGTTGTGGGCGTCTTCCTTTGGCGCGAGCCCGGCTTGCGGAACGAACGTTGGCCTTACTGTCGCTGTGAAACCATTTTAGGCTTTGCTCGGGACTGCGCGACGTTTCACGCCGCGAACGTGACTTCGGTACAAATTGTAGGTGAGGCTGATGGAATTGATAATCAGCACTAGCACTAACAGCAACTCGATTTTGGAGCTCTGGATTTGTAGCTCTGAATTCACCACCAACGTACTCGTAACGTCTCCTTTAATGGCCGTTGGTTGCGTGTTGCCCATTCGTTAATGTATTGGAGCGTGGTTCAATGTGTGGAATAAATAATACATGACAATTTCCACAAATAAATTTATTGAGATAAGAAATACAAAGGATAAAATGGGTAACGTCGTCTCGGATTCGAAGTTGAGAATTACGTGGACGTAGATGAAAGACTGACTGACTGGGCGAATGGATGAATAAAGGAACGAATGAATGTTTGATACTTGTGTTGTCCACTTTAATTTATTGATAATGCTAACGAGGCATCGTAAACGATATGGATCATGCATGCAAACCGTTGCATGGCCCGAGATATCTATCCGGTTGGATAGATGAGTGGTCCGCCACAACCCTTACTTGAGTCCAGATCCGACTGTGAATTCCATTATGTAGCTCACTGTTTTTGATAATCTAACTAAACGATTGAAAGTTACGTTTAGTTGTGACATTGATTTTTGGCGAGAAATAAAGAGGAAAAACGTTTAAAACTCGAATGGTGGCGTCATTTAGTAGCACATTTGTGGTCGCGTTGAATTTGTGAGATACATAATTCATCTTTGATTTTTAAGATGAGTAAACTAAAGGTACCGCGATTCAAAACAACATAAAACGTTAATGACACCACTTATGAATTGAATAATAGTGAAGTAGTCTTCATGGAACCACCAAGGTTTCATAAATGCGTGACCAGTTTGAGGCCGGACTCAGTGAAGAAGAAATCCAAGAGCCATTGCACATGCGTAAGCAAGGTCACCGATTTTATACATGTCTAATGGAACCGACTGTTTTCTATTACCCAAGTGGCAAGGCAGATGCTTATGTGCCAGACTGCAAGAATTGCTTGAAATCAAAAAATCGCGACTTAGTGCTCAAAACATCAGTCGATATTCCAAGGCAGCTCTGTGAAAAAACCAGATACGAACTCTTCATCTGAATTACCCTCTTGCTCGGCACTACACTACCTACTACACCAGTCGACCACGTTTCTCCAGAAGTTCCGCAGCGAGTGCTATTGAACCAGAGACTCAAGAAGTTACCGACGTACAGATTATTCCTTGGTACATAAAACTTCACCACATTCAACGGAGAAAATATCTGGTCACTTGTCAATGCATTTTCAACGGGAAGCTCACTCCTGGGTCATCTCCTAAAAGGAAGTAGGCCATGCATCCGATGCGAAGCTTCTAGAGGAGAGTACTTCACCACATGTTTGAGCTCAGAGGATAGAACGCATCACTCTTTTATGGAGAAGCTCACGACTGATGTTACCCCTAAGGGGATAACCAAGTCGTTCGATCTTTATATCATACCGCAAAACCGTTATTTAGGATTTGATTTTTTAACGTTCGTTTAACTTGACACCAGCACTTTTTACAAGCAATTCACTCGACACTATTGCAACAGTCATCAAAACTGCATGTTCTTCACACCCGTCCCGTCATGTTTTAGATGCCCAACAACAATTAGGGTTAGACGCAGTTATAACAGCTTTTCCGTCTCACAAGAAGGAAGGCCTGGGCAGGACTACACTAGTGTCCCACACTATTGACAATCAAAGGTGTTTTGTTATGTCTCCGGTGAAGAGAATGGACTTTGGGGCAAGGCGTTATTAAGGAGTCGCAGAGCATGAGCTTTACCGGTGACACTAGTGGTAACACTGAATAAAATCTGTTTGATCCAAGATGCGCAGCATGTCAATGCCGTCTACGTTAAGGACGCATACCCCCTTCCCTTGATCGATGGTATTTTGAGTTGACTGCTTAAAGAGCACTATATTACAAGCTTGAACTTAAAAACGCTTTCTGACGTATCCCATTGGAACTCAGGTCGAAGGAGAAACCTTTAAAAGTTTAGTCTTACACTTTTAATAAGGTATATTATACTCTTTGACAATATTTTACGCTTTGTTAGAGCAAGAAATAGGACGACGACGAGGATGATGAATGGTGATGTCGTTGATGTTGATGATGAGGTTGATGCTGATGATGAAGTTGACGATGCTATTGTTGATACTGTTGTTGATCATTAAGCTTCAACTACGAACCAGTATCAAGTTTGATTAAGTTTTCTCATGTATGTTAATTCATGAGAACATAGAAGAGCGGCTCAACCGAATTTCCCTTTTTCTCGAGGGAATTGCTTGCACTGCTGATATGTTGAAATCCGCCGGCAGGTGGAAATCTCTCGAGGACGAGGACCTGCTTCCGCCGTGAAGAATGCGCTGACGTTGGAATGTTCCGTGGCGCCACAGTCACTCCCTCTCCAATGACCGTGTCCGTCGAAGGGAGTGAAAATGTGACCTTCTTCCTGGTAGTAGCAGGCGGTGACTGCTGTATCAGTATGCCATCTGCCGGTTGAATCGCCTGTGATGGCAGAAAGGGTATTGATGTGGGTGACTGTGGTGAGGCTGGCTGAGTCAGTGGTAACGTTGGTGTTGATGACTGGGCATCGGAGTGCTCTAAGTATGCTGGCTTCAGGCAATCGGTGGAGAGGGTCTTGGTGACGCCTTTACGCCTATACGTAGGTGCGGTTGCTGACCCTTTCGATGACTCAGTATGGTCCGGAGCATGGTTGGTCGAGCGGCTTTTTGACTGCGGCGGAAGACATATTCATAGCTAGCCAGGTCTTCGAATATGAAAGAATGGTGCTCTCTGTGTCTGGCTGGCGGAATCAGGTGAATCGCATTAAATAGGCGACGGAACTCATTGGTGAAGCTCTGCGGGTCACTGGCTGGTGCTGCCTGAGGTGCGATGAGCTCGACAGGCATTCGTAGCAACGTGCTGAAAACCATTTTTGCTGGGAACGCTTGCAGATCTTCCTTAAATGTGGCGCGAAGGCCAAACAAGGTTGGCGAAGTGCTTGCAGTCAAGGTGTCTCGGGAGCGCCTTGAGAGTGCGGTGTATTTGTTCTACTATGCCACTGGCCTGTGGGTGGTATAACGTGGTTGACCACCAGGAGGCGGACGTGTTGTTTTAGGTGGTCGGCTTTAAATTGACGGCCCTGGTCTAACCGGATTTTCCAGTGGTGTGCCAAATATGGCGATCCAATGGTCAAATAACGTACCATTGATTTCAACGTAGTGTGCTGTGTAGCCTTCTTAAGCCAATCGATGCAGCTTGAGGCCAGAGTTTGTCAGGGGGTACGGCAACTGAGTGACTGTGGCCAGGGCCTCTCTGATTGCTCGGATGGACAGTGCGGAGGGCACTGTGACTGTCTCTACTCGTGGAAGCGCATCAGCGACGACATTGTCTTTGCTACGGGTGTACTCCAGCCATGTGTCGAACTGGCTGATGAAATCTAGTTGTCTGCTTTGGGGGGTGAAGCTTTGTCTAAGCGCTGACGTTGGAATGTTCTGTGGCGCCACAAACCCAACATCACGGTGCTAGGAATTCCACTATAACACTTTGTCACTATGCCGTTCGATGTTTGCAATGTGCCCAGACTATGACTCTTCTAATGGATAATATCTTACGGTCCCACCTGCATCACTATGTCTTCGGATAATTGGACGACCTGTTACTAGCCACCAAGATCTTTTTTTTTGTGGTAGGGTGGTGAATACCATTTATGCACAGAGTGTGGGACTCCCATACTCGCAACAAGGCGACTGGACTACCCACTAAACACTTCCCCAGTCAACCTGAGAACCCAGCCTGGAACCGTTTGACACACTACTTCGGGCCAGGTCTCGTTTTGTTACGCCGTGAGGCGCCTTCAAGCTGGGGGATCCCTTTCCTAGCGGGAGGGGAGAGGGGAAGAGGAAGTGCCAGAAAAGCGATTCCCCAGCCCCAGCGTCCCGGGCTGCTGTGAGTCCCTTTTATATTTTAGGACTGCCCGAGGATAATGTGCCACCTGGTTCCATTTGTCAACTGATTCGAGCCTAACAACAACTATATTATCCGGGGTGAGCTCTCCCGTCTCCCTGTAGAGTTTATACAAATCGATGAGTTACTGAATGTACTTTAGCTCCCCTGATAAATAAATGTTAAAACTATTTTAGCTGGAAAGCTTCTTAGCAAGTATTGTATTACGAGCTTAAGTGTTGAAATATATTTATACTTGTATTTCTCTGACTTATTTATATCTATACAAAGAGATTTTCTTTCAGAAAAAATGTTAAACCAATTATATTTCATCACAATAATTGCGAAATAAAATCCTCGAAAACCTGGAAAATTCATTAAATTTTCATTTTCATTAAGTAATATAAAACCCAAGGGAAATAGCACTAAAACGTATAGCTCAGTGGCAAACATCAAAAGCCCAATTGCCAAGTACTCCAGTCGATTTTTAAACAATCAAATATGACATAAACAAGTGTTTCAATCGATATGAGTTGTATCCCTGCTGGGTACAAACGAGAGGATTTGACAGAGTAAAGCTATTTACAAACAAGGATAAATATTGAACTCAAAAAACTCTCGACTCGAGCTGAACGATAGGGATTGGCAATAGTACTTAGTGATTCATTTGGTACATACTCATCGTGCTCGCTCCTCTGTGGTATGAAATAAATCGTTCAAACCACAGATAGATGATATCGTATTTGTTTTTAGCAGAAAACTGAATAATCTGAAGTTAGGGATGAGTGGTTAACCCTATAAAGTGAAGTAGGTATAAATTTGTCAATCAGAAGTATTGAATTTTCGGATTACGACCCTCAAGTGTTCTGCCCTATTAGAACTTTTTAGAAATACTATATATGGTAGAATCGCAAAATTTAAAAAAGCAAAAGAACGCTGTTTTTGAATTTAAGATAATCGTATGGTCGTATGTTTATGACAATTTATTCAGCTTTATCGATAGTGAATTTTATGTAATATCTTTATTTCAAATTATTGTTCAGTCTGGAAGTCACCACGTACTATTACTATTTCTCCTAAGATTAAAAGCTAGTAACATACTCGTATGTTGCAACAAAAACCATCAAACATTGGCAGAGGTGCAGACAAGCGAGGAAAAACGTCTCTCATGTTGGTGGAATTTTCAATATAGACATCGCCTGCAGCAAAAGAGCAAAACGTTTGTTGTCAGTCAAACAGTCTGGGACCGTGAAAAACAAATGAAAACTGTTTTTTCCTGCTTCGCGTTTCTTTTTTCGCTTTGCATTTTTTCCTGTTTTCACTTGGCGTACAAATTAGTTGCACCGTGTGTGCTCTTTGACATTTATATATGAATTAGCACGGATTCTCCAACATTTTGAAACCACTAGAGTGTTGATAAAGTAAAGCTTCGCGTATGCAAGGATGCTAAGTATATCCTTTGGCTGAGAGATTCTGTTGTGTAAATATCTACCCTGAATATAATTTTATATTTCACATGTGATATGAGTTATGCCATTATGAAAATTTGATTTTATTCACATTTATTCATAATGCACGTCTAAGGATGTTTTGAGGTAGAAAGCTGAGAAAATTACTCCTTTTTTGGAATAGCTAGTAAGTAGTATAGATAAATTAATGAAAAAAAACTTTAACTTTCATTCTGATCCTTGTAATCAATTTACCATGGAAGTCCTCTAGAGAACAAGTATTTGAAAAAATTAAAAATGAGTCACCATACGAAATTTTTTAATTGTTACATAACTCAGTAATCCTTTCTACTAAAATTTATTCGTCCTCATTAATTGAATATTTACAGGTTTCTCGTTGTAGCCAACTAAATACACAATTAGTTTAAAAATTCCAGCTACTCTTATGAAATTTCCTGAAACCAACGCTTATCCGTTGGAAATCTCAATACACACCCAATAAAATAATTTTAATCCTTAACAAATCGAGTGTGGCTCGGATTAACTGTCTGCGATTGATCATACGAGTATGAAGGAATGCTAAGTGCAATCATATGCATGTATCAGCTCAAATTACAATGCATAAAAATATGTCGGCGGTATATAGTCGTTGCATGTGTATAAATTAATTTGCATATTACCACTGATACCAATTTTAAACTGAATGATGTGAAAGTTGTGACATAAAATCAGGATCAAAAAATATATAAAATCTTTCTCTTGTCAGGTATGTGTATCGAATTGATTACATCTGGATATGGAGAAGTGTTGCCGATGTGTGAATAATAGGGTTTATTAACTATAAGATAGGATCAAAATGTATTAATTACATGTTAATCTGAGTTTATAGTTCTAACTGTTTTGATTAAATCACTTTGTTTGTAGGACGCAGATTTACCACTGCTAGTATCTGGAATTAATTGCAGAGAATATTCGGTACAAAGAGAGAAAAAACTACAGTAATGTCGTCTATGTTACCATAAATCGGCCGACATAGGTCTTTGAAAATTATATATAAATTTTGGATAACGATAAGAGATCGAACTAGGCCAGAAAATTGTGTAAATTTTACAAAGCTAGTAAGACATTCAGTACCACCACGAAAATCAAACATTTTAAAGTGCATGATTTATAAAATTTAGCTTAAGGAAACTAAGATACCTCCTGGCTTTCTAACATAGTAGTATATTTGCCTTGCGGTTCATGATATGCAAGTTGATTTCTAGCCCAGCTTTTGGGTAAGTATGAATAAATGATTGAATTACTTCAAAAGCACTAGTATAGGGTTATTCAGTTTACAATCAAAAAGCATACCAAAATCCTTAAAGGAGGTTACATTGCTCAAAGGTATACCAACAAGCCTATACGTTGAGAGAAGAGGAAATTTTTTACAGGAGAATGTCATCTGATGGCATTTGGAAACATTTAAGAAGATATGGTTTCATTTAGGCCAGTCACTAAGCCGCAGTAGATCGGTTTGAACGATATCAACGTCTGAGCGGGATTCAATAACTCAAAATATCTTAAAGTCATCGGCATAAAGAAGACAGGCGAATGTGATAACAAAAGGTAGATCATTGACAAAAGTAAAAATAGTAAGCGGCCAAGTATTAAACCTTGAGGGACTCCCGAGCTGGGGTGAAAAGAAGAAGAGAGAATTAAAAGTGTTTAGTGGTTTGAGCTTTATTCAGAACGAAATGGAAACAGAAGGTAGATATGCACAAGAGAGGGGGTGTTTATTATAAATCCTCGAATGATCCGTCAGCCCGGTTCAGAACCCGGTGCCACAATTTGTTTTTGACATTTTTGACTAGCGTAGAATACTTTGATTGCAATCAAAAAAGCTTATTTCTGGCACCGCATCGGTATTTAGATCGGAAACGTGCGAACTTATTGACTGAAAGTCTCGCAAAGGCAACGTTGAAGTACTGATTCAATTTTTCCTCGAGAAATTTTTGGAACGCGTTTCAAACGGGTATTTGACTCGGTGGCTGAGATATTGAATCCGGACTTAGTCTACTCGCGTGAGACTTGCGCCCGGAACTCCTCTCCGAACTAGCTAGTCTGCAAGCAGCCACTTGGGAGTAGACTAAGGGTCGCCGGACTAGTTGACCTGCTGGGTATAGCTCATTGGTACGTGCCGAGACCTCACGTCTTTCATCGATGATAGGTCAGTTTAGATTTCCCTCGGGAAATCTCGGGCGAAGGAACGAACGTGAAAGACAAAAATATCATTACAGGACACAAAGCGTAGTACTGATTATATCACCTTCCCGAGTGCAGATGCATTCGATCAAGATAATGAGATACTCTAGCTATCTCTAGGCGAAGGCGAAAGCCGAAGGTAATGCTAAAGCAAAAAACAAAAAAAAATCATTAGAATGTTTAATTATGATTCTGCGATGAGTCTGTGGCGGTTGAAGGGAGTGAGTGTTAAATTTGGTAGAAAACCATCAAAGTGTATTTATGGTTGCTTTTTTAAACTAGGCAACTGAAAATCAATACCGGATGATTGATCGACGTGTTGAATATAAAGCAAATTTTTACACTTTTTAAGCCGACTTCCAAAGGAGAAAAGGTTGTCAGTTTGTTTCGAATATTTTTCGTGGTTCTTTTTTCTATGTATGTTCAGGCATAACTTTCAAACGGGGATAGATAGAAGTGTCGTGTTTTCAGCAAATGATACGAATTACTTTCTGTTAGATTTCATTTACAGGACATGAAGACAAAATAACGGTGAAGGACCTTTATCATTAATTTCAAAAAATTTAAGACTTTCATCCCGATTTTTCAGGATATCTGATCAGCGCATCTAAGCATTTTGATTGTATAGGTTTCAAACGACGGACAGCATATTGAACTAAAATACATGGCACAGAATTGTAATCTTTTCAAGGCTCTCTAGATATTAACAGTTGAGTATGGTACATTGAAGTCGAAAAATTGAATTTTAATGCATTTTCGTGAGAAATATCTGTCAATTATTGTACGACTCGCCAAGATTTGATCGAGTACATAGAGTCTATCCATATAAAGAGGTGATTCTGAAAGAAGCTGTTTCACCAGTGGTGCTCATGGTGGACGATAAATGAAAGGCTCCCCTAGAACATTTCAATTTATGCCTTAAAATTTTAACAGCGTCGAAGTATCTGAAAGAACGACAAATGCTTGAAATTAATAAAATGAAATTATTGTTACGTACTACACCCAAACCCATGCGATTTATTTATGCATTGCAAATGTGTAAGCAATGATAATTGGTCGTTCAATGAAGTCACTATTTTGATTGGACGTGATAGAACATGGCGCATACTACCAGATGCAGAGTAAAATACATTATATTCTACTACAAAAGCAATGCATCGTGTATCTTTCTGCCTTTGTAGGATAATGGGCTGGACTTTTCTATGCGCCGATGTTTGGTCAGTTTTCAATACCAGTCATACCAACTTTTTCCAGTAATGTGGCAGGAGATCTTTGTATATTAATGTATGTGCTGCAAGTATGTTTATCGCTACATGGAGTTTTTGGTCTGATAGAGATCAGCATTATCAGCAAGGCTTAGTTACTACAAAATCAATTGTCGACAGCAAGAATTCCATGGTTATTGAATGGTAGTAGGATAAATATTTGGAATAAACACAACGGCAAGGGTCCAATCAAAAAGCAGTAACTGCTTCCAGTTGAATTGGGGTAGGTAAGAATTTGCCAGTAATGGCTGATGTGCCCGTGAAGTCGGGCATATGACGGTGATTATGATTGTGGTATCAAATTCGATTGGATAGTCGCACTGATAAAGGGAGTAATTTTCCCATGAAACGCCTGGAAAAGGTGACTGAAGATTCCTGTTAGTGTTGAGCCGCCTGAAAATGAATGTACTTATTTTATAGCGATTTCCTAATGAATTGTAGCAAATATATTAAATTGTAAACTTCTTCGTTTGTTGACGATCATTTTGACCCGGGACTGATAAAAGGCCTCATAGTGACAGTTGAATGTTGAATATAATTTTCAACGAACGTTTCATCTATGTGTATATAATTAATTACATAAAAATGGAATAAGAATACCTCCTCTCTTCAGTATTTCATCACAAGCTTTTTTGTGATTTATTGAAGAAAATTTAAGCAACCTCAAAATTAATAAATTCGAATTGCGGCCGCAGAATACATTTTTTTAACAAAGCGTAGACAAAGTGATGTTTAATATATAGATTGATCCTAATTTTGAAGTTGCTTTAGAGTAGCACAAAAGGAGTAAGGGTCTTGTATACAGCAAGAATGATTCTCAAGTAGTATGCATCGTTCGTTTATTAATCAGACCGAAAGACGAATTGAGCTCAAGAAAAACTTTATGTGCAAATCCTGATTGACTGCATACGCCCAGCGATTGAAGATGGGCTTTTGAAAATCATAATCTACGGAATTTAGCTTGTTTTTCTCAATAAGTTTTTAGGTTTTTTCATAAAATATCTTTACAAAAACATATTAGTTTCGCGACCGATCTGTTCGTTTATCCGACCGTGTGTCACAACAAGTTTTATCAGAAACTGCCACAGCCAAAATTACGACTTTTTGTTCGTAGATTAAAAGTGGCAACCTATTAAAAGTTTCGGAGCAAACAATTAATAAGATTTTTAAGGCGATGCCTTACATGGAAATACCGCTTGAAAAAACTTTTCTACCAAAGGTAGCCAACATGGATATCAAATGAAGAATCTTAACGAATTATCTTCCTTTTCTTTTTCCTTCTCTAAATGCACATGTTTTTATATTGGTGGCCCAGCACGGGCAGTGAGACCACTATATAAAGAGTTCAGACACAGCTTACTGTCAATTTTTTCATACTATTCGTGGACTTATAGCACTCAGACACCATAAAAACGTCTATGGCCATGTTGCATACTGTAGTCGCAACAAGCTTTTCTCAAATGTATCATTAGTTGTCTTGATCTCTTAAATCTGATACAGTAGAAAGGGGCTGAAATGGTGATAGAATTCGATAATAAGATACTATATAAACGAAAAATCTTCCTTTTTATTGGGTGAATATTATTTTTTTATTTAATTGCAAACGCGCGTTTCGAAAGGAACGTCCTTTCTTGTTCAGTGCTTTTTTTTACAAGTGTTTCTTATAAACAACCACAGTCATTTTATACATCTAAGTTTTTTCATACAGCTAATAATTTTGCGGTGGTAAATGCTCTATTAAGGGGTTTAACAATCATAGATAATGACCCTAGCTACAAATTTTCCGAACTTAAACAAGTGATCCTTTAAGAGGATTAAGCGGATAGAGAAATACAGGTAATTAGCAAGTTAACAAAATGATCCTTTAGGAGAGTTAACCCGTAAATGCGAGAATGTTGTTATTGATTTGGAATAATTATTTTTAATTATATTAAGGTCTATAAAGCACAGGAAAAATAGTTAAAAAAATATAGCATTGACTTGTAGCCACTGAAGATGAAAAAACCATATGTTCCATATCTGCAACAGCACGCATTTATTACTTTCCTGCAACAGTGTACACTTATAGCTACGTACAGGGAATAAGATGTATGCTAAACACTCAATAAAGTAGATATTTGAAATTCTTTATTTATTCTTGGTGAAATTTACAAAAACAATTCTTATCTCTATTATAGCATAAGCTCACTCTACATTTTTCACAATATGTGAATGTGTAGCAGTTTGGGTATTTACACCTGGCCCGATCACCCCATTTTTGCCAGTGGTCTCTCTTGTCTTGGCGGACATCTTTAGTGGGCATAGTTTGTGCTGGTCCACGCTTCTTCTTCAGCTGCAAATCAGCTTCTAAAGTTGAAGTGCTTGGGCGGCCCCTTTTTGCACCATTGCTCTGTAGGCCGAGGTTACATAAGGTATTTGCCAGCTCAAGTCTATATTTGCACAGATTCAAAGGCTTCGTATTAGGTCTGGTTTGTTTCAGAGTTTTTTTGTACAATAACCATGAATTTATTATGGTCACATCCAAAAGGTGGAAAAACAAGCGATTTGTCCACTTTCTGCTTTTTCGAGTAATATGGTACCTTCCAATAAAGCTGTCAAGCAGATCAACTCCCCCCATATGGGTGTTGTAGTCTTTTATTATATTGGGACAATTTATTGGTACCCGCTGTTTCGTTGCTTTATCATACCTCGAAGTAGTGGTTACAGGCAAGGCTCCGGTATAGCTTGACAACAAAGTAACTGGCTTATTATCCTTCCAGACTACTGCACTGATATCGATACTATCGACATTGGCTACCTGTTCCTCATGGTATCCCCTTGGTACTTTTCTCTTCATCACACTTTTCTTATCCGGCAGTTTATTATTTGGGATACGATTTGACTGGATTGTTCCTAAGCAATATATTCCTTCCTTTGCAAGATAAGTGACCAAGGGCACCGATGTATGGTAATTGTCAAAGTATATAATATGGCTTGCATATCTTGGAACCATCCGCGCTAGCCGCACAACTATGTTACCAGTTGGTCCCAAGTCTGGTTCGCCATTTATGCGAGGATGATTGCCAGCGCCAGTATGGATCTCAAATTTGTGTGCAAATCCATATATGCTACATATCAAGAAAAGCTTGAAACCCCATTTGTGCGGTTTATTGGGAAGGTATTGCTTCATGTAGTGGCCCATTTTAGTAGCACACATTTGTTCATCTATAGACAAGCGTTGTTCCAAAGGTACAGCAGCATACTTGCTATTTAGATCATCAATTATTGGCCGAATTTTGTGCAACCTATCATGGTTAGGATGGTCAACAGGTAAGTGAGTGCTATTGTCATTGAAGTGTAAAATAGAACCAATATTTTCGAAATTCTTTTGTGTCATGGTTGATTTTACAGGCTCATAGCCATATTGATCTGACCAGTACATGCGGAAGTTTGGGAATTTAGCAATAGGAGAATAAATAAGAATCCCAAGGAACTTATTGAGATCATTTTCAGTGATAGTAAAGGGATTTGAAATATTTTTCTGTGCAGAATATAAATTACTCTGTGACTTGATCTTTTCCCTAAGCTCTTGAGTGAAAAAGAAAGAAAAAAATTGGTACGGCGTTTTTAATTCCAATATGCTGTCAGGATATTGAATTTTTTGTGGAAAATTTGTAATGTTTTGATTGGTGCTGAGATTTATGCGTCTCCAGGCTACGCTGCCAAATCGTTGACGCGCTGCCTCATCCTGCTGAACGGAAGGCTGTGGTGCCTTAGTTACATTTCCTAAGGTTGGGGCATTATCATTATAAAAATTACATAAAGATCATCAACAGTACTTTCCATAGGGATGTCCATATCTTCAGCATCTACTTCCGCCAATAGCTGACGATTATTCCTATGTTCAACTTCCTCATCTTCCACTTCTCCTTCTGAGGATTCCATGTCATCCTCAGACTGATCTAGGTTCTGGAGGTATTCCTCGATTTCTTGGATGGTCAGCCCTCTTGGCATCCTAGAGAAAAACAATCAGAATTTGGATGGAATGCAGCAAGTAAGTCAGCTGGAAATCAAATTGCTTTGAGTGCAAATGCGCAATGTTGCACTTATGCAACAAACTGATTTTGACGAAAAATGTATATCAACTCTCTGAATTTCCGCAAAAATATTTATTTCTTGCTCTTTTGGTGTTATAAGATGTCTAAAAACAAAAAATAAGCACCACTTGCCTAGCAAAGTTACGAAATAAACTGAATTACACTTTGCACTAATCACTTGTTCACATTCACACGCGCCCGCGATCTAACAAAGTCTGATTCCCAAGTGCAGAAATTTAAAATCAAAACAACCATAAAATTTGGTTTAAATTATGGTATATTAATTTCGAATGTGCGCAACGGTTTCGGTTAAATCAGTTGAATTTCGGTATGTTGCAGATATGCAACAACGCGAATTTAAGGGTTAAAAGAAATAAAGTTTATTAGCATAATTAGTAACTTTATAGTTTTTGAATTAAAGAAAATAAAGACGATTGGCAGTTACCTACGTCTACATTCATTCTTTTTTCTTCTGGTTCCTTGTAAATATACTAACTTTCGTATGCGTCGAGCTTCCACTGTTTTTACACCTCCATCAATATTTCGACGTTGTCCTTCCTTATTTCGTGGTTTTCCTCCATTGCGTGCCTCACCACCGCTGATTTCGTCTCTGAAAGTGCTGTTTTCCTTTTTCATGCGCTTACGACTTCCCTGATGTGTTCCTGGACCCTGACCCCTACTAGCCGCTTTGTTTGATAGATGTTTTCCGCAATCCGTGCATGTTATCCTATATATCCCATTCTTCTCCCATAGCTTCTTGGATCCTTGGCGCTTCCGAGAATTTTTTTAAGTTGTGTTGTCCTGCTTGTACCCACAATTTTGATGCCTTTATTTTTCAGGACGCGTTTGGTTTTGTAAAATGCTGCTGAAAAAGCTACCGCTGCTGTTGTAGTGCTTTCGAGTGCCTTCACCTGCTTAAATAATGTGGTCTGGCTGTATGTATTGTTACGTTGTAATTTTTTGCTGATCATTTGTTGTGTCATGGCCATGTTCTAGCCATTTATCTCCACCGTATGTTCTATATACCGTAATTCCTTGTCGTATCTCTGCGCATTAAGTGGTACTATGATGAGGCGATTTACCATGTGGTGGAACGCTGTTAATTTATGTTGTATGGTATGGTGAGATGAAGCAGGTATTGCTCTCTGTGTTGTTGTTGGCTTGCGGTAAATATCGAATGCAATTCCTCCATTTTCTTTATTGATCCAGAGGTTCAGGAACGGGATCCTACCATCTTCCTCTATTTCCATGCTGAATTGGACACTTGTGTTTATCTTATTTATTTTTTTTTTAACCTTTTTTCGATTTCCTCAGTTTGCGCGATCGCAATGATGTCGTCCACGTATCGATACAATATTTTCGGCATTAAACCTTTTTCCTCTATTTGGTTGTGTAAAGATGCGATGAAAATTTCCGCTAGCACTGATGACAATGGGTTTCCCATTGTCGTCCTCTTCATTGTTTTATAATACTTACCCCCTAAAAGTGAAGTAGTTCTCTTGCATGGACAGTGCAACAAGTTTTACAAACTTTTTCGCCTTTTTCCGCCATTCTACCGATTTGTCATCCCTTGTGTGCCACTGTTCTAATTCGTACAGTGCCGTCTTAATCGGTATACTCGGGAACAGTGCTTTTACGTCAAAGGATATTATCTTTTCATTGTAGTTGATAGCACCACTATTCTGCAATTTATTAATTAAATCCTGGGAGTTTTTAATTGATTTATGCCCGTAAATGTTCCCTTTTTGTTTCAATTCTTCGATGTGCCACTTGCAATCTTGTGTGTAGGGGAGCTGATGTCTGCGATTACTTCTCGCATCTCGTTGCCTTGCTTGTGAATCTTGGATTGCCCTAAAATTCTTGTGAGGACCGGGTTGGGGACTTACAGGTTTCCTATATTCTGAATAACATATTTGCACTCTTTTAGTATTTTTTCCACGCGCTTAATCGATTCAGGTAGTGGGTCTTTCATTAATTCGAAGAATCTGGGACTACTAGGAATCCTGCTCACATTGGTATTGTATTCTTCTTTATCTATTATTACCACGTTGTTACCTTTATTGGCCTTAAGGTAGTACACTGGTTTTTGCTGCAAATTGTTGATTATACGTGCTTCTTCTATTCTGATTTTCTTGCTTCGTGTATTTTGGATCGCTTCCTTCACTTCTTTTCGGGTGTTTTCCTTTTAATTCATCCTCATGTATTGTATTTAATTGCGCTTTCCACGTCGATAATTACATCTATCATCGCTTTATTGGAAAGTATAGCATGATTTAGTCCTTTATTCAGTACCATTATTTCTTCCCTAGTAAACTATACACTAGATTTATTGATTACGAAGTCCTGTAGTACGTCAATTGAGTTGATAAATTCCGGCTTGGCGTTTTAAGTCAGTCAGTTTCTTCTTGTGGATTCTTCTCTTTTTTGCTGCTGTACACTCGTATGCTCTGGCTATTTTCTGCGTGAATATTCCCATGTTTTGTAATTTTAATTGTTAAACCCCTTAATAGAGCATTTAGCACCGAAGTATTATTACCTGTGGGAAAAAACTTAGATGTATAAAATGACTGTAGATTAATTATAAGAAACACTAGTAAGAAAAGCACTGAAGAAGAAAGGATGTTTCTATCGAAACGCGCGTTTGCAATCAAACAAAAACTTAATATTCACCCAATAAAAAGCATGATTTTTCGTTTATATAGTACCGTCAAAGCGAGGTGAAATCAGCCGAGAAAGCACAAAATACATTCTTGATAATAAGGATTTGAGTAGCACATTTACCAGTAAGAGATAAATTGTACCTAATTAGCCTGAATCGCTTAAGCAAAATCCTTGATCTTCTTCTCCGCCGGAGTAAGAGTGCAAGGGAGCTTTGATTCAAGTACTCTAGGCCTTCAAGGATCAAGTAAGTGGGTCATAAATTTATGAGTAGAGACATATGACACTTACCAAATCAGAATAGCATAGGTCTGTATAATTTTTTTTTGTCCTTTCGTAGTTTAATGACAACTATGCTAGTGCATCGGAGGTTAAAGCAAAAAATGGTCTTCAACTAATCTCTAACGAATTTGTCGATAACAGACAATGGAAAAGTTTTGGTTTGAAAGTAAATGCTCCTTGCATGGGACTCTTGAGGATGTCCTGGAGAAAACTGAAGCCCTTATATTGGGAATAGCGCAGTTTGCTGTAAAAGCAGAAAAGATAATTGATTGGCGGAAGTATCGAGTCAGATCAAGGCTTTATATGCATGCTTTTACAATGAAAAGAAGTTTCATGGAAAACTTCATTTCCTAAAATTTAATGTTGCAATAAGGGTAGTTACTGGAAAGTATTTCGAGTACAGAATCAGCCTTCGCGGTCTACCGATAAGTCCTCAACTCAAATTCACTTAGGAGGAATAGATATATAAATAAGAAAGCAGCATAATCTTAAAGAAAAATTTATTTAGAACGGGAACATCGCAAGCAATTCATAGTACGCGAAGCAGCATGGCGAATTTAGGTGGGCTGCAAAGCTTAGTTTCTATGTGTCTATATTCGAGTCTAATGGCTCTTAAGAGGTGGCCTCTTGGCAAGCTTCAGGCTTTTAATACATTAAAAGGACAGCAGACTTATAGCGGGTTTCAGAGAATAGGTCTTCAAGCTCCAGGCTTTGCTTTATGGTTCTGTCACACATTTGACTGTCGCGACGAGTGTATCTATTCTAAAATCGAAGTGTCTAAACAGACAAGATGCCTGGTGGAGTTTACCACTTGAATAGCTGACCTGCCTGTTTATTTTCAAAGCCATTCCCACCCACGCTTTTTTAAACTCCTTCTCAATCCTTTCAGGTTTTATTGGGTATTCTCAAAACCTTGATAGTAAGCCGTTTTAGCCTAAATTTCGTTTTGAAGTTTTGCAAATTTGGAACTTGAACTTCAAAATCACAGTTTGTGTCTTGAATAAGTAAATAATGATGAGTCCTGATGAAAGCCATTTTTCCATTGGATGTTTTTATTGGGTTATCATTTATTTTAATTAAATTCACAACATTTTCTACAAATTCTTCTAATTCCCTGTTTCAATTATTAACGGCAACATAACTTTCTTCCTGTAAAAATACCAACTCTGCAAACCCAGGCCGCATATGCCTATAAAGCAAAAGTACCTACATACGAGTACATAATATCTACTTTTGGATACACACAACATCTCTCTTTCAATTTCCTATCTGCACGTTCAATTACCAGATACCTTTATCTCAAAAGCGGTACTGTAGCGCGCGATGAACAATTAGATAAGACGATCGTTTTTAAGGCCAATGGAGACAGATACGAGTTTATTATCTGAACAAATCGCCAAACAAATTGTCCGCAAAATGTGACACTGTCACATTACTTTTCACGATTGGGGCCTCCTTATAAGCATGCATGATGATGCTGTTCGATTGATACACATACGAGTTGAATATCTGAAATCTTTATTTCTCTACACGTACGAGTATATATAGTACGTAAGTAAGGTATACCTTTAAGGCAAAAAACCTACATTGGTCTCCTGAGACCAATGTCTAGATTGAACTCACATGAAGAAACCGGATTAAAATGCATACGAAGAAGGTGTGTGTGGTTGCTTGCTTAGGTGGACGAGGGTATTCTTCGTTTTTGCATCTTAATAATACAGAATTTACGAAGCTTGATCTTGGAAGATCTTCACAATGGCCGTTGTTGAAAATGGTATAGCGTCCATACGGAGATAATTTAATCTGATCGAATATCGATTGAGTTGATTATTATATTTGGTAAATTTTTTATTCTGATGAAATTGTATAATTTTTATGCGATATTATCGCGGAGGATATTTTATGGAGCCATTTATGGACAATGTTGAACATTTTCGAAGTAAAAAATGACGGTACGGATTCAATTTGTCTAAATATGGTGAGTTCGCAATCAGCAAAGAAAATAATATCTGAAATTTCAAGTAGAGTCAATATATATCCATCAAACAGTTAGATAAATGGACAATCGATCTAAAAGCCAATAATTTCCGAAACACCAATTATCGTTAGCAGCAGCTCGAGCAGGTTGCCTAATATAAGAAACAACAAAAAAATGCGAATGTAAGAATCTGGACTGTAATTGAATAGTTGCAGAGACATTTCTTGACACCTCTTTTTCACAACTAACTACAAGACGGGATTCAAAAGCAACTAGGGCCGATATATTGAATTATTTTCAAATTATTTACTCCTATTTGGAAACTTCTCAATAATAGAGCTTCTTGCTTCAAAATTTTTCACATCCGCAGTAAAATTATGTTTCTGTTTACCTATCACCAAAGACATATAAATAACAGGTTAATTGAAAAGTTCCCGGTGTGATACACAGATGGCGGCGCTAGTATTAAATCCATATGATTTTTAGTTAGTACCAACCTTCAAACGATACGTGTCAAAATTTTACAGCAGTCCGACCATTAGTTTATGAGATATTGCGTTTTGAGTGCAGCTACTTTTGTTATTTGAAAAAAGATAGAAAAAAAAGAATTTCGTGTGCTGATAAATACTGCTTTTTGAAGGGAAAAAATGCAGTTGAAGCAAAACCTTGGCTTGATGAAGAGTTTCCGGGGTCTGCACCAAGAAAATCAACCATCAGTGATTGGTATGCTAAGTTTAAACGTGGTGAAATGAGCACCGAAGACGGCGAACGCAGTGGACGCCCAAAAGAGGCTGTCAAACATCAAAAAAGTTCACAAAATATTTTTGAATGACCGTAAAGTGAAGTTGATCGAGATAGCAGACATTGTGAAGATATCATCTGAATGTGTACATCATATCATTCACGAATATTTGTACATGAGAAAGCGGTGTGCAAAATGGGTGCCGCGCGAGCTCACAATCCATCGAAAGCAACAACGTGTTAGTGATTCCGAGCAGTGTTTGAAGCAGTTTAAACCTAATAAACCTGAATTTTCGCGTCGATATATGACAATGGATGGAACATGGCTCCATCATTTCACTCAGGAGTCCAATCGACAGTCAGCTGAGTGGACTGCACACGATGAACCGAATCCAAAGCGAGGAAAAGCACAACAGTCAGCTGGCAAGGTTATGGCATCAGTTTTCTGGGATGCGCAACGTATAATATTTATTGATTACCTTCAAAAGGGCCAGACCATCAACAGCGATTATTATATAGCGTTATTGGGTCGTTTAAAGGATGATATCGTTAAAAACGGCCCCATTTGATCGAGGACTTTTCAATTTGCCTGTTAAATAGACGATCAACTAGAATCTGTGTACTTGTCCATGTGGGAAGCGAGTTTTACATGTAAATATTTTACGCTCTCGAAAGTATTGTCACGTGTTTTGGTTCGCGGCCAATAATTTTAATGATCCGGGAAAGTGAAAACGCAATGTCTTTTAATTTAAGTTAAAAGATGTAGTAATCGAGGAGTATAGCTCTAAAAGCAGCGCTGACACAGGCACACAGCACGAACACAATTTAACAAGGATTCAGTCGATTCAGTCACCTTCCCCATCGCAACACTCGTTTTTTTTTTCTTTGCATGGCAAATAGGTCCAGAAAATGTCTTTTGTACTTAACTCCCGGGAAACAAAATTCTAAAACTGTTTAATATTTTAATGTGTAGTGATTTTACTACAATATCTTTTGAATATAATTTAATAAATTGCGGTGTAACGCGGGATACAAAAGCTTAGAATGAAACGGTTAACCTTTTAAATTATATGAACGCTAAAATCATTGTATCGTTTAAACCCCTTAAAATTTGTCTAATTCTTCCGATTTTTCCCACTTAATTACGCCTAATCATTATAAACGAAAATTGCTCTCAATTGATAACTTAAGCGAATCTACAAAAGACGACTTAGAATTTAAAAACAACCGAAACGAGTGTGCATTATCACCATCGCGGGTTCACTCATAGATGGCACTATTAAACGAAACTTTGCGCGAATTTCCATTGCTGTTTCGTTGCTCGATGGCTCGGCCCCGCCAATTTGGCAACTTGGAAAAAACCACAGGGAGATCGCGAGTGGGAAAGTGATTTCGGGAGTCGGCAGCAGAGAAGCCATTATGGCTGAAGGTAATTGGACAGTCAAATACGACAATCAACGCTAAGTCGCGCATTTGTTCCAGACACTTTGAGCCAAAAGATTGGATAAAGGTTGGAGACAGAGTCGTTTGCTGAGCCATCCACCCCTATTTGCTGCATCCCATATATGCCCGATTTGCTGAGCACGGCGCGTGGTGATAAGACGATGCGAATCTAGGACGTGCATGCAGGCAAGTGTGCTACAATTAGTAACACGAACGGTGAAAACATTAATATCACATGGTCGCCGGATGGCAAGACCATTGCAGTTGGCAACGAAGAAGACTTAGTGACCTTCATTGATACCAGGGCGCATAAAATTCGTGCAGAAAAGTAATGTAATTTTGAGGTTAGTGCAATAGCATGGAATAATACAAGTGATTTATTTTTCCTTACCAGTGGCCAAGGATGTGTTCATATTCTAAGTTACCCCTCATTGGAGCTCCTTCATGTATTGAAAGCACATCCGGAATGAAGATACGTCGGGATAGGGAGTGTGTGTGCAATGCGAAATGTGGACTTTACTGTTATTTGTATGGCAACTTTTGTGAGTATTGATTTTCTTTATTGTCGCATCGTTGCGAACAAATGAAAACGTAATTAGGAACTTTGAAATTTGATGGAAATTCCGGTCGCGTTTGTAGTGCGGTCAATATTTTGTTATTATTATTCAAGCACACTGCCACAGTCACCTTACCCAAACGGCATATAAAAAAGGGGTACTCTAGATATTGAAACTAGTGTTGTTCACATCGATCAACTCCCTTCTCCCCCCACAATTTTCGGTATAATCAAAACATTAAATAGGACAAGGACAGGAAAAATTCGCTTCAGGGGCATGATTAGTGACATAGAGTGGACGGTTAAGTGTCGTCTATGGCCGAACCCGTTAACAATCAATTGCTCTCGGCAGTGACGGAGAGGCATCTTAGCAACACGACCACGGCGCCAGGTTCACAAGCTTCCAGTAGCCATTCACATTACAATAGCCACCAAAATAGTAGCAAAAACACAAAGCGGGAAAAAACTCTCAAAGTCTACGAACAAAATCGACACATAACGAAGCCAACACCGACTCCTTGTGTAACGTTGGTAACACAGCGACGTCGACAACAACGCCTGGTAGAAAATAGTACCAATACGAGTGGATCTATTAGATCGTATAAATCGCAACCACCAAATACTGCATCCAAAAGATTTGAACGAAAACGGATATCGGACCAAAACTCGTCGCCAAGTTGTGAAGATTTATCGACACCTTCGAGTCCCAAGAGACGTCGCCAAAACCCGACCGATGTTAACACTAATCGAGAACACGATAAATCTCACCAGAAGGATTCAAGTGAGAAGAAAAACAACTCGTCCAAACGTGATTGTCTAGCTTCTAGAACACGATCACGAATATCCGTCGACTAGCAAGAACAAATCTAGCGGGAAGACGTGAAGGATTCCGGAACCTTGCGGGAGTAAGTGAACATTCTTTGGAATCAGATTCCCTGAACGAAAGTCAAATGCCAGCTTTTAGTGATTCAGTGGTGAATCCTGAGGAGGCGATAAGCATTCTATACAAGTTATACAATGTCGTATCTGTTTATTTTGCGGGACATAACAAGTTCATTAAGTTCTTGACCAATTATTAATATATTAAACTTTTAATGGCTCAAACGCAACCCTACCTAAAATTAAATTAAAATTATCATTCGAAATTAAAATATTGCACACTAGTATTTAAAACAAGGCATGTGTATTAAATCATTTTCATAAAGTGCCAACACTTCAAATGACGATTCAACATAAACTTAATCTAAGACTATTTGGAACTATAAAATAAAAATATCCGTGATGTGCGAAGAACAAATTATCGGTTTATCTGCGTGCGCGATAGTTTTAAAAATAAGAGAGCGTGTTTACGAACTTATTGGTGAGTCGAAACAGGCAACAATTAAAATTTGCGGGGAATACTCTGTTGAGGTGAACTTTTTGCTAAGGAATTATTACCAGTCGCCGTGCACCTAGAGCTGACCAAAACTTTCACAATGCAATCACGGTGTTGATAGTGCAAGGATAAATACGGGTACCCAACGCCATTTGAATTGAGGACAAGCCGCAATCACTCCATGGCCTGCCGTGATTACAGTGATTGATAACTACTCGTACACATACAATACCCAAGCCCCATTTCGATAACGATTTCAATTCGTCCGAAGAACCAGCACTGGAGCAGTACTAATTAGCTGATGCCGCGTTTGATTCGCTTTCAAGGTCTCGGCAACCGTTTGTTCGGATGATCGAACATATGTCGCCTCGTTGCCAATCAACGAGCAAGAACGATTCTAGCGTGAAGAAACAAAAGGATTCGGCGGAAGACAGAAAGAGCACCTCTACAAACGTGGACAAATATCGAAAGAGCTCGTATAGCTCCCGTAACCGATCATATTCATCACTAAGAAACCTCCGCTCAACCATAAGTGAATCAGGGAATAATAGTCATAGTCAGCGACAGCCATTCAGTTGGTCTTCCACGAATAATTGTATAGCACCACAACAACTGAAGGCCGGCTGCAGAGAATGGTGTGGAATTGCTTAAACGTATCATTGAAGTCGGAAATGAAACTAAGCCAAATCAAACCTATCTTTGAGCGTCATGCAGGCGAATTTCTGCACTTTATGTAACCGGTGATAAGGCCAACGAGAACTATGCAGTCCTTACTCCTTACATGGAATTTTCCAAAACCTTAGTGCAGGAGCAGCATTTATGTCGTGAAAATATCTCAAAACGTCGCATGAAGTTAGATTTAGATGCGTTGATGAAAAAATATGATATTTATCGTTCTAAGGAGTTAGAAAAAGTTAGTCTAGAAAAGAAAAGGGATCAAGTAGCTCACGATATCAAAGGATTGCAGAAATCAAAAGCAGATACGTCGGAGTTGAATGCAAAAAAAAAAGGAAACATAACCACATTACTTTACCGTCAGGGACTCCCAACGAATAAAGGAACCGGCAATAACATCAATCATTGGAATCGCAAAGACCTGATCGACTACAGAGATCCAACCCTTTATTATCGTATGGAGGAAGCTGCACGATTTGAATTCGATACACCTATAAATTGTAACGCTAATGCTAGAAGCTGCTGTGATCGATCTAAACCGGATTGGCATCGTTGATGAGGAAGATATTAAAGCGTCAAAAGTTAATTTACTTCATTTAACAGGCGGTGGTTCAATAGCGAGTTTCCTCAGTTTTATTGCTAAACTGACCATTTTTCCGACATTCTTACCTCTTCGGTTTATTGCCCGCGGACGAGAATATATCTTAACAAGTGATTTTGTTACTAAATTTTGTATGGCATTCGCCCAAAGAACCTCTATAGTGATAAGTGAGACTAATACTAATAGCAACGAAGCTAACAAAATTGAGAATTTACAGGACACCTCCAGCCCCATCGAGCGCTCGACGGAACAAGCGGTGAGTCCTTTTAATTAATAAAAATCTATGCTCAATATTTTATATTCATTATTTATATTATTAATAATAAATTATAAAATTTTTTTTATATATATACAAAATATGCAGATACATATATTAGATTTCGACCGTAGAGTTTGGTTTCAAATTAATTGGAAGCCTAGAAATTTAGTTGACGCGTTCTCATTAGCTGAACGTGATTAAAATTAAACCTTTTTACTTTGTCTGTTGAAAAGCAACTCGGTTATTTCAAAACCTTACGAAATATTTAAGAAAACTGGATGGAATCTTAAGTTAAGGAAAAAAAAACTAACTTGAAAAGCATAGTATAAACATGCAACATTTGGTATTTATATGCTATAAGTAATATGAGCTCATGGTTTTGACTCGGAACAGAATACTTAACGATCTATTAAGCAATCGATTTTTGGCGGTCCTTTGCTTTAATTTATATTTTGGTTATCGCAAATTTTGAAATCTTTGCATTCTGAAGCGAATCATTTTACAGTAAGTGACAGGTTAACATTCTTGAAAAACATGCGGTTTGTAAATAAAATGAAGAATTAAACGAAAAATTGGTCTTTTCCCTTCCGGTTTTTCTGACCGAGTATAGGACCCCGTACGGTGGCAGGCTTCCACCCCAAAATATGAGCCAGCCACCGGGTACAAATTAATCCTTTTTGTTTCAGGTGACTTTATGGGTTGAGTGGCCCAAGCAAAGTGCCTTTTTATGGCATAGAGTTATGCAATTCAATTGTATAATTCTATGACATAAATTGGTCACCGGGGTACTCCCCTTCTGATGGGAAAGTTCATATAATTCAAGTTGTATGAGTTTTCCACTCAGAAGAGGAATACCTGGCCACTTCAACAAGTTAACAATGGATTTATTCCGGTTGGGTGGGCATGAAGGGGCTCCACCACCACCCGGTTGCCCCTCTTTCATTTGTGGGCCCTGAATATATTTGGGTAAAGACGAGGTCACCCCAAGTTCACCTTTCTTGTCAGGTTTCTCTTGTTCTCGTAACAAGTCATAATTCCTTCGTGGAGGTTATCTACAATTTTGCGACTTCGGTCGTCTTCTTCTGATCTCTGCAAGCAATTCGTGAATGCGAAATGTTTTGCCGCCCCACGACACCGCAATGCTAGCCTGCCAGCGCATTCACGCGTCTCCGGACGAGGGCATTCTCGGCAGGAACCAACATCTTCCTCTGCCGAGGCAGCAGAACATCGCTGCAGTCCTTCACGGACTTATGGAAACTTCTTATATTCACTACAAAGAGTTTATTTAATTCGTCAAAAAAAAATGCAAAATCACTTCAATAACAATTTCACAACTTTAATTTTCACTATTACAATTCTACCTTCCACTTGTCCATAAATTTCTATCGCAATTGTCTACTTAAAATCACTCCACACTCAAACAACCAATTTCGCCTGTACTTCGCGTATCGCAGTTTTCTATCGCGGTTGTAATGAATGATGATCCCCCCATTCATTCAGCTCGCCTTTATATAGGGTCTGTAGTCATTCAACCCAGTTCTCGTACATTGGCGAATTCGCGGGAACATTCGAGCGACTGCAAATGAATGGAGCAGTGACTCACTTTCAGATGCTGATGCTTGGTGGGTTCTCGTGATTTCGAGTAAATTGTTGATATTCTTAATTGTTGTGAAAACAATTGCGACAGTAGCTCGCAGAATTATTTGTACATGTAACAGTATGTAAATGATTCCCTCTGCTTCTCCTTCTCCTTTGTTCCCCGAGAGATTTTTCTTTCCTCTCTTCACAAGAATCACTTCCCTCACTGACACCCTCGCAAACCTACAATATTTCGTTTCACGTGCACACGATCGCGCCTTCGTTAGCGTTTGTTGAACAGTTTGAGTACAACACAACAAACGTTCTCTCACAGAAAACTCGTACGTCAAAGCTGATGAAAATTCGTAGAGGCTAGAAAACTCATGTGTCAAAGCTAATGGAAAATTGGTAAGTTTTTAATAAAAAAAGAGAGCTAAAGTACCGTTTTCGTACACGCGATCTTCAAAACCAAAAACTTTATAAACGTGAACGTATTTCGGAGTGAAGTTAAGTGCAAAAACATATCACTTTAAACGTCAACTTCACACAGCTTTAGCGAAGGTTGCTAATTGCTTCGGCTCTCGCGGCCAGCTGCGGATCCAGTACTCTCTACATCTATGCCTATCACCGAAGCCTTTATTCTCTGTATTGGACCTAACACTTGACGTCCATCAGCTGAGCACAAAGAACCCAGATAATTTTCTCTGTGATAAATTTCAATGTCTGTGAAATAAGCTTTTCAATCATTTACGCCATTGAGTAATTAAATAACACTGGAGTGGACAACCATGTGACCATGTGGTCGCAACTAAGGATGGCCGATGATCATCGATGTTCAAAGTCCTACCATCGACGATGCGAAATGGCCAACATCGGAACATCGATATCATCATCATCAACATCGATGTTAATTCAAAACAACTGAATTATAAACTAAATACACGTTTATTATAAATCCTGACACCAGTTTCATTTACTAAGTTTTAAATTCTGAGCGCTTTCATAAAATAATGTTAAACACATAAATGAAATAACTCTGGACTCATTTAAATGATAATTTTGAACGCTTCCAATACGAAAACGTCACAGTCGCTGTCGTCAAGTCAGTTGATTGTGCGTGAACTTTTTACCACTTAATAAGCGCATACATTACATTTTACGTTGCAAAGCATGAAATTGTGCTTGCGACTTGCAAATTTAAGTTTTAAATCTCTAACTTTTATTATGGGACTGCTAGCTTCAGGTACAATATCGTATTTAAATTAGAAACTGACTTGATTACTTTAGTTTCAGAAACTGAAACTCAATTTATCAACTGCTTGATATGTCAGTCATCGCAGTGACCTACTCTGTGAGTATTGCTACTTAATTTTCCTCAGTCCCAGTTAAATGGTTCAGTTTCAAAGTCCTCAAAAAAACATATCCAAATTTCTGTAAACAATTTATTTTCAATCAAACGTGCTGTGCAAAGCAAAAGAATTAAATTTAAAAACAATCGCTATATGTACAATAAATTTTCCACCGGACTTAGAAGCGCATATAGCATTACGTACTATACGGAAATTCTTAGAGCAATAAAAACGGAAATCGTTTAGAAGAGAGAAGTGCCCTTTGGCAACTGCCAAAAGATATTGGCGGAATAAACGGTGAACCGCAATATACAGATCGTCAAATACGTATCATTCATAATCCACATCATTCAATCATAATGATTGGTGGTCGTTTTCCATAGAAATCGTTTCGCGTGAAATTGTTGGTATTATAAGAACAGTGCATGTGTCTGACTTTTTGCGGAGAAGAGATACCACCACGAGGCGACAGAGATTTGGGATGCGGAATTTAGCCTTTCCTCTTTGGGCCCTGTCATATTTTCATTTAGACAGAAACATTTTTATTGATCTGCTTGCAAGCCCCCGCGAGGGAAACGAAGTAAATCCATTTTTATTCCTGTGTAGTCCAATACAGGTTCGGAAACTCCTCCAGATTTACGTTATAGTTACACCCACTGCCGCATTTTTAGTTGCGATGAAGAAATAAATGATTGAAGTGCTCGCGGTAAAAGAGAACAAAAGAAATTTAACTACTCCTTCTTAAGGAAAATTTCACCACATCACTAGCGGGCGTCCGACGAGGATGTTGGTGAGTACCTGTTTTTTTCCATAAATTTTATAACTGATTGATTTTTATATTTGATGATTGTTTCATATATTTGATAATGTTTCATATATTTGATTATATTTTTTTATAACACTTGTGCCAAAGAAGGCGCGGCAAACGTAATTGCTTTAGATTGCTCGAACATTGTGGATCATGCACGACAGGTTGTCATTGACAATAAATCAACAGACATGATAACTGTTATCAAAGTAAAAAAAGGAATTGTAAAAATACAACGATTTGCTAAACAGTCAAATCCGGTCTTTCCATTTTATAAAATCTGACCGGGTATAGGACCCGTCACGATGGAAGGCTTTCTGGATAACATGGGCTAGCCGTAGGGCGCGCTCCACCGTTTTGTTGTGTCCAGGGGCTCTTGCCGGGTAGAGTGGCCTTCCGCTCGCGTGCCCTTTAATGATATGGGGTTATGTGATTCCATTGCATAACTCTATAGCATAAATTGGTTACGTTTGTGTTCTCATTTGTGGGAAAGAGTCATACAAAGAGCTTTTGTATGAGTTTTTCACTCAAATGGGAAACACATGGCCACGTCTACGTTTGGATCTTGATCCGGTTGGGAGGGTGCGAGAGGGCACCACCTCTGTCTGGATGCCCCAGTCCTATTTGTGGGCCATAAGGATCGTCGTTAATGACGAAGCCTCAGCCAGTCCCTCCGTTTTTGCTCGTCCCAATTTCAACCCTCAGTAGGTTACCTCGGCCTCGACACCTGTCGATCGGCATTTTTCCACTTTTAATTCGTGAATGCGAAATTTTTTTTGTAGTGGGCCCTTATGCTAGGGGGAAAGAGCCCGCCCCACGACACCGCAACGCTAGCCCGCCATGGCATTCACGCGTCCACAGATAAGGCAAATCTCGGCGGATCTTACCATCCTCTTTCGCCGAGGCAACAGACCATCGCTGCAGTCCTTCACGGATATTTTCATACCCATTTCACTACAGAAAATGATAACAACCATTCCGATAAAGTTATTCACAACAGCCACATACATAACTGACCTTTCTCCTTCAAGCTTCTACCCTCCATTATCGAAATTTTGGACTTGTCAAGCTCCCAAATAATTTCGTTTCACACTGAAAGAGCTAGAATGCAGGATGCGAATTTCAAGTTAATACATAGGATCGGCATTGACCAATATGAACATTTTATCCAAGAAGTTTAACGGAAGTCAGACACTACTTTTCACCTTTCATCTGCCCTTCGAGCTGCAATAGATTCAAAGTCTCATTCATAACCTTAAACCACGCAAAACAAACTGGGTAAACAGACCTGCGCTCATATCAGAAGGATTTTGTACCCAACTTCTCAGAAATGCAGTCACCAGCAACGAATAAAGTCAAGAAATATGTCAAAGAGATGTGTACGTTTAAAAAGAACCCATTGATTTTCTACTTTCACTGGGCGCCATTTTGTTGCAAACTAACAAAAATCACTCAAATCATCAACTCCTAAATATATTAATGCTATTGCCCTTAATTGAAAAATTCAAGAATATCAAATCAAAACTGCAGTGACTGATTCGATGGAGAGTCCGTAAAATACCAAAATCATGTGTTATTGTTGTTGTAATTGGAGAAATTTCAAATGGCTATAACTTCCGTGTATATTATTCGATTTTCATCAAACTTATAAAGTTTAAGAACCATTAGTAGCACTACGTAAATATCAAATTTCGTTCAGTTTAAGGGTACCTATGCGATTTTATTGGGGAAAATGTGAAATTCGAATCATACTATTATTAACAAAGTTGACCGAATTTCGACTTCTAAGGTATTTTTTGTTGTTGTACTCATAAACAGCTACCACCATAATTTTTTTCCGATTTTTCGGATCACAGGTGTCCAATCGCAAGGGGGGGACACATATTTTTCGTGTATTTCCCCTCCCGGCGCGCTCCTCGAAGCAAACTTTGTCAAATTAAGACCTGTTTTGAAAAGATCTTATCAAGACCTTTCATTTGATACCCATATAGGCTACCTTTGATGACTTTTTTTTCGGGGGGTCACTCCCCTGTATGGGGGGACCCCCCATCAATACCGTATACAAGTTTTTTGTGGTTGAACTTTGAAGAGAGCACCACTTTACACCTGCATACAAAATTTGATATTTCCAGCTTAAGTATTTTCCGAGAAAAACTGCTGTGACACACGGACGGACGGACGGCCGGATGGACGGACGGACAGACAGGACAAGATTTTAGTAGGGTTTCGTAAAATTATTTTACAAAACACTAAAAAACGGTACTCACTTTTAAACCTATCACAACTTAAAGTAGAACTATAATCGGACCTAAAACCATTAATATGCATCTGCATATGTCATCGCGTAACACGGGGAGTCCCCCGGTTTGTTCTGTACGAGTCCTTTTTCTGGTCTATTGTGTTACCATAAATTGATTTTGTTTGAGTTTGAAGGTTTTTTAAATAGTACTTATTATGAAACATACTGGGAATCATGTAAAAAGGTAGATTTTTTGATATTATAAAAGAAACCATTCAAATTAAGTGGACATATCTTATTTAATAAAGAGTTTTCCAATAAGAGGTGTTATTTTGAATAGCCCGCTATTTCGGTAGATGTCACTTTTAACGCTGTCATTTTTTTGAAATTTGACAAGTAATCACTACGCCATTAACCAAAATGGAACGATGCACGCTTCAACAACGCATTGGAATTATTAAAATTCACTATAAAAATCGTGAAAATTTGGCAGAGACGGTTCGTAAAACTCGAACATTTTTGGGTCGTTGTGGAGCACCTTGTCGGACCGCAATACAGAAATTGGTGGTAAAATTCGAGTTGTTGGGACAACTTAGTGATGTGAAGAACAAAACCCGTGCACGTCACTCAAGATCAGCCGAGAACACTACTGCTGTAGCCGAAAGTATTGAAGAAAACCACGGTTTGTCCATTCCTCGTCGTTCTTTGGAATAAGGCATTCCACAAACGTCATTACACCATATTTTGCATAAACATTTGGGTCTTACGGCTTATAAAGTTCAGTTAACACAAGAACTCAAGCCGGTCGATCATCAACAACATCGTGTCTTTGCTAATTGGGTCGTTGAAATGCATGAAAATGATCCGGAATTCCATCGAAAAATCGTCTTGAGTGATGAGGCCCATTTCCACCTCGATGGGTTCATCAACAAACAAAATTGTCGCATCTGGGGCTCGGAAAACCCAAGAGTTATCGTTGAAAAGCCTCTCTATTCTCAACGTATGACTGTTTGGTGCGGTTTATGGTCCGGCGGAGTCATTGGACCTTACTTTTTCGAAAATGAGGCTGGAGCAACAGTTACGGTGAATGCACTGCGCTATCCAGAGATGATTATTGATTTCTTATGGCCGGGGGTGGATGGTATTAATCTGGACGACGTTTAGCTTAACGAGACAGCGCTACGTGCCACAACAGCAACGAAACCATTGATATTTTACGGGAAAAGTTCCCGGACCGTGTTGTCTTTCGAAGAGGTGATCACAATTGGCCACCGTGATCTTGTGATTTAACACCTTGCAACTTCTTCCTTTAGGGCCACGTGAAAGAGAAGGTCTACGTCAACAGCCCAGCGTCGATTCAAGGCCTCAAAGATGGAATTCGAGAGACTATCGAGGACATACGGCAGCCAGCCTGTAAGCGTAGTCGTGGTGGTCATTTGCCTGATGTTATTTCCCACTATTAACGGCATACCTTCTTCTTTATAATGAAATAAACATCCGATCATTTATATTATAAAATGGCATTTTTCTTCTAATATCAAAATAACACCTCCTACTGGAAAACCCTGTACAACGATAACTTTGTTGTCTTTCATGTACGGATACTTGGGCGAAACAGCTTCGGAAAGATATGCGAAAATTATAAAAGTGCATGGTGATAGTGCTCTTAGTCGTGCTCAAAGCTCACAATGGTTGTCTCGGCACGCTTCCCGCCCGAAAAAAAGCTCGCATGAGCTTGTTTATTTGAAAATGCTTAAGTTGGCAACAATACAAATATTATATGTTGTTCAAATGTCTATGTTGGTATAAAATTTTCTTTGTATCACTTCCGTTCTACTCCTTTGAAAATCAATAAGTTATATCAGTGAATTAAATAAAAGACTAGTGTGTTCATCACAAAAGTGCTTTCTTTTTATTTCAAACATTAGGTTATGGGCCCAGGCACATATAACAGCTTGATGTAGATTGATGTTATTTACGGCGGCAGCAAAATCGGCGCGAAGGAAAAAGTAAGGCTATTTCACTACAGTTTGCGGCATCGTGATCAGGCTCAGGCACTGTGTAACATTGTCGATGATGGAGGGAAATGACAATAACGTCAATGTGATTATGTTAGAAGCGGCCAAAAATTGGAATATATCGCAATTTCAACCAACAGTACAGTTGAGTTGATATCTGCATGGGAATCTAAAGATGCCAAAGCACAGACGTTATTGGTAACACGAATGTCGAAAGAGGCAATGTTACATATTATTACATGTACGAGTGGCGAAAGCTCCACAGTGTATATGAACAGAAAAGTGAGACCAGTGTGCACATTATACAACAGAGATTTTTCCAATACAAGTTCGAAAGAGGTATCGATATGTATGTTTTCTTATCTAAGATACAAGAGCTACAAAACCAATTGAAACAAATGGGTGAAGAAATCTCAGATAAATTTGTAAGCACGAAAGTGCTAATGTCGTTACCAGACGATTATAAACATTTCATTTCGGCTTGGGAGTCGGCGCCTGATGACAAACAAACGTTTGATAATCCAGTGGCAAGACTACTGATTGAAGAAGAGCGAGTAAAAGAGAAGAACGGAGGAGCACAGCAAGCAACACCTTCTGCATTCTTTGTGAAAAATAAAGGTCCATCAAAAGTTTTCAAATGTGGTAAAAGTGGACAGTATCAAACCGAGAGTAAAAGTAACAATAAAACTAAGAGTGAATGGAACGTGAGTAATAATAATAACTGTTTTTATTGTGGCAAGTCTGGACATTATCAAGCTCAGTGTCATTTTCGAAAACAAAAAATGTTAAGAAGTGAAAATAAAACGACTAGTAACGCGTTCATGGTATCTAATCTTTCGCATCAACTGCAAAAATCTAAGTGGCTGGTCGATTCTGGCGCTACTGAACATATGTGTCCAGACCGTGCATTGCTTACATCATTCTCAAATACTTCGCCAAAACCTGTAATCATCGGTAATGGAGCAGTGATAAATGCGATTGGATATGGACAGGTGGCAGTTCAAGTATCGAATGGAAAGGAGTGGATTGACACAGTTATAGACAGAGTGTTGTATGTTCCTGAGTTAAAAAACAATCTGTTTTCGGTCAATCGCGCCGCAGATAAAGGTTATGTCATAGTGACAGATGACAGCTCATGCAAATTCTTCAAGGCGAATAAAATTTGCGCGGTTGCGGAAAGAATTGGAAATTCGTATTATTTGGATTTACGCTATAATACGAGTAATAATTGTGAAATTGCGAGTACTGCAGAACTAGCGTCGAACGATTTAAACGAGTGGCACAGAAGATTGGCGCACCAAAACTTCATCTACGTCAAAGATACTTTGCGGAAAAACAACATTGAGCTTAAACAAACATCCAACCTGGTGTGTAAGAGTTGCTTGATTGGGAAAATACACAGATTGCCATTCAATAGAAGTGAATACAAGAGTACCAGGACATGTGAATTAATTCATGCTGATACATGCGGTCCCATGGAAGAATCGTCAGTTGGTGGGTCAAGATACTTCGTTGTGCTGAAAGATGATTATTCGAATTTCAGAAGTGTGTATTTTGCGAAGACAAAAGACAAGATCAAGTATATAACTGAGTACTTTATAAATAAGGCCATGAATAGTACTGGAAACAAGGTGAAGACATTCAGAAGTGATAACGGCCTGGAGTTTGTGAACAGGAATGTGACGGAAATGTTTACGAGGCGTGGAATAACACACCAAGCCACAGTTCTATACACCCCAGAACAGAATGGCAAGGCTGAGCGAGAAAACAGGACATTGCTGGAAGCGGCCAGGACAATGATACATGAAAGAAATTTACCAAAGAAATTATGGGCTGAAGCCATAAATACTGCAATGTTCGTGTTGAACAGGACTGGGACGTTTGGACTGGGAAAACATATAATATCCATGAGTAAAGAGCCTTTGGTACAGAAGCATATGTACACATTCCAAAAGAGAAGAGACTGAAGTGGGATTCGAAAGGTCATCGTATTTACTATCTTGAAAAGAATGTAGTGGAAACAAAAAGAGACATTGTATTCTTACAGCAAGAAGAGAAGGAAAAACATCAAGTGAAGAAAGGTGAAGAGCAAACTATTGTGTCCTTAAATCTTGAAGAGGAGGCAGTGCAAGAGAATAGTCCCGAGACAGATATTGATGAAATAACAACCCTTGACCACAATGAGACAGAGACAACCCACATAAATAATATCTTAGGGGATAACTCGGAAGATGACAGTGACTGCCTGCCGTGCAGCGAAGAAGACGGAATTGATTCACCCATAAAAAGGGAAAGGTGTAAGCGTGGGCGTAAACAAACTGATTTCTAAAAGTATAACGATGTGCAGTCGGACCAAAGTGAATGTGATCCCATCACATATGATGATGCCATGAGCCGAAGTGATGCCGGTAAGTGGAGTACAGCTATTGCCAGGCATCTTAAGACTCTGAGTGACAATAATTCGTGGGAATTTTGTAAATTACCTGTAAGTGCAAAGCCCATAAGCAGCAAATGGGTTTTTAAAATAAAAAATATAAATAATGTCAAGGAGTACGAGGCAAGGCTAGTTGCTAGGGGGTTTGAACAACAACACATAATCAACTTTAGTGACATTTATGCCCCAGCTGCTAAGCTAGAAACTTTCAGGTTGATTGTAATAATTGCAACAAAATATAATTTACCTATATACCAGATTGATGTCACTGGGGCTTTTCTATATGGTGATATTAAAGAAAACGTATATGTAAATTTACCAGAAGGGGCGTACAAAGGAAAAAATAATATTGTAAAGTTAAACAAGTCATTGTACGGGTTGAAAAGTTCACCTAAATCCTGGAATATTAAAGTTAATTCTGTATTAACTAGAGAAGTCTTTATAAGGTCTAAATGTGATCCAAGTTTGTATAAAAAGTATAGTGGTAAAGACAAAGCATTCGTATTAATATATGTAGATGACTTGCTAATCTTTGGAAGTAATGAAAGTGAGGTCACTAGCCTTAAAACAATGTTAAACAAAAAATTCAAAATGAAAGATTTAGGGCAAATTTCAGAACTTTTAGGAATACATGTAGAGCAAAACTTTGAAAATGGCCAACTACATCATCACAAAGAAATTTGTTTAAAATTCATAAACATTGAGAAGGGGTGTTATTAATATGGCAATGTTTATTTGAAAATGCTTAAGTTGGCAACAATACAAATATTATATGTTGTTCAAATGTCTATGTTGGTATAAGTTTTTCTTTGTATCACTTCCGTTCTACTCCTCTAAAAATCAACACGTTGTATCAGTGAATTAAATAAAAGACTAGTGTGTTCATCACATAAGTGCTTTCTTTTTATTTCAAACATCATAATTGATGATTATTGCCTTTTTTGATAGCCGTGGAATCGTCCACAAAGAATTCGTTCCATCGGGGCAATCCATGAATCAAGTCTACTATCGCTAAGTACTCGGAAGGTTGCGAAAACGAGTCAACAGGGTGCGCCCAGACTTTGCTCGTAACTGGATCCTTCATCACGACAACGCGCCGTGCCACACCGCCCTCAGCGTGTCCCAATATTTGGCCTCCAAAGGTATCGCGGTGTTGCAACAGCCGCCTTATTCACCCGATATGTGACCCTAAGACTTTTTTTGTTCTCAAGAACAAATTCGGTGGTCAAAGGAACCCATTTTCAGTCGATTACGGATATCCAGGCGGCCGTGACGAGGATACCCGCGGACATCCCAGTCGAAGCGTTCCAGAAATGTTACGAAGAATGGAAAGTACTTTGAAGGGGATGGCAGAGTTGTAGAACAATTTTTAAATATACGGTTTTCATGGGATCAGTCTCATTACTTAATTGTCACACCTCGTACTTACCATCATGGGTATGCAATAACCCTACTCAGCTGCAAGTTATGCACAAGATTCAGAGCGAGGTCAACTACCACAATAAACATAGAGAAGGTAACAGATCCCCTATCTACGCAAGAAAAGAATCAAATACCCGAATTACCACCACCGGTTCAAACTCCACCATCATATCCACAACCTGCAAGAAAGAATATAAGGTTCTACGACATCCAGTTCTTCTAATCGATTGAGGACAATCGCATTTAAAGGTTGGCAAGTTAACACCTGAACCCACAACAAAATGCTGATGCTACGTCTGGACCTGCTAAATCTGAGTTCGTCGTTTTCCGAATTGCAGCAATACAATATTCCATCTGATGCAACAAAATAGAATAAGTTTCATTTTAAATTTTAGGTTAGAATTAAGTCAGTTGTAAACCGGACCTTAATAAAGAAACATAGGACTCAGCACAAAAAATATTTTTTAATTTTAATTCCCTGCGTGGAATATTAACTTACATATGTACATTATTACAAACAATCCAATTCAAGAGAAAAGGTGAGTTGCTAAAACTAAATATGTTCAGGTGTGATGATGAAATTCTCACCTTGTAAATAGCCTTAATTAATTCTCACTCATTAAAATTATTTGTCTTTCTATTTTACGAGATTTATAATTAGTTTTTTTTTTGTTAGCTTTACGTTTGAAACTTGATTACGATTCACCCTTATGCCAATTATATATGAATTGTAAGCAATCCAAGACCAACTCGAAAATAAATAAACAAAGTTCACACTCATCGATATACAAAGATAACAATTTCAGGGACTGATTTATTGGCAATTATCAATTAAAAATCAATAGGAAAATCAACACCATTTAATTAATACAAGCTCATCAAAATCGCCGCATGTAGATCAAACGGTAAAAAAGTAATTAAAAATGTTTCCCTTGAAATCTTGGAGAATGCCTTTCATATTCAAATCTAATTAAATTCTACCAGTTAACATTAAAAACTATTTACAATACTCATTTCCTTTGAGATCTGATCTTGGCTCAAATGCGCGATTGATTTCAACTCCTGACAAAAAAGAATCCTCCGACAAATGGTCATTAATCGTTTCATCATTTTCCCGTAATTCGCATAAAACGCCACATCTCAGGTATACAATGGCGAAAAAATAATATACCTTTGGTCTTCCTGCTTCGCATCAAAGACACCAATTCCGAAGAAATACATACATACTATACATCTGGCAGCCGTGTGAGTCTTGTGCCTGGACGATGGATGGATAATGCACAGACCACAGAGTTGTGATACAAAAGATACTTCAACCTTCGCGAGAAAAGAAAACCCAAGAAGAATGTGAAGTCATAAAATACGAGTAAAAGCCAAAACCATTTTACGATCAACATTGCATTGTGTTCTTTGATTTTATGTTTTGCCAACAACAGAAAACCAGCCTGGAGTGTGGAAAAGTGAAACGAACGGAGGGACGTACAGCTTTGAAAGATGAGACCACGCAAGAAAAAAGACTTTGATGCAGAGGTGGTAGCCCATAAAACTCCCGAAAAGTACACAAACACGGTCCCCGTGGCGAAGTCTTTGAACGATAGCTGCAAGAGAGGTTCCCGAGCGCGCAGATCACGCTTTTCCGATTCTGATCCCAGTCTATTTATTGGTTTATGGATGATACTAATCCCAAGATCCGAAGCTGGTAGTGACGATTGTTCCGTCTTACATAATTCAGTGCATCAGCAACAAGTCATCTTCAATTAACCTGGAAACGCGCTACGAGTCGAAGCCATCTAATGGCGCGTTCAGATTATCTCAGCTGATAGTTAAATGAGCTGTTAATCATGTTAATGTGATTTAATGGTGGACGCATTTCATCCCAAGAGTTTTGAATCATTCACCACACGAAATAAATGTCTTGGCTCATTCCTTGGAACAACACCATTTACGAGCTGCGTCTTGTCTTGTGCTGAGTTGCGGTCTTGGAGACTTGCTGGAGAGTTTTTCATGATCACGGCCGAAGAATTTTCCATGTAACATGTTGGGTGGGCGTTTTCAATAGATGTCCGAGGCGGTCATAATGATGGGTCGCGGGCAATTACAACAGACACGACCATAAATTTGCCGTGGAAAACCCTCAATGCCATAACACGGACGAGTTACATTATTATATTAGTATTTTATGGTCTTCTGACAACTTCATTTTAGTTGGCTCCGTGGATGGATTGTTAGGAGCATGTGTGACGAGGGTAATAATGCATGCATGAGCATGTGTTAGCTCTGGAGATTTCATGAATTCAAAGCTGCTCCTTTTGAGAGTTTCCAGCAAACGAGTTGATCTATTTCAAGGACATTAGGAACGGATCGGTGCAATATAACATTTGAATTGATTTCAGTAGAATTGCGAAATTGGAGAACTCTCCCCGGAAATTATGATCGGAGAAATACTTAGATTGGTTGACAAGTGGAGCCTTGCTCGCATTATATTCGGGCAGTCCTGATTGGTATAAAGGTGTTATAGTACCTGAGTGCTCGCAGGCATTGTGGATAGGCATAGGAAAACAGGGCGTGGCTCGAAGTAATTTGCCAAACGGTCCCAGGCTAGGTTTTCAGGTTGACAGGGAACGTGTTTAGTGGATAGTCTAGAAGACTTGCAAGTCTAGTAGTTCCACAGTCAGAATTTTAATACCCTTCACCTCGCTACCGCAAAGACAAAAATTAATTGCCAGATGAGGCTTACTGTTTTTTCGTTTTCGGAAAATTCCTCGAGGACGATTGTAGTGCTTATGTTTGAAACATTGTCCATGAAGGACAGCAGCGATGTTAACTGCCTCAGCGAGCTAAGATTTGGGCTTCGCTGAAATGACCTTGCCTGTTGGTACGCTGGCAGCTAGCTTCTGCGATATCATGGGGCGGGTGCTGTTCGCCATTACTTTACGAAAATTTAGTCGAGCGTACTAACTAAGCTTTCCATTAGCCTGACTAAAACTGAACGGGGACCTACTAATTCCTACCTACCTCACTGATGACAAAAGTCATCCTTCCGTCTTCAACGGGGAAGTTGAAAAATACTTGTAAATTGGGCGGCTGGGTGGATTTGGAGCCCCCACGCACACTCCCATCCAGTTCTAAGCCTGATGACTGGGTCCATCACATGGCCTGCAAGCCCCAAGAACCACGGTAAAATGTGGCACAACTTTATGGGGATTCCTACCCAAGAAAAGTAGGAACGACTGGCACGACGAAGAATGCAAGGAAGCGATAAATAAAAGGAACGAGGCGAACAAAGAAAACATCTAGCGACCAACTCGGACCAAAGTAGAAGAATATAGAAGCTTTCAACGTCAAGCTAAAAACAATGTGCCGAAGAAAAAACGACTGACCATCAACACCAAAATCCAACAGATAAACGAAAACATGACTCTACACATGCAGTCAGATCGGCGTATGCCTCTAACAAACAACTAAGTGACGGCTTCAATCCACAAACAAGTCTTTGCAAAAGTGCAATCAAAGGCAAACCAGTCAGTATTAAAGACAGATGACTGCAACACTTCCAGAAGCTATATACCAACAACGGCTCAAGCTGCGAACATTTCAAAAGCAGGGCAAGAGGTCCCAGTCTCACCGCCAACTAGAGACGAAGTACAGGCAGCAGTACGGGACCTCAGAAAAAATAAGGCTCCTGGAATAGCAGGAGTACCAGCAGAACTACTCCGGAGCAGGGATTCATCATTTAAATAACCTTCTGCATCGACTAAAATGCAGAATATGGTCAGAGGAGCAGTTACCAGAGGACTGGCAGAAAAGGATAAGTTCTGTACACAACAAGGGGGACAAATTAAGGTGTGAAAATTATAAAGGCATCGCTCTACTGTTCACGTCTTAAAAAGTGCTCTCCAAAATCATTGGAAGAAAATTCAAGCCGTACTATGACAGTATTATAGGAGAGTATCAGGGAGGCTTTCGAAGTGGATGGTCTACAATTGTCCAAATATTCTCAGTAAAGCAGGTGCTCGAAAAGTGCTGGGAATATAACATGGATGTGCACTAACTCTTAATAGACTTCAAGCAAGCATACGAAAGTGTCAATAGAAATGCGCTGTACAAGATAATGCTTGACTTTGGCGTACCAACGAAACTAGTCCCCATTGTCAAGGTAACGTTGCTAAACACAAAGTCAGAGGTCAAGGTAAACGGTAAACTAACGGAGAGCTTTAGAATGGCATCAGGTTTAAAGCAAGGGGACGCACTTGCCCCAATGCTCTCAAATATTGCGCTGGAACACGTCATCAGGAAGACATCAGCTGAAACCCCTGATGCACTAATGTTCAAGTCCACACAATTGGTAGCATATGCTGATGACATCAATATTATGGCACGTTCAAGGAGTATTTCTGAGTATAGAATCTGAATAAACCAAATTGGCCTACGAGTTAATGAAACTAAAACTAAATTCATGACTCAAACGAGGAAGAAAACTCCAGTTCGACTAAACCAAACCGTAGGCGACTACAACCTTGAAAATGTATATAACTTTGTATACCTTGGAGCAAACCTGAATAGAAGAGGCGAGGACGAGATTGGACGCCACATAAACACCGTAAATAAAGCATTTCACTCCTTGCATCCAATTTCAAGGTCTAGAGTGGTGCACAGGCAAAATAAGCTTCGTTTTTACAAAACACTAGTCAAATCTGTGCTGTTATATAGGAGTAAATCATGGACCCTGACGAGCGAATCCAAAAAGCTAGTGGACGTATTTGACCGCGCAGTGCTCCGAAAAAGCTACGACCCAGTGAAACAAGGAACAGAGTGGAGGCTATGTTACAACGATGACGTTTGAAAGTTTTAAATACGCTTTTCCGATTTAATGGCCTATGAACATAGGTCACTGACTCTTTGGTCATAATCGACCAACCAAGCAATTGTGAACGAAGTGAAAAGAGCGACCTATGGGCTGCGGTTGTTAACTCTGGGTTGAAAGCTATGCGAATTCCAAGTCAATTGAGGGAAATGATGCAATTATTGGAATTCAGCATTTCTTTCACTTGCAATTCCATAGCTGAATTAGCAGATTAACGCGGTTTATTTTAAAACGAGTAAACATTGATGAAAAAAGAGTGTTTTCTTGCGCTCGCAAGAAATTGAACTCAGGGTAAGTCGACCCCGGTCGGGCATTCGACGCTTCCTTCAGGGACCCAGGTGCTCCAGTTTATATTGATGATTTAGATTGGTTCCTGGAAAATAAGTACATTATACTTTCATCTACTATAGAAAGTAGTACTCTGTTAGGCCTCCAATCTAGCACCACCGCTAAGAGCAAACAAAGGAAAGAGCATAAGTATTTTATGCAGGACGAGGCTGAAAAAACAAATTCAAATGCGGAAAAAGTTGAATTCACAAAATTACTAAAGTGCTTTGTTTGCTCTGAACTGCATTACACTATAAAGTGTCCCTAATTTCTGGAAACCACTGACAAAGAAAAGCTTCTCTGCCAATTTAATGTGTGCATTTACTGCATACCGCATAACTTTGACTTCAAAAATCCATGCAAAAAGCGATCAACTTTGAAGTGCAATATTTGCAAAGAGAACCGTTTGGGTATTATGCACAATCACTTTGCTCCAATTTCCCATTTACCTGCCATCACAGAGCTCGTCCAAGTGAGTGCTCATTTTTGTGAAAACGCCACAGAGATGTCGACTTCAACCACAGTACTGCCCACTTCGATCGCAAAGCTTGTCGCAGCCGATGGAAGGACAATATCAGTGCGCTGTTTAGTAGACCAAGGAAGCCAAAGTAGTTACATAACAGAAAATTTGGTGCAAAAGTTGCGCTTAAAGAAGAAACGAACTAACGTTGAAGTATTGGGGGTGGGAGGAGTATCATCCGAAAATTTAACAGGTGTAGTATGCTTAAAAGTAAAACTGGTTGATGCAGGAAACTCTATAATTAACACAAAAGCGTTAGTTGGCAGAAGAATCACTAAAGGCAAACTTCCGAACATTCCAAGCAAAATCAGTAGAACATTAAAAGGAAAGTTGCTAGCGGACCAAGCTTTTAACTATCCCGCTCATGTTTCAGTTCTGTTGAGTTTCAATGTTCTACCATTACTCTTCAAAAAAGGTGTAGAAGTAATTGACAACTTTTTGTTCCAAAAAACTCTGAATTGGGATGGATTGTATCTGGACCAGCTGAAAACAAAGTTTTTCTAAAGTTGCGTCCACCTATGTTTCTTCAGCTGAAATGGAAAACAGCTTACTTGAATTTGGGGACATGCCACTGAATCAAGATGATGTGGCAGCAATAACTGAGCAAGAGTGTGAAAAGCTTTACCAAGAGAAGCACTTCCGACTCGAAGATGGAAGATATGTGATACCTACACCATGGCGTCAAGATGCACCAAAGTTGGGCAACTCATACTTTATAGCAGTTAAGCAGTTTCATCGTCAAGAAAAAAGATGGTCGTGGAACCATACACATAACAAACTGTCAGACGAGTTCATGATTGACTATCTAAATTTGGGGCACATGAGAAAGGTCGCAAAGGAAGATGAATGCAATATCAGCGGTGAAATTTTTTTACATACCGTATTTGAGTGTCTTCCGAGAGGATGCAATCACCACTAAGATAAGAAATGTATTTAATGGTTCTATTGCGTCCAGTAACGGTGTCACCTTAAATCAGTATATTCATCCAGGTCCAAAATTAGAAACCCATATCTTTCATATAGTTACCTGAGTTTGCCCATTTCGATAAGTGTTTGCCAGCGACATTACTAAACTGTATTGGCAAATTCATCTCCTTAATGAAGATCAGGTTGTGGAGGATAAACTCGGAAGCACCGCTCGAAGAGTATCACTTAAGGACCTTTACATATGGACTTGACTGCTGCCCATGGCAGGCAATCCAAACCTTACACCAAATCGCTCATGACAACTCTCCAGATGAGGAGACGAAATGGATGATTGAGAATACATTTTATATGGATGACCTTTTGCACGGAGCACAAGAAATTGACCACGCGCAAACCCTTATCACAAATATTTCCTCGATATTAGAAAAGGCAAAGATGTCGCTAACGAAATGGATAGCAAATCATCCAACCTTGAGAAAGTTCGGAAGGAGAAGCAAGTTGGTTCATATATTGATATCCAGGGTAACAACAATAGTACTAAACAGCTCTGACAAAAAGGTTATGATTAGGATCAAGAAATAGACGCAGCTTGCAAATATAAGTTTCAGAAAATTTTCGCTACCCTAGAAAATTTAAATGGTGTGCAAATTCTTAGATGGATTTAGTCATGTATCCGGAGACCGATATGCAGCAGTTATTTATGTTATAGTAGGCAGTCCAGTAGTGAAGGGTACATAGTGCGATTGATCGCAACAAAAGGCAGGGGCACGCCACTCAAAACAAAAATCAACAAAGAATCGAAAGAAAATACTATCCCGAAAATGGAACTCGAGGGCTTTTTTCTGCTTACCGAACTATATAGTGAAGTTAAGAAAAGCTTTGGCAACATACCGCTGATCTTCAGAGCATACACCGACTCATCAGTAGCCCTTTATTGGATTCGCAGAAGAAAAGACATTGATAATAAGTTTGTCGAAAGAAGAGTGGAAAAAACTAGGAAAGTCTTAGCGCCAGAAGATCTATATCATTTTCTTTCGGAAGATAACCCATCAGACTGCGGCTCAAGAGGATTGAACCCAGATGCATTCACCCAATACTCGCTTTGGTTTAAAGGTCCAAAATTTCTCCAAGGAGATCTGCCCGCGACTAATTTCACAACAAATGCAGAGATAATTTCACTTATTGCTGTCGTATCCGTAGAAGAATATTAGATAGACGCGAATTTCATCGAAAGATTTTCATCATGGCGTAGACTTGTAAACTCGGTTGCAAGATGCTTGCGCTAAAAATATAAAACCAAAGGCGTTCTTCCTGTAGCAGAGCTTAAAAATGCTGAAAATGCCATCATCAGATGCCAACAACACGTACCATTTTGTAAGTAAATCTATAAAATTCGTAAAGGAAACCCTGTGGAGCATAGACATTGGCTGTCATTTTCGAAACCCTTTATTTATAGGGAAAGTGGTGTACTTCACGTGAGAGGCAGGATTAAGCCTCCTATAGTTCTTGGTAAATGCCATTTAGTAGATTTGTTAATCAGGCAAGTGCATCTCGACTACAGTCACTGTGGAAATAGTATCACCGTTTCCAGAATCTGTGATGCATTTTATATACCTGCTTTGCAACAGCAAGTGAAGAAAATTTGAAGGGTATGTACATATATTGTGTATCAAATTGAAAGCAAAAACAATAGAACCTCCAATGTCAAGTCTACATCCTGAAAGCGTGACTCCATCATATACATTCCAAACGTAGGAACCGATCTTTGCGGGCCCTTCCAATTGAAGTCGAGACCACTGAAATTCGCTAAGCCTATGAAGGTTTACATCGTTGTTTTCGTTTGTATGGCTACAAAACTGATTCATCTGGAGTTATGCTCAGACCTTTGCACAAATACATTCCTGTCAGCATTCAGCCGATTCATAAGCAGACGGGGCCAACCAGATATTGTGCGATCCGATAACGCCACCAATTTAACCGGCGCAGCGAAGGTTCTTGGTGAGGCATGGAGAAAAATGGCAGCAGAATCTGAGAAGAAACTAGCCCCAAAAAATATCGTGGCTTCACAATCTACCGGGAGCTAGCCATTTCGGGGGATTGTTCGAAGCAGCTGTGGGGAGCCCGAAAAAATTTGGTAAACGGATGCCCTCAGTTAACAATTTGACATATGAACAGTTTCATACAGCCGTTTGCGCTTGGGAAGCAATAGTAAACAGCCGCCCACTCCACCCTATACAAGTAAATAGCGACTGTCTTGATTGTCTGACTCTTGCACATTTCATAGTACAGCGAAGCCTTATATATGGGCGTTGGAATGCGGGAACAGTTGCCAGCTACCAACAAGTGGCTTCAAATTCAGGATCTACAGTGTGTTGTTTGAGGAAAATTTCAGAACGAATACCTCAGTCATCTCCAAAAAAAAAACTTGCAAATGGAAACGGCCTGGCCGACAGCTGCACTAAGGAGATTTGGTTCTAATAAAGGAATCTGGGAATGCACCACTACAGTGGAAATAAGCAAAAAAAAGTCGCTTGAGAGGGAGTGATGTAGCACGACTGTCATCCGCCATACTTGGTAAGTTGTGTGTACATGCGCGGTTGGAACGAGCATCAAAAGTTAGATGAAATTAACTTTGAACAGTGCGTGTACATGCGCGATTGGAACGCACATAAGTGTGTATATACGCGGTTGGAACGTACGTCGAAGATGAGATGAAATATGAGAAGAAGTGGTTGCAACGCAGAAAAAGGTTGGAGAAGATTCATGATCATTCTTGGCCCAGCAACTGGTGACAAAACATCGGCCATCCATCTTTGATTTAAGTTTCATCGTCTATTTTATTAGTGAGATTAATATAGAAGTTAAATCACAAGTTCCGTGTCACGTTATTGATTCTAATTCTTACAAGATCCTGATGGTTCTTGTTTACAGTTCTTGGAGCTGCGGGCTCGTAACCATATGATTTACAACAAAAATAATTTTTAAAAGTGAGGTTATAGGAATGGAATAAAATGACCCCAGAAATTATAGAAAAGTTGGTTGAATCGATACCAAATAGACTCAAAGCTTCGTTCCAAAAATGAAACCATACCAAATATTAATATTGCACTGGAAAACTTCCAGCCGAATAAATTTAAGGAAAACTTATACTGCATCAACTGAGCTGTGACCTAAGATCTCTGTTTAAGAATAAAAATGCTCTAATTGATTAAATAAGGGGATTGGGGCTAGTTGGCATAAAGGGTAAGTTGGCATTCAGTTCCTAAATTTGCACGCAGAAGTATCAGAGCGCTGTCGTCTTTGTGTTGTGATAACTTCATTGTATTTCATTTTCACCCAAATTTTCAGTTCGATGGACGTTACCCATCAGTGAGGATCCTCGATTTTCTGACTGGTGAGTAAATTTTTTCATGTACAGTTAGTTTGTTTTGCTGAAACGGTGTAACATTACGTGACGATTTGTGATCCAGTGGCTCATTGTGTTTATATCTACATGTGATAATCTTTTGTTTCGACGCTATGAAAGAGTGAGGAGGCCATTTTGTTTCGAAAACACTATTGGGGCTTGTTGGCATGAATTAGTCTGGGGTTAGTTGGCACAGGCTAATTGAACTATGCTAACTAGCCCCAAACTTCCGATGAGAATCTTCTTATTTAAGAAATCAAGAGACAATAAATTTATCATTTAAATGTTTGATCAATTTGTTATGAATAGTATAATCTTCCTACTATTTATTTAAAAATATAAAAAATACGATACATTTTTTTTAAGAAATGTACAAACCTGCACGTCTTTTTTTAATTTTCCCCCACGTAATATTGCTTTTGTAGATCGAAAGTCCAACCGATCTAATTACTCTGTTGAAACTGTGAAGAAGGCTGTAGAAGCTCATATCATTGAGGGAAAAAGTCTGGCTCGTGCCTCAGATGAATTTGAGATCCCTCTTCGCAGCTTGGCTAGACATTGCCAAAAAGAAAGGGAACGTGTTGCTGCAAGAACTGCCAATGACGCTACAGCTTCCAAAGCTGCAGCAAATGCTTTAGCTCCAGCTTCATCTTGTGAATACGTATTGCCAAGAATGGTAATTAGGTACCCACTTATCTTTATATATCATATTTTCATGCTTTTTAACTGTAATATTTATTGTGATATTCTACGTTTTGTATTACCTGCTTATCAATAACTTTATTTCCTCGTACAGGTTTTTACAACTAAGCAAAAATTGCTGTTGGCCGAATATTTGAAAACGGCTGCAGATGTGCACTATGGGTTGTCATCTAAAGAAGTCAGGAAATTTGCGTATGAGTACGCAAAAGCAAATTCTATGAAAATACCTGCTTCATGGAACGATAATGAGATGGCCGGGCTGGTTTCATCATTTTATGAAGCGACACTCAAGTTTATCTCTACGTACTCCAGAAGCTACCAGCTTATCAAGAGCTACAAGTTTCAACAATACCAATGTTGCGAGATTTTTAGCATTGCTGAAATTTATACTTGACAAATATAGATTAGATCCCCAAGATATTTACAACGTAGACGAGACAGAGATCAAAGCAGTGCAAAAACCATACAAAGTGGAGATTTAAACAAATTGGACGTGTAACTTCTGCTGAAAGAGGAACATTGGTGACTCTCGCAGCATGCGTCTTAGCAGGAGCATGTAGTGAAAGTACGTATAGTAAATGTCCGTAAAGGACTGCAGCGATAATCTGCTGCCTCAGCGGAAGAGGATGTTAAGGTCCGCCGAGATTGGTCTTGTCTGGGGACGCGTGAATGCGCTGGCAGGCTAGCGTTGCGGTGTCGTGTGGGTTCTTTCCCGCTGGCACAAGGACCCCCTACAAAAATATTCCGCATTCACGAATTAAAGGGTCGAATGCCGATTGACTGGTATCGAGGTCGAGGAACCTACTAAGGGTTGCTACGTTTGATCAGAGAACAAATTGTGCCGGGCAAAAGCGGACGGAATTACAGAGACTTCGTCATTACCGACGATTCTTATGGCCCACAAAAGAGAGTGGGGCATCCAGGTGGAAGCGGTGCCCCCTTGCACCCTCCCAACTGGATCAATATCCAAAGGTAGACGAGGCCATGTATTCCCCATTTGAGTCGAAAACTCATATAGACATAATTTGCATGAATTTCCCATCAAAAGAGAAATATGGACGTGGCCAATTTATGTGAAGAATTATGTGATGAAATCACATAAATCTATACCATAAAAGGGCACGCGAGCGGAAGGTCATTCTACCCGGCAAGAGCCCCTGTTAACAACAAAAATCGGAGGAGCGCGCCCGATGGCTAGCCCATGTTATAGGAGGAGCCTGCCAAAATTGCGGGTCCTATACCCGGTAATATAAAACAAAACGGAAAGGCCGTCGGTTACGGTTTAACAATTCATTGATTATTTTTTCGCATTCGATGGCAACTAATATAAACAAAAGAGGACTTTCGAGTTTTTCGATATTCGATCCGACATTAAGTTATGTGAATGTGAAATTGCTCGCTCGTTTCTCTTATTTAATAGACTTTTAGACTTTGCTAATTTTTAAAAACAACTACTAATTCACATATACATGCATTTGTTTTTACTTCTTCAATTAAATGTTTACATTTATTCGCGTTGTTATCAACTTATACCCATTTTTCGTAGTAACTGAATAATTAATTAATTAACTGACACGTTAACTTATATCAATGGGATATGACTGAATCTTCGTGTAAATGGCATCATATTTAATCCAGTTTATATTGATTATAATTTCAACGAATGTCGTTTTTATAATCAAACCAAAACAAAAAATTTAAAATCTAACTTACTTTTATAGCGTTGAAAATCGAATAAGTAATATTTTCCGCTCATTGACCATAAATTTCTTGCATTACTTCCTTATCACTGATATCATGTTGTTCCCAAAGCATCTTTAATGACTTCGTGGTAAATCCAGGATAGGTTTTTCGGGAACTTTTATCGCGAAACACGATTATCGGAAATTTCTTATGCTATTTTACATATTTAGCAGGCTTGGTAAGATGACTTATTTGCTGAATGTTTTGATGATAGCCGTTAACTTGAATTTTTGTACGTTATAATATCATACGATGTTGGAAGAATCTTATGAATGATGATTTGTATTTTACTCAACCCATAAACTGTGCATTATCACATCGGAATTGATGTTTTTGAGTCCAAGTGGAGTCGTGATTATCCCAAGCTTAACTGCAATTTGTTCAGTTAATATTGTTACTGTCTTATCGCGAATTGAGGGATTGTATTTGAATAATCAGCAACTCTGCCTCCTACTCATTGTTTTGCGAGTAGCTCCAGGAACGCAGCAGATAGAGATTACTCAGCCAACGTTGAATGGACATGAGCACTTTTATAGTAAATTTCCCAGCACTTTACGGAAACAGCACTTTTTGCTACTGCACTCTATCCACAATGGCTGGCACAAGGAACACAACAATAGATATAGGACTGGAGGTACTTATTCACCAAATTTCACTCCCAATTGATTGGGATGATGAAATTGAATTGAATTTTTATTGCTTTCATTTTCTCGCCTCACTGGTTCAAACTAAGCCAAGACAACGAGACTCATGAGTGAACCGTTGGAGGCTTCGTCCTACATCGGCAACGGCGGCGTCCAATTCATTTCATTCGATTTCCAAGAGGGGAGTCCAGTTTAAATGCTCAGTGGCCGAATGAAATTCCTTGGTATTGGTAAATAGTTTACCGCAAATTAAGCAACGCCGAGCCCTTCTGCATATTCCCCTTGACGTTCGTCACACCTCGCTCACGGTTGGCTACCGACAATCACGACCATTGCAAACAAAAGTAATTTCCGACCTTGCTCAATCCCACTCGCAGCTGTCAAATTCTTTGTATTCTTCCACTCATGACATATCGTTGTATTCACTGCACATCTGGTTCGAAATTCTTCGCGCAACCAATGCAAGAGTTCACTAGGAACAGATTTTCAGGGCCGTCGCGGCACGTTATGCACTTTCCGCTATCACGATGCCTTTTGCCACGAATGCTGTGCAAACTCTTTCCGACTTAATTACAAAAATGAAATCTTAGCGTTGCAAATGGCCCACGAATAAGACGCAACAACTTTCGAGACAAACAACAGACAACTGGGGCCGCAAATTTTTACTTTCACTAATTCCCGACTTCAAAATGCGGCCAAGAAAATATCGCCGTCGTTTTTTGCGTCCACGCCGTGTAGCCGTCCAAGTCTAACTCCACGATTCGTCCTGAAACTTGTCTTTCTTCCGTCTCCCATCCCGTGTATACGGCAAATCGCCTCAGCTGAGCTCAGCCTCATTAGCTTGCCTTCGGTAGTGTAATACACCGTTGGACTGTACTAGATCAGCGTTTTCATACTCGAAATTTTGTTTGGCAGATTTAAAAATTTAAAAAACAAAATTTGACTGAAGTAAAGAAAAATGAAGAGAATTTTAAATAGTAATAAAAGTTAAATCTCATGATAGACATAATTATAGGGAAACATTTAAATTTAATATAAAGGATAATTGATATAAAATTACATTTAGTAATGGTAATAAGAAAGAAATCTATTTCACAAATTACGATTATCAATGTAAATAACTAAATGTTTTTCTAAATCCGCCATTAACATTTTGAATAGGAGAAAAGAAGGTTTTCGAGCAGTTTGCTTGTGTGACTGCTCGATTACTAGAAGGAGCTGCAATTTCTCCTTTTTTTATGAGGACTACTTTGTGCAAGGTGCACCACCTGGCTGAAATGGTGATGCGAACAGATCAGGATGCATGATGGAAACTAATTATATAAAGTTTATAAGACACTTCATTCATTTTACGAGATGTTCGAAGGAGTGACAAGTACTACTTCTTCTGGATAACCATAGCTCGCACTTATCTATTGAGGCTCTCGATTTACTTAAAGAGAATGGAGTAATTGCACTATCGTTTCCCCCACACTGTAGCCACAAGTTGCAAGCCCTAGATAGAAGTGTCTTTGGGCCACTCAAAAAATATGTTAACTCAGCATGCAACGCTTGGATGACCAACAATCCAGGGTAGACTATGTCCGTATATAATATTCCCTCAATTGTCAACACGGCATTCCCACTTGCAACATAACAGCTGGATTTCGAGTTAGTGGAATATACCCCTTCAACCCCGATATATTTGAATATGCAGAATTTTTACCTTCATCCGTAACTGATCGCCCACCTCCTCAGGAAGAGATAGCGCACATTTTAACACCTGCCGATTTGACGGACTCAGCTTATAATCCTTCACCACATTGCATTGTACTTGCCTCAACATCCAACCAACTCGGTCAACCTCAGGAAGTCTGTCCATTACCAAAAGAAGGACCACGGAAGCAATCTAATCGAGGAAGAAAACGGAGGAAAGCTGAACTTCTCACAGATACTCCAGTGAGAAATTCGTTAACATCTGAAGTACGTGACAGAGCATAGAAGCCATCTGATAAAACGACCAAGAGGTTGAAGATTTGCAAGGCGAAGAATGGGTGGTTTGTCAAAAAGCAATTACCATTTTCCTCAACGAAATCTGAATCCGAAGGAATTACTTATGTTGAAAGTGAGGATAGCGTCAGTCAACTATCTGATGCATCGAGTGAAGGTGAATCCTTCACTAATAATGAAAATTTCCATTCGACCGAACAACCCCAAAACAATTATGTTTCCTTGCAGAACACAGGTGTCACAGGACCTGAAGTACACAAAATGATAACTCAGCATTAAAAGTAACAGATTCTAAAGCGAACAGCAATATAAATGAAGCTGAGAGCCGTGATAGACTCCAATACGAAGTAGGAGACTTTATTTTGGTGAAGTACCAGTCACGCAAATATTCGGGTATGATTCTTGACTTCTGCACAGATACCGACGACGTTTGTGTAATGACTATGATAAAGCATTATAAATACTGGAAATAGCCAGACATTGAGGATCGCCTTTGGTACAAAAAGAGCAAATTATTGCGGAAACGCAAATATTATTCAATTGCCAATTCCCTAACTGCCCACCGCTTTATTGGAGCTACTCCGGCAGAGGCTCCACCGACCCAGACTAACTCATCCGAAAACGGGCGGGGGCGCCACTCGTTCGTTTCTTCGAGCCTTTCAAGGGGTCGTCCGAACGAGAAGACGACCGTCCGGAGGGAATTTACAATTAGGAAATTTTCGGGGCTCGCCGCCACTTATTCACGAGAATCACCTACAAAGAAAATCTTGCTCGCGGAACGAGCTAAGGTGTTCCGCCACAACAAAAATTCGTGTTTTCCCACAATAGGGGAACCGATGCTACCCAGATCGCCACTAAGTTTCACTGCACCCATAAACACTACCACTTGAATTGAATTTTCCAGGTCTTCCAGCCTGGTCAACGCCCCGGGAAAAGAATTTCCGAGCCACACTTTTTACAGCTGGAAAAAAAAGGTTTATTTATCGAATTGTAGCGAGAAAAGGAAAATGAACAATTTTCTCATTCCACTTAGTGCGTTACTTTATTTTAAAAAAATAATTCGACCAATATTTGCTAAAATGAAAGCCCCTTGCTTCCGTTTGCGTGATTTTTGCCACAGTTGTCTCATATCAGTTTCATGTTTCGATATCCAATGTGCGGCTCGAATTCCTCATCAGAAGAAAACGGTCGCTGATCACATGTTCGATTATATCTCGTTCGGTTATCACTTGTGTTACGGATAAAGTAGAGGGGCATCAATATTACCTCACCCCGAACACTATTATAGCATTTGCGTGACTCTTTAAATTAAGCAAGTCTATGCCGCACTCGACTAGGGTTTTGTTTGACACTCCTAATTGTACTCGCAGCGATAAGTTAAGTACGAATACTTGGAGTTTTGAGTTTTAAAGAATGAGGAAAATAAATAAATACAACCCATACTGGGAGATTGGCAGGTTGCGGCGAAAGTATATGCAACTTTGGGACCGCAAGGAATGCCTAGTACCACTGCCCAACAACATTCACATCCTGAACGAGAAGGTTCAACGCCGCTTAAAGACCGGAAGTGCCCTAACGAGACGAGTTGTGGAAATGCACTTCAATATTGAATATCATGACAAAGGATTGCCTGCAGCCAAAGTCAAGTCAACATCCGAACTTTCAAGTCGCACAATATCGAACAACTCTGTCAGAGGAGAACATGAAAAGCAACAAAGCTCCTACGTGCCTATCACAAAAACAAAAACGGGTTAGGACAGCTCCTAACCCGTTCAACAACAGTGTAGCATAAGGGTCAACATTAGGCGAAATTATGGAAAGTCGACGTGAGATTTACCAGGCTTGGCAAAAAATAACAAGCTCCCGTGCGCCAGATTATTCACGGTTCACGGAATTCCTAGGGAATGTGTGAAGCCGTGATGCAAAAGACATTGAATTGGCACAGATCAAAAGTATACTGCGAATCCATGATAAAAACAAACATCAGAGATAAAAATCTGAAAACAAACATCTTAATCAAGAATGATAACTATCATCAGAATCAATTGCGCATGCAATCGTAAGATTCTCTGCGCTCTGATATCGCCTTTCGCCATGTATTTCCACTAATTTCATTCTACATGGTCATTTCATGGAAAATTACGCGGGGGACTTAAATTAATCGAATTGTTGCGGTCTTTCATAACACTTACCGCGAAAATTCACTTGCAACCTTCTGGGGAGGAAACACGAGACCTGTGAAGGACCCACACAACTCACGACACTTTAGTGACGACGAACGATTTCACTTCATTAACGCGGATAATATTTAACATTTTACTTCTGTTTACACGGTAATCCATTTCACTTTTATTTACAAACTGATCTGACAGTACAACCTGTCAGAGAAAATGTTCAGCCGATTCAGCCGCACTTGAAGTGATCGCCACCAGAGTGATTGACGGTGGAGTGGAAATCACGCTGAGTCTGAGTGAAACCACTCCTCGAGAATATGAAGAACCACTCCGAAGAGGTGGCTGACCCGAGACAAAGGAACTCGGTCAGAGAGCGGGACATTGGCCGTTAGGAGGAGATGATAAAAGTGCGCGACGAATGACGCGCCTCCTCTTTTTCTTCTTGAGTTTGGCGGAGTAGATTAACAGCGAAGCGACGAGCGTTGGTGGTGATAACAAGTGGTGACGTACAGAAGACGTGAAAAAGCGACGAGTTGGAAGTTTATTCATCCAGTGGCGATTGAACGTGGACAGAATCAAACGACGAGGCAGGATTGTGTGCAACAAGTGGCGACGTCAGAAGATGAACAACAGCGGAGGCAGCAGATAAGTGGCCCCTTTAGAAACGCGTAGTCAGTAAGTTGTCATTCTTAAAAAAAAAAACTTGGTCTTTGATGTGATTAAGATAGATATTTTGAAGTAGTTGGAGATTTTGCTCAATTTAATTAATTAATGATTTTGTATATTAGATATTAAGGCCGTGTTATTGAATTTTAAATTCCAGGAAAAAGAAAAGGTAAATTGTATTTAAAAAATTGAATTGAAGTTATGTTTTGGTTGTGACGGGTGCGGCTTGAGTGGTAAATCGCGTAAAAAATAGGTATGTCGGAAGTTAGTGACAGTGTTCGGGGGTGGCGTGTAGATATAGATAACAAGTCGGAAATTTAGTGTCAGTGTTCGGGGGTGGCGTAGATAGAGTGGTAGTATTGTTGCACACCCCGTAATCGAAATAAAGGAAAGAAAAGGGCGAGTGAAGGGGTTTTCCTTATAAATCGAGGGAAACTTAGGAGGGCCTGATAGGGTGAAAAATAGTGTTTGTTCCGTACTTAGAAGGTCCCGAGGAAAGTGTGTTACGAGGTGCATAGTGTGGCAACTAGCTTTTGCACGACTGTTAGGGAGTCGTAAGAAAGTGGAGTAGTGACGTTGGTTGGTTCGTGGTGTGAGAATAAGAAACCGGCAAGCCGTATTCTCGCTTGGTGGCTTATTGGGGCCTTGGTGGACAAGCGAGTGGCGCCTCACGCCCGTCTCCGGACGAGCTGAACTTTGTCCGTAAGCCCCGCCGGAGCACCCTCATTATCTGGGGGTGTAACAAGCCGCTTCCACTTCCATCCAGAGCTCGTTGCTTGTCTTTAAAGATGCGTCTGATAAGATGGGAGCCAGCTGGTTGTCGAGGGTTTCCGTGAAATTTTTTGGCATAGACGCCGTTTGGAGCCTTTTGATGTCACATTTTTGTAGCTGGCTAGTCTTCGCTAAATATGCTTTTGGCATATGACATCGATAGGTTAATTTGATCCAGTAATGGTCTGAGTTACAATTGGCTCCTCGGCATGTACGGACGTTAAGTATGCCGAGGCCCGTCGTTGTTGGGTCAGAGCTTGGTCGATCTGGTTTTGTATGTGTCCATCCGGTGATACCCAGGTTATTTTATGAATGCGTCGATGTGGGAAGCAAGTCGAACGTATGACTAGATTTCTGCTACATGCAATGTCAATCAGACGCTGGCCGTTGTCATTTGCTTCATCGTAGAGGCTATATCCTTCAGTCGTTCTCCGATGAGATATCTCATTGCCAACCTTAGCGTTGAAATCATTCAGAATTATTATTAGGTCATTTGTACGCAATGAGTCGAGCCTTTTCAGGTGATGGTAGAACGTTTCCTTCATCTTTTTCTTGGGTTGGGCGTGAAAATTAATCAGCCAGATTTTGAAAAATTTCGCTTTTATACGAAAATGACCCTTAACTCAGCTGTATTCGGGACCTCATAAAGTCCTTAGGAGAATATCTAGCGCACTCTACACTTTCGACATTAATCAGCGCACCGCAAACATCTCCACAAAGTGACTCAAGCTCGCGTTCATGGAATGTACTCCTAATCAAACGGCACATCATCTCCAAGAAGTTCCGATACAAACATCGTATAATAGCCCAAAGGAGAGTAGATCGCCAGTCAAAGTAATGTCGCAACCGACAGCAACAGAAATTTCGAAGACTGTGGTCAGCAAACTTACAACTAAAACGACTTCAGAGGCGCATCTTCAACCGCAGGAGCCTGCTATGGCGACTCAGCACAAAATCCTTCCACCCGTAAACGCTTCTCCACTGGGACTAAAAACATACCCATCCTGCAAGAGCTGCAGTGTCCTTCCGCAGCAGGCCTCCAGCTTCTAGCGCCCGACTAGACTACACAGATGGAACTCGTCAACCAGGAAGCGCACGATGCAGCCCGAACACGAATAGCCAGCGAGTCACCCGTGACAATTGTGTATTGACAAACTCAAACTGATATAGCACGACTGTCATCCGCCACACTTGGTAAGGTGTGTGTACATGTGCCGCTGAAACGAGCGTCAAAGGTTAGATTGACTTTGTACGGTGTGTGTACATGCGCGATTGGAACAAGCGTAAGTGTGTACATGCGAACGTTGAAGGTGAAATTAAACAGGAGAAGAAGTGGTTGAAAGGCGGAAAAAGTTTGGAGGAAATTCATGAGTTTCGCCCCAGCAACTGATGACAAAGCATCGGCCATCCATCTTTGATTTAAGCATCATCGTTTTTGTTATTAGTAAGATTAATATAGAAGTTAAATCACAAGTTCCGTTTGCCGTTATTGATTGCAATCCTTACAAGTTCCCAATGGTCCTTGTTGACAGCTCTTGAAGATACGGCATCGCACCCATATGATTTACAACAAAAATAATTTTAAAAAGTCTTGTTAGAGGAATGGAATAAAATAACCCCAGAAATTATGGAAAAGCTGGTTGAATGGACACTTAACAGACTCAAAGCTTCGTTGATCCAAAAATGTAGCCATACCAAATATTGATATTGCACTGGAAAACTTCCAGTCGAATAAATTTGAGGAAAACTTATACTACATTAACTGAGCTGTGACCTAAAATCTCATCTTTAATTTTGTTTCTGCTATTTAGTTGTTTGAAAATAAATTTTTGAGATAAATGAAAAAAAAGCTTTATTTGATTAAATAGAGTTGAAGGTATTTTAATGTCTTCTTTCGTATTGAAGTTTTAGCGATTTAAGTTTTGAAAAATGTACTACATCAAATTAGCTGTGAGCCACTGTATGTAATATTGATGACGACAAGCTTCATCTTTATTACTGACATTAGTTCGAATATTTACAAAAAATTTTGGTTTTGCCTTTTCAAAATCATTCATTACTCTCAATATTCTACAAAAAATAAATCATAAAGACTCCACATGAGAAAAATCATATTTACCTAATTCATAAATAATTTCCACCTACATTCATTGAGACGGTGCTTACACTCTATCCGGCAAACTTGTATCATAGGCGTTTATTTTCGCGCCATTATATTCAAAAAGTTATGTTGCTTTTGTTATATGTGGGTAACCAAATTGGCACTCTTCGTGTTAACACGATCATTACACATTAATTTAAAATTCAAAACCCACTAACGACTAATAATCGTTTTGCTGAAATTCAATTTTGTCTGTGGGTGATATTATAAATGTCAACAAACTTTACTTACTGTGAACTCCAAAAACAGAGAATTTTTGTTTATCGACTTACCTGGAAGAAAAAATAGAATTTATCATTAATTAGATATATTAGTAAAACGTTTTAACTGAAGGCGCATGTGAGACAAAATATTGATACGAGAAAAAATTTAATTTAAATGAATAATATTAGGGTTTCGTTAATTTCCACTTTATGCATTAAGTCTATGTTATATAATTCAAAGGATCATATGTACCTAATTTGTAATTTTGCAATCATCTAATACTTCTAGACCACCTACGCGATAGACAATCAATTTGCCATCCACTTACGGATCAAATTATCTTCAGTTCATGCCAAGTACTTTATTGCCATGACACAGATAAATTTGATCCTTTAAGAACTATTTCGAAACAAAGTCCCCATCCCAAGAACAAAGTACCTATAGGGCGGCAAAGGGTTCAAAATAATATTTCGTAAGCCACAGAAATTTTCAAATTTACTTTCTCATGTCATTCATGAAATGTAAAACAAAATTTTAAAATGCATTCGCATTATAAGACAACATGCAGTTCACTCACAATGCATTTCAGCCAGTTGGGTCTCCATGGCAATAATGCATTGTGGTGAGATTAATGGTGAATACAATTACCAAGAACATGAAATATTCTCGGAATTCTCTAAAAGTTTATGCTGTAAGACAGTCACCTTGAAATACGCACTGATATGCATGTTTATGGGCGAAGTAAAAGTGAAAGAATACGCAAGGGGATGCTAAATATTCAAATGAATGTTAACCCTTCCAAAGGTTCTGTTCAAAATAAGATAAGGAAAATTCCCGGAATGCAGAAAATGTTCACAATGAAAAATTTCAATTCCAGGATAATATCAATTCATAAAAAGGTAAACAGTTTCCTTTAAAACTCCTCGCCCATTAATTTTTTATTAGGACTTAATCTAATTGAAGTGGCGCAATAAACCTTCAACATTCGGAAAGGGTTAAGCTGGATGAATGTAAGTGCTCGTGCTGTTTTTCCTGACTCCTGTTCTGGACTTGATTTTTACCTTGACATAAAATAAATGTTGACTTTCATGCTTTGCGACATTTTATGTTTATTGACAATATTTCCAACGACTCTGACACGACGGCGGCGATCCCTAGGTGGGAACGAAATTTTCATTGTCACCCTTTGGGTAGGATACAATTTCATGTTGTGCATTATAAAATTTTCATGGTTATTACCAAACACTTAGCCGGGATTGAGCTTAAATTTAGAATTGTAAATTTAGATTTAGTTGTCGAGATGATGCAATGAAATCCAGATTTAGAAGTTAGGAAGGGATTTTATGTGTAAGTTGATGCTCAACAGAATATATCACATATTTGCTATGTTTTGGAAGGCTCATTTGGTTGGGTTGTCAAAAGTATAATTTGGAAAATGTATTCTACACTTCTGGGTAAGTTTTATACAAATAAAAAATCGAAATCGCGCTACTATTTAGAAGTCAGGCAAGCCTATTGAGAAACTTCTGAAATTCAGTCTCATTTAGCTCAGTACGTTTGTTCGAAATTAATACAAGTGGTGTAAGAGATTAGAATAAAAGAATAATTCGCCGAAGAGCAGCTGTTAAGTTACAATGATGTTTTTCATTCTCTCCTTTTACATACATTAATGGCTATAATGTTAAGAAAAAAATTTTTTCTAGCGGCCTGACAAGTCTATCTGTATAGCAGAAAGATATACACATACTCAAAAAAGTGTGCGTACACTTGCTGGTCGTAGCAAATATATCAATATAAAAACCTTTGCCATTTGTTTATAACTTAAAATCTTTTTACTTTATTATATTCATTAAACTATATGGTACATAAATATGTAGCTGATCACGCGTTCGCTGTTTAGAATAACCAAAATAAAAAAGTTTCTTCCAAAAAGTCATGAAAATCCATCCAAAAAAATCTGCGTACGAGGTGTGTTCAAAAAATATCGCGAATTTTGTTTTTTTTCAAAAATTATTTATTTATTCATGAAGATCTATTTTGTCCCCTTCAAAGTAATCCCCATGAGATATTATACACTTGTGCCAACGGTTTTTTCAATCTTCGAAGCACTTCAAAAAATCATTTTTTTTAATCTTGTTCAGCTCCTCCTTCGATGCCGTCTTTATCTCGTCAAGCGTAGCGTAACGTCGTCCTTTCATGGGCCTCTTCAGTTTAGGAAACAAGAAAAAGTCACAGGGGGCCAGATCTGGGGAATACGGTGGCTGCGGCATCATGAGTGTGTTGTTTTTGGCCAAAAAGTGAGCAGGGGCGTTATCGTGGTGCAAAAGCCAATTTTTGTTCTCCAACAAATCCGGGCGTTTCTGGCGGATTGCTTCGCGCAAATTGCGCATAACTTGCAGGTAATATTACTTATTGACCGTTCTTCCCTGTGGCAAGAACTCATGATGCACCACGCCCGTGCAATCGAAGAAAACTGTCAGCAAAACTTTCACATTCGACCGAACTTGGCGCGCTTTTTTCGGTCTTGGTTCATGCGGCAGCTTCCATTGAGATGATTGAGCTTTGGTTTCCACGTCATAACCATAAACCCACGATTTGTCATCAGTTATGACCCTCTGGAGCAAATTTGGTACGTCGCGGACAGAGTTTAACATCTCATCAGCAATGTTCATGCGTTGCTGTTTTTGGTCGCAATTGAGCAATTTTGGTACGAATTTCGCGGCGACCCGTCTCATGCCCAAATCGTTGATAAAAATCGAATGGCACGAGCCAATCGATATGTTTAGGTCCTCAGCAACTTCTCTAACGGTGATTCGACGATTGGCCAATACCATTTTCTCCACTTCATTAATTTTTTCGTCTGTTGTTGAAGTGCTCGGGCGTCCGGCACGCTCTTCGTCGTTCACATCTTCTCGGCCTTCTAAAAACATTTTGTACCACCGATATACGTTGCTTCGGTCCAAGGTAGCTTCTCCGTATGCCACAGTCAACATTCGGAATGCATCCGCGTACTTAATTTCGTTTTTCACACAAAATTTGATACACGTTCTTTGATCCATTTTTTTGAATAAGTAAAACTCGAAGACGATTGAAAACACGTGCAAGTAAAGCAGCTATCACCAATTAAGTGAACATTCAAAATGGCCGAGCTTGTCGGCATAGGTGGCAGACATGAGTACCAACATAACGCCACAAAAAAAAATCGAAATTCGAATATACGTAACCCGCGAAAATTCAAAATTCGTGATACTTTTTGAACACACCTCGTACACCTGAAAAAATGTATTCATTTTATTTGAAAACCACTATATTAGCTTTCAGATTTTGAACCTTAAGATCTAGTAGCATAGTCTTCCCTATAAATGACTTCCTTTAGCCTATTTTGCATGGATTGAACAAGTTTTGATGTTTCTTCGGCCGTTATTTTGTTCCACTCGCTCAAAATAACATTTTTAAATGTCTCTTTGCTGGTTATATCATGCTCTCGAATTTTTCTTTCAAGTAAATCCCACAAATACTCAATTGGGTTTAAATCTGGTGATTGAGGAGGTCTACCTAAGAGTTTTGGGACGTTGTAAGCCAACCAAAGCCTACTTATTTCAGCTGTATGTTTAGGGTCATTATCGTGCTGAAAGAAAAATGCGTTCTCCAGCCGCAATTTCTCGGCACTTTGCTTAATATTATTTTTTTAAATGTTAAGGTACCCGTATTTATCCATTGTAGATTCTATGAAAACGAGTTGCCCCACTCCACTGGCTGCCATACACCCCCAAACCATCACATCGCCGCCACCATGCTTTACAGTGGTAATCAAATTTTCTTTATTGAATTTTCTCCATACTAATTTGCGTCCTTTAACCCAAATATACAAAACTTATTTTCGTCCGAAAAAAGAACGCTTTCCCAAAACATTTTTCGCATATTTACATAATTTTTGGCGAATTCCACTCTCTTTCGGCGATTCCGTTCCGATATGAACGGCTTTTTACGTGCGACTCGGCCATGGTAACCGCCTTTTCTGAGAATTATGCGCACTGTTTCATCGCTTATTGTTTTATTGTATTTCTTTCTTATATCCTGCGCAATTTGGAACGCTGTTAATCGGGGATTTTGTTTCACAGCATTAATAATACTCCTACGTTCACGTGCTGTAAGTTTGGGAGGACGTCCTGACCGATGCCGTGAAATAATCAAACCGCTTTCTTTGTAATTAGCAACAATCCTTTGGACCGAGGAATGGGTTCTCCCAACTAATTTTGCGATTTCACGAAAACTTTTCCCGTTTTCACGCAATTTTACTATGACTTTACGCTCACTAACACTGATTTCCTTATTTTTTACTTCCATATTAAAGAATAGTCTTTTATTCACCCAAAACACACAGACAATTTTCCAATGAAGTACTGTCACGCAGAACAATGAAAAAATGAAGGCATCAACATTGCACATTTCGGGGAATCCCCAAATTTTGTGATGTGTACGCAGACTTTTTTGGGGCTGCTCACAGACTTCCAAGTATTGAAATTACTATATGTTCGATAATTTTGGGAATTTTTCAAACAAACCTGCTTCAATACATTTCTTGCAGTTTAGGCTCTTTTATCGAAATGATTAAATCAAGATCACATTATTGATTCATATGATTCCAACATAATTCAGTTTGTACTAATGAGATGTGTGCAGACTTTTTTGAGTATGTGTATGTACATTGTGACAAAAAAGTACCCGGAAATTGGAAAAATAACGCAAAATATTTAATTATTCATCAAAATCACACGGAAGAACATCTGGTGAATACGGTGGTTGATCAATGATATTTATTGCGTTTTTGGCTCAAATCAAAAAATCGCAACGCAGCAGCTGCTCTAAACAAACTGGTTGACAGATCGTGCTCATATTTGGCATAGTAATTAAGGACAGTTCTACCAACTTAGCAATATACATTTTTTTAAATATCATTTACCCGTGGAATTTAAATTAGTATTTCCGGGTACTTCGTTGTCAAAATGTTTATCTGCTGCGTGGAATCAGCTCAACAGATAGCAAATTCAGCCAAAAGTAGTCAGGCGTGTCGACTAATTAGGTCATCTTTTAGTTAAAGCTCAAAGATGATCTATGGATACTTGTCCAGTGCACAAATCAAAGTAAACATGTCAGAAATGAAGCCGTCTTTTAGTAGTCAGAGATATCTTATGATTCTAAGTAAAGGCGTAGCCCCCAGTAAAACTACGAATTTGGATAAACTTTACAGCCGTTCGTTCGCATCAAAAACGTACGAAAACAACAACCATCTACCTCGCCTCCTGGTTTCGGCGCAAGTAAATAGAGCGGCGCTCTCTAACAAGGAGAGCGGCAGGTATCACGATAACCATAACTCTCACCACCGAACCACAAACTGTCGGATACGAAGATGCCATCCTCAGTGTTCTTCTTCTCTGTACCTGTGCCAAACGTTTTCGGTATACCTCCTTACGGAGAAAGTCGCCGCATACTTTTGCTCCGTAAAGTACCATTGAGCCTACAGCACTCATCCAGAGGCGTTTTCTTGATGGGCGGGGTCCCCTGCATTGGCCATAAGTCGACTCAGAGCCAATACTCCTGAAGCAGCCTTCTCAGCCGTTGCCCTGATTTTCTCAGAGAAACTCATCTTCGAGTCGACCAGTAGCCCCAGGTACTTCATCGATGGCTTTGATTCGGTTCGTATATCGCCAATACTGATCATCCTTACTCTAGGGATTCTCTTTTTTGTCAAAATGACCACTTCAGTTTTCTCCAGTGCTAAACTGAACCCGCGAGCAGTCATCCAGTCTCTCACTCGACGCATTAGCATACCTAGCCTAAGCTGCGCCGGTTCAACGGTGCGTTCAGCGACCAGAGCGCAACATTATCCGCATAGCCGACCAAGCGCGACTCATCTCGAATCTCAGTAGTAGTCATAAGACACGTTCCACAGGTCCGGACCAAGGATAGGTCCCCGGGCAATTTAATTTCTATCCTTCGTTGACCCTGTCTCGTGTCGTAGAGCAGGCTTCGGTCCTTTAAGCAGTTCCTCAAAAGCCGCATCAGATATACTGGAATTTGAAAAGTGCTTTCCAGCGTATCCAGAATATACACCCATCTAGCGGAGTTGAAGGCGTTCCTCACGTCCTGTGTCACCAACAGGACGATCCGTCCTTTGGTGCAACTATATGCCACTGCCTTTTGGACCGCCTTCACCACCTCTGCAATCGCACCAATGGTAGAACGTCCTGCTCTAAAGCCGTACTGCCGAGGAGATAGTTCCCCAGCAGCACGAATCATGTCAGTGAGCCTTCCTTTGATGAATTCCTTTTGCACTTTCCCAGCCGTGTCTAGCACGCATAACGGGCGGTATGCAGACGGCGATCCGGGAATTCCCTTCCCTTTGCTGATCAGCACGAGCCTCGCCACCTTCCATCGTGTCGGAAAAACCCCGTCCCGTAGGCAAGCGTTGTATGTGCTGAGCAGCAAGTTAGGACAATGGTGATAGACAAGCCGCAACAACTTCACTGGAACACCATCTGGACCTGGAGTCTTCCTCGCTTTCAACAATAGGACTGCCTCTTCCAGTTCCAGCTGTGTGAAGAGTGGACACTCGACTGCTGTTTCATCATGGACAGCGTCAACACGGACAGGATGGGCGGGAAAGAATGCCCGCAGTATCTCGTCCATCTTTCCCGCATCATTTATACAAAGTTGCTGTAGGGCACCAAGCTTCCACATAACTAGCTTGTAGCTGAGGCTTTACTTTCCACTAAGTCTTGCCAGCAGCGAGCCTTGCTGTTGTTGATCAATTTGCGAAGGCATTTCCTGGCCGACTTATAAGCTTCTGTGGGGTTGCTTGCTCTGTCACGGTTCCGTGCCGGTCAGGCCCCGCGCCAAAGCTTGTGAAACTCCCTTCGTTTTTCAGTGATTTCATTCGACCACCAGTACACTGGGGGCTTGCCATACCGGGGTTTTCGACGGGGCATAGAAGCGCTGCAAGCAGTCGTGATGTTGCTCATAGTTGAGCTGCCAGTTCTTCCGTCCTCTCTGGATCCCCCTGCAGCGGTGCACCTGGTGTGAGAACCTCGACGAACCTCGCGACGTCCATCCTTCCGATGTTCCGTCCAATTGTAGAAAGCAGAATGCACTGATGATCACTGGTTGAGTAGTCCTCTAATACCCTCCAGGTTTGTACCCTCCGTACTAAGGACTCCGAGGCAAATGTCACGTCCGGTATGGTTCCTTCATGGCCAATAAGGCGGAAAGTCGGTGTATTCCCGGTGTTGAGTATGACGGGCGCCGTAATGGCCGCCATTCCTAGGATTCGTTTTCCTCGGCGATCTTTTTGCGACATGTCCCATTCGATTGCTTTCGCGTTGAAGCTTCTCCCAGCGAGCATGTTCCCGTCTGCGTTCGAGACAGCGCCCTCCAAAGCATTATGCTTGGCTTGGGAAGATGATATCGATTCGTTCGGCGTTAGGTACACTAAAAAAGGTGGTCCCTGAGCACCGAACCCGCACGAAACCATCCCCCCGTCCACAACTCTCCGCTTGAAAATCACTGTTCCGAACCCAGATGGCGGCAGTACCAGTTTCATCAGGATACCATGATGCTGAACAAAAAGTCGGCTTTCGTGTACCTCGCAAACTGCTCACGCAGATTTTGGGCGGTTAAACTGCGGTGTAGGTTTAGCTGCAGGATGCGGTTCATCGAAGTTATAATTTTGCCTTGGCTAGGGCTTCCTGAAAAACCCGGCATTTTTCTGATCCCGAGACGTGTCCGAAATCATGTCTTGGATCAGCATCCTTGCAAAGAATACAGTGTGCCTCCTTTGTTTCATCGCATTTGTAACATAGGAAACTTCCATCGGGTCCTTTGCAGACTTGTGCGGTGTGACCATAGCCAAGGCATTTGAAGCATTGAAGAGGCGTTGCTCTTCGCCATATCCTACAGACAACCCACCTCCGTACTTTACCCTTATTCAGAAATCGTTCGGCGTCGTTTTCGGTCAAGTCAACTATGGCCATGTGTTGTACTCTATGGTTTTTTGGTGTCAGCCTCGCTTTGATCCTTCCCACGCTAGGGAACTCCCTTTTCATGGCCTATTTTACCTCGGCCAGGTCTATGACGCAGTCAATATCTCTTATTTCGATCGTTGCAAACAGCTCGAGCGAGGCTATAGCTGCGCTGTTGCCGAGGACTTTCTTTACTGCATCGCAGAATGCTTCCCTATTTTCGGCTTCCGCTCCGAATTCGAACAGTATGTGACCCGACCGTGTTGGCCGTACTGCTTTAATGGCAGTGTTCGTGTCTTTGGGCTTTACGTTGCCCTAATGTCCCGCAATACCTCCGCGTAAGATCAACCATGTTGGGGTTTCAGAGCAGTGCCTAATGCCGACGTCTTCGTCGGGCTTCTTTCTCTTCTGTTTCGCATCGGGTCTTTTTTCTTGTTGGGCGTCCGTGCGAACTTTACTTTCTGGCAACTTCTGAAGGAGTTTCTAAGCGAATTTTTTCGCTCCTTTTGTAAACAATGTCTGGAACCCCTGATCTGACGTTTTGCGCCCATCAAGTGCCTCTTCCTTCCTTCTTTTATTCCGATCTCCTTCGATTGGGCCAGACGCCATTCTTTTAATGATTTTTGATTATGGAGTTATCTGCACGTCCCCTTTAAATTTCGCCCCAAACGATTCTTTAGCATTTTGCTCTTCTTCGGCCTTCTGGTCCTCTTCGGGCTTTAACCAGGTCCTCCGAAAATGCCCTATGCCCAATATTTACTGCTTTGATGATTTTCGACTAGTCGCATGCAGATTGTTTTCTTTTTTAGAACAACTCTGCTTTGCGGAATAGCCTTTCTTCTTCATGTCACTGGGCGGAAATCGTACTTTGCGGCCATCATCCTTGAGAAAGGTTATCGGCTTTTGTTTCCAAATACGGTACTACCGCCACCTTTTCGGCGTTAGCGATGAAATCACACCTCGTCGCTTTGTTCGCCTGGTCATAAGTTTTTTTTCCTAGCGTAATCTCCTTGTTGACTTCAGGATGGTTCTTTTTTACTTCAGGATTTACGTCGTTTGCAATCGCTTTAGTAGCGAATGAACTTTTGAGTATTGAGTCAACTCACTACATTTTGCAAAAAGTTTGTTGCAAAAGTTATTAAAATCAAACAAAGTAGCATGCTTTCGGTTGGAAAAATGTAGTAAATCTAGAAAACTGCGTAACGCACCCAGCTGATTTAAGCTACGTTTGTTAGATCTAGATTCTTCTTCTATTTCTTAGTACCACAGCCCCTCTTGGGCCTTCACTTCCTGCAAATAGCACGTCCAACTGTCTCGGTCCATTGACTGCTTCCTCCAATTTCGAAATCCGATTCATGTGGCCAGCCCATTGCAGCTTCCGCAAACTTACAATTGTTGTTTCATACAGCTCATGGTTGTATTGAATTCACCATATTTCCCATCTAACGTCGCTCCTTCTATTCGCCTCAGGACCCGTCGCTCACAGGCGTTGAATATATTTGCGAATGCTTCAGTTAGGGCCCATGTTTCACACCCATAACACAGGTCTTATCGCTGATATACTTGGAGTTTTGTTTTCCAGTGTATGCAGCTGGTCTTCAAGACCGTCAAAAATGAATAAAATATTTTATTAGCTGTATTCCTCGGCGTATTTCGTCTCTTTTCATTATTTTGGCGCCTAGATACACAAACTTGCCAACATTTTCGAGACTGTATTCGCCAAATGTGATATTTTGTGTATGTGAGGCATTGTTTCTCGACTGCGTCATTAACTTTGTTTTATTTTCATTGAGTTGTAGCCCTACTAGTTTTGCTTCGGTGTCATGTTTCAGGAAGAGTTCTTTGGCAGTTGTTAATGACCGTGACAAAATGTTGATGTCGTCTGCATAGGCTACTACCTGGCTCGACTTGTATAGTAATGTACCTCGTGTGTCATGACGTACTTTAGAGCCAAATTGAATAGGAATGGAGCCAGTCCATGTTCCTGCTTTAGAACGATATTTGTGTCAAAGGCATCGGTTGGTTATTGATGCTGACTTGGGAGGTCGTCGATGTCGTTGTCATTTTGGTAAGATGGACTAATTTGGCTGGGATGCCAAAGCAAAGCATGATTTCGTACAGTACGTTACCATCAATACTGTCGTATACTCGCTTAAAGTCTACAAAAATGTGGTGTATCTCTATGTTGAACTCCCAGCATTTTTGAAGTACCTGCTTAACTGTGAACAATGGGTCTATAATTGATCTTCTTGCTCTAAACCCACTTTGATACTCCCCAATAATAGTGTTGGCGTATGCTCCGATTTTATTTCCTAAGATTTTTCAAAATATTTTGTACGCCGTACAAAGTAGTGATATGCCTCTCAAATTTTCGCACTGTAGCTTGCCACCTTTCTGGTGTATGTGGAATATAATTGAGCGGCTCCACTCCTTTGGGATATGTTCTTGTTGCCAAATGTGCTGGAAGACTTTGTGAATAGTTTTATGAGCACTGCTGCCACCATATTTGATGGGCTCCACTAGAATCTCATCGATGCCTGGCGCTTTATTATTCTTTTGGGCTTTGATGATGGAGCAGAATTCATCTAGAGTTGATGGGGCCAATGGAAGCTCCTCGCAAACAACTATAGGCTCCGATGTTCTGGAGCTGTGCAAGCGATTAGGGAGGTTCTTGAAATATGATGCTCATCTTTCCTTAATCTTGTTTTCATCAGAGATGATATTACCGATGTCATCACGACGGAGCGTGGTTTTGGGCTGATAACCACGTTTCAGGCTTTTCACTTCTTTTTATACTTGTCTTGTGTTGTTGCTCGCTACAGTTACATCTATACTTCTCAATGATCGTCAAAGTATTTTCTTTTCTTAGTTTGAATTATCTTGTTCGCTACTCTTCTGAAAAATACATCAAATACACAAAATATCACACTTGGCGAATACAGTATCGAAAACGTTAGCGAACTTGTGTATTTAGACGCCAAAATAACGAAAACGGGCAATGAAAGAGACGAAATACGCCGAAGAATACAGCTCGCAAATAAAATATTTTATTCACTATTGACGATCTTGAAGACCAGCTGCATACACAGGAAAACAATGCTCCAAGTATACAAATCTGTGATAAGACCTGTGTTGTGCTATGGGTGTGAAAAATAGACCCTAACCCAAGCATCCGCAAATATATTGAACGCCTTTGAGCGACGGGTCCTGAGGCGAATAATCGGAGCGAAGCTAGACGGGGACCAATGGTGAATTCGATACAACCATGAGCTGTATGAAATTTTTGACGAACCGTAGGTCTCAAGGATTGGAAGACAGCGGAAGCTACAATGGGCTGGACACATGAATCGTATGGACGAGCAACGGATACCCAAGAAGGTATTCGTTGGGAGAACTGAAGGCCGGCGGCCAGTGAGGAAACCGAGGAAACGCTGGTCTGACTCGGTCAACGAAGATAGTTTATCGCTGCTCGGATTTCGGAATTGGATGACGCGGTCAACGGACAGAGACAGTTGGAGGCGCTGTTTGCACGAAGCGAAGGCCCAAAAGGGGCTGTAGTTCTAAGAAGAAGATGAAGAATCGCATAACTGACTGTAAACTACCCACAGAAAAATAATTCGCCAAAAAAGAACGTGGCTATTCAGTCGAGTATGTTACCTGTGTTGAATGAGTTAGTATATCTACAGTGACCTGAAAGGATAACAAAACGTCCAGTTTTGTGGGGGAGCTACCCAATTCACAAGTATCTAGATACGCAACAATGACGAAATAATTGTTTCAAGCGTTCCACACTTTGTAGATGGAGATATTGCTGCAATGTACCCTTTATGAAACATACCCTTTTTTTGATTTTCTGAAGTACCAAATACATTTTTCTTTTAAGACAAAAATATCCGTGTTTTATTATTTTCGAAATTATGTGTATCCCACAAGCTTCTTTTTATCAAATAAAATATTATTGAGTTATAAAGGGTTGGTTGATTCCGGGATTTAAAAACCGGCCCTGATCACGTTAAAAGAGTGAACTCAATACCTTTATAAGTTGGACCCTTTGTACCACCGCGTTGGTGAACAATTCCTTTTTTCGTTCATCTTTAGATTTCAAATAAATTATTGAAGAAGATCCTTTCATATTCGTTAGTGTTGTTCTGGTTCGCAGCAAGTGGAATTTAAATAGGCTATTACAAGGAGCGATGAATAAAACACGTCTGGTTGTGGCGACGGACTGTAGAAGAAGAAAAAACTAAGCAAGTTTATTCTCGTGTCAAAAGTTTTAGAACAATTTTGGTACATTAGTTTATTAGTACATTGAGGTGGGTTTCATATTTCAACACCCCAACTTGTTCGGACAAAAGACAATTTGATTCAATAGATAAAAATAAATGCAAACTGATTCTACGTTAATTCAAGTAATCAACTCCATTCTACGTTATCTCAAATGATCAAATTGACAAATTACTTCAAACGATAATCAACATTGATTTTACAATAGTTCATTCTTCATCATTTCATCTCTTGTTTTGTCTGGATGCCCATTCCATGAACACCCACGTTCAAAATCGGTCCGACGACGGCCTTCGTCAAACAATCTGCGTCCGTGTTGAACGCTGTCCATGGTGAAACAGCAGTCGAGTGCCCACTCTTCACACAGCTGGAACTGGAGGAGGCAGTCCTCTCCCTGAAAGCGAGGAAGGCTCCAGGTCCAGATGGTGTTCCAGCTGAGGTTTTGCAGCTCGTCTATCACCATTGTCCTGACTTGCTGCTCAGCACATTCAACGCTTGCCTACGGGACGGGGTTTTCCCGGTACGATGGAAGGTGGCGAGGCTCGTGCTGGTCAGCAAGGGGAAGGGAAATCCCGAATCGCCGTCTGCATACCGCCCGTTATGCATGCTGGACACGGCTGGGAAAGTGCTAGAGAAACTCATCAAGGGAAGACTCACTGACATGATTCGTGCTGCTGGGGACCTATCTCCTCGGCAGTACGGCTTTAGAGCAGGACGTTCTACCATCGATGCGATTGCAGAGGTGGTGAACGCGGTCCAAAAGGCAGAGGCATATAGTCGCACCAAGCGACGGATCGTCCTGTTGGTGACACTCGACGTCAGGAATGCCTTCAACTCCGCTAGATGGGTGGATATTCTGGATACGCTGGAAAACTCTTTTCAAGTTCCAGAATATCTAATGCGGCTTTTGAGGAACTATCTGAAGGACCGAAGCCTGCTCTACGACACGACACAGGGCCAACGAAGGATGGAAATTACATCGGGTGTTGCCCAGGGATCTATCCTTGGTCCGGACCTGTGGAACGTGTCTTACGACGGGCTACTGAGACTTGAGATGCCAGATGAGTCGCGCTTGGTCGGCTATGCGGATGATGTTGCGGCTCTGGTCGCTGGACGCACCGTTGAACAAGCGCAACTTAGGCTAGGTATGCTAATGCGCCGAGTGAGGGACTGGATGACTGCTCGCAGGCTCAGTTTAGCACTGGAGAAAACCGAAGTGGTCATCTTGACAAAAAAGAGAATCCCTAGAGTAAGGATGATCAGTACTGGAGATATACAGATCGAATCGAAGCTAGCGGTGAAGTACCTGGGGCTACTGATCGACTCGAAGATGAGTTTCTCTGAGCAAATCAGGGCAACGGCTAAGAAGGCTGCTTCGGGAATATCGGCCCTGAGTCGACTTATGGCCAACGTAGGGGGACCCAGCCCATCAAGAAGACGCCTCTTGATGAGTGCTGTAGGGTTAGTGCTACTGTACGGAGCAGAGGTATGGGGCGACGCTCTCAGCAAGGAGGTATACCGAAAACGATTGGCACAGGTACAGAGAAGAGGAGCACTGAGAATTGCATCTTCGTATCCAACAGTCTCCGACTCGGCGGTGAGAGTGATTGCAGGCGTGATACCTGTCGCCCTCCTTGCTAGAGAGCGCCGCGCTATTTACCTGCGCCGAAACGAGGATGCGAGGGAGATCGTTGTCCGCGAGGAGAGACAACGCTCGCTCAACGATTGGCAGCAGTCTTGGAGGAATTGCACGAAGGGAAGGTGGACTGCGCGCCTCATCCCAGATGTGAGACCGTGGCTAAATCGAAGGCATGGTGAGACTGACTTCTATCTGACCCAGCTTTTGAGCGGGCACGGGTGTTTTCAGTCTTACCTGCACAAGATCGGCAAGTCACGGTCTCCCGATTGTCGGTTTTGCCCAGGAGAGGAGGACAATGCCTGTCACACATTTTTTGCGTGTATCAAATGGGCCAGGCTGCGAAGGGAACTCTACAGGGAGACGGGAGAGCTCACCCCGGATAATATAGTTGCGGTGATGCTCGAATCGGTTGACAAATGGAACCAGGTGGCACATTATGCTCGGGCAGTCCTAAAATATAAAAGGGACTCACAGCAGCCGGAGGCACTGGGGCTGGGGGATCGCTCTTCTGGCAATTCCTCTTCCCTTCTCCCCTCCCGCTAGGAAAGGGACTCCCCAGCTTGAAGGCGCCCCACGGCGTAACAACACGAGACCTGGCCCGAAGTAATGTGTCAAACGGTTCCAGGCTAGGGGAGGTGTTTAGTGGGTAGTCCAAAGGTATCCTCCATGGGAGTCCCACACTGCCAGACTCGGCGGGCATAAATGCCTTCACCTCCCTACCACAAAAAAAAAAAAAAATGTTGTTCTTTGATGGTACGTATTTTACATCGATGATTCCAGCCTTCACCTTCTCACGGACGTGATGGAATCTTACATCGATGTGTTTGCTACGCTTTCGGGACGCATCGACCTCGGCAATCGTTATTACACTCATGTTGTCACATCTGATCACCACAGAATCTTCCGTTCTCTTGAATTCATTGCGAAACATTTGCAAACGATAAGGCCATATACTCAGATTCAGCTGTTGAAAGAGCCACGGTATTCTGAAGCTTACTGGCCCATGAGATTGCTCCTCCAGCCAACATAAACACGTATCCAGAGCAGGAACGTCGCTTATCGATGTCGACACCCCAATCAGCATCTGAGTAACCATGAAGTGGTTGGTTACCCGCACGATACACAATACGATAATGCATAGTACCCTTCAAGTACCGCATTATGCGCTTCACGGCGGTCCAATGAATCCGCCCATAGCATGAGTTGAATCTGCTCACGTAGTTGACAGCAAATGCAATATCTGGTTTCGTTCCTTGAACCAAATATAACAACGAACCGACTGCTTGTTGATATGGAATGTTATCCGTTGATTCATCCTCCTTCTTCATATCTGTTGACAATCTTTGACTTGGATCACTTGTAGTAACCGCTGGCTTGCAGTCACTCATTCCAAAACGCTCGAGAATGGTTTCGATATAATGACGCTGATGTATAGCGATTCCATTCTTGACGTACTCGAGGAAATGCCAATTATACTGTTCGCTCTAACAAGGTCTTTCATCTTAAACTCGGTACTAAGAGCCTTCTTCAGTGCCTCCATCTTGTCGCGTTGCTTCCAAATAATCACAACATCATCCACATACACTGCCATAATCACTTCCAGCGATGGCAAGAGGTAGATACACGGATCAAGCTTTGATTTGGTTAGCCCAATCCCGATGAGAGCTGCATCTAACTTTAGGTTCCATTGACGGCCCGCTTGCTTCAAGCCATACATCGCACGATTCAACCTGCAGACCCGTCCGGTCTCGTCATTGAATCCCTCGGGTTGGTCGGTGAAGATCTCCTCGTCGAGATCCCCTTGAAGGAATGCGGTCATCGCATCCATTTGGTCAACATTGTAACCCTTTTGAGCGGCCATGGCTAGCAGATAGCGAATTGACCCATAGCGTACAACGGGCGAGAAAGTTTCCTCATAATCTATGCCGGCCTTTTGGGAGCAACCCTTTGCCACCAACCTCGCTTTATGGCGAACAACACCAGCTTGATTACGCTTCAACTTGAAGACCCATTTGGTCTTGATTGTTTTTCGGTTGACTGGTAGCTCAACCAAAGTCCATGTTCGGTTCTCTTCGTGTGACGCCAATTCTTCCGCCATCGCCTTCTCCCAATGTTGACTCCTGTTGCCTTTGACAGCTTCATGATATGATTCGGGCTCATCGATTTCCGCTACAAAAACGAAATTCGCCTCCACATTCCTTGATTTCGGGGGACGCGTTGAACGCCTTACATCCCCAACTGGAACTTGTAGTGTACTGGGTGGGACATAGTCCTCGTCCGACCCATATTCAGACTGCGATTCAGCTAGTGTTTCGTCGAACCCGTAGGACAAATCATTTTTGACATTCGTTGTTGATTCATCGCCATCGCCCACAATAGACTCATTCCGGGAAGTTGGTGAGCGAATTATTGACGCACCATCGACAGCTGACTCTATCATGGGAGACTCGACTTCATGATTTTCAAGCCCTCCGGTCGACTTTTGCTCTTCGACTTCCCCTAGAATGAAATCATCGAGAAGATTAATTTGAACGTCATCATTTACCTTCAGTTCTGGTGCACTTTTGAAGACGACATCCCGACTCGTATGAACTATTCGAGTCTCAGGATCAAAACAACGCAAACCTTTTTGCGTATCGGTGTATCCAACGAAAAACATCCTTTTCGATTTCACATCCAACTTTTGCCGCTTCTCCTTTGTGACATGCACCATCACCAGCGATCCGAATAATTGCATCGACGAAAGATCGATGGCTCCTTCTCTCCAGAATTGCTCTGGGACCTTGTTCCCGAGCGTGCGATTCGGTGAACGATTTGTAACGTACGCAGCCATATTAACCGCTTCAGCCCAAAGCGGCTTCTCCAAGCCCGCATCGAACAGCATGCACTTTGCACGTTCTATGAGCGTTCTGTTCATACGCTCGGCCACGTCGTTTTGTTGTGGTGTGTACACACAACTGGTCTGATGCACGATTCCACTGCGCTTGCATTCGGTTTCGAACTCGCCGAGATACTCTCTGCCATTATCGGAACGGAACATTTTAATTTGTAGTCCGGTTTGCCTCTCCACAAGCATCTTGAACTCAACGAAAATCCTCCCGATCTGACTCTTCTGTTTGGCAAAATACACGAAGACCTTTCGCGAAAAATCATCGATAAATGTTACGAAGTATTTTGCGCCCCCAACTGAAGGCGTATTCATCGGGCCGCAAACGTCGCTGTGAACTAATTCCAGTATTTGACTTGTCTTGATTTTGGCACCTTCTTTCTTGAATGGACGTCGGCTTTGTTTGCCTTGCGAACACGGAATACATTTCGCCAATGCTTGTTTATCGCCGTCAACGTTGATTCCATTCACAATTCCACTCAGTTTGATCAGCTCACCATGCGACAAATGACCCAATCTCCGATGCCACGTCATCAGATTGTCTTCGTTTTTGCCTGCTAACAGCCCACTAGCCTTCGACGAATTCGTGATCTTGTATGTACCATTTTTGGATAGTCTATTCAGTAACACATCACCCGCACCGCTTCGAATGACACAACCACTGCTGTCGAAATGCACACTGTTCCCAGCTTTCACAATGCTCGATACTGACAACAAATTTGCCGCTATTCCAGGGACTAGCAATACGTTATTCACTGGAATTATGTGCTCCCCAACATTTAGCTAGATGGAACCGGTGCCAACAACTTTCAAGCGGGTGTTGTCAGCCGTTGTTATGTCAGCGAATTCATTGCTACTGGTGAATTGCTTGAACATCTTCTTGTCCGATGTGAGATGAGAACTCGCACCCGAGTCAATGAACCACGCGTCCGTTGAACCAGTTTCCGTCATAGCGTAGAAGCCTGGTTTGGCGCTTCCGCCTTTGCGTTCATCATTTTGTGTGTTGGTTTTGCACTGGAGGCTCTTGTGCCCTTTCTTACCACATGTGAAGCACTTGATCGAGCAGCTTCCCTTCTTCTTCTTCTTGCTTTTCGACTCACTCGTAGCTGGTTTGGATGCAGCTTTGAATGCGCCTGTGGCATTCCCTTCGCTGTTCAACACGCCTTTCGAATTCGCATGCTCCAACAGACTTCTCTTTAGTGTTGCTGATGTTAATCGATGTCCACTTGAACCGTCACTTGTGAGGACATTGCTACCATCAAGTCCACCGATGAATGCTTCATATTCAGGCGTTAGACCATAAATTATAAGCCCGCACATTATTTCGTCATCGATCACAAAACCGGCTTCTTGTAAACGGCACATCGCGGCTGTATGTTCGCGCAGAAATGTCTCCATTGAGTCAAAGTTTGATAACCGCAACGATGTGAAGTCCCCGAGAACCTTTGCTTTGTTAAGCCAATTGTTATTACGGTACAATTCCGAACACTTTTTCCACAGATCCGCTGCCGTATTATGTTCACCAATTTCATCGTGTAGTTTTGGATCTATTAGCATCATTAATCTTGCTTTAGCTTGTTTGGATTTCTTCACACGGTCACTTACTGAAATCGCATCACGAATGATTGCCGCATTTTCTGCATATCGCGCACTTTTGACCGCTGCTTGCAGTGTGGCATTGTCCAAATCAGCCGCCAATGCGGCCACTGCAACATCCACCGCCGCCGTTGCAGCGGGTGCCGTCGCGTTTTCTTCCAGGAATCCATCGAGATCGTGCCACTCCAAAACAAGCCTGGCGTTCCGACGCCACGATAAATAATTATCTGAGCCTGTCAGCTTCGCCACTTTTGTGAAATCACCTTTTTCGCTTTCCATAATGATGACCGAAAAACTCGTAATTTACGACAACAAATGTCGGTTTATTGCACTTTTTCTGGGCCACGGAAATTTTATCTTTTAAAATGTACGCCGCACCTTACTCTATTTATTCCGCAAACCTGGGCCCATAACCTGTTGTTCTGGTTCGCAGCAAGTGGAATTTAAATAGGCTATTACAAGGAGCGATGAATAAAACACGTCTGGTTGTGGCGACGGACTGTAGAAGAAGAAAAAACTAAGCAAGTTTATTCTCGTGTCAAAAGTTTTAGAACAATTTTGGTACATTAGTTTATTAGTACATTGAGGTGGGTTTCATATTTCAACAGTTAGTAATTAGGCTTCCATTGCTCATACTAACATGAATATGTGACTGACTCTTCAGCAGCTTCTACATACGTAGTTATCGCATACAGAGTTTGACGCATTAGAGAAGCTCTGGTTTGCTTCATGGTGAAAATGTAGCTTCTGCACTTGATTTGGGCTCGATGTCTTCCTTTTCTTATCCTTCGACGCCTTTTGCCCATTTGGTGTTCCTGCCATAGGTTTAGATTAACCCTCATCCATTCTGTTCCTCTTTTGCAGTTGGGACCAGAGCTCACTGCGTAGTTTCCACGGGCTTTAAAGAACCAGGTGCGGAAGCGCTACAAGATTTACCTATCATGTCATTTCTATGAAAATCCTTCCCGAAGTAGCTTTCATTTTTTACAAGGGATCGCTTATCAGCACGGTTTCCCAACGGGCCTTCCTTACATGCCTCCCCCCTTATTTATCACCTACTGACTTTGCTTTCAGCCAGAAGACAGATGTTCTTTCTCCCCAGATCAACCATATTAGATAAACAAGATTTAGGAAATCCTCCATCCTCCTCTGATAGTAACATTTTTCCATCGACATATTCAGCGCTCGGGTTGTAAGTAGATTCGCAGCTCGAGATCAAAAGAAAGGTTTTCTGGGAGATATATGTAATGTATTGAGCTCTAGAATCCGCGTTCCTTCTATCGGCTTAGCGGAATTAATATGTTCGAATACTACTTCAAATGAGAACTAGTTAATTTTCGAAAGGAATCCTATTGCTAACATAAATTTTCATGTAATTTAACACTTTACTTTCCCGGCAAAATAAAAAATGACCAACTCGTTCCATCTTTTCTTCTTATGTAATAAATTAACTGCGTATTACTCGTAAGTACATGAAAATTCTCACTTGCATGATAAACGCACAATTTTCTAATAAACGGTTTATTTTCCACATACAACGCCTGGTTGGTCTCATACATACTCATAATAGCAAAACAAGTATCCACAATGTAAACTGATCCCAACTTTTCCAAGAATCTTGAATTTCACACAATCTCGAAACCAGTCAGCAATCATTTATGGAGAATTATAGCAAGTTCATATTTTATCTAAAACACCTGAATGTGAATAGGATTACGAAACAGAAATCAAAGATACATACGTCGAAGAAGAATAGCAAATGTTATAAAATCGATTTTGGCATCGTACACTCTTAATATGATGTTGCGATACAATTCCGTATGTTGTACGAGTACGATGTATCTGTATCTTGAATTGTGGACTCGTAAGTATCTACGATAGTTCATACCGCGGCGGCGGATGGAGCATGCAGCAAGGTCATATATTTGTAGGAAACTACTTGAACAAGAGCCGATTCCAAAGATTCTTATCGGATGAATGGGTTTAAGATGGATGTTATTAGTTTCCAGGTCTGCTTCGGCCGCCACAAGAGTCTGGCCGACTGGACCGCCGCTGGCTTATCATATTCACTAGGTTGCAACTTCGTCTTCGGCACAACATTACGAGAGCAGCAGCGGCAGATGTACCCTAGTCCGCCAGAATATCCACATGGGATGGCTGGGATCGAATCTACGAGGAGCCACTTCACGGTGACCGCGAACCTATTGGGCTTTTTCAATTCGTCCGGACTCCCCAGTTTTATTGGTTTCGAGCCAAAGTGATTAAAAACAGCCGATGAAAAAAGAAAAGAGCAAAACGGAACCGAGACGAGCATGGAGGCAGCTCCTCAAACCACGTCCACGGCAGATTAAATAGCCTGCAGCTTGCCAGGTGATATTCTATACGAAAATGTTAGGGAAAGTGTCGGCTGCGACTTGCGAGAGGTCCACCTGGACTGAGAGTCCGGAAAAATTATTAGCAACAAGAAATTACATTCCAGACGGATAAAGACTAGTGTCAGTTTTTAGAAAAGTTATTTCCATCTCGCAGTGAGGAAGCAATAGATTTGCCTTCCCTAATTTCGATTTAATACCTCAGATGAAGTCATGGCTGTATTTCAAGCTTCTTGTCAGCGAAGACGCCGAGTTATTGTCATCCGCTTAGCAATACCACTCTTCAAAGTAATCCATCGTAAAATATCATCATTATGTTCTCAGGTCTGTAATGAGATTTAAAATCAGAGCCTTACCTCGCCATAAATCAGCTTTGGGGACGGGAAGCTGCTAAATCCCCAATATCGTATCTATTACAAACAACGGCATGTCGCTAAGGAGCTGCGGTTCCATCAAAATGAACACGAAGGATACCTTTCGGCAGAAGACTTTGTTGGGACTTGTTCACTTGTTCAAAGGTCTCCCATGGCACTTCATTCACCTTTTCATGTTCCGACCTTTGACTGCCGGTCTCCATGCCTACAGGTCTATCATTTTATTCCGGTTCATAATTTTCCTTGAATTTTTTCCTCCGAGATATTGAGTGGCCTCAAAGTCAACTTTCAGTTTTTCCTCAACATTCCAAGATGCCTTTTCCCTTTTCGATAAAAGAAGAAAAAATTTTTTTCAAAAGAACAAGCCTATAAAATCATTCTTTGTTGTTGTTGGTGACGTTGTGTCCACTCTGACTAAATTCATGGATGCGATCCTTTATTGAGGAAGAAGTTCACTAGAGGGAAGGTAATAACTGAAGTGTATGGCTGTTGGCAAACATGGTGGTCGACATTCGGTCAGCAAGTGGTTGGTCGTCGTCTTTCCTTTTGTTGTTGTGGTTGTTTTTGTTGCTAATGCTGATAGCATTCTTGCTGTTGTTGTTGTTGTTATCATCATTTTGAGGAAAACCCTTCCGGTATCCTGCATTATCGAAAGAGTGAACGATGGAAGAAAGTTTCATACTGTACTGCCCACGATGAGAGCGGTCAGTGGACTTGGGGTTAATTAAAGGTTGCTATTGCCACCGGTGGAATATTCCCCAAGGAGACAAATAGGATCAGGATGCTGTGCTATAGACAGGCATAAGGTTGCATGACTATTTTTATGTGGCTAGTGTAGACAAGCACGAACAATGTCCGTAAAATGCACGGTTAAGAAAGGATTCTTCTCATTTTGTTTGGCTTGTCCAACAAAACCTGAGAAAGGGGTCATTTGACCTGGTAAGTGGTTGAATAATTTCTCAGTATGGGGGATGGAAAGTTTGTGTTGTTCGTGGAAGTTCATTTCTGTATGGACTAAAATGGCTGCATATAGCAATTGCCAGGATGCTTGATAGTTGAATGAATAATATTAAGTTTACTAGCTTTTACGGATGACATGATGTAGTTTGGAATATATTGCGGTCCTTTTATAGTCTTGGGAACAAATGTTGTGTATTTAGTGTCACAATGTCGAAATAGTTTTAGTCTTGTAGTATATACAAATAATGGAAGCAGGTGGAATTTATGGACATAAAATATAACTGGAGTAGATATTAAAATATTGCAGCCCAAGCTAGTTCATTTTCCCTCAAATGAACCGGATGAGAATATTATATTATTATGTGGTTGGCTATAATGATTTTATTTTATTTCTGCTTCAAAATCATCAAATCGTTTAGTGAGTAAATGCGGGCCTGTGTTTCGAACGATTAAATTTTTAAATTATTCAGTCATAACCACTTCAAGATTATTCCAGATTTAAGGTATGCTAATGCTACAGCATATATCGCACTAATAATCAAGATAATGTACCGAAAAAACACTCTTCCATTCATTTTAAATAATTTTTCTGCATGCTCCTTCTTATTTTAGCAATAACAAAGATAAGTTCGCAGGATGGTCCACTGGTGGAAAGCAGAGGCGACATACTGTCTTATGAATATTGTTTCAGGAAACCCGGCACGGATAGACTGCATCCACGAATTGCGCATCCATCTAAGCAATTTGAAGCTCTCCCAACCACCGAATAACCTAGAAAACCACACCAAGAAACAATCGGGTTAGGACATGGTATCAAAAATTAGTTCGAAACTACTCTTATTAGGTAGAGTAGTCACGAAAAACAATCATACCGTCGAAAAAAAAAATTTAAGTCATTTAGTTTTATTTAAAAAAGACCTCAAAAATCGAGAGCGCTCGAAATGGAATTTATCTAGCGTGACGTCACGATACTGTTGGGACTCGGAGCGGCACGTTCATCAGTCTGCGCCCGACAGTCGCCAGTCAGCAGTTATCCGGTTTTGACTGATTCGTTCCTCAAATTCACTGTCATTTTTATTCAAAATGGCGAATAAAATGCAGTCTGGGTTCGTTAAGGCTGATTCCCGAAATCTGCCTAAAATATATATATTTATGGTGCTCGAGTATGTAAGAAACGACAATAACTTCAATGCCGAAGAAATACGAAACGCAAACCTGGCAAGGTACGTAGATACTATCGTGTTCATCGTGCTTTTTATTGACGTTACAGAAGTTCAATATTTTTTCATTTTTAAACATTTTTTAAAGATCATCCAGAGAGAGCTATGGCGACCAAGCAGTGGGTTACGTTTCTTTACAACGGGATGGGCCCTTGTGCATTATAAATTGCACCGTCTGCCCGGAACACAAAGTAAGATCAACAAATTATCGCGTGGAGATGAAAATTAATGAAGAAGAAGATGTCATCCAAAGTGTTTCCTGTTTAGACTCTGTAGCAGCAAAAGGTAAAAATATAAGATATATCACCAGGGGAGCAGGGGTGTTGTAATGTTATTCAAGTCAAAAGATTCAGCTGTCTTAGATTTATTTTTTTGGTTTTTAGGAGGTTGTAAGCACGCGATAGCTTTTTTAATGTGGTTGTATCGTCGAAACGAAGAACCTGCTGTTACGGAAGTACAGTGTTATTGGAAGAAATCCGTTTTGTCTACAGTGGGAACGACTAAAAAATTCATTAAAGCATCTGAATTTAATGATAATAATGCGGTTTCAGCGCCATACACGGACGATGCAAAAAAATCATTTTTACGCGAATTTTTAGAGACAGCTGAGAAAAAACAAGTTGACGTGCAATTCACTAGATATTTTTATAATGTTAAAGAGCGTGAAATTATGTGTTTGTCCATTCATCAGATAATGATAGAATTTAAAAAATCAAATTTCACAACGGCTGATGAATTTATTCTTTTCGCGAAAACTGTGTTGACGCAGAAACTGTGTGAGCTAGCAGAACTTTCAAGTAGGTCTCAAAACGACTCTTTACTGTGGCATGAGTTGCGATATGGTCGAGTCACAGCCTCGAATTTGTATCAAGCTGCTCATTGCACCAAAACAGATGGTTCTCTCGTAAAAACAATAATTGGAGCAGCAAAAGTGTTTGATAACAAATACATGAAGCGCGGTAGGAAACTGGAAAAAGAAGTCTTAAGTATCGTAATGAAAAAATGTGGATTCCAGTGTCGCAAATCAGGGTTGATTTTACTGCCTGACTTTCCAGTACTTGGCACTTCACCTGACGCTGTTGGGGATGATTTTATTTTGGAAATTAAGTGTCCAGGAAAAGAATCCACGGTCTCAAATTACTTATGTAACGGACAGATAAAAGGAAAATGTAAAGCGCAAATGCAGCTTCAAATGCTTGCGACGAAAGCAAAAATAGGATATTTATGCGTCGCGAAACCAGATTTTGAAACAACAGGTGATGTCGAAATTTGTAAGGAAGATTTTGCTGAGCTTTATGTTCAACAAGTTATTGAGAAAGCGACAGATTTTTGGAAAGTAAATGTATTTCCACGACTAATGGGTCCTTAAGTTGTACGATCTTCATAATATGTACTAGGTTCAGTGATGATAAAAATAAAATTTGATAAGAAGCAATTCAGCGTAAATAAATACACGTATGATCTGAATTAAACTTGTGATTTATTGATCCACTTTTTTCATTTGTGTATAGCACATTCAAAATTTTTTAAAATCGTGTTTATGTTCTAATAATCGGAGATTGCAAATTTATCAAAGCTGAAGCAATGACGATGGCTGAATCTAAGTGTGGAATCAGTGAATGGTGAATACAAGAATGGGGCCCCAAAAATGCAAATTCTCTTAATCTTCTTATTACACGCTCTATATGAATTCGCAAACTTGCTATTTTTTTTATGTCCTGGACTTCTGAAGCAGTTGATTTGACGTTACTTGAAACACTTGGAGGTCGAACAAGAGTACATTTTTTTTTTCAATAAAACTTCTATTTGTTTGAAACCTCGATCAGCCATGACGCATGCATTTTCAGGGAGCTTTTCTAAAATTCCACAGTCTTCGAATATTGCCATATCTGATGCTCGACCTCCATAACCTTGCGATATGAAATTGATTGTACCGTCGGGAGCAGACGAGACAAGGTATTTGATGGTATTGCAGTGTTTGTATTCAGACCATGTTAGTGCCTGTTTCATAGGATCGGATGGTTTCATAATTTCAATTTCTAAACAATCAATAATAGACTGGACATTTTGAAAATTGGCACGAAAAGGAATGGAAAGCAACGCTTGGACATTCATGTGAGGTTGAAAACATACAAAAACACTTAACATCGAAGCAAGTGTTGAAATATTTTGCGAGAATATTCTTCCAGCTTGCCTGCGCGACATCCCAAAATCATCTCCAATCCTTGAAAAACTGTCGTCCAATTTTAATTTTGTTAGAATTAACTTAAGATTTCTAACCTCGATTTGTGTGTGTTTGTGTAATAAATCAATCACCCACAGTAACTCATCAGAAAGACCAACGTATTCTTTCGGACTCTTACTAATATTGAAATTTTTCATTTTAGCGTTCAAATCAGCCATCGCACTATTTTCTTCTGAGATTAGTTCTTCGCATTCTGAATCGACAGGATTATTACTTTTTGAAACAATACTATTCCCAGATGAAAAGTTTGAAGCATTGGAGACCTCACTTTCACTAAACGATGATTGATGTTTCAAAGGAGACAGTTCTTTTGAAGGCGATGCTCGTTCTTTGACAGGTGAACAGTTGACCGGTTTTAGGAATTTCGCACATAACTCCAACGCTTCGAACATAAGTCTTCTTCAGACGACCGTCCGTTTGCATACCTTGGTCTCTAAAAGAGGTTTTGATCGCATGAGTGGTAGCTGCAACAATAACAGTTTCCGAAAATTAATTCAAAAATCATAAAACTCTTCAACATTTTTCCTGACTTGTTCTTTCAAACTTAAAAATCACGCTCAAATTGCTAAGTATTAAACGATGAAAATGCTCAACGATAATTTTAATAGTACAGTATGATCAATGAAATTCAAATAATTATTAGTACATTATGCGCAAAAAGGCAACAAATTGTTTTAGACTCATAATAAAATTATATCCCTCGGCTTTGCCTCGGAATATAAATTCGCATCCATCTAAAACAACTCTCAGCCCTTTTAACACTGGCTACATTCACAAAATGTTTTATCTTAAAATACGTATACATCTCAACGGTTACTAATTCTTACCTGTGACGTTCGGTGTATCGTTATTCTCAATTTCTTCTAAGTCTGCTAATTCATCAGGATGTGAAGTAACTGACTCCACTTTTTCTGCAATTTGTGCTCGACGAGCTCTCTGGACTGAAGTGGGACGAAGATTTTCACTAACTGTTTTGTTATTTTGACAGTTGAAAATGTGGGGTAGAACGTTTTTTTTAATTTTTTTAGCAGTACCAGTTAATGAATACTGTATGTAGTTATCCATGTCATCTTTCAAAGTGAAATGATCCTCGCAGCAAAAAAACTGTGTTTTAGATGGTAAATACTCCCGACGAGTAGCACGAAACCACTGTTTTTTCTTTTTTTCTTCCGAAGGAACGCAAAAAAATAGTTTTTCCGGGGTATTTCTTGTTGTGTTTTTACAACCAGGCACATAACACCAACGATAACACATTTTCGGAGTCGGCATTTTGGAAATCGCACTATAAAACACGAACAATAAACACTTTTACAAGAGCGCGAGTCACAACGCGGTGCAACGCGGGCTTGCTGCCTACAGCAGCTGTTGGGACGAAAGGCCCAACAGTATAATAACGTCACGCGCTTTCTCCCATTTGTAGAAGCGTTTTGAAATTCGGCGTTTTAAAACGCTGTAGCACTCTCAAAAATGATGCGAGAGATTTGGGAAAAAAATTTTCATAACAAAGTCTCATGCGTAGATTCCAAATATACAAAGAAAATTTTGTATGTCCCAACCCTATTAAGCAAGCGGACTATTATCTATTCGAGGCCATAAAAAATATTTGTTCCGTCGAACGAGATGACATTTCAATTTGCCGCATTGTAGTGATGTAGATATGTTTCAAAATGTCCGTGAAGGACTGCAGCGATGGTCTGCTGCCTCGGCAGAAGAAGATGGAGATATCTGCCGAGAATGCCCTTGTCTGGGGACGCGTGAATGCGCTGGGAGGCTAGCATTGCGGTGTCGTGGGGCGGGTTCATTCCCCCAGCACAAGGACCCACTACAAAAAAATTTCGCATTCACGAATTTCTTGGGGTCGAACAAAGACAAGGCAACCGAAATCGCAAAAAGTGAAGGTAACTACACGAGGGACAACTGACTTGTTCAAGGAACAAGGGTAACAAGCAAAAAGAAGTGGAAGCAGGGTGACCTCGTCCTTACCCGGAGAGGCTCATGGCCCACAAATGAGAGAAGGGCAACCGGGTGGTGATGGAGCCCCTTCGCACCCACCCAACCGGATTAATATCCATATTTGTTGCAGTGGCCAGGTATTCCTCTTCTGAGTGGAAAACTCATACAACTTAACTTGCATAAGTCTTCCCATCAGAAGAAAAGTACCCCGATGACCAATTTATGCCATAGAATTATACAATTCGATTGCATAACTCTATGCCATAAAGGGGCACTCTGCTTGGGCCACTCAACCCGCGACGTCACCTGAAACAAAGAAGACTGTATTGTACCCGGCGGCTGGCTCATGTTTTGAGGTGGAAGCCTGCCACCGTAACGGGTCCTATACCCGGTTAGAATTGTAAGGAAGGAAAGACCGACGTTTTACCTTATAACATTTCATGATTTTACTTTTATTCTCTATTATTTTACATTTATTATACATGCTCAAAGTAGCATAAGCTTGATACGAGATATTTAATAGTTTGACAATTGTGGCATTTGCGTTTTGTTCTGACTATGCATGAGCTAAGCTAATTTTTTCCTTTTAACAATCGTTGAAGATATGCCGAAAAATATGAATGAGCTCTATTCTTTATCAAATGGATGAGAAAAAAAAGAATGGGTTCGATACGTGGTACCACTCATCAAAGCCTTCTCTTACCAAGTCAATGCGAGGAAATTTCAAGGAAAGTAAAATGGTTAACTTCTAGCTGGAACCAAACAAAATAAATGGTCAAATATTTATGACAATCTGGTTCTCACTATTATTTTTTTGTTGGTGTCTTAACACTTTCCAATCAATTTTAATCAGCAGTGGTGCATGACGTGGTTGTAGTAATTTATGTTAATAAAATATAATTGATTTTAGGTAAATTCATTTTCAATAACACATTATTTGCACAAAAAAAATCAATTTTTTTTTAAGAGAACTGTCCATTAAAAGAATTTAATTTTTTCCCAGATGCAAATTCAGTTAGAATGAATCGTTGAAATAGATTCTTCACAAAAATTCATTTTTTGTTTCTTTTAATGGGAGGGAATGTCATGAAACAAAATCGATCGCTTAGTTACATTCAAAATCGAATAAATATAACTCTACTCTAAATAGTTCTACCCAAAATTTAAAACAAAAGTTATTTCAGTTGACTTGATTGCGACAGACCGATAATGATTTCCTCTAGAAAACAATGCGAGACTCGTCTAGTTATATATTTGTGTTCTAGATTTGTTGGTCTCTTACTAAATTTACAACAAAAAAACTTACTTCTTAAATTGTGTGGCATTATCATTCAATTTATGTTGCGACTGACTGAACTTCATTTGTTTTTTCCTCAGCAGTTGCATTGTTTGTATTTGCTTTTTCCCCTTCGTCTTTAAATTACTGTTGTCCTGAAACTGCCCATTCCGTCATACTCCCGACTAATGGTTCAATCCGTATAAACGAGGTGATAGCGGCCTCCGTTATCATTCGATGCAGTTTCCTCAATCGTTGGAAAGCGTATGCACTTAAATGCCGTTAGATATTACATCAACCAGATGTTTTGTTCTCTAGGTTGAAACGGTGCTTTTTAACTCCACGCGGCTGGGTTTAGGTGGCAGTATACACACAATTTTCATTATTTCATCTCTATCTCCGCATTCTATTGTCCACTGTAAAAACGTCCAATACTTGTCTGTCCATTTGCATCTTTTTGCAGGTTCTTCAATATTCTTATCAAGTATGCATGTAGCTCCAAATGTTGTTGTTGTTGCGAACTCTGCTGTTCACAAGTTTTCTTGAATGTTGATGCGTTTCGAAACTTTACTATTTGAATGGGATTTTGTGTTGCTTGATTGCTGGATTTATGTGAAGGTAAATGTTCGTACGTATTGAATGAATGCTGAATGCAGTTTGTTTTGCTATGAGAAAATATGTTGTCTGCTCGATACTATTGGGTCATTTGCTGTTTTGTTGGTGTGTATTTTGATCAACCAGAAGAAGAAATATGTTGCCCTAAACTATGCATCATTTTGTTTATTTAAATTTAGTTATTTCTTTATATTTAATTTTATATATCGCTTAATTATAGTAATAAATTTATGCAAACAGGTTTTTTTTTCTATTTCTATTATCTTTTTTCTCTTGTTTGCTTTTTTATATATTTTTTTTTGTATTTTCTCGCCTCTCTTTTCTATACTATTCCAAGTATTTAATATTTTATGTTTCATTTCTAACTTTAGTTTTGTGTTTTCTTTTTGTTTTTTTTCATTCATTCATTCCATTTAGTAAGAGTTTACTTTTTGTGTTGTTTTTAATGCATTTATTATTTCTCTTTCCTCTTTTTCTCAATTAATTGTAGTAATAATTTGTTTCTCTCTTTTTTAATTTAATAATTATAATAAACACTGTTTCATTTCTTGTTTTCTTTCATATTTTTTTTTTCTTGTTTCAAAATCCAGTAGCATTTCAATATTTTCTTATTTCTAGCTTCATAAACCTTACCTGCTCGATTACTACAGCATGCTCGCATATGGCGAATCATGCCCCAAAATGAAGTTTGAAACCTTCATTTTGAGCATGTAGAAAAGTTCAAGCAACTCCGCAGTAGACGGTCCCTAGCCCGGTTGAGAAAGGTCGAGGGAACCCCCTTGTTTTCCCAACCCACAACTTCCATGATTCCTCATCCCAAGCCTCCTAATTAAATGTTAAAAAATGTTTTCGGGGTCGCACATTGGGTTTACTGGTTCCTTAATAATGGAACATTCAATAACAAGAAATGCGAATAACTGTAAATACATCTACAGATGTGCTACTAAATCTTACTTACACATCTTTTGTGGGGACGTAAGAGGGTGAAGGCAAATTTTTCGCGCCTGATAATGGAACCGACGTAATAAACATGCCGCCAGAGTGGAGCTTCTTCTTTTTTTGTGGTTGGGAGGTGAATGCCATTTACGCACAGAGAGTAGGCCTCCCATGCTCGCAAAAAGGCGACAAGACTACCTACTAAATACCTCCCCTGTCAAACTGAGGACCTAGCCTGGGACCGTTTGATACATTACTTCGGGCCAGGTCTCGTTTTGTTACGCCGTGAGGCGCCTTCAAGCTGATGGATCCCTTCTCTAGCGGCATGAGAGAGTGGAGGAGGAAGTGCCATCCAAGCGATCCCCCAGCCCCAGCGCCCTCAGGTGCTGTATCTTTTAGAACTGCCCAAACATAATGTGCCACCTGGTTCCATTTGGCAACCGATTCAACCATCATCGCGATCATATTATCGGGGTGTGAGCGCTCCCGTCTCCCTGTAGAGGTCCCTTCACATCCTGTCTCATTCTATGCACGCAAAAAATGTATGGCAGGTATTGTCTTCCTCTCCTTGACAAAACCGACAATCGTATCAATCTTGTGAAATATTACGCGATAAAACTATCCCAAGAAGATAATCCAACCATACCTGCCGACTCCAGCCGGGGGCGTTTTGGGTCCCGGGTCGCTCCGTCGGAGACAGGCGTGAACGCCACTCGTCTATCCGTAAATTTGTCCCCCAAGCCTCGAAACGAGCTTGGTTCGCGCCAGAGTCTTCACTTTTAGCGAAAACGATCACTGCCTTTATCAACCTAGAAGAGGAGAACAACCCACCTAACTAAGTCCCGCGACAATACCGCAATCTAACTACCCTAAATCGTAATTTAAGAGAAATTACCTTCACCAGGAGGCGGAATTCGAAAACAAAGCACTTGCGGAATATTTGCGCAGAAAACGAGCTCCTTGAAATTTTCGCATTCACTTCCGAACCAAGTCTCACATTGCACTTCTATCGGTTTTTTTGGTTGGAAGAAAAGGAATAAAAGTAAATCCAATTCACTGCAAGTCCAAGTATAATTATAATTCATAAGTTATGATACTCATTTCAAACAATCTCAACAAAATTCTTCTATAACTCTATCATTATAAGTTATGATACTCATTTCAAACAACCTCAATGCAATTCTTCCTTAACTCTATCATTATATTTACCTTAATTCAATTAACTCGACGACGGGGGCCCCCGGTAAATGTTCCACTTCGATTGTGTCCGGTTGCACGACTCCTGCTAACCGCGTGTATTCCGATGAAATTACCGCCAATTTCTCGAGGCGTGTCCTTCTCGGCCCGATGTTTTTTCTCTTCCTGGAAAAATTTCTGAAGTAATCGTTTCGGTGACAGCCACGTTCCTCTCTTGCACTCGGGTTCCAAAAAACAGCAGCCAACTCGAGAATTGCTATCAGCGATTCCTTCCCTCGTTTGATGGTGCGACCTTCCGACACGGATTCCAAAACAAAAAAGAGGGCTCGCTCAATATTCGGTCCGTCCTCGCCTTGGATGGGATTTTTCCCCCGCTGAAAAAACCCTTCGGTGAAGTCGGCCGCGACTTCTTGGACTCGTGGATTCTAGTACCACTATTGACCCTTCGGATCTCCAGATATCTGTGGCTTCTTTGCTGCAAGCTTTTTCCCTGTGTTTTTTTATTTAGTTGTTCTTATTTTGGATGTTGGTGGCCGAGCCTGATTGAGACGTCAAGTGTCTTCCGTTTGTTTATGTTTAGTTTCTCCAGCAGTTGATGATATCGAATGTGGGAAGATGTAAGCTTGCTACGTAAACATCCATCCATTGAATCATTCTATCCATTGAATAGTTCTATCAATGCCAGAGCCTGAGTTGTAGATGTTCTCGAAACAACGAACGATGGGATACTTGAGCACGATAAATTCACCAATCGTCCTTCAGCCAACAAGATGATTCGTTTACCATCGGGCCAACCAATTTGGTCTGCTTGCGATCGAACTGGGGTCCGTAAACTATTCACATCGATTTCGGAATTCGAGTGCCCGATGCTGCCAACTATACACCCATTCTTGATTTGCCCATATGATCACGAATTACAACATTTTTATTACCGGTGGCGGTAACAACAATGTCTACATTTTGAATAACTTCATTAAGTTTCGCTGCACGAAAACCGTCCATACTGGCCTGAAGAGCGCAGGTGGGTCAATTTTAGTAATATACACGGTGCATCCCAATCCTTTCAAGGCTTGTGCGCATCCTTTTCCAACTTCACCATATCCGGAAATGACTACTTGCTTCCCGCTAAACATAACGTCTGTTGAACGCTTTCACCTATCAATAATAGACTCTTTGCAGCTATACAAATTATCAAATTTTGTTTAAGTGACAGAATCCAATACATTTTTCAGCATTCACACATTTATCGTTGCACCACCGAAAATCTCCTTCAGTCTCACCCCGCCATGCGAATATTGAATAATCTGGTTAAGCCAATGCCGCAGCAACTTCAATTTGTGTCGAATATATATTCCAGGTCGCCCATCGAATCGTTGCACCTAATACAACCAAAGTATCGATTAAAGCTGCAGTATGTGCATTGATATGTTTACCGCCAACGACTGATGCATTTTTCAACGGCTTATCTTCGGAGACGCGCTTTCGCAGAGCCATTATTCCGGACATTTTTTGTTCAACTAACGTCCTAACTTACATACTATGTTTACTATTAATGTTATTAATGAGTACAACATATTTCTATTTACAAAGCTTCCAACACTAGCTTGGCTCAGGTGATTCTATCATTTTTTCCGTACAACTTGTGAACTTATTGCAGAGGCAAGTGCTGAGGTTTGATAGGAATTTGTCCATGACAGCAGGTAGGACTGAAAAAACCCATGCCCGCTCAAAAGCTGGGTCAGATAGAAGTCGGTTTCACCATGACTTCGATTCAGCCACGGTCTCACATCCCGGATGAGGCGTGCAGTCCAACTTCCCTTCGTACAATTCACCTAAGACTGCTGCCAATCGTTGAGTGAGCACTGTCACTCCTCCCGGGCAACTATATCCCTCGCATCCTCGCTTCGATGCAGGTAAATATCGCGGTGCTCTCTAGCAAGGAGAGCACCCGGTATCACGCCTGCAATAACTCTCACCGTCGAATCAGAGACTATCGTATACGAAGGTGCAATCCTCAGCGCTCCTCTTCTCTGTACCTGTGCCAAACGTTTTCGGCATACCTCCTTACTGAGAGCGTCACCCCATATTTCTGCTCCGTAAAGCACTCATCAAGGTGCGCCTGCTTGACGGGCTGAGTCCCCCTACGTTGGCCATAAGTCGACTCAGAGCTGATATTCCCGAAGCAGCCTTTTCAGTTGTTGCCCTGATTTGCTCAGAGGAACTCATCTTCGAGTTGATCGGTAGCCCCAGGTACTTCACCGCTGGATTCGATTTGATTCATATGTCTTCAATATTGATAATTGTCACTTTAGGGATTCTCTTTTTGTCCCGATGACAATTTCGGTTTCCTCCAGTGCTAAGCGGAGGCCTTGAGCAGTCATCCAGCCTCTTACTTGGTGCATTAGCACACCGTTGCGCTTCTTCAACGGTGCGTCCAGCGGCCAGACCCGCAACATTATCCACATAGCCAATCAACCGCGACTCAGCTGGCATCTCAAGTCTCAGTAGCCTGTCATAGACCGCATTCCACGGGTACAGACCAAGGATAGATCCCTGGGCAACACCTGATGTAACTTCCATCCTTCGTTGGCCCTGTGTCGTGTCGTAGAGCAGGCTTCGGTCCTCCAGGTAGTCCCTAAAAAGCCGCATTCTATATTCTGGAGCTTGAAAAGGGGTTTCCAGTTTATCCAGAATAACCACCTATGTAGCGCAGTTGAAGGCGTCCCTGACGTCGAGTATGAACAACAGGGCCGGAATGGAGGTCGGGCGATGAGCTAGCTCCCCGTCCCTGGAAAACCCTAACATGATTCAAGACCTTCAGACGGACCTCGGAATAGATTGGATTCACTGCAACGACCTCGCAATCAATTACCTGGTGCGGTTGAGGACCTTTCACAACAGGCCAGTCAATATAAATTAGAAATACTGGCAATCCACGAAAAGGATTGGACTGGAAATGATATTCAAGCCGTGAGATCGCACACAATATTCAAAAGTGGGAAGCTTACTGGAAAACGAGAATTCGGAGTGGCCTTTATTGCAGATAGAGAGTTCAAATCGCACGTTGATTATTTCAAGGCAATAAAGGAACGGTTGTGTGTGATCCATATAAATACGAAATTTTCCAAACTCTGGCTGATTAATGTTGGCGCCCCGACCGAAGAAAAGGACAAAGAAACGAAGAAAACGTTCTACAATCACCTGAAAAGACTGGTCGACCCATTGCATGCAAACGACCCAATAATAATTCTGGATGATTTCAACGCTAAGGTTGGCAATGACCTATCTCATCGGGGAACGACTGCAGGATATAGCCTCCAAGATGAAGCAAGTGACAACTGCCAGCGCCTGATTGACTTTGCTTGTAGCAGAAATTTAGTCATACGTTCGACTTGCTTTCCGCACCAACGCATTCGTAAAATGACATAGAGATCGTCGGATGCCAACACAAAACCTGATTGATCCTATTCTGATCCAACAACGAGCATATTTGACGTCCGTACATACCGAGGAGCCAGTTGTAACTCAGATACTTATTTGATCAAATTAACCTATCGATGTCGTATGTCAAAGGCACATTCGGCGAGGAGCAGCCCGCTACAAAAATTTGATATCGAAAGGCTTCAAACGGCGTCTGTGGCTACATATTTCACGGAGACCCTTGACAATCAGCTGGCTCCCATCTTATCAGACACATTGTTAAAGACGAGCAACGAGCTCTGGATGTAAATGAAAGCGATCATTAGGGCCGTGGCAGAACAGATGATCGGACATCAAGCCCGGCGCAAGAGAAATGATTGGTTCGATGATGGATTGGATAAAAATAATCAGGCATACAAAGAATACGTAGGTAGGAAAACCCGGACGAAGAGAGAACACTATGGAAATCTCAGAAGAGTAGCGAATAAGATAATTAGGATTAAGGAAAGAAAATATTATGACGACCAATTGAGAAGTATAGATGGAAATTTAGCAAGGAACAACACAAGACAAGCATACAAGGTAGTGAAAAGCCTGTAACGTGGTTATCAGCCCAAACCACGCTTTGTCGTGATGACATCGGCAATATCATCGCTGATGAAACGAAGATTAAGGAAAGATGGGCATCATATTTCAAGAACCCCCTTAATCTTCCGCACAGCTCCAGAGCATCGGAGCCTAAAGATGTCTGTGGAGAGCTTTCATTTGCCCCACCAACTCTTGATGAAGTTTGTTCCATCATCAAAGCCCAAAAGAATAATAAAGCGCCGGGCATCGATGAGATTCTAGTGGAGCTCATCAAATATGGTGGCAGCACTGTTCATAAAGCATTCACAAAGCCATTCAGCAAATTCGGCAACAAGAACATATGCCGAAAGAGTGGAGCCAATCAATTATATTCCGTATCCACAAAAAAGGTGATAAGTTACAGTGCGAAAATGATAGAGGCATGTCACTACTTTGTACGGCGTACAAAATATTTTGTAAAATCTTAGAAAATAAAATTGGATCATACGCCAACAGTATTATTGGGGAGTATCAAGGTGGTTTTAGAGCAGCTAGATCGACAATAGACCAATTGTTCACAGTCAAGCAGGTTCTTGAAAAATTTTGGGAGTACAACAAAGACGTACACCAAATTTTCGTTGACTTTAAGCAAGCATACGACAGCATTGATCGTAAGGTACTGTACCAAGTAATGCTTTGCTTTGGCATCCCAGCCAAATTGGTCTATCTTACCAAAATAACAATGACTTCGACAACCTCCCAAGTCCGTAACTCACCGATGCCTTTGACACAAATATCGGACTAAAGCAGGGAGATGGGCTTGCCTCTTTGCTTTTCAATTTGACTCAGGAGTACGTCATAAGAAAGCTACCTGTCGATACGCGAGGTACATCACTATTCAAGTTGAGCCAAGACGTAGCCTATGCGGACGACATCAACATCTTGTCATGGTCATTAACAACTGCCAAAGAACTTTTCCTGAAACTCGACAGCGAAGCAAAACTAGTAGAGCTACAAATCAATGAAAATAAAACAAAGCTCATGACACAGTCAAGGAAAAATGCTCCAACTACACAAAATATCACACTTGGTGAATACAGCATCGAAAATCTTAGCGAATTCGAATTTCGCCAAAATAACGAAAACGGGCATCGAAAGAGACGAAATACGCCGAAGAATACAGCTCGCAAACAATATATTTTATTCACTATTGACGATCTTGAAGACCAGCTGCATACACAGGAAAACAAAGCTCCAAGTATACAAATCTGTGATAAGACCTGTGTTTTGCTATGGATGTGAAACATGGACCCTAACCCAAGCATCCGCAAATATATTGAACACTTTTGAGCGACGGGTCCTGAGGCGAATTAACGGAGCGCAGCTTGACGGGGACCAATGGCGAATTCGATCAAATACAACCATGAGCTGTATGAAATTTTTGACGAACGGAAGGTCTCAAAGAGTGTCAGACTGCGGAAGCTGCAATGGGCTGGCCACATGTATCGTATGGATGAACAACGGATACCCAAAAAGGTATTCGTTGGGAGAACTGAAGGTCGGAGAGCAGTGGGGAAACCAAGGAAACGCTGGTCTGACTCATTCGACGAAGACAGTTCATCGCTACTCGGATTCCGGAATTGGAGGACGCGTTCAATGGACCGAGACAGTTGGAGGCACTATTTGTAGGGAGCGAAGGCCCGAGGTAAGAAGAAGAAGATATTCAAGTTAAAATTGCGTTTCTACCCACACTACTTTACTATAATTTCCTTGATCGTTTCACAATTTTCTTTTCTTCATTTTTCTTTTGAAGTGCGTGCGAGACATCAATAAATTCTTGTTGAATTAGACAAAAATATCTTTATCTCAATTTTACATTTGATTTGATCTAGATTCACTTTCCTAAAATCATAATTCTCATCTTTAATCATCTTCTTAAATAAACTATAGAAAGTATGCATATACCTAGCGTAATCTAGGCATCCAAATCGTATGCTACCTTACACTGCGTACTGAAGACGTCAAATGATCGATCAAATCGGAGGTTAAAATAATGCTTTAATGACCCTTTATTGGATCTCTTTATGCAGTTCCTCCACGTACAACTAGAATAACTAAATGATCTTCTTTCAATCTTTCTACAGTTACATTGTGACACGTCGACTTTAGCAACTCTGCTGAAAAATCGCACGGTGGGAACAACAACGCGCTTGTAACTTCAGTTTCTTTATTTAACAGCGAAATTACACCGGCTGCTTCCTTTTATTTCAAATACAACATTAAGTTGCGTTGCGAAACCGCGAAACCGAATATTGCTGTTGAACTTGAATAAACGGAAACCGACATTCCCCTTTGATAAAAGTTGTCAGGTCTGTTTTAAAACTGCGAGCACTGACGAGAACCAGCCGGTCACTTCACCGATCTTTCCTTTCAATGCTCTAAACGACCAAAAATTGCCGGATATTGATTAGCTATTGGTACACCATTTGATATTTGCGTGCTTGAAAGTTGTAAAAGGCAAGAATGCAGGTAAATCCAAAGACCCTTGTCCAGGTGAAGAGGACGCAAGCCACTAAGAAGTTCAACGATGGCAATATCGCATGCAAACGAATTTCCTTGTGGTTCGCACCATGGAGAAAGTTTCCTATCGCTTTTAAAATACGTTTCTTTAACGGTGTTTACGATTGCAGTTGCGTATGACTAACGATTAAAAACAACACTGTTTTTATGGATAGCTTTCTGCACAGATCAATATTTATTTCGAGTAATTCGCGAAACAGCCGGCACGATTTTCTTTAATCGTAACACCGACATACAGTAGTTAAGCCAACCGCGCCTAATTTAAAATTATTAAAAACGAAAATCGATCTTTAATCGCGTGCTAGCCTAACTATTCCCTCCTGCATGTCAATCTCGACTATCCGTTTTATTGTCCGTCGTCCCTTGCTGTATGTCTGTCGCACCGGGACTCGAAGAGCAACCGTTCAATCGGCTGCACAACTTATCTTCGCCAATGCATTACGTGCATTTGCAGCGGCAAAAGGTGTTGCCATGTCCAAATTTCAATTATTAAATCAATTAGAAAATAGCAATATAGAAAAATTTACATAATCATAGACAAAAATAAATATCAGAAGGAATATAATTGCAGGGATTTCCAATAAGAGGTGCTATTTGATATTAAAAGAAAAATGCCATTTTTAATATAAATCATCGGATGATTATTTCATTATAAAGAGGAAGGTATGCCATTAATAGTGGAAAATAACATCAGGCAAATGACCACCACGACCACGCTTACAGGACCATATGCTTTTCATGAAATTTCCCATAACCAAATATCAAGGTGGCTGCCCTATGTCCTCGATAGCCTCACGAATTCCATCTTTGAGGTGTTGAATCGACGCTGGACTGTTGGCGTAGACCTTCTCTTTCACGCAAGGTGTTAAACCACAAGATCTCAGTGGCCAATTGTGATCACCTCTTCGAGAGATCACACGGTCCGGAAACTTTTCTCGTAACAGATCAATGGTTTCATTGCTTGTGTGGCACGTAGCGCCATCTTGTTGAAAGTAAACGTTGTCCAGATCAATACCATCCAATTCGGGCCATAACAAATCATTCATTATCTCTGGATAGCGCAATCCATTCTACGTAACTGTTGCTCCAGTCTCATTTTCGAAAAAGTAGCCATAAACCATAATCGCACCAAACAGTCACACGTTGAGGATAGAGAGGCTTTTCAACAATAACTCTTGGGTTCCCAGAGCCCCAGATGCGACAATTTTGCTTGTTGACGAAGCCACCGAGATGGAAATGGGCCTCATCACTTAAGATGATTTTTTGATGGGATTCCGGATCATTTGTATGCATTTAAAGTACCCAATCAGCAAATACACGACGTTGTTGCTGATCGACTGGCTTGAGTTCTTGTGTTAACTGAACTTTATAAGCCTTAAGACCCAAATCTTTATGCAAAATAAGGTGTAATGACGTTTGTGGAATGCCTCACTCCAAAGAACAGTTTTCTTCAACCCTTTCGGCTTCATCAGCAATATTCTCGGCTGTTCTTGAGTGACGTGCACGGGTTTTATCCTTCACATCACTAAATTGTCTCAACGGCTCAAATTTTTCCACCAATTTCTGTATTGCGGTCCGACAAGGTGCTTCACGACGACCCAAAAATGTTCGAGTTTTACGAACCGTCTCTGCCAAATTTTCACCATTTTCATAGTGCGTTTTAAAAATTTCAGTGCGTCGTTTTGGCGTGTATCGTTCCATTTTTATTAATGGCGTAGTTCCTACTTGTCAAATGTCAAAAAATGGCAGCTTCAAAAGTGACATCTACCAAAATAACACCTCTTATTGGAAAACGCTATATAAAGAAAAATTCAAATTTATGATAGGGAGAAAGATAATATAAAATTTATGTAAGTATTTTATAATTTATAAGACTAAAAATTGGAACAATTAAATGTATCAAATCTGCAATTGTAATTCGGATCCGTGTTCTGCCGGCTTTCGAGCAGTTTGCTTAGGCGACTGCTCGATCACTACAATTTTTGTAGCTAGTACAGAGTTTTAGATGGGCCTTGGAGTTGAATAGAAGTGAAACTAACATGAGCCTCTGGAGAGATAGGTGTAGGAAGAAACGAAAGAACGAATGGCCCAACAAGAGCTGAGTCAGTTGTTCAAATTGTGGCAAGATTGAATACAACTCATCAACATCTATCAACAACGAAAAGAACATTAAACGAGACTTCTTAGAAAGAGATATTATAGATACGACATTGAATGGCAAGAACTGCGCAACAATAAGCCGAACATGTTGGTATTGCTTTGGTAAACGCACGTTAACTAAACCCATTGGGATGGTTAGTAGACCATAGCCTTTTGAGTCAGCACGCCAAGCAGGAGAACTTCAAAAATGTTCATTAAGATTATGCAATCCCAACACAGAAGACCCTCAAATGAATTGGGAGGCAACAGGCAGCAGGTTTGGAACTAAGAATCTGCATTGGCTTCTACGAGGGTAGTCCCAAAAGTATCCGACTTGAGTTATGAATACAGGTAGTTAAAAAAAAAACAATTACTGCGATTGACATTCCGCCTTTCAACAACTTAATTTGAAAAATTCATAACGGTACGTTTACTGTTGTTTTTTTACAGACATCCAAAGTGAACGCTCTCAGTGAATTTGTAAATATGGAAAAAATCGGGCATAGTTATGTGATGCAATACTTTCATTTGAAAGGTCTAAGTCCAACCGATATCAAAGCCGAGTTGGATTATACTTTGGGGAAGTCTGCTCCTTCGTTTACAACGGCCAAATATTGGGTAGCGAGGTCATACGAGCTGCCAAGATGAAAGCCGCAGTGGTCGACCAAGTGAGGTCACTACGTTCTGAAAATGAGAAGAAAATCCACAAGAGGTATTGGAGGACCGTCGCCTAAAAGTGCGCACGATTTCAGACATGGCAGGCATTTTAAAAAGTGATGTGCATTGTATTTTGACCGAAAATTTGGACATGAGAAAGCTGTGCGCAAGATGGGTGCCGCGTTTGCTTACAGTGCAGCACAAACAGCAACGTGAGGATATTTCCATCGAGTGTTTGACAATGTTTCGCAGCAATAAAGCCGAGTTTTTGCGTCGATTCATAACCATGGACGAAACATGGGATCCATCATTTTACGCTTGAGACCAAGGAGCAGACAAAGCAGCGGACTGAAAAGGGAGAACCGGCTCCAAAGAAAGCAAAGACAGTTCAGTCAGCTGGCAAGGTCATGGCATCTGTTTTCTGGGATGCGCGTAGAATAATATTTATGGATTGTCTAGAAAAAGGAAAAACAAAACAAACAACGTTTGAGTGATGAAATCAAGAAAAAAAGGGCCCATTTGACGAAAACGAAAGTGTTGTTTCATCACGACCAGTGGCGGCTGGTGGGTCATCGAACTGGTGGTGCACTTTACTTGCTCACTAAGTATTAAGATTAGAAATTCTAATAAAACAACAATTTACATAAAATATGTTTATTTTTATTATTTTTTATACATTAAATCTATGCGACGACATTTTTCTGAAGCGAAATGTTCAATCACCTTTTTATTAAAATCGGGTATAGTTTGTATAAATTTTTTTCAATACTGAGCACAGAAAGTGCATTTAGCCGATCCTGAGACATGGTGTTTCGCAAAAAAGTTTTAATTCTTTTCAGTGTCGAAAAACATCGCTCGCTCTCTACCGAAGTCATTGGTATAGTGCACAGAATTCGCAACAGTTTCATTGACTCTGAAAATGATTCAGTGAGGTCATTATTATAAAACAATTGTAAAATTGCAATTGCACTATTTGCGTTGATGAAATCATCGCGATTGTATATTGCGGAGAGTTCGTTTTTGAATTTGTATTTGTCCAAAGCGGCGTAAGTGGAAACTGTGATCGTGAAATCATTGTCGGGAAAAGTAGAACGGTACGAGGTAAAGTTCTCGCAGTAAAATAATTTGGCTGCTATCAAATGATTACAAAAATTGAATCTGTCTTTCACTTGAGTAATAATTATATCACACACTTCTTTTGCTATGACAGAGCTAGACGATTAAAATCTTTTTTGAGGTGGTTCTTCAAGTTGATCTATGGTGTAACGTGCATTCTGTATACTGATTTCAAAATCATTAATACAGTTTTTTATATGAACCAAATCAATGTTCCTTTTTTGCATTTGTTTGAATAAAATTTCACTATGTGGCAGAATAGATTGAAAAAATTCAAGCCAATATAAAAAAAGTACTGTCGTTCGAATATCTTTGAAGCATATCTGCCTGATTTATAGAATTAGTATCATTTTCCGTTTCTATAATGGTGGTCATGCATTCCTTTAAAGGCTCCTTGTAGCTATGTACTGTGTCAACCGTCCGCGAATTAAAGTTCCATCTCGTTTGTGGAGCAGCTGGAATCTTCTTTGATACTATAGTTTTCAAAATCTCTGTACGCTTCGGTGATCGTGAAAAAAACTTTGAAAAAGCTTGAAGGTTAGCAAAAAATTTCTGTACGGTTTTGTTTTGACTTACACTTTTTTCTATTATTAAATTTAGTTGGTGGGCGTAACAATGAACGAATGAAGCATTTGGATAGACGGTTTTTACTTTAGCCTGTACTCCACCAAAATTCCCGCTCATTACAGAGGCGCCATCGTTACATTGTGCTATTAATTGTTGCGGAGTTATTTGAAGTGCCCGTAATTCTGTTATAATAACAGAACTAAGTCCTTCAGCAGTATGGGAATGCGGCGTAAGATATTTCCAAAACCGTTCGTGAACCTGTCTGTTTTCTTCGTATCTTAAAATCATTACCATCTGCATAGTGGTCGATACATCGGTAGTTTCATCAGCTTGAACTGTTACGTATTCACATTTTTTTATAATATCCGACACTTCTTTGTGGTACACACATAAAATTGAGTCCAAAATATCATTCTGAATCGTTTTTGACGTACCTTTGAAGACTGTAGACGATGTGAGATGCTCCTTCATGACTGTATCCAACTCTGATACAAAGTCTATTAATCCACGAAACACCCCAGCATTACTGGACTCAATTGTTTCATCGTGACCTCGCAAAGCTAACTCAAATGCACCACAAAACTTGACACAATCGATAAGACGTGATAAAATATATCTGCTTTTATCAACTTGTTCGTTATACTTTTGGATATTGCTTCTATACACAGAATCTAGCTGATTACGAATGTCGACTGTGCCTAACACGGACAAACTCATTACATTTTGTAGGTGTACTTGCGAAGAATCATGTTTTTTTATTTTTTCACTCAAATGCGTCAAATCCTTGATTCCAGTTTCTGTCTAAATCGATTCTCCACCAAAAATAATGCAAGGAAAGCAAAAGAATGCATTAAGACGCTCACATCCACACAACCATTTCTTTCTATTATACATTTCACTTTTAAAACTTCGCGCAAATGCTTTGTTTTTCGATTTGCACTGTTGTTTTAAATCTAGAAAGGGCCTTGGCGGTCCGGCCAATTTTATGTCAACTTTATTTTGAAAAGTTTTGTTATTGTCTTTAATATAGTCAATGTTTATGCTCATTTTCACTCACACCACACACACTGTACACATTATAGAATAGAATCAAAACGAAAATAAAAAACAATTACTTAATGTAAACAAACAATAATTAACACGCGTCACAGATACAGCAAAACTATACTGTTAACGAGATGTCATCCCTAATGGCCGCCGTCGCAGACCCGGCGAATTTCGTCAAACGAAATCGCACGTGCGGCGCTCGAGAACAGACTCATTACTCTGTACATTTCTATGAACTATCTTTTGTCTCACGCGTCAGGCGTATTAGCTCGTAACCCATACAAGTTGTATTAGCAGTCCTCGTGCGCTCGCCGAAGCGCACGAGAATGTTTCTTTACAGGGAAAATAAGTCTTAATGGTTTGGCAAAGCGCTTAAATTGCTTCGTCATAGTTGGACATTTTATTTTTTATATGTTTTTGTATGTTTAAAAAATAAATATTAATATGATAATTTAAAAATAAAGATGAAGTAATTTTGTAATTTTTAAATCTTTTGAATTGGTGGTTCAGCGCACGAGCGCACTTAAGGTACAGCCGCCACTGATCACGACAACGTACCAGTCCACACGTGCGTCATTGCGATGGCTAAAATCAATGAGTTGAAGTTCGAATTGCTTCCTCACGTACCCCATTTGCCAAATCTGGCTCCCTCGGATTATTTTCTTTTTCCAAATTTGAAAAAATTGCTCGGCGGCAAAAGATTTGCCAACAATGAAAAGGTAGAGTCTGCGGTTAATAGCTATTTTGAGGAGCTTGACGGTTCCTACTATAAAGCGGGTATCGAAGCTATTGAACTTCTTTGGGAAAAGTGTATCGAGCTAAAAGGACAATATGTTGAAAAAAAAAAACATTTTCGCAATTTTTTTACTATTTTCTTTGTCGGGTCGGGTACTTTCGGGACCACCCTCGTACAATATAAGCCACAGAGTGGACCTTCTGTGAAAGATAGCATCTTATGCGCAAAGCTTCTACCAACGTAGACAGAAGTATAAGTAGGGATGGGCAATATCGGTCCTTTTGAGTAACAGCTCCAATGGTTACTGTAACAAGCGAGTAACAGTTCCAAGTTAACGGTCCAGTTCCTGTTACAAAATACTTATTCGTTCCTGCTGTAACTCAAAAACTATCGCAATTTTAAATCGTAATATTTAATAATAGGGTCCTCATCATATATATATGTAATACTTTAACCAAATAAGGCAAATCAATCAAGGGGAAATAATACATATATCTTTATTTCAACGACAAACAATAATACTCGTACATTAAACATTTTCGGATAATATTTTTTCGTTGGAATTTAAAAACAGTAGCATTTGAACTTTTTCTGCTGATAGTTGACATCTTCTTTTCGAAAGTATCATTCCTGCTCTGGAAAAAAGTTGCTCACACGAAACTGATGTAGCAACAGCACACAATCTTTCTTGGGCCACTTCATACAGAATAGGATAATAATATTTTTTTTCTTCCCACCACTTGATTGGGTCCTCAGAAAGATGGATGCGGCTGTCTTCCATATATCGTTGAAGCTCGATGATCGCTCTTGCTTCTTTTCCACCTGTGCAAATGAAAACTTGTATGATATTCATGACACGAAAAAAATGACTTACGTGAAGGTTGAATATTGGGTCTAGATGCACTCAAAAATGAATGCCAAATAGAGATTTTATCAACTGCTTCATCGGTTTGTTGAGGCTCCTCTGTCTGCTCTTCATCCTGTTGCATTTTGGCCATTATTAGCTCTTTCACTTTTTTTTAGCATCTTCCGCTGAGGCTCCATCTTTAAAGGGCATAGTTTTGAACCAAGGGTCTAAAAATGTAGATACCGCTAATGTGCCACTGTGCTCAATCTCTCCGAATCGCTCCATGCGGTTGACCTCGTTCATCAAAATATTTGCACATTTTTTGACGGCTTGACTATATTCTCGGTACTCTTCCTCCCTTTAAAACCTATCCAACACATCCACTAATCCGTTTATCATAGAAATGAGGCCACAAGCAGTTGGGAATTTTTGGGAACTTAGAACTTGGGTGATATCGTTGAATGGACTTAAAATTTGGCAAAGTTCATTGATAATTTTCCATACATTTGCGTTAATCATCTGAATGTCAATATTCAGATGTGCCATTGCTGTAGTTAAAGGAATTTGCAATTCTGTTATAGCCCAGTCATATTAGGTAAAAATAGGGGTCAACCTCGGAATGAAAGATAATAAGCTGCAAATTGGTATGGACCTTTGTTTTGTCATTCTAAATGTTGTCTCAAAAGTCACAATCGTTATCGTGTTCGCGTCTCAAGATATTCAAGGTCAAAGGTCACAAAAATCGGTTTTTCGCGAATATCTGGCTTCCTATCGGTTAAATGAGATTTGCATTTATTATAAAAGTTGTAGGCTATAAAATTCCCTACAACTTTTGTTTAAACTTTTTTTTCATACGACCAACCGTTTTGAAGGTAGAGCGCGAAGAGTGCACATCGTACAGTCATATACGGCCTAATGCAAGGTCAAGCGTGAGTTATGGTTATCAGTACGTTATAAAGTCAATTATTTACTTGGAAATTATAATTATTAAACAATGCCTATTATTTATGTACTAACTATTAATTATTTATATTTAATTAAAGTAAGTAACTTGATTATTTATATATAATTATTCATATTTAACTCATCATTGACACAGCTATTGCCTTATCAGAACATCAAAAGACTGCTGTCATCATAGGAGAAGATATCGATTTGCTCGTTATTTTAATTGGACGTACTCAGTCACATCATCAGGAAATTTTTTTGAAAAAAGTTGGCAAAGGCAATGTCAAAACACAAATATATTCTATATTCTTGCCTCAACGCTTCACTGTATCCAAGTAATCCCGATGAAGAAAATACATATGATCCCGATATTCTGGAAGGTTTGGAGATGAACATGACAGATAATGAGGATGATGACAATGAATCGAACATTTTTGAGCGACAAGAAGAAGAAGACGACGAACAAGAAGAAGATAATTAGCTTCCATTTCCAATTTCATTACAATTAAAATCAACAAAGATACTTTTGATATTTGAACTCACATTTTGATAAATGTATATTATGCCGTATTTAATAATAAATAAAAATATGTGTAAAATATATACTCTTACTATCATTTTAACTTAAAATAAAACTAAAATATATAATCCAGAATTAATAATATTTTATACTTAAATAGTTAAATATGAATAATTATATATAAATAATCAAGTTACTTACTTTAATTAAATATAAATAATTAATAGTTAGTACATAAATAATAGGCATTGTTTAATAATTATAATTTCCAAGTAAATAATTGACTTTATAACGTACTGATAACCATAACTCACGCTTGACCTTGCATTAGGCCGTATATGACTGTACGATGTGCACTCTTCGCGCTCTACCTTCAAAACGGTTGGTCGTATGAAAAAAAAGTTTAAACAAAAGTTGTAGGGAATTTTATAGCCTACAACTTTTATAATAAATGCAAATCTCATTTAACCGATAGGAAGCCAGATATTCGCGAAAAACCGATTTTTGTGACCTTTGACCTTGAATATCTTGAGACGCGAACACGATAATGATTTTGACTTTTGAGACAACATTTAGAATGACAAAACAAAGGTTCATACCAATTTGCAGCTTATTATCTTTCATTCCGAGGTGAAAGCCCTAATATGACTGGGCTAGTTAACCGTTTTAACATTAAAAATGTCGAGTTCCACCTCGTTGGCATAGAATTGATAATGCGTTTGGGGTTCTCGAAACCTTCTCTTTTTTGGCATTCGCGTAGCACGTTCCACGATTTAGTGGACAGTTTGAAATGAAGAGCTATTCGTTTAGCTTTCTCTATCATTGCGGCGATTTCTTCTTCATCGAGACCTTTTTCCACAATGAGGTGTAGCTTATGTGCTGCGCATCCCATGTGCTTCAACCTCAAATGGTTTTTTAATGCATTTGTAATATTTGGTGCATTATCAGATACGGAAAATATAATTTTTTTTGCTAATCCCCAAGTATCAAAGGTTGCTTTTATGATCTCAGCCAAATTTTCGCTTGTGTGGGATTTTTGAATTGCACAACAATCTAATGTTAAGCTCAAAAGCTTCCCACCCAAAACTAAATGCACCATTATCGCGATGTAACTATCGTTGATCAACGATGTCCAACAATCTGTCGTTAAGCACAATGACTTCACCTTTGCATCAGAGAACAAGGTTGTCAGTTTCATTTTTGCTTCTTCATATCTAGCTGGTATCAATTGCTTAGATATTTTTTTCCTCGTGGGGAGTTCAAAAGCAGGATTTAATGCCCGAATGAATGCTCTGAACCCGTCATCTTCGACGATCGAAAATGGCTGGTAGTCCAACGTAAAAAGCTTCAAAATCTCACAACCTATCTTTTTCTTCGACTGCTCCGAAATTTTCGCTGGAATATAAGAAGATATTCTTGCTTGAGTTGAACTTGCTGACAAAAGAGGATGGCCCACATTTGATGTTTCAGTGCTTGGTCCCGGTTATGGTTGCACTTCTAATTGATGAGCACTTGAAGAAGCAGAAATTGAAGATCCCAATGATATTGCTGAAGGTTCTTCTATATTCCGTCGTTTTTCACTTTCAACAAGTATTTGAACTGTGGGGTGCTTGCGGAGAACATGCTTTTTTAAGTTAGTCGTCGATGATTTATAGCTTATATTACTTTTGCAAATATTACACTTGGCACTTACACTGTCAATTTGAGTAAAATGTTCCCAAATGGAACTTTTTTTCATTTGCGGAGCCATATTGAAACTTTTTCCAATTCACAATCAAAATAAAGTTTAACAAGTCACTTTCTAAATATTCACTTCCAATTCGCAATCAAAATAACGTTTTCTTCATTAACAAGTCAATTTCTAAATATTCACTTCACATATAACACTGATGAAACTACAACTACAACATACGAGACTTTTCTAAGTTATTTGCTAAATGCAACCCGACCCGATCGATCTTCAAAATATACTAAGTAATCTTATTGATTAATTGAGGATTGAAAATTTTCCTAAAAGCCTGGTCAGTTGGCATGGACATATGTACATGTATCTCAAAATCCTTATTAGACAAATATAAACCCATCATTTATAATTCCCTTCGAAAGTAGATTTTGTGTTTATATGAAAAACTTGTGAACAATAAATTATATTAACATTTCGCATCTAGGAAAACAAAACGTCCAACAGCAGAAGGAGTTGTTTTCCTTTCTAACTCGCTTCAATAGATTTTACCCAAAATTTAATCTCTGTTTTCTTCAATATTGTAATTATTAACACTAGAGTGCACGCGCGGACTACTAAAAAGACCAGGGTAACATTATAAGCAATAACTTTTCAGATAAGTGTGCTAGAGCGCTGCAATTCAAGGAAAGCCTCATTTACTAAATTTGTGAACTACGCGAAATGCCACCGCTAATGCATTTTTTTGCAACTGCAACTCTGGTCCTACTCAAAAACCCAAAATTGCAATTTTATTCGTATAAAAATGGTGCAAAACTTTTAAGAAATGGATTTTCCCCGATTACCAGGCAATAGAATACCTTGAATGTTACGAATATAAGAAATAAATCATAAGTTTTTAGTCAAAGATATTTTTGTCTTGAACGTCAGATAAATCATTTTTATTAAATTTTCTTACGTATCCGTAAGATTGTTTGTAATTTTCGTTTTCTTTTAGTTATACAAAAGAAGTTTGTTCATCAGAGAAGAACACGTATATGTATTATCTGAAAAGTAACTGATAGTGATTTTAAAATGGCTAACCCTAGTATGCCACGCAAGCACTCATGAAAACAAGTCGGTAGACAGACCTACTCTCGTGTCAGAAGGATTTTGTACTCAAAATATGATATGCAGTCACCAGTTATGAACAAACTCAAGAAATGATTCAATGACGTTTACATCAAATATTTGGTTTAAAGGAAAAACAAACATTTCTTTAATTTAAGAGGCTGCCATTTTATTGTGATACTTCTTACATTATCGAGTGAATTATTTCTCAAAGATTAATGTTATACATCTTTTCTGGAAAATTTTGAGAAGATCCAATCAAAACTGTTATGTCTGAGTCGACGGAAAGCCCACATGGTCGAAAAATTCAATGAATGTGTTGTTGTAATTTGAGAAAATTCAAATGGCTATAACTACCGTAAATATTTATCGATTTTTATGAAACTTGCAGAATTTAACAATCTTTTATAGAACCAGTTATGCCAAGTTTCATTGAATTTAAGGGTATCCTTGCAATTTTATGAAGAAAAAAGTAAAATTTTTAAATAATGCTATTCTTCACAAAGCTGAGTGAATTTCGACTTCTAAGGTATTTGTCGTCGTTATACTCATTAATATCTGCATGCATGATTTTTTTAGATTTTTCCGATCAAAGGTGTCCAATCGCGAGGGGGCGGGGACACAAATTTTTCCCCTAATTTGACTTCCCCCGTACTCCCCTACTTTGTTATATCACTTTTGACACCTGATTCTGAAAGTCTACACCAAGACCTTTCTTTTGATACCCATATCGAATATACTTGACAAAAAAATTTTTAAGGGTCACCTCCATATATGGGGAGACCCCCTTAAAAACTTTATAAATTTTTTTTGCATTGGAACTTTGAAAAGGACACCAGTTTTTACCTACCTGCAAAATTGCATGTTTCTAGCTTTAATAGTTTCCGAGAAAAACAGCTGTGACAAACGTACGGACGGACAGACGGGCAGACTGGTACCAATTTTAGAAGGATTTTGAAATAAAATTTTTTTACAAAATCATAAAAATGTGTGCGCGTGCACTCTAGTGTTAAATACATCAATGAAATACTATCAATTTAAAAAACCTTTTTACAAAATTGTCCGCAAAATATTGTTTATATTCAAACAGCTCATAAAATTTTACCCTTCCTATCTAATCTATCCATGCACAAGTCATGTAACGTAAGCACATATAATGCATATTGCCACTTTAATGTGCAGAATGCCTAATATCCACAAAAGAATCAGTTCCAAGACTCTGTTCCAGTCACAGTTGTGGGAACTTGTACTCATATGCATTATCGGTCCAAGAGTCACAGTGACCCAAGTCTGTTCCAAGTCACATTTAACTGTATCAAACCGAATTTGCCGGTGAGTACAATTTCCCGCAACTGTGACTGGAACATCGACTTAAAACGGATTTGGTTCATGATTACAAGTTCCTGTAACTGTGGCTTTTTGGAACTGTGACTTTTTGGAACTGTGACTCCAGGACCGATGAGTACAAGTACTGATTTGGAAAGTCACATATACGGGAAATTGTACTCATCAGCCAAATCGGTTCTATTAAGTAAAATGTGACTTGGGAACAGAGTTGGGCGAAGAGTACAACTTTTGGTGGCAAATCGGTTGCTTGTTGTCACATGATTTCCATCGAGTTTCTTGTTTTCGTGTGCATCTAAAAATAGGTGTTCGCGTGTATGCTAGGCACGTGAATGTACTATCTCTTGTATTCGGCAATATGAAATGTAACAGTGACTGTTTGGAACCGATATTATTGGTTTTTAGGAACATGTGCCAACAGTGACAAGCAAATACTCGGTTCCTAGTCACTGTTACCGTAGTATCGGCCCATCCCTAAGTATAAGGAAAGTCAAAAGCATCCAATATCAAAATTGCTCTAATCGGTCTGCTTGCCAGTCCAATATTTATTCTTCAAATAAGACGAGAAGTCATAAAGGAAAAAAGTTATACTACTGTACGAGTACCTATTCGTCTCAGGGATGTATCATGAATGATTTTCTGAGAGTAAGTATCCTCTAAACTACATACTCACATGTCCCATGAAAAATGCCCATTCAGATGTCAACCACTAATTATTTGAATGCACATTTCTAAATGAAACGTAATCCATTCATCAAACCATAAGAAGAAATACCTTCAAGTTACCAAAGATTCATACTATCTAACACACTGTATGCCAACATGGCTCCATCGTGTATATCTGAAGTAATAATTTTCATCTTGTTGAATCAGTTCAAATCAAATATTTACTACACTTAAGATTACTTGGTAGTTCCAATAATTTCTTCCCTTCGGCCTTCGCTTCCTCCAGCAGAGAAATGGCCAAACTACAACTATTTGCATCCGATCCGACTAATCAAAGGAACCCCATCCTAGGCCGGGAGTACTTACTCCTAAGAGTCATATTTACCTAGTTCAGTCGTCGTCAGTTGGTTTGTTTTAAAAATTCAGTAGGCAAATAAACGTACCGATTGCCGCTGTGATTGACTCTTCCACACTAAACTGACGCCGAACAGCCACCGCCATTGCTCCACCATTGAACCGTTGCGCGCGGCATCCAACTCACCTGGACTTTATAGCAGATTCCGATATTTGATGAATATCCTCAGGTGTTTGTAAACATGAATATTTCATACGTGGAGTCAAGTGAGCCAGCAGGAGGTAGTCCGAGCCGCAGTCGTCCCGGTCTCCCGGACCCGATGGAGTAATGGAATCAGTTCAGTTCACTTCATTTGGTGTGGAGCTGAGCTGGACCCGACTGAGGTAAGTAGTTGAATGTGGAGTAGCCGACCAGGTATCAATTCAATCGACTTTTATCGATCCGTTGATTGATGATTCGAACAAGAGCAGACAAAAGGCTCCATCGGGTTTACAGTTTAGTAGCGTGGGGTCGCGCTTAAAGAGGCGATAAGTGAGATGGGGTCAGTAGGTGATGAAATCTTGAACTTCGAACGTTTCACTGGTGCTATTGAACCCAATGCTTATTCATCTTTACAATTTTTATCGTTTGATAAACAGATAAGGTTAATTTTATAGTCTCATCATGTTTGCACTTAATCCCCTCAGGTGATTTTCGGGGAAATGAGGAGCTTAATGATAACCAACTTTCTTGATAGATGATTGGATTGGAAAATAGACGTAAAATAGTGTTTTATTTATCTTGGCTGCATGTTCGGCATTAAAATAAGTGGGCACTCTTTTTTGAACTGTTGAGAGATGCTAAATGGTATGAAGAGCCATTCAGGATAAAATGAGGTCAGGTAATACTTTGTTTCCTCTTCAATTTACGCTATCTTGGCCACAGCATGCATTTGCATTCAAGTATTCTTAGCTTTCACTTCTATTTTGGCTGGTTGCAAGCGCTTTTTGGTGCCTAGCATGAAAACTGTTAATAAGTAACACTTTCAACCTACATGTGATAACACATGTTTAAATAAAATTGAGTATGGGAAAGAAGAAACTCGAGATCCATTGCATTTAAAGCTGAAGCGAATCACTGTATTTGCTTAAAGCTCTAAGAAAACAGTTGCTCTTCACCACAGGTACGCTCCATCCATTGTGTCTTCACTTCCATTCTGTTGTCTTATCCGTTGACTTTTGACCCCATTGTTCATCGATATCCTTTCCGATTCGATTACGCTCCGTTGGTATCAACAGCAATTTGTTCCGTCATCCATCGAACAAACCACTCAACTATAGCTGGGGAGTTCAGAAGTCCATACACATCCTCGTCTTCATACATTAGTCCTGATAGTCGATGCTGCATGCAACATAGGTACGTGTACTCGTATATTCTACTATAGCTTCCATTCGATTGCATTCTAAACGTTACAACAAAAGATTTCATCTTTTCCATTTTAGAATAGAATAGCTTTTAAGGAAATGCAAAAATGATGGTAGAAGTCAAGAAGACTTTACGAGAACGGGAGAATAAAGAAATCGTTTTCGTGTGTTAAAGTTAAAAGGAAAATTTCTAGTTGTTATGGATGCGCGCACTACACAAGACTTTCTAGTGTTGTTTGATGATGTGCATGGAAAAGGATGGAGAAAATAGATGCAATAATGTGATTGCATCATAATGATAACGCACGATTCCATACACTCAGCATGATTCTTCATTTTATAAGGACACCGTATGCAAAAGCAAACATAATCGTGTTTTAGTATAAAAACCATTAGTGCAGGGTTTGGGAAGAGGTTGATTTAGTTTTAGTTGCATGAAGACAGACACCTTGTGTTGTAAATTTCGGTGTATACATATTTTTTTTAAAATAAAACAAGCATTGACGACCTTTATTTTGAAGACGAGTAAAAGCTCTTTAGTCAGATTCCGACAAAAATGATAAAAGAATCAATAACCAAACTGTGCGATTGTCATAAATGGTGGTAAAATTGATGTCATGGTGTAGTTAAAATTTTTAGTCACATGAGGGGTTTCCTTTGATGAAGAATGTCGACTTTGCTATTTTAGCGCTTAGTATAAACGAGTTTTCCTTTAATAGGGCCCACTGACGAGCAACTTAGTCGTCAACTTGGGACATCAACATGCCATGTTGATGCGCACACACATTCAACATGGCATGTTGATGTCCCAAGTTGACGACTAAGTTGCTCGTCAATGGGCGCTATAAGCTTTTTTTCATATAGCAAATGCTTTTCTTTTATGCTGTGTACCTTATACACAACGTGTTTCTACACTTAGATCTGTTGACGCAAGTAATGACAACCACTAAAATTTACTAGACACACTTTATTAATTACTAGAAGCATTCATTCTGATTCATTACAACAACAACAAATAGACGATTCGACTTTTCACTTTCATTTTAAATATCAACTTTTAATTCATACTAGTATGTTATTCTTTTCTTTCATGATTTCTATTCAAGTTCATAATACAAAGTAATAAACAAAATATACTTTATTCTCTGTAACCCCCTCAACGCCGGACCGATTGTGACACGTAGCTTTCGAGGACAACCTAGCCGATATACTATCACGTGGGATGGCGCCGGCTGAATGAAGTATGTGGTTGAAGTGACCACCATTTTTATCCGAGCCGGAATCAGTTTGGCCTTCCGAGTATCGGTGTGGGGGCCCCTGCGACTTGCAGATGAAGTCTAAGTCCGCTATGGTAGCGGTAGTGGCTCGTGAAACGCACTTCATTCAGCAGATTCAACATGGCAACTATTTCAAGACGCTGCAGCGCATAGTGACCTACATGATGCGCTTCACCTATGTTTTCAAGCCAGCAGTCAAGTAAGTGCAACAGACGACTCAATCACCCACGAGCGACGAACTGTTCACGGCCCTGGAGGTCATCGCTAGGTGCGTCTAGTCACAAACCTTTAGTTGTGAACTTTTGGAGACAACTCTCCAAGCACAGTCCGTTGGTGGGACTGGCACCATTCCTGGATTCAGAGGGCATAATCCGGGTCGGTGGGAGGCTGGAGGCAACCAAGATCACGTTCAACGCCAAACATACCATTTTATTACCGTTCAAACATCCATTCACCAGACTGATGGACATCTATCGTAACATTTGCCATATCGGTGCGCAAGCACTGCTCGCTACCACAAGACAGCGTTTCTGGTCCATTCAAGAAAAACAACTCGCGAGATCGATCGTTCAACAGTGCGTGTGGTGCACCCGAGTTAAGCGTAAGTTGTTTTCAGAAGTCATGGGAAAATTACCGAGTGCACGTATTCAACCAGCCCGTTCACTCATCAACTTCAGCGTGGATTTCTGTGGGCCTATGATGATCCATTACCGAGGTGGAGGTACCCGCCCGCAAAAGGGGTACATAGCCATATTTTGCTGTTTCGCTACAAAGGCTGTCCATCTGGAACTAGTCAGCAATTCAAGCACAGAGGCATCCTCTGTGCTCTCAAACGATTCATCGGACGACGAGGACATTGCCGAAACTTGTGGTAACGCCACCAACTTTGTGGGAGCTCACAAGCAATTATCAGAATTTTCATTCTTATTATATTCCAACGAAGCGCGCCAAGAATTGATAATGGACTGCTTCAGCCGGGGTATTGGTTTCCGTTCCACCCCACCACGTGCACCTCACTTTTGCGGCTTGTGGGAGGCGGTGGTCAAATCAGCCGAAAATTTGATCCGTCAAGGCGCTTCATCGACGGCTTTCACCTTTGTATAAGGAGCTGCATACCTTGCTGGTTCAGGTAGAGACTATCCTCAACTCAAGACCACTAACTACGATGCCGAACGACCACACTTGTAACTCCAGCACACTTTCTCATCAAAGAACTCCTCACGACCATGGTAGATGGTCACGGAGAGCCAGTCGCTGGAGGTCTCCATGCCCAGTTGAAGCTAATCAATCACCTCAAACTTGAATTCTGTAGACGATGATCGCACGAGTACTTAGCGCAATTGAAGCACCGTGTCAAATCGAGGCAGTCACACGGTAGTGCGATCTCGGGAACAATGGTCATCATGAGCGAAGGCAGAACTCCGTCGGTGAAGTTTCCACTGGGTTGAATTATCAAAACGTACGAAGGCGCAGATGATTTCGTGCAAGTTGCTGATGTCAAAACCACCAATATCGAAAAGGCCAATACACAAATCGACTCCGCTGCCAGTACTCGACGACGCACAGTTTAACGAAGCAGCAAGTTCCGTTGACTCGACGAAAGAAGGGACCCAAGTTGGGAGCGACGGTATTTCTGTGATACGGCGGCGATCGACGCGAACTGGCAAGTCAATCGGGGCGCTACTCTTAATGTGCCTACTAGCTCTCATAGCGCACGCCTTTTCAACACAAGGCTCAACAACCCAACCCCATACGGGTCTGTACTTTTAACCGCTAGGTCGAGCCTACTTATCCTCCAGCGAGTGGAAGTTGCTCATTTATTAGGATTTAAGACCGATCCTCTTAAAGCAGCTATGCGAAGGTGGAACCGTACAGACAAACTGCCAACATGTTCTTGACCATTTCCGGCGCTTTGAAAGGGAATCTTGAGAACCAGGTTCAAGAGAGATGCTGTCAATGTAGTGGGTGGCCTTGCACGAACATTGTTCGGTGTTCTTGATGACGACTATGCCAATAAAATGGCCTATACTATCAAAACCATCAAGGAAAGACAAGACAAGTTGCATTCACTGCTGAAAAACCAACCTTATATCATCAACTCTACGCTGAACATCCTTGGGAAAACCGAACAAATGGCCCAAAAACGTTTCACAGCAATAGAACAGGAGTTAATCAGATTGACCAACGCTATTCTGAGGGAAGTCAAAACCCGATGCGCGCCATGATCGCCACGCTCTCATTGCAAATGACACTCATCACCGTTGACTTGCCGAGAATTCAATCGTCCCTCACTAGCGTAGTCACAGATACTCAGCACGGGCACTTCGATTCGTTGTTATTGTCACAGCAGCAATTGGGCATGGAGGTGACAAAGATCAGAGAGCATCTACCCGAGAACCAGCGGCTACTTATAGACTAGGAGATTCGGTTATGTTCATGGATAAAGGTGGGTATGCCAGCGAAAAGACGCAACTCAGTGTCTTTTCTCAGGCGTATTTGCCACTTGTCGTATGGAATGCGAGGCCATCGAAAATTGGTGACGGTCGAGCGTAACAGAGGGGAAATGCTCGGCCGGCATCCAGGAGTCAGTCAAGTTTGATTTAAAGCGCGTGATAGTTGGGTCTTTCGATTGCGGTCTTAAAGTTATATCCATTTAGTTTAAATTAATTAATTAAAAGTCAATATTCGTAATAAATTTTTGACTGTTTGAGTTGATTGTTTGTAATAAATCTGTCATACCCTGTGTCATTCACGTGTATTATTGATCACTCATGGTCGTTGGAGAAAACGAGGATGTCCTGGTAACAATGTACAAAACCAAGCTTCTTCGGGAATTGATTCATGATACGCGCATTATGCCCTTTGTAGACCCTTATTGTTCAAGACATATAAAAGATATATTTTGGAGTGAATGGGAAGTACGATCACGGAAAACGGGGAAATTTGATCTGGAAGGGACAGTTCTTATGGTTTTAAAAGCAACAGAAGAGAGGCTAGGACAAAACAGTTGCTACCCTCAGCGTGAGATTTCTTCATGCTAGGGGCTCCGGACCCGGCTTGCCATCGGAGACGGTCGTAGGAGGCGCCACTCACTTATCCCCTGATTCCAAGCAAGAAACGCAGCCGCCGAACACCCCTCACACAGCTGGAAATAAGTCCTACTATATTTCTCTAACAGGGAGAATTAGTCAAAGCTGGGCGACCACTTTGCATTATTTCGCCATTAAGTTTCCCTGAAAATCACTCAAAGTCCTAGCTTAATCCATATTTTTTCTACAACGTCCTACCTACTCACAACATTCCTATGAGTTCGTAACTTACACCCCCCATTTCAGTGTTCATAATTAATTCCAATCACTGACTTTAATTTTTTTTGAAAAACAGTGACAAAAAAATGTAAAAAAAGGAAACGATGCAAGGGGAAATAAGGAAAAAAACAAGGAACCACGGAGTCTGGTCTTCACCCAACACCGGAATTAGGTAATGATTTCAGTTAATCGAAATTAGTTGTGTGTGGTGCTATCCAATATTCTATTCAATACGCTTTGACGAATCCATTTCCCCTTTATTTAACCACTTTGTGCGACCAATGGTTTCATGGTTCGAAGACAATCGCGAACTCGTCATGCCAATTACGATTTTAAAGAAACGCGAGACTTCCCGAGGATGACTTAAAACGCTGTTTGTGATCTCGACCGGTTTTAATACATGCCTTACTTGAAACTCAACCTAAAGTCTAATATAATTCTATAATCCATCACCAGTTTAAAGAAGAACTTAAAAACTATTTCTTCCACCCAGGTATGAACACGCTTAAGTCTACCTTTAAATCCTTGATGTGCAAGAGCTCTTCGACTCTTCCCGAGTTTTCTTGAAGTAGAAAGGTCCACTCCGCTAACTTATCTTCAATATAGTAAGGACCCAAAAATTCGGGTGCAAGTTTGGCTGAAAAATATTTGGCTACTTCCGAGATAGGACAATTTTGTCTCCATACCCGATTCCCCACCTGATAGGCTACGTCTCTTTTCCGAAGGTTATATTTTCCACGGCTTTTTCTTGCAGCTGCTTGCATCAATCTCTCTATCTTCTCTCGTGTCCTTCCAAGTTTCTCTGCTCTAACTTCTGGACTCAGTCTCGTATGGAAGCTCCCTGGAGCCTGGGAACTGCTATGGAAGGTCACCATCTCTTTTCTAAAGTTATAGAAGCAAGGAGAGACCTGCCATCTTCGGCCAATAATAATGCTGCGCTAAACAATCTAACGTCCTGTCAATTCCCATATAGAATGCTGTCAGGAGATCATGACACTGCCGAAGCGCCTCTCGTCTTCCCGGTTTTGTCAACACTTTCTTCCATGCTCTACCCCCTCTAAATCAGGATAACGTCCAGGAACAAATTTCCACATCGTATCGTTCTTGGCCCTCCAGTTGGCATATTGCTCCACATTGTCACTAACTTCGGCGCTTCTCCACTGCCCAGAGGACCGCCGAACATTCCCTGTCGGTTGTAGAATATTTCCGCTCTGCCTTAGTTAAGGCACGACTCAAATAGCAAATAACCTTCTCTCAACACAGCCCCAAGCCCAACGCCCGAGGCGCCCGTCGGCACGTTAAAAGGGAGTTGGAAGTCCGGACAAGTCAAAATTGGTGCTGACGCTAACTTCACCTTACAACGCTCAAATGATGACTGCCATAATGGTGTCTAAACAAACTTACGATTCAATGAAGCATTGTCCGGAATAAAACGCCGATACTAAGAAACCATACCTAAAAATTGCCAAACGTGCTTCACCGAACGTGGCTGGGGAATATTCAGCATTACTTCAACCTTTTTTGGGTCTACGTTTAAGCCGTGTTAATTGACTATGTATCCTAGGTATTTTAACCGGAACCGACAAAAATGGCACTTATTCCGCAATAATTTTAGACCGGCCTCTCTTAAGCGTCTGAAGACTTCGGCTAGAATCTCCACATACTTGCTAAACGAAGGCGTCACGATAGTGATGTCATCTAAATAGGTGAAAACAAATGGTTCCGTTTCTGAGCCCAACACCCTGTCGATTAGTCGCTGCCAGGTTGCAAATGAATTTGATAAGCAAAAAGGCATCCTTTTAAACTGAAACAACGTCTTCCTGGGATGGTAAATGCAGTGTACTGTGGAGAATCCGCGGCCACTGGCACTTGCTAATAAGCCGATTTGATGTCCAGCGTGGACAAAAACCTTGCGTCTCGCAACTTATCCAGTGTGGCTGAAATATACGGAAGCAGATAGGCATCTTGAGCTGTTACATTTTTGACTTTTCTAAAGTCCACGCAGAATCTGTACGAGCCATCCTTCTTCTTGAACAGAAGTATCGATGAGACCACGATCCCGTGGGGGACCCCTAACGCCAGCATTTCGTCCAACTTCGAGTTAATATGCTTTTGCATGGCCGGAGAGACGGGATAATACCTCTGCTTAATGGGGCTTGACTCCGTCTCAATAACGCGCTCCACTAAACCCGTATACTCCAATCCCTCCCCCATCTTCTGAAACTCCTCCTCCACCTGTCGATCCAACTGTTTTTCTTCGGCCTGCGTCAATACTGACCTACCATTTAAATGTCCCCCCGCTGGCGACACTTCCTCACAGACAAAATCCCATCGATTCTATCTTACATTCAAACTCAACCCAAATCGACGAAAAAAATCTACTCCAAGGATCAACTTGTGTACCAATGCGGGTACCCCCAATTCTTCCAGCCATTCTGTTTTCCCTTGCAACCTAAGAGGCACCCAAGCCTGCCCTTTTATGATACACTGCCCGTTATCCGCTAGTGTAACTGCACGATAGTCCGCAGAGATGCATTCAATACCCAGTTCCATCATTATATTCCACCCATCTTGGCCAACAATTGTATTCGACGCCCTAGAATCCACGGGACCTTTGAAACTTTTACCTAATACCCAAACTTCTAGGTGTGGGCGCTCGTCTCCGTTACTGGGCATAAAGCGATAATTTAGATTGCTCGCGGCTCTCTGTTTTTCAAAAACGTCGGTGCTCATTGCCCAATGCATTTAGCTGCAAAGCCTGTTGATTCTGTTGAGAAGAGCAAGTCGGACAGTTGTATTTGGTTGCTCCAAGACGTCCACAACCAAAGCATCTCCGTGGCTGCCGACACTTTCGAGACATGTGGCCGGCCCATTTGCAATTCCAGCACCTGATCGCTTTAGCGTTACTGCCTGCAGTTACTTCATTAATTGTTCGCACTTCATCATATGCCTAGTCGGGTTCCATCAATCTCGTCGTCTTCGAATTTAGTGGCGGTACAAAAGCTCGGACTGATGAATGGGTTCACTCTAACTCCCTGTCCAAAGAAATTAATTTCTCCACTGATGAGATGGAGCGCATTGAGAGTTGCTCCTGATAGAAAGGAGCTATATTGTGGCATAAGATTTTCAACTTCTCTTTGTCCGAACACGTTTCGATCAGCCGGCGGAACTTACCTTTCATCACCGCCTCATACACCTCAATTGGCTCTTCCCTTCCTTGAGTGCGGTGCTTTATTTCCTCCCAAAGCTTATTATTGTAATCAAGATCGGAACCAAATCAGTACTCTACCCTCAAACGACTCGGCAGCCATCTGGAAGAGTTGCGCCTTCGATACACCTTTGACCTGTTTCAACACTTTCCAAAATTGCAAAATTTTATTCGCCATTTAGAAATGTCCGGCTGCTTAATCACTTCCCGCTCAACTCTCGAGGTTGAAATAGCTGCCGGTTGAGCCTCAATATTGGTTTCTTTGCGAGGTACCGTGATCTCTCTTGTAAGAAGCTGCTTCTCCCGGCTATCCTCGTTACCTTCCGCTTTCCCCATCAATTCCCCCATTGCCAACCTTAGTTCCCCCTTCCGCTTTGAAGCTTTACCCTCTTGCTCTGATCCTCTGGCTGCACGAGTTCCAAGCGCCTCAGTCCAAAGTCGATCGTTGTTTTCAATTTTAAAAAAATCGCCATTGTTTGTGTTACCTGTGAAGGTACTTAACAAGGTCTGCACTTCCTCGAGATTCTCCTGCACAGCCACGGTGTCCTCCTCGGGAATAAACGGGTAGGTTTTTCCTTTCAATCATTGATGCCTCAAAATTTTGCTCCGCTTCCAAAGCACGCCTTAATAACCTTCTCATCTCTTAGACGGTACTGCTGGCGTCTGGCTTGCAACTTATAAGTTAGCTCATCTCGACAGCCGATCCACCAAAATATTCGCTGCCTTCATCCTGAGCACTCCTTTAAATTCCGGGACACGTAAACTGCTAAAAACTAAATTAATTGCACCTTTTTATTTTAACCAACACAAAATCAAACCACTTATTCCTTTAATGAAAGGTAAATATATTATTCATGTAACAAAAAAAGGTACTTAACTCTACTTGAACTCGAAAAAAAAGAAAATGGTTTGAACCACTTATGCAGAAAAATTCGATTCTGTGACTTGTTCCACACCTTGCCGCTATGGAAATTGATCCTCCGACAAAATTAAACAAAATCCTGCCTTTATGGAAATCGATCCTCCTGCAAAATTAAAATAAATTCCTGCCTCCCAAACGGTGGGGCCATTTCTCTTCAAATTAAAACTTCCACTGCACTGAAAAAACAAAACTTATACATTCCCCTGTTTGAAACTCCCGCGCCGACTGACTACCGAGCACTATTGGCGTCAACGAATGCGAACCATACATAGGAATGAACAATGGATTCTCGCAAAGTAACTTACACATGCACTGTGCCTTTGACATCAACGATTTCTATACTTGTATGAAAACGAAGTAGCAGCACATCATTTTGACAAACTCCCGACGAAAGCGCTAATTATTGTTTTCAAATTCTTTACTATCCCACTCCCATTAGTGGGATACTTTATTGTAGGTATATAATAAAAGATAGACTGGATCAAGCTAGCAGATTTTTACACTTTAAACAATCCTAATCTTCACAAATTGCACCGAATCGTATCGTATCCGGAGTATGAAATTTATCGGAACGGCAATTTCGATAATCCGAAAATAACACACATAGAATTGCCAAATTGAAATTAAGGAATTAAGAAGAGGAAAGAAAACAACTCCGGATACAGATCTCCCAATATAATATTTTTCCCGCCACGAATTGTCTTGGAAAACCACAGATTATATTCCCGGACATGATTGCTGTGGCGATCCTAAGCATATTCCTCAATCGACCCAAGCAGATCTCTTGCTTCATTTGAACCGCCAGCGTACTGTGAACGCCGCAACGGGGCTTTCTGACGAGCCTTTCGTCTATCCACTGCGGATTGCATTCGGTAATGCAGTTCGTGGATGAGCTGCATAATCAAGGTGTTGTCATGTCCGAACTTTGATGGCAGATTTGAATAATAAAAGTAATATAAGATAATAATAGGGGCACCGGTTATTTCGTGCGGTTTTCTAACAGATGGCGTAACTTGATTTTTATTTCAGTGATTCACCTTTCTAAACATGTGTTGGAAAACTACTGTCATATAGTTTCAGAATCAGTATATGTTATTTAGCTGAAGCGTAAATAACAATACTTTTTTTTACTCTGAAAATGTCGAATTTTTGACGAATAAAGTATTTTTGCGGGGAATACTACTTCATTACTTCAATGTGAAGAAAAAGGCTGCCGAAAGTCATCGTATTTTGGTGGAAGTGTATGGTGTGCATGTTCTAGCTGAGCGTACGTGCCAGAAATGGTTTGCACGGTTTAAAAGTGGCAATTTTGACTTGGAGGACGATGAACGAGGGCGATGGAGAGCCAAAAAAGTTTGAAGATCACGAAAAAAGCCGCACGAATTAACCGGTACCCCGATTAATATAAAAGAATTTAAATAATAAAAAAAGGTAAATATCATGAATAATATAAATGTAAAAAATTTAAATTTAATATAAAAAAATAATATGATATAAAATTTATATTTATAGCAACATAAAAATTTTTTTTGATTTTATAATTTATAAAACTATAAATTTAACTAATTTAATTTTTCAAATTTGCAATTACAATTTGGATCAGTGTCATCCCGGTTTTCGAGCAGTTTGCTAAGGCGACTGCTCGATTACTACAAAGCTTCTGCATATTTTGTATAAATTTGTATGATTTCATATTCAAGTATTGGATGAATAATTCAAGTAATAGATTCACGCTAATAGAAAACTTTTTTCGAGCCCTAGGATGGTTACAAATGCCTTCTGGTAGGAGCACTCTCCTGCTTAATCAACTTGTTTTTTTTTTTGACCCGCCTCAGTGGCCCTTTCTCTTAATTTAATCGATTCCCTCATTCCTGACATTCTTAGATCGGATAAATCGCAAGCAGTTAACTCTAGTGCAGAAATTATATGAAATTGGAGGTATGTTTCCGAGAATTTTATTGATTCGCCCTATTTTTAACCGACTTCCAAAGGAAAGAAGATTTTGGTTATCGATTTATCGATAGTGCCCTCAGACCGGGGAACCAAACGCGTCCCCACGGTTGCGGATAGGGGCAGACCTTTCTCAAAAGGTTCGCTGCGAATAACCAATAAGCAGCCGCGGAAAATGGTCGGCAGTGAATGATCTTCACTGTGACATGACGAAATATATGGCGTCATCAATTATCCATACATTCTGGCAGACAGAAAACCAAACCATGCAGGTCCACAAGGTGAACCAAATTACGGTGCAGGGGGTCGGATCCCCAGTACCGGCGGCAGAGGGTAGTGAGCGAGCAGGCTCCCGGCCGTCGTCATCCAGCGACTGCAATGTTATAGAAGTGGTGAACTTGGCTTCTGTAACAGATATAACTACAAGCAAACAGGACGCTCGCACGGAGAACCCTTTCAGGCAAAAACCGCTTTTGGCAAGAACACCGATAAAACAAGTCACCGATTGCGGGGGGAGGCAGCAAACCCCAGAAACACTGTCAAAGTCAACATCACAGGTTAAAACATCGGAGACAGACGACAGACGGACTAACGAACGAAAGAAGGCAGAGTGCGTTGTGCAACCTGGCATCATTGCGGCCTTTGGGCGCAGTAGAAGGACTATGCATACCCCGGAGCGTCCAGTGCAAGACGTACACAATCCGGATCAAGCTGCGATACCAACAGAGGCCAGTGTAAGACTGAGGGAGGGAGAAGTTTTGCCGTTGGCCGGCGCCACTTCAAACGTCACCCAAGCGATAGAAGCAAAAGGGCTAGGAAACGGGGGCCTCTCCCAAGAGGTGGCGCCAAATAACACAATCGCCCTTGACCGCGCCGATGAGGAGCGGCTTACTCGGAAAGCTGGGACTATCATCAAACAACTGAGGGCCGCCTGCGAAGTGCAGAAAAACATAGGCAAGAGTGTCAGGAATGGCATTCTTGAACTGGAGGAGCTTTTTGGCCGCATAACGCACTTCAGGCGGAGGTGGCTTGCAACCGAAAAGCACCAAAAAGACACGCTTTCCCTCGAGGCATCAGTGGGTCCTAGCAGCAGCAAAAGAATGGCCGGTAGCCCAATTGAAGGCGACCGTGAGAAAAGGAGGAAAGACGAGACCATAAACGAAATTGTCACTCCAGGCGAGAAGTTTCATGTGGTGCGAACCAAGACAGCGAAAAAAAGCCGCCGAAAAGCTACTCCTAAAAAAAACAGACAAAAAGCTCAACCAACAAAAAGCAAACCGCGGCGCAAACCCTTGCGAGAGGCACTGCTGATTAAACCCACTAAGGGCCGAACCTACGCAGATGTCCTCCGTGAAATCAAAGGAGCGGTCAAGCCAGACGACACCAAAACTGCCATCAAAGCAGTTCGACCAACCCGGACCGATGGCCTGCTGGTGGAATTCGGGCCAGAGGCCACAAACAAAGATGCATTCCGTGACGCGGTTCAAAAGGTTCTTGGAGATGCGGCAACGGTTGCCTCGCTCGAACCAATGGCCACCCTGGAAATCAGGGACCTCGACTGCGTCACGGACAAAGCTGAAGTAGAGGATGCCATTAGGAGGGAGTTCCTCAGCTTAAGTGAAGTCAAGGCAAGATTGGCACGTGAAAACACAAGGGGGCAACGCATGGCTATTGTCGAACTAGCTGATAAAGACGCCCAGCAAATCCTGGCGAAGGGCAAAATTAAGATAGGTTGGGTGATCTGCAGGATACGGAGAAGAGCGTTTCCTATCCACTGCTTCAGATGCCTCGAATACGGACACACCGCGTATGGCTGTAGGGGACCCGACAGGAGATCTCTGTGCTACAAATGTGGTGAAACGGGGCACAAAAGGAAGGAGTGCACGAACGAGGCAAAATGCATTCTTTGCAAGGATTCTAAGCTAGCACCCGGCGACCTCAAACATGAGCCGGGGACAGGGAGATGCTGGGTTTTCAGGGAGGCCCTAACTAAAGCCAAATCGATACTCAAATGATCCGTATCCTGCAGGTCAATTTGCACCGAAGCACAAACGCCCAGGACCTACTTGAGCAGTTTGCGAGGGATAAGAAAGCTGACCTGCTGCTGCTGAGCGAGCAACATCATAACAAGGACTCGCAAGCGTGGTACCCTGACGAATCTAGTACCTCGGCCATCTGGGTTCGAGACAGCGCCCGCCTTCACGTCTAGGGCCATGGACGCGGGGATGGTTTTGTGTGGGTGCGGTGTTCAGGGATAACATATTTCAGTGTTTATCTGACGCCTAACGAGGCAATGCCATCTTTTCGAACCAAACTCGATGCCCTGGAGGACGCTGTCTCGAACACAGAGGGCCACATGCTGGTCGGGGGAGACTTCAAGGCTAGAGCCATTGAATGGGGTATGCCATAATCCGACCCAAGGGGAAATCTTGGACATGGCGGCCAGAACAGCGCTTTTTGTCCTAAATACTGGTAACACCCCTACTTTCCACCGCTGGGGTTGCGTAGGAACCATACCCGATGTGACACTCGCTTCGGAGTCACTGGTACCTAGAGTACACAACTGGCGAGTACTAGAGGACTACTCGGCTAGTGATCACCAGTATATAGCGGTTGAGATTCACGACGGCGCCACTCTGCGTGCATATGCCCAAACTTCAATCCTTGGATGGAAGACTGGGAGGATGGACGTTGAGAGGTTCGCTGACGCGCTTACGGCAGGCGCACCGTTGCTGGGAGCTTCGCCAGGGAGTGGAGGGCCTACAGCCAAGGACTTGGTGAACTCAACTATGAGTACCATCATAGCTGCTTGCGAGTCTTCCATGCCCCGTTGGAGACCCCGACACGGTAAGCTTCCAGTATACTGTCGGTCAAACGAGATCGCCGAACAAAGGAGCGAGTGTCACAAACTTTGGCGAGAGGCCCAGCGGGCGCGAACACGGGAGGAGGCAGACACTAGGCTAGCAGCATACAGGTCCGGCAGGAAATATCTTCGCAGGCTTATTAACAAGAGCAAGGCCCGATGCTGGCAAGACCTCGTGGGCGATGTAAATAGGGATCCGTGGGGCCCAGGTTACAAGCTGGTCATGCATGCGAAAACTTGGTGCCCAACGGAAGCCCTGCTTACATGAAGCAGAGAAGATGGACGAGATCGTACGGGCACTTTTCCCCACGCACCGTGTCCGTGTCGATCCAGCTCATGCACAAACACCATTAGAATGCTCACCTTTCACAATGATGGAACTGGAGCAAGCAATTCTATCTATGAAAGCAAGGAAGGCACCGGGACCAGATGGCGTTCCTGCTGAGGTTTTACAGCTTGTCTACAAGCTTTGTCCTGACTTGTTGCTCAGTATTTTCAACGCTTGCCTTTACAAAGGTGTATTTCCGGAACGCTGGAAAGTGGCGAGGCTCGTACTGATCAGCAAGGGGAAGGGAAATTCCGAGTTGGCGTCTGAATACCGCCCGTTATGTATGCTAGACACGGCTGGGAAAATGCTCGAGAAACTCATCAAGGGAAGACTCACTGACGCGGTCCGTTCTGCCGGGGACCTATTCCCACGGCAGTATGGTTTTAGAGCAGGTCGCTCCACTATTGACGCGATAGCTGAAGTTGTGAGCGCGGTCCAAAAAGCGGAGGCTCACTGCCAGTCAAACAAAAGGGTTGTATTGCTCGTGACGCTTGACGCCAGAAACGCCTTCAATTCCGCTAGATGGGCGGATATTCTGGAAGCACTGGAAAACTCTTTTCAAGTTCCAGAATATCTGATGCGGATTTTGAAGAACTACCTGACAGACCGGAGCCTGCTCTATGAGACGAAGGAGGGTCGGCGGAGGATGGAAGTTACATCGGGTGTTGCACAAGGCTCCATCCTTGGCACAGACCTGTGGAACATCACGTACGACGGGCTAATGAGAATCAAGCTGCCGGATGAGTCGCGCTTGATCGGCTATGCAGATGATGTCGCGACGCAAGTTGCGGGACGCACTGTTGAACAAGCGCAACTCAGACTGGGTATGCTATACGCCGAGTGAGAGACTGGATGACTGCTCGCGGGTTCAGCCTAGCTTTGGAGAAAACCGAAGTAGTCATCTTAACAAAGAAGAGAATCCCTAGAGTAAGGATGATCAACATTGGGGAAGCACTCGTTGAGACTAAACTAACAGTGAAGTACCTGGGCATTTTGATCGACTCGAAGATGCGTTTGTCCGAGCAAATCAGGGCAATAGCTGACAAGGCTGCAGCGAGTGTTTCGTCTCTCAGCCGACTAATGGCCAACAGAGGGGGTCCCACCTCATCAAGAAGGAGACTTCTGATGAGTACAGTACAATCTGTGCTGTTGTACGGATCGGAAATATGGTGTGAGGCTCTCAACAAGGAGCTGTATCGAAAGCGCTTGGCACAGGTGCAGCGACGAGGAGCGCTGCGGATTGCATCTGCATATCGGACTGTCTCGGAGTCGGCAGTGCTGGTCATCGCAGGAGTGATACCCATTGCCTCCTTGTCAAGGAGCGCCGCAGAATCTACCTGCGGAGGAACGAATGCGACAGAGATGCTGTCGCCCACGAAGAACGAGAACGCTCACTCAATGATTGGGTGAGCGATACAAAAGGTAGGTGGACCACACGCCTTATTGGTGATCTGAGGCCGTGGCTCAATCGAAGGCATGGTGAGACTGACTTCTATCTAACTCAGCTACTGAGTGGACATGGATACTTTCGGTCTTACCTGCACAAGATCGGTAAGTCACGGTCTCCTGATTGCATATTCTGTGCTGGATAGGTCGATGATGCCTACCACACATTTTTTGTATGCAAGAGGTGGGAAACGCAGCGCGGTGACCTCATTGAAGAAATGGGAATCTCTCCCCGGATGAACTCACTGGAGAGATGCTCACATCCGTTGACAAATGGAACTGTGTGGCACATTCCGCTCGGGCAGTCCTTAAGATAAAAAGGAACATATTTGAGCGCCTGGAGGCGTCCAGGGCGGAGGGGTCTCTTTGCTAGAAATCCCTCTCCCTTCCCTTCCTTCCGCTGGAAAAGGGATCCCTGTAGCCCGGTGGCGCCTAAACGCGTAGAGAAATGAGGCTTAGCCCGAAGTAATGTGTCAAACGGTTCCAGGCTAGGTTCTCAGATTGATTGATCCTCCATGGGAGTCCCACACTGCCAGACTCGGCGGGCGTAAATGCCTTCACCTCCCTACCACAAAAAAAAAACAAGTTGGGTAAACAGACCTACGCTCATGTCAGAAGGGTTTTGCATTCAATTTACAAAATGCAGTCACCAGATCGAATCAAATCAAGATACATGTCAAAGACGATTTTATTGGAGAAAATATGAAATTCGAAGATCATACTATTATTAACAAAGTTGAACGAATTTCGACTTCTGACGTTTTTGGTATTCTTATACTCATAAATATCTCCCTTGATAATTATTTCAGATGCCCATCCGCGACGGAGGAAACACATTTTTCATGTATTTCCCCCCTGTGCTCCCACTGAAGCAAAAACTGACAGTTTAAGAACTGTTTTGAAAAGCTCCCATGAAAACGTTCATTTCATACTCATATCGGCTACGTATGATGAATTTTTTTTCAGGGGCTATTCTCCTGTACTGTTATCATTGATTCATGGCCAATTTTTTCGAATCCTAGAATGGTTACAAAGCCCTTTTGCTAGGAGCTCTCTCCCACCTCCTTGACTTGTTTCACTTATGAGCATTAATTGTAGGTACTCATCTTCAGTCATTCATTAAATTGAGTCAAGTGTTCAAAGCATGCACCTTAAACGTTGAAGTTGGGGAAAAATAACTCAAAATTATTCAATCTTCGCATTTAAAACAGCCACTATTTTGTTTTACGATTACTGATACCACTAGCTGAACCGATTCTCAAAGATATTCATGACACCAATCATTCCTGAAATTTTCATGCAAATCCTAGCAAAACTGTAGTGTCTGAGTCGGTAAAAAGCGCATGTTGTTCCATAGCCATATGTTGCCATAGTAATAAATGCAGCGCATATTGTTCCATAGTAATACAGGAAAATTCAAACCGCTATAACTTCGCTAAATATGATTCAATCTTTATGAAACTTTCAGGATAGATCAATCTTATAAATAATCATCTGTGTACTGAATTTCATAGAACTTAGGGGTACCTTTAAGATTTTATTCAAGAAAACATAAAATCGATAGATCATACTATTACTAACAAAGTTGAGTGAATTTCGACTTCTCACGTATTTGTTGTTATTGTAGTCACCAAGGCCTACATTCCTGATTTTTTTCAGATTTTTCGGATCACAGGTGTCCAATCGCAAGGGGGGGGACACAAGTTTTTCGTGTATTTCCCCTCCCTGTGCGCCCTCGAAGCAAACTTTGCCAAACTAAGATCTGTTTTTAAAAGTTCTCATCAAGATCTTTCATTTGATACCCATATCGGCTACTTTCAATGAAATTTTTTTTTCAGGGGGTCACTCCCCTATACGGGGAGCCCCCCTTAAATACCTTATAAAATTTTTTTGTAGCTGAACTTTGAAGAGAACACCACCTGCATACAAAATTTGATGTTTCTAGCTTAAGTAGTTTTCGAGAAAAACTGCTGTGACACACGGACGGACGGACAGACAGGACGCGATTTTAGAAGGGTTTTGTAAAATTATTTTACAAAACATTAAAAAAAGGAAAGAAGATCATCAATTCATCATGTATATTTTTTTTCTCTGTAAAAATTTCGATCAACACTTCCAAAACCATATTTCTAGTGTAAAAATTTCGTCAGATTTGACTGTCATAAACTTGCATTGTATCAGTTACATGGAAGGCCTCCCACAGAAGGGAGTTAATGTAGCGAAAACTTCTTTAGTGTCATTTCGAGTACAACAAAAGTATCTTTTCTCTGTTGCAACGACATCGCACAAAACACCCATCATCGTCGCAATCATCTTTACCAGCATCTACAAGAAAACAATCACAAAAGGTTACGATAGTGCACTCTTCATACAATATTAATGCTGGAAATTCGCGGATCCTTGTAGGTCTTCCTTCGGTCATGTGTCTCGGTGGCAGTTCAAGAGACATTTTGTCGTGCTTCCTCGCTACCTATCTACCCAACTATGACTACTAGAAATCCATACTCGTAGAACGGAGTGCATAGTAGTCAGATTTTCATTTTGCAACATCACGACACACGACAAAGCCTCATCGAATTTTCAAGAGACATTTAATCGTTTAATGCAGCCTGGGAAGTACAAGGAAAATCAATAGAATTCTCGTAGATGGCGAATGAATAGTGGTTTTCCCGAAAACAATGAGTACACGATTTCTTCGTCGATTTACCAATTGTCGGAGGTATTGTTCGCTGCGAATCAGTGTAGGCCTCGAGTAGTTTGAAATCGCATGAACGAGGTGGATTTTGTTCCAAGTATGGCTAAAGTCAGCGGCGGTAGCAGCGTGTCATGGAAATTTGTGAATATGAATGGGACAGGGTCGGTTTTGCAATAAACGTGTGATTTCGACAATAAGTAGAATAACTTAAGTGCATGGTATCCTTGATGTCTTAAAATCAATATAGCGGATTTCTGATTATTTTAGATCTTACAATAGAAAGGGATTCAAAAGCTCTTTGCTGTGGTTTTCTTTCGATTGAATCTGAGGAAACTTGATATGATCTGCGAAGATCAAAGCGAACCATCAAGGACAATCTACCTTTGACAAACCTAATGAAGATTAGCAGATATTGTTTTTATTAGTGTCATTAAGTCTCATCACTTGACTGCGGTCGACTGACACATTTTCCAATGACTAGAGCTCCTTGAAGCGGCTCTGCATCGTTTCCACTCAGATGTGAACAAGTGCGTCTTTGATGTCCACACAAGACCCCTTATCTCGTTCAAACAACATCGATGACTACTACGGCGACTACTGTGCAGCTCATTCTTAGATTTCCCGCAGCACGAAACCTCTTTTATTTTCAGCGATTTGGCCAACTCACCTTAGAAGCCAAGAGCGCGCTTGTCCAACATTCGCGCGGCGAACCGCTAAATATTTGCATATCACATGTATTTGGCGGCATAATCGACTCTTATTTGCATACAGAATACAGAAGCTGGTCCGTGGCCGGAGGCTGCGACTGCCGCTCGGGCCAAGCGTCTTGGCAGGCTCATTCCTCATGTGGTCATTCATGCAAATCTTCAAAAGAGCCCTCGTGCGTCGTAAAGTTGAGAAGTAAAGTGACTAAATCTATGCAAACAATACGGGATTGCCGCTGCTGGTCGTGCAGCGGAGGAGCCAAAGCGAACGGAGATGCTGCTGCCCAGTGGGTTGTCCACATTCGATTCACCTTGCAGAGCTTCAATATTTGCACTGTCCACTGCGAGTACTATCGGCTTTCAAGCCGCACGGACGTCATATCGCGAGTATGAAGTTCTGTTTGTCAGGTTATTTGTAAATGGGCACGAGATGCATACGCAAACATTGGAAAAGATACTTTGAGAAACTTTTTTATTTGTCCTCGCCTGGCTGAGATAAAAAATTGCAATTTTTCATATCCCATTGACATTCATTTAAAAGGGACCCTCTCTACCAATTCGTATTCAAAGAAACTTACTTCGCCTCATACTCGTACCAAGCCATTACAAAGTGCGTGAACAATCCTAATTAATTCCAGATGCTCATAATTTGTGAATTGAATATGCATGAAGGCCACAGACCATTGGAAAATGCCAGAGATCAACAAATTACCAAATTCCTTAAAATTATCCAAATTTCAGGTACCATAGAAAAGTTACCAACAGGTGAAACGATGAACGCTCACTTGACTCCCAAATGTGCATGCCTGAGAACAATTTAAACGTCTTCTTTGAAACTTCACCCCAACTTACGAGTATGGCTGGGTAAATCGAAACCATTTAATTATTCGAAAAATGGGAAAAGTGTAGGTGGCATGACCAACCACTTAAGCCGCAAAGATATGGCCGCAATTACACCCGTTCGATGGCCATCCATTGAGGCTTCTTGTCATTCAGCGTGGAATTGCGTGCTATTGCGTGAGCATTGATGTATCTGCTGCCAGCCAACGGGCATGGGTCCTCTAATTCCGGATTCCTTATTAAAAGAGGAATGCAACGCAAGTTGGAGTATTTTTGGTAGCCGAGACAATTTAATGAGGTGGAACGTGCGAGTCGGTCGTTCTTTAAACATGTTTACATTCAACATTGAAAATTTAACGTTCAACAGCCAACATTACAAGTGTGGAGTGCTAAGTGAACTACTTAATGTCCAATGATATGTTTGTGCTTGCTTAGCTAATGTGGTTGCATTTGATGATACTTATATGATTTTAATGTCTTCCATATTTAGAAATGATAATTCGGTCACGAGTTTCTAAGGGTGAGTTTAGACGATTTTTTTTTCGATTATTCTGTAAGCGATTCAGTAACAATTTCAATTTCGTTGGTGCCATCAACCGGAATCGTATGCACTGTAAGTTTCAACAAGTAAATTATAATATGATTGACCACAATTTCCAAAGTTAAATAATGTTAAAGGAAAAAGTTCCATTATATTGTATAAATGTAAGCCTCTTCAAAACATTTCCAAGAAAATATATTCAACATTTTGCTTGACACTAAAATACCGACTTTTGCTTGTTTCCTGAAAATCGGGGCAGGCATTTTGAATTTAAACCTTCGATGTTGTGTAGTAAAAGAAAGCCGGCCTAACACTGATCCGAAATTTTAATAGCAGATTTGAAAAATTCAATTATTCCAATTTATAGTTATAATTATATTCTTTATGATATTTATCTTTTATTATTATTATATTTTTTTCATTATTAACTTCTATTAATTTAAAAATTCGAGCCTGCAATTAAAATTTCGGGCATGAGAACACTGAGATAATACAGCCCATTCACGTAGTGCATTGCCGAATGCAACCTACAGTGGCTGAGCTAGAGGCTCGCCAATATACCGTTGCGGCGTGACGATACGGTCGACTACGGACAAGCAAGAGAAAAATCTGCCTGGGTGCGGAAAACCTACCATTGCGGCATTAAGCTTATGCTGGGAGTGGAACAGATCGAGGAGTCGGCTTTTGATCGCAACCAGGAGCACATCGGAAAGATCGGACGGCTGCATTGTCGAATTCTTGACAGCGTAGCTACGCGCGCCTCAAAAATTTCGTTACGCGACAAGAGTTTTTGATTTAGCTAGCCGTGATACATTTGAATCACATCGGGGATGTGCATCGTGGTGTTAATCGAAATAATTTCAGGAATAGTTTCTTTGAGTTGAAAGTTAAATCTTTAAATGTATCACCGAATGTTCGTGTTGCTAAAGGAACGCATATAAAGTGCAGTGTTTGGAGAATAATGAGGGAATTGTGCTTTGTGATCGATTCCTAGATGGATGGGGGCAAAACAAAAGGCTTGATTCGGTGTGATATTGATTGAGAAAAGAAGAAAGCATGATGAATCTCAGTTGAGATTTTACCTTTGACCGATGTATCCGCAGCAAAAAACAATTATAGAAAAATGAAACAAGCAAGCGACTATATTTTATACGTGCTAATTTAATGAATGCTGTATGTAAAAGGGAAGTGACTGTACAAAAATTAAAATGCTATGAATGTCAAATGTATTAGTGTTTTGCAGAATGACCGTGCGATGTGGTGTCGCCACGAATCCTATATTTGAATATTTAAACGTTAAAAAAAACTATAAAATCGATACATTTTAATTTTTAATTTTGTTAACTACCAGATAAACCAAAAACTATGTTCCAATAAAACTATTGCCATAAGGGCCAATGCAAAATAATTGAATGAATAATTAACAAAAACCTTGATTGAATTCGAAAATGTAATCAAAATGAAAAAAGTAAAATTCAATTTGTCATGCCCAATGATTGCCATATAAATTCAAATCGACTTTTTGGTAATGCTTTTGTCAAACCGTCTGCCAATTGATCATGACTTGAGATTGATTCAACTGCCAATTCCTTTCGTTCGTGCTGTTCCCGAATAAAATGATAAGCCACATCAATATGCTTTGTTCGACGATGGAACACCGGATTTTTAATCAATTTCACCGCGCTTTCGTTGTCGATGTACAAAGTTGGTTCGTTCACTTGATCCGGTACGATTTCATTCAATAATCTTTTCACCCAAATCAATTCGGATGTCGCTTCAGAAGCAGCAATATATTCAGCTTCAGCCGTTGATTTCGATACACTTGATTGCCGCCTTGAACACCAAGTTATGGCGCTATTATTCACAGTAAAAATGAAACCAGTTGTCGATCTGCGTGTATCAAAATCGCCAGCATAATCCGAATCGCTGTATCCATTGAATGTAATTTCACCCGTTGTAGAGCCGTACAAAATACCACGATTCAATGTACCATTTATGTATTTCAAAATACGCTTCGCCGCATTCACATGAGTGATCGATGGTTTTTCCAAATAATGACTGGCCACGCCGATTGCATACGAAATGTCAGGTCGTGTTCCCATTGCCAAATACATAATGCTGCCCACAAGTTGTCGATACGGAAAATTCGATGGATCGCTGTCATCGTATTGCGATAATTTTTGATTTGTATCGCTTGGTACTCCCACTGAAACACAATTTTCCATATTGAACTTTCGAATAACCTTGCGTGCATATGCCGTTTGATGTATAAAAATCGATCCGTCGTTCAAACGATCAATTTCAATACCAAGAAAACACCTGGCGTCGATTACTTTTATCTCGAACTTTTGCTTCAAATGATTGATGATCTCATCGATCACATCATAACTGTCACCAAAAATCATGCCATCGTCAACATAAATACATAAAATAACTGTGTTTTTCCCATTTGACTTTGCAAAAACACATGGATCAGCCAATGATGATTCAAAGCCGAATTCTTCGATGAAATCCTTAAACTTTTGATTCCGGCATCTTGAACTTTGTTTTAAGCCATACAAACTTTTACGTAACTTGCATACCTTGTTTGTATCATCGCTGAATCCAATCGGTTGTTTCATGTACACATTTTCACGTAGATCTCCGTATAAAAATGCTGTTATCAAGTCAAATTGTCGCATTTTCAATTTCTTTGTCGCTGCAATTGAAAATAATGTCCGAATTGAATCAAAACGCACCACCGGACTGAACGTTTCTTCATAATCTATTCCATGTTGTTGATTAAAGCCACGTGCCACTAACCGCGCTTTGTATCGTTCAATTGAATCATCCGGATTACTTTTCACCTTGAAAACCCACTTATTATCGATGACCTTTTGATCGTGTGGTTTTTCGACCAATTTCCATGTGTTATTTCGCACCAGTGAATCGTATTCCTCTTGCATTGCTTGTAACCACCTATCGCTGTTCGGTGATTCAACTGCTTCCCGATACGTTTGAGGCTCATCATCAATTGCAATAAGTGCCATTGCAACCAATGTCGTTCGATTTCGATTACGTGTACGCGATTCAAGTATATTGTCCTCATCAATATCAGTCAAACCCGTTGTTCCACGCTTGACAATTCTTGCCGCCTGTTGTTGTTGTTGTTGTTCGGCCGTTGCTGCCGTTGCGGTTGACGTTGATGCATCACTTGACTCCGCTTTATTTTGTTCAACATTCGATTGCTCAGGCTTGAGCTCATCCTCATTCTCATCCGTTTGTACCGCTTTTTCCTGACCACCGTGTACTTGTGCCAAGATTTTTATTGTATTAAATTCATCCGATAAAAATTTCACATCGCGAACCACCTCGATTTTCCTTGTATCCGGATCATAAACACGATAACCTTTGATATTATCGTCAAATCCAACGAAAATACATTTCTTTGATTTTGGTTCCATTTTACGACGTTTTTGTTTCGGTACATGAACGTATACACCAGTGCCAAACGAACGAAGATTTTCAACCTGTGCCGGTTTACCACACCACAATTCATATGGTGTTTTATTCTTGACCGTGCTCGTTCCAGTGCGATTTAAGACATATACGGCCAAATTTACAGCCTCCGCCCACAAATTTTCATTCAAACCCTTTGCATGTATCATTGAACGTGCTGATTCAACGATTGTATGCATCTCACGTTCTGCACATCCATTCTGTTCCGGTGTGTATTTGACAGATCGACGATGTTGAATTCCATTTTCCTCAAGAAAATGATTCACTTCAGCATTATCACATTCCGTTCCTTGGTCCAATTGAAATGCCTTGATTTGATGGCCCCACTGTTTTTCGCTAAACTTGATGAACGTCTTGAGCCTGTCAACGAATTCAGCCTTGTTTTTCAAGCAATAAATGAATCGCATGTGTGAAAAATCATCCTTGAATACAACAAAATATATCGATCCACCAATTGATTTATCGTATGGTCCCCATAAATCACCATGGATTATTTAACCGCATGCCTTTGACTTTTCTACACGTGATTCAAAACTCAATCTGTGCTGCTTGCCATATGCGCATCCATCACAATCAAAATCCTCATCGATGAATTCAATGTTCCGATTTCGTAAAATTTTTCGTACATATGGAACATGCTGATGTGCCAAATGTTCATGCCACACTTGCAATGTGAGTGTTTTCATTGCGACATGTGCCGCTGATTTTTCACATTCCGATGCCTCAATAGGTTGTATAATCATTTGCCATAGACCACCTCTACGCAATGCAATCGCTACCACTTTGTCTTCATCATAGAATTTGAATGAATCCGCATCAGCTTTCAACTTGTGACCATTGTCCAACGCTTTACTTGATGAAAAAAGATTCACGCACCCGTCCGGTACGAAAAGAACATTAACTAATGTTTTTGAAATCCATTTCTCACCTGTGAATGTTAATGCTTTCACATTGCCGCGTCCAATGCCTGTCATTTTCGATCCATCACCGATGGTAACTGGAATGGGTGTTTGCAATTTCTCGTAATTTTCAAGCCAATCGATTCGATTACACATATGAGATGTTGCACCAGAGTCGACAAACCAAGAATCCCGTTGTTGTTGCTTTAAAATTGATTCATTCGCTTCACACAAAAATGCCTTCGATTCAGTTTCATCTTTGTTGCTTTTGTCACCTTTGGAATGCTTCAAATCAGGGCAATCCCGCTTATAATGTTGATCGCTACCACATTTAAAACAACGACCCTTTTGTTTGCTTTGTGATTTTTCACCTTGACTCTTCTTATTCTTCTTTTTATCGCCATCCCGTTTTGCGAAAAATGCTTCACTTTTCTCAGCCGATTCACCACGTTCAGCTTTTCGTGTGTTGATGCGATGCTCTTCCAACATTATTCTTTGTGTGAGATTATCCAATGTTTTCTCAGCTGTTGCCGTTGAACCCCAAGCGCTACTCAAATGACTATATTCATCTGGCAAACTTGATATTAATTTCGAAATCAATATCTCATCCGAAATTACATTGCCAGCATCACGTATTTGCTGCACCAAATATTCCGATTTTGCAATATTTGTAGCCATATCGTCCGATGAATTGCACTTGTATGAATAAAATCGTTCCATTAACAATTGATTACCAGCATCGTGCCTTTGCTCGTATACAGCATGCAATTTTGTCCACATTTCAGCCGATGTATTGCAACGAACTATGAGCTGTGTTGGTTTTCGTCCAATCGATGTAACAATGATCCGCTGAGCCTTAGCATCTTTTTGTTTCCATGCAGCAATTTCCTTCACCTTTGGATCCTCTGTTGTTGCCACGGGCGATTTACTTGTTCCATCAACAATATCGAAATAACCAGCCGCATTCAAACATACTTTCACTTGAAATCGCCACGTCATCCATTGACTAATATCTTGTAACTTGTCAATTTTAATTACTTCGGTTTTCATTGCAACGCTATTATTTTATTCCTTTTGCCCAAATAAAATAAATTTCAACGATTTGTCCGCAGAATTTCATCCAAACGTAACACCAATTGCTCAGCTACTCTGTTCAATACAATACAATTGTTCCAGAACGTTCGTACCGCTGCACGCGTTTGCCTGTGCTGTGTCAGTGAATTTCACAATCGTATCAACTATTGCGTCACCCTCAATTTTTGCTCACCAAAAATTCTTTTCCCTAATTATTTTGCGTTGTCTAGGCCCATAACCTGTTGAGATTTTACCTTTGACCGATATATCCGCAGCAAAAAACAATTATAGAAAAATGAAACAAGCAAGCGACTATATTTTATACGTGCTAATTTAATGAATGCTGTATGTAAAAGGGAAGTGACTGTACAAAAATTACAATGCTATGAATGTCAAATGTATTAGTGTTTTGCAGAATGACCGTGCGATGTGGTGTCGCCATGAATCCTATATTTGAATATTTAAACGTTAACAAAAACTATAAAATCGATACATTTTAATAATCTCGAAGAAAACGGGGGTGAAAATTTGATTGTTCGCGGGTGCAAAGTGAAGAACCTTCTGCTGCGTTCTGAATGAAACGAGTTAAAATTGCGGAAAATACGTATTTACTTTTGTTGAAGAGTAATATCTGTATCTATTGTGCAATTAATGAAAATTGAAAGAGAATAAATTAAAAGCCTAAGGGAAAAAAGTGATACTCATTCGAAATAAAGCAAAGAAAAATTTCCTCGTGAGCTGGAGACGGTGACGACGGTGTCCACGACTAACTCTATTGAGAGTGTCGGTGATAATTCCAAGAGAGAGCGAATATATTTTATGGAACTGTATTTCGTAATGGCGTAGTAAGCTCATCGCGAAAAGAAAGCGCAGAATCAAAACGTGGATTACGCACGGCAGGTTGCTATTAATAACAAATTAACCTACGCGATAACTGTTATCAAAGGAAAAATCGGGGACGTGGAAATACCAGATGGAGATGAATGATGAGGTGAAAAACAATTGCTAAATGTGTTTTCGTTTAAATCAAAACGGAGTGAATTATCTGATTTCGGAGCTGGAAGATATACCCATTTCATAAAAGGAGTTTGCTTTGAATCCCCCAGCGATCACGTAGGGGAAGAGAATACCGTGATTTCCCAAGACAACGAGTAGCAGGAAAAAAAATCCCGCGATTTGGTGCAATTTTTGCGGATTAGTAGAGGTTAAATAATCGTTTCGTCTGAAATCGTTGGTGGTAAAAGCACAGTGCATGCGTAAATTATTTTGCAGGAATCCACTACTCATTCCTATGTGTGGTTCGAATTCGTTGTCGTGTCCGGTAGTCAGTCGGCACGAGGAGTTAGCGGTAACGGGATAATCATCAAAGTTCCTATAAGAAGAGACACCGCCATGAGTCATGCAGAATTTAGCCTTTCCTCTTAAGGCCCTGTCGTAAGCATGAAAATTAATTAGCAAAACAAGAATTCATATTTCCATTTGGAAAGAAATATTTTCATGGATTTTCATGCACGTTCCATCGATGGAAACGAAAAAGAGTATTCAACACTAGAGATATTTGTGATAAATATAAACGAAAACTGTGGGAAAGGACTGAATGGTGATATGCGATAGTGCTGACGAAAGAATGTATCCATGTAGTTTATTCAAGCAAGACATTTCTTAAATGATAAAAACCAAAGAAGGGAAATTTAAACTAATGCTGTAGTGTATAGATTATGGGATAGAATTATTGTGCAAATTGTCAGCATTTCGCGCCAAGTATGTTAGCGAAAAGTGGAATGAAACAAGTGCTTCATCAACATGTATGGTGGAAGTATTTTTGCTTGGGTGTGCAAAGATTCCTACATCCCTTAAATCATTTGTCGAAAAGTTATTCGTTAGCTCCCAGAAATAATCAGGTCTCCAAAGAAGAACAAGAAATCCAGAAACACCAGCAAGGACATTCCAAAGTTAAAGCTTCTTGGTTATCTGGTGGGCTCAATTATAAGGAGTTGCCAGCGTCGCTCGATTTTGTTTACGTTGCTTTAAGTAGAAATAGTCGAGGACGTGGAAATGCCACATGGGATTGAGAAAGTTGATATTATAAAAGCTGAATGGATTGGATGCTGTGTATTTTTCGAATCAATATTTGGATACAATGCTATTCTCAAAAGATAAGAGGCAAAAAGGTAATGTAATGAGGTTTATGGGTCCAATATTTGTTTTATTCAAAAAGTAGCTATAACTGAATCACAAGTTGATGTCATTGGCTTAAAGCAGCTTGTTTCATCATAAGAAAGCTACCTGTCGATACGCGAGATACATTACTATACAAGTCAAGCCAAGTAGTAGCCTATGCGAACGACATCAACATTCTGTTACGGTCATTAACAACTGCCAAAGAACTCTTCCTGAAACTTGACAGCGAAGCATAACTAGTAGGACCACAAATCAATGAAAATAAAACAAAGCTCATGAAGCAGTCGAGGAAAAACACCTGAAATACACGAAATATCACACCTGGCGAATACAGTACCGAAAATTTTAGCGAATTTGTGTATTTAGGCGCCAAAATAATGAAAACGGGCAATGAAAGAGACGAAAGACGTTGAAGAATACAGCTCGCAAATAAAATATTTTATTCAGTATTGACGATCTTGAAGACCAGCTGCATAGACAGGAAAACAATGCTCCAAGTATACAAATTTGTGATAAGACCTGTGTTGTGCTATTGGTGAGCAACGTTAATCCTAACCCAAGCATCCGCAAATATATTGAACGCCTTTGAGAGATGGGTCCTGAGGCGAATAATCGGAGCGAAGCTAGACGGGGACCAATGGCGAATTCGATACAACCATGAGCTGTATGAAATTTTTGATGAGCCGGACACTCCGGAAACTGCAATGGGCTGGCCACATGAATCGTAATGACGAATAATGGACGCCGAAAAAGGTATTCGTTGGGAGAACTGAAGGCCGGGGACCAGTGGGGAAACCGAGGAAACGTTGATCTGACTCGGTTGACGAGGACAGTTCATCGCTACTCGGCTCTCGAAATTGGAGAACGCGGTCAATGAATCGAGACAGTCGGAGGCGCTACTTGTAGAAAGGGAAGGCGCAAGAGGGGCTGTAATGCTACGAAGAAGAAGAAGAAGAAGAATTTATATGAACTTTTCCGGGAAATGAAAAATGAAATGTTTCAGATTTAAATCAAAATTTTATATTATCGAATCATATAAAATTTTAACATAAGTAAGTCCCTGTAACTACAAAGAAGGAAGGATCGTCAGCCCGATAGCTAGCTCAGAAGAGGAGTTTGCAGCTATCGTGGCGGGTCCCATACCCGTTAGAAATTCTGCAAATGAGAAGACCGAGTTGTTTCTTTTAAAATTTCATTTTGATGTGTTCATATATGTATAATCATGTTTACGTATTGTTCTCATTAAATTACCTTTCTCTAGTTCTTTATATCTATGCATCGGTTTTTGTGTCAGAGGACTTCAATCTTTATTTTGCTTTTTAAGGTCTTCGTTAAAAAATTTTTTTACAAAGACCTACTAGTTGCGCGACCTGTCTGTCCGTCTGTCCGCCAGTCCGTTTGTCCGTCTGTCCGTGCGTCACAGCTGATTTCCTCAGAAACTATAGAAGCTAGAATGCTCAAACTTTGTGAAAAGGTCAAAAGTGATGGTCTCTCAAAAGTTAAGGTCTTAACAAAAATTTAAAAAATTTTTAAGGAGGGTCCCCCCTACTAACGAATTGGCCCTTAAAAATGTTTTTAAATCAAAGGTAGTCGAGTGGGGTATCAAATGAAAGGTCTTGATTAGAACTTTTAGAATCTGAAATAAAAAATCATTTCATGAATTAGGGGGTCCAGGGGAAGGCAAAATGTACCCAAAATTTGTGTCCCCCCCCCCCCTCGCGATTGGACACCTTTCAGCCGAAAAATCTGAAAATTGTCGTGAACGTGGAACTTTATGAGTACAAGGGCAACAAATACCTTAGAAATCGAAATTCGATCAACTTTGTTAATAATAGTATGATTTGTAGATTTTACATTTTTGCCCATAAAATCAAAACGGTACCTTTAAACTTCTTGAAATTTTGCTTGTTTGCTGACAGATGTCACAAGATTTCACAAAGTGCTCGATTTGATCATCAATTCCATGCCACCAAATATAAGACCTTGCTTTTCTTTTCATAGCTATAATGCCCGCGTGACTGGAATGTAATAAATTCAGCACTTGATTTCTCAAACACCGGGGAACCTCAATTCGACTACCGTAAAATATACAACCGTCTTCTGTACTTAAAAGTTTTTGCTTATTTCAGTAAGGTTTTATCTCTTCTCCAGGCTTTAATGGGAACCCTCCCTTAAGGTAATTTACGATTTTACTTAATATTATATCCTTGCTAGTATTTTCTTAGATTTGTATACTATCTACAGGTAGCTCGTCCGCAAAGTTCAAAAAATTAATCGTAATATATTCGATCTCTCCATTCTCTTAAATAGGGAGTCTCGATAATGCATCTGGATTTAACGTTTTCTTAGCAGGTCTATAAACGATTCTGTATTTAAACATTGACAAGTACACTGCCCATCTTTGCAGCCTAGCTGCCACTACAGCCGGGGTACATTTTCCAGGATTGAATATTTCTTTTATGGTTTGGTTGTCCGCATAAAGGATGAACTTTTTGCCATACAGAAACTTTTTTACCGTGAAGGCAATAGCCAGATCTTCCCTATGCAATTGAGAATACTTCTTTTCGGCTGAGGTAAAGGAACTACTTGTAAACATGACTGGCTTTTCGTGCCCAATGACAATGTGTTATAAGACTCCATATGGGCTAGTGTCGGTGGAGACTACAATGGGCTTGTTGGGGTCAAATAATTCTAAGACGTTAAGTTTCAGGAACAGTTCTTTTCATTTTTGAAAACTTTCCTCCTCATATTCTTGGGACCATTGGAATCTAACATCCTTTTGTAATAATCGATACAGTACTTTTAATTTTGTAGACAAATTGGGTATGAAACGTTGGTAATAATTAAGAAGACCCAAATACGTCTGAAGTCCTCGGACATTACGTGGTTGTAGAGCGTCCCTAATTGCCTTTGTTTTACTAGGGTTTGGTTGTATTTGGTTCAAAAATATTATACAAGTATGTCCAAGATACTCCACAGATGTCTTTAAAAATTTACACTTTTCAATATTGATCTTAATATTATATTGACTCAATCTATTTAGCACTCTAAAGAGGTTGTTTTTACCATCTTCTAAAGCTTCTCCTTGTAAAACAATATCGCAATATAAATCTGGGTTTTATTAATTCCATAAATGACTTTATCGATAGTTGCTTGGAAAATTGCAGGTGCACTATCGAGTCCAAAGTGTAACCTTTGATACCGAAATAATCCCTTATGGGTGTTTATCGTGTGATATTCGTGCGACCGTAATGATACAGGCAATTGGGTTTAAGCACCAGACAGATCAATGGCAGAAAAATATTGTCGCGTGTTATGATTCGCGGCCAATAATTTTAATGTTCCAAGAAAGTGAAAACGCAATGTCCTTTTTTTATTAAGTTTAAAAGAGTTTATTTAAAAGAATGCACAGTTATTAATTTCACTATTAAAAATCAAACTTCCACTTGTCAACTTCACAATCACTCAATCAATATCGCCTTTACCTTGCGCTCCACTCTATCGCAGTTTTTATTTTCGCGGTTGTAATGAATTCTCCCATTCATTCAGCTTGCCTTTATATAGGGTCTCTAGTCATTCAGTCCATTTCTCGTACATTGCCGAAATACGTGGAATATTCGAGCAGCTTAATGAATGGGGCAGTGACTCACTTTCAGATGTTGATCATGCTTGGTGGATTTTCAAGTACATTCGCTTGTTGATCATTATGTTCTTATGGTTGTGAAAACAATTCCGACAGTAGCTCGCAAAATGATTTGTACATGTAACACTGCTCCCACCTCAGTTCTTTTCGCACCGAAAATATGTGTCGCCAGTTGTAGGCAATTCTCCCGGGATGTAATATGGGGCAAGACGGTCCAGGTGCACGATTTTCAGTTTGGCTCTCGACTTGCGATGTTCCTTTATGCGATATACGACGTCGTTGATCCACTTTGTAACCCGGTATGGTCCCTCCCAATTATGCTGCAACTTTGGAGACCTACCCTTCCGTCGCTGTGGGTTATATAGCCAGACCAAGTTATCTTGCTGGAAGCCGGTAGAATTTGCCTTTAAATCATACCTGGTCTTCATGCGGTCAGTAACCGATTCGAGGTGTTTTCGCACTGTCCAATGTATCTCGTTCAACCGTTGTCTGGGCTCACTTGCGTACTCCGAGATCGTTTGGGGTTTCTCCGGGGGTGTCCCGAACTTTATATCAGTTGGCAGACGAATAGTCTTTCCAAAAATGACTTTCGCTGGGGTTTGGCCCGTTGATGCATGTCCAGCAGCTCTGTACGCCATCAAAAATAGTGGGCTATGTCGGTCTCAGTCCCTTTGGTTCTCGTCAACCATCTTGGCGAGGTGTTTATTGAGCGTGCCGTTGAAACGCTCGACCATTCCATCGGATTGGGGATGCAGCGGTGTTGTCCTCGTTTTCCGTATTCCTTGTATTTCGCACATTTCACCAAAAACTAGTGACTCAAAGTTTCGGCGTTGATCCGAATGTAGTTCACAAGGCACGCCGTACCTACTGACCCAATTTAACACTAGACCTCGGGCCGCTTGCTGAAATAATCGGGCACAGCCAGCTTGTATCGATTTCCCCATTCGGATTCAGAAAAGGGTCCAGCGATGTCAACGGCAATCCTTTCAAACTGTACACCCACGTTGTAGGTGTGCATTTGTCTTCTCAGTCGTCGCTTTGGACCTTTGACGGAAGCGCAAATGGTGCATCTACGGCACCAGTCTTCTACGTCTTCTCGAGCGTGGAGTCAGTAACACGTTTCCCGCAATTTCGCTAAGGTTTTTTTAACACCAAGGTGGCCTCCCGAGGATCCTTCATGCATTTCCGTAACCACATCCAACCAACCACCACATGGGAAATGGCCATCCGCCGTTTCCCATTTCCGCTTGAGTATGCCACCCCCCCCCCCCTGAAGGGAGTTCCATTGTGCCCAATAGCTTTTCAGGGTTGCGCCATGCATTGAGACGTCTTTTCACTGAGGTCGCCCAGTCGTCTCCTTCCATACGAGCAATGGTCCGATGTCTTCATCGGCTAACTGGGCATTTCGAATCTCCTCTGGTGACCAACCTTCATCGAATTCGGCCGTTATCAATTGCAGATCAACGGGCGGCTCCTTTTCTTCAATCCGTCGGCAATGCTTACAATTAGCTGGATATGGACGACGAGATAAAGCGTCAGCATTTCCATGAACTCTGCCCTTGCGATGAACAATTTCGTATTCGTATGACTGCAATCTTTCGATTCATCTCGCAACTTGTCTCTCGGGGTTTTTGAAGTTTAGTAGCCACCTTAGCGATACATGGTCCGCTCAAAGAACGAATTTCTGGCCATATCGGTACACTTGTGGAACTGCTTGGTGGCCTCTATTATAGTCACGCAGTAGTTCCTCTCACTTTTTGAGAGAACTCGACTGTAATGCGAGAGGATTCTTTCTTCGCCATCGATCTGCTGGGAGAGTACAGCTCCAATACCGCCGTTGCTTGCATCAGTGTCAACTACCAACATTTTTCCGTGTTTCGGATATGCCAGCACGGGTGATTCACACAGCTTCTCCTTCAGGGTCTCAAAGGCTGTCTGGCATTGTTCATTCCAGACATACGGACAATTTTTCTCGGTTAGCTGATGGAGACACTTAGCTATTTTGGCAAAGTCTTTGACGAATCTTCGATAGTAGGTCGCCAGACCCAGAAAACTTCGTAGTTGGTGCTTGTTGTTTGGTGTTGGCCAGCTTTTCTCGGCTTCAATTTTCTCAGGGTCTGTATTGACCCCTTCTGCTGATACGACGTGTCCCAGGTATTTTATATCAGCTGCAAAAAGGGTGCACTTGTCGGGACTAAGTTTCAGATTCGCCAGTCGCAATCGGGAGAAAACCTGTTCTAAGTTCCGCACATGCTCTTCGAACGTTTTCCCAATAACAATGATGTCATCTAGGTACACCAAGCAGGTCTTCCAGGTCAGGCCACGTAGAACGTATTCCATCAGGCATTCAAAAGTGGCTGGAGCGTTGCCAAGCCCAAATGGCATCACCACAAATTGCCACAATCCGGTCCTAACTGAAAATGCGGTCTTCTCTCGGTCCTTCTTGTCGATTTCTACCTGCCAGTAGCCACTCTTGAGATCGAGTGTGGAAAACCATTTTGCGTCGGCTAAAGTGTCCATGATATCGCCGTTGCGTGGAAGTGGATAACTATCTTTCTTAGTGATATCGGTAAGCTGCCTATAGTCAACACAAAAGCGAGTGCTACCATCCTTTTTCTTTACTAGAACTACTGGCGCGGCCTATGGGCTGACAGAAGGTTCGATAACACCTTGTTTTTCCATGTCCGAGATCAGTGCGCTCACTTCTCCTTGTTTGGCTCTAGGAAGACGCCTCGGTGCTTGTCGAATTGGCTTGGCTCCCTGTGTATCTATGACGTGAGTTACCATACTCGTTCGGCCTTAGGTCATCCGTGCTTGTTGAGAAGATGTCACTGTACTTGATGACCGGATCAGAGGGTCACTTGAATAGCTGCACTGGCAATTTGGTCTGCTTCAATATTGCAGATGTAGATTCCCGGGCTTTGTCTGTGTCTTGCCTCCTATTACAATGATAGTCGTGAGTAGCGTCCAAAGAGGTGATGGTGGAAACACGCTGGCAGCTGCCGATGACTTCTCCCGCTTTGATGCTTGTGGTTGAGCCTACGGTGTTAAGGACTCTAACCGGCATGCATCCGTTCCTTATAGACCTTACAAGGATTCGTCCTACAATCAAACTACTAAATGCTGACGTCTTCGATGGCTCTTTCAGATAAGACCGATGGTCTCCAGAATCACTATCAAGCTTGGCCCATACAATGCTCTCGGAAGATTTCGGGACATCAGTGTCGGTACATACTGCCACATTCATCTGGGGAATTTGGACGCTGGGATCCTGCATCAATACTTCGAAATTCCGTCATTTCAATGATCGTTTACCCAAATCCAACGTGATTCCATGTGATCGCAGAAAATCCATTCCGAGGGTGCAGCCATCCATAATGTTCTCGACCAGAAAATTATGTCGGAACGCAAGGTCTCCCAACTGTATCTCGAGGTTGACCTCTTCATGGACATGTGCAGTTTCTCCCGTAGCTGTCCGTAGTGAGAAAATCCTGCCCTTGTGAAGTAGTTGTTGCCTCACATGGTCTGGTCGGATAATCAATCGGGTTGCGCCAATGTTGATTGTTATGGTGCAATGTTCTCCGTCAACTTGACCCGGAAGGCATAAGTCTGCTTCTCCACGATGTAGTCTTGACACGGTGATGGTGACGCTGGGGACGTCGATCCTCCTAGCCAACCTCTGCCCCACGAAGTTGGCTCTTACATGTTTCCCGACCCCTCAGTTTGAAGGGCTTCCATTCTGGGCTCCTTCGGTCTGGATCTCCACCTTGCTGCACATCCGGGACAACAGCTCGGTTTTCTTCGCTTCTTGCGGTCTCTTTGCAGGTGCCCCTTCCCTCCGCAATTCCAGCATCTAGGCGCACCCGCGGCTCTCGCTCGATTTCTATGCGCTCACACCTGCACTCGTTGGCCACTACTTCGCAAATGCGGGCAGTGGTACGAGTCACATTTTTCACTGCGTCAAAGTTCAGACTAAAAGCCAATGCGTCCTTAACCGTTTGTATTTTAGCCAAACGCATGGCTTGTTGCAATTCCTGGTCCTTTAATGCACTGATTAATGTGTCTGTTGCTGCGTCGTCTTGATGTTCTGGGTCGTAAGCTGGGTAAGCCAGAAGTACCAGTCGCTCAATGTCTTGGAATAGCTGCTGTACGGTTTCCCCAGTCTTCTGCATCCGATGCCGTAGCTGTGACCGAGAAATCTGCTTCAGATGGTCGTCTCCATAACGCATGTCGGGCGCATTCATTATAGCAGCCGGGTTTGAGTGCAACTCTTAGAGCAAAAATTAATGTAGTTGCTCATTCCTGCTCATTCCAGTGATTTATCCGAGCGGCGGCTTCAAACTGGGTTCTGTAAGTATTCCAGACCGTTTGCCCGTCGATTACACATTTCTGGATGTGCTTTGCGCTGCGGTTATAAGCGGGGCTGGTGAGGTGGTTACTACTGCCTTCGATGCTTCTAATTCCTTTTCATTTTCAGGGTTTTGTACTAAAATACAAAACCGAATTGAGGCCATCCGGCCGGCCGTTCAACCGCCTGTCCGTCTGTATGTCACAGCACTTTTTCTCCGAAATTATAGAGGCTACAGCCATGAAACTTTGTGGAAAGGTCAAATGTGGTGACTTCTTGAAAGTTCAAGCATGGAAATTTTTTTTTTTCAAGGGGTTTAGACCTGCGAGTACACATGGGGTCAATTCGACCCCAGACGCTACTTTGACCGATTGCAGCGCCTAGGCCTGTGGGAGAGTGGGGGTATTATGGGCTTCTAAGTATATTTTAGTGTCTTGACTATAAGTTTATATAGTTTGTTTACCTTTCGAAGACGTTAGTTATTGTTGAGAAACCTTTGAAATCAGCCTGTGGTCAATTTGAGCCCATTGTGTACTCAACGTCAATTTTGAGGTAAAAATTGAATTTTTTTACTTTATTAATGGATAGATTAATTCAAAAAGACAAAAAAAGTTTGAAAGTATTTTTTTTTTTTTTTTAAGCAAAATGGAATATAATCTGCGATCTAGAGTGCGTAATGGTTTGTTGGCTGAAGACAGCGGTGATGATTTTGGCGGCAGTGGTTCCTCCGAAGACGACCACGTCTCTGAGCAATCAGTATCTGATTATGAACTTTCTGAATGTTCAGAAAATGATGATGTGGAGAATGCAATTCTCAGTGAACGCCTTTTACAACAGCGTGAAAATTCAGCCGCACGAGGGAGACCAGCATCAACATTGATCAGTAAAAATGAGACAAAGTGAATAAGACAAAGTGGAAAATGGGAGCTCGTGAAAGATTATCAGGTTAGAATATATTTCGTACATTTTTTAATTCTCTTCATTCTTACCAACACATTCTTTGCAACAGTAATACACGCATACTATTATCATATTTTAATGAAACTTCTAGTATAAATATACGAGTATATTGTTTCTATGTTACAGATCGATTGTCGATTGTACCAGAAAGAGTACCTGGACCACGAAACCGAGCAGAAAATTTTAACAACATTGTTGAATTTCGGGATATTCTTTTCGATGAGGATATAAGAAAGAAGATAGTAGAATATACTAATATTGAAATTGCAGATGTTTGCTCCAAAATGATGGTTGATGACGTGCCGTTGCAGACATATCACCGCACTCCTGATATACTTGAGATGAACGCATTCATTGGAATTATTTATTATGCAGGAATGTGGAAATCTAATCATGTTGGTGTCAGGAAGTTATGGAGCAACTTTCATGGAACATCTTTTTATCGCTGCGCTATGCCAAAATCAAGATTTGCTTTCATTGCTTATAGCTTACATTTTGATGCTAGAGATAATCGATCTCAGGATGATAGATTATCACCTATTCGAGAATTGTGGGATAAATTCATTAAAAATTGTGAATTTTATTACAATTTCAGCAATGAAATTATTGCGGATGAGCAGCTTCTTTCATTCAGAGGGCGCTGCAAATTTCGAATGTACATAAAATCGAAGCCTGATAAATATGGTTTGAAAATTATTACAATGAACGATGCACAAACTTTTTAATGGTAATTTTTTTATGATTTTTTTGTTATTATTTTTTCATGAATAATAAAATTATTTATCTTATTCACAGATAAACGGCATTCTTTATTTAGGAAAAACGGGTCATCCATCAGTCTTCCGGAGAATATTTTTTCAAAAAAGTAAACGAACTTATTCATGGTTCTAATAGATCTGTTACTTGCGATAATTGGTTTATAACCGTTCCTCTTCTGAAAGATATGTTGGAAGAAAAGTACAATATGTATGTAACTGGCATAATCTGGAAAATTAAGCCCGACATTCCTATTGAAATGAAGTTTGCTGGCACGGAAATACCGCCACTAAATTTTGCTACCATGGTGATATCACTTTAGCCAGTTTCACGGCAAAAAAAAAAAAATAAAATTGTACTAGTTGTTAGTAAAAAAATCACAGCTGGAAATATTGGAGAAAGAGATAAACCAGAGATTATCTTGTATTACAATAAAACCAAAGGTGGAACTGATGTATTCGATACACTGTGCCACGCTTATACAACTACCCAAGCAACAAAGCGTTGGCCAGTGCGATACTTTTTTGGTATGCTGGATCAAGCAATCGTAAATGCCAGAATCTTATATATGTGTAAATATGCCAATGACGCTACCAAAAATAAATCTGCTGTTGGCGCCTTAAAAGATGTTGTGGCTCACCTTGTTCACCCATACTTACGAGAAAAAATTAAAAACCCTTGTATGCGTACAGATATTAGAAAAGGGGTTGAAAGTATTTTAGGAATAAATATCCCACCTGTCACAGTAGAGCGTGTTCAGCTGAGAAAAAGAGCAAGGTGTTCTCTATGCACTCGTCAGCAGGACCACAAAACAAGTGATGCGCGCCCATCCTGCAGTCGACCGATGTGTAACGAGCATCGAGCATACTTATGCAACGATTGTGCTGGTTATAATTGATTTTTTTATTTTTTACTTATTTTTTCTTTATTATTATATATTTTGAAGAATAAAAGAAGTTTTTCCTACTGAAAACAGTTAAAAAGCATGATTTTTTATACCCTCAAAATTACCATTACAAGTATGCGTAACGAACACCTTTTTCTTGCAACCCTATATATAGGGCTGGTTTTTTCCCTTATTCTACCTCTTCTTGAGAGTATTCATATGAATTTTTAGCTCAAAATATTGAAAACTGACGAAGCTATGAACCTTTTTTTTTGAAAAAATATGAAAATTTTAAAATCTTCAAAATTGTCATCGTAAATATGCAAAATAAATACTTTTTTTTAAGGGACACTATAGGGCTCATTTTTTATTCTATTATGTCTTGAGAGTTTCCACGTAAATTTTTAGCCAAAAATATTATAAACTGAAAAGGTTACGATTTTTTATGTAAAAATGCTAATTTTTGTTTTTTCAGATTGTTCGCGAATTTTTTTAGGTAGGCTAAGGACATTTAAGGCCTCTCTAATGTATGAGAATTACTAAAAGAGCTTTCAAACTTTTTTTGAAAATTTTTTCAAACTAATATTTGTAGTGGGGGCGATACTGTATACGTTCAAAGAAGGTTGGGGTCAAATTGACCCCATATGTACTCGATGATCGAAAAAATAGGTGTGTACTCAGAGGGTTAAGGGGGGGTCTCCCAATATAGGGAGGTGACCCTTCAAAAATTTTTTTTTCACCATTAGCAGTCGAGGAGGGTGTCATTGGGAAGGTCTTAATGAGATCTCTTCAAAGCAAGTTTTAAAATTGCCTTATCAGTAGCCTGGGGGGCAGGGGAAGGGGAAAGGTATGAAATTTTCGCGTACCGCACCTCGCAATTGGATACTTTTCATCCTAAATAACTGAAAAAAAATCATGAATGTAGGTCTTAATGAGAACAATAACAACAAATAGTTGAGAAGTCGAATTTCACTCAACTTTGTTAGTAATAGTATGATTCATCGATTTTACATTTTCTTGAATAAAATCTGAGTGGTAACCTTAATTTAATAAAATTCAGCACACCGATGACTGTTCATAAGATTGATCTTTTCTGAAATTTTCATAAAGATCGGATGGTATTTAACGCAGTTATAGCGATTTGAATTTTCCTGCATTACTATGGAACAATATGCGCTGTATTACTATGGACACCTATGGCTTTCGAATAATATGCGCTTTTTACCGACTCAGACACTACAGTTTTGCTAGGATTTCCATGAGAGTTTCAGGGATGATAGGTATCACGAATATCTTTGAGAATCGGTTCAGTTAGTGGTGTCAGTAATCGTAAAACAAAATAGTGGCTGTTTTAAATGCGAAGATTGAATAATTTTGAGTTATTTTTCCCCAACTTCAACGTTTAAGGTGCATGCTTTGAACACTTGATTCAATTTAATGAATGACTGAAGATGAATACCTACAATTAATACTCATAGGTGAAACAATTCGAAAAGGCAGGAGAGAGCTCCTAGCAAAAGGGCTTTGTAACCATTCTAGGATTCCAAAAAATTTGCCATGAATCGATGATTACAGTACAGAGGCGTGGCCCCTGAAAAAATATTTCATCAAACGTAGCCGATATGAGCATCAAATGAAAGTTCTTTATGGGTGCATTTCAAAACAGTTCTTAAACTGACAGCACTTGCTTCAATAGGGGCACACGGGGAGAAATACATGAAAAATGTGTTTCCTCTCTCGCGAATGGACACCTGTGATTTAAAAAATCTGAAAAAATTATCAAGGGAAATATTTATGGGTACAAAGCTCAGAAGTCGAAATTCGTTCAACTTTCTTAATAACAGTACGATCCTCAAATTTCACATTTTCTCCAATAAAATCGTCTTTGACATGTTTCTTGATTTTATTTATTGCTGGTTACTGCATTTTGTAAGTTGAGTACAAAACCCTTCTGACATGAGCGTAGGTCTGTCTACCCAAATTGTTTGCTTTGCTGTTGCACAACACATCTGGCATTGAAATTCGTCAAAATGTGATCATTTAAATAACATGTGTTGACTCAAACGCATACATTGGGAGTGGAACTATACATATATTGAGACAAAATCGGATTGGTAAAAGAAGTATTGTTCAAATTGACAACGCATGCCACTCAATGCACTTATTCTACGCAATTGGACGATTTTAAGGGCTACTAAAGCCTCGATCGTAGTTTCGCTTAACACCGTTGTGCACTGTGTTTATATTTAATGCATTAATTCTTAATACTGCACTGAGCACACAGTCAGCTTCTATGGGAGCTACTTACCGCACACCACTGGATATATCTGTTTGAGTTTCAGCTGCATTCATATTCGGCGCTGGTAGAACATATCTTACACCACTAATCCTATTGTTATTACGTAGTTTTTCTACCGTCACTGTTGATTTTGTATCTTTCGGTTGTAATGTACTTTTCCCAGATATCGAAGATTTATAGTCTTCACGACTTTTCCCGCGAAGTTCGAATTCGAAAAATTCGTAGATTGACCAACAAATTGCTGTCGCAGGCATTGAATATAAGACTCGAGCACCTAAGCCTTTGAAGAAACCGAGTTGTACGGCCATTCTGTAAATCTGTCCTATCGCTTCTTTCATTCCTTTCGTAAAACAATGTGTGTTGTCTGATATGGCAGATTCATTATCAATTGTGTAGAGTATGAGCGATAAAATGCACCGAACCCTTTGTTTTTATAGATTCCACTCGCGCATTCAAAAACTGAATTATATGGAGAATTATACCTTTGCAGCCTCTGCTTTATCACGTCTGCTGGATTCGAAATGACAGCATGTATAAGTGTCGCGGCAACTGCTGATACCATGTAATTGATTTGATTATGCTTTGTGTATTTTGCCAACGTTTCTTTTGTAAATTCATTTGTTCATAAATAAAAAGCATATTCTGGTGCAGCTCCCGCTATTACGGCTGACACATCACGTATAGGTCTCATTAGTCCTTAATTCTTGATCATATTCCTAAGTGTATAGGAAATACTGTAGCTGGATGTACCCGGCGATAAACTTTGTATCCTGGTCTTGACTGAATCCAGCGTGTACATGACACAATGCTCCAGAACTCCTGCAATCGCACCCGGCGTCATCGTTTTCGAACCTGTTCATAGACGAAATTTATAATACCGGCGGTGGGGAATCAATAGATTCCAACCCATTTCACTATTTCCTTGGTTGCAGCCACGGTTTCACTCCTGTGGACACCCACTTTCGCACTTGCTGATTCTGAAAGCCGCGCAAAGGATGCATTTGTTGGATAAGAGTTATTTCTATTTTCTTCGTGTCCTGTCCGTACTGTAGCAGCACATGACATTGCCTGGTATTGCTTTTATTTCCAAAATAACAGAACGTCTACAAATAAGCCCTATATTTGATGTGTTCCAGCCATTGAAATTAGTATACGATGGTTCCACAGTCGGTATCGAATGACGGCTTTGAACAAGTGATCTTCCCAGGAAACTTCAGATTTGACGACATCAACAATTCCGTTGACGGGTTCAATGGTAATGAAGTATTCAATATTTTCCCTTGACTTTTATAATATTTCAGTGCCATCCCAACATATTTTTCCAGTCTATCATAATGCCCTTCACCTTTTATTACAAATATGGGTTTGGCATATGGACCAATTGTAAGCAGCGTGGGCCAACATTTCATTTTTAAGTCAATCCACATAGAAGAGATTGAAGCGTTTACTACCGGATGTGTAATATCATATCCTTGCACTGCTGATAGAATGTTGGCACTATCTTTTCCAGTATCGAATTTAGTACTGTGGACACCTACAACCACCAAACCATCTTCAACGCTGTACTTTTTCTCGAGTTTCTTCAAATCAGGTAGTATATGCATACAATTGATCCAGCAATATGTGAAGAAGTCCAGAACAACTACTTTGCCTTTAAGCGATTCCGTAAATATTAACGGCTCAGTTACATTAAACCAGTCGAGATCTTCTTTAAATTCTGGAATGGGTTTCGTCTCTGAAACAGCTTCCTCTAAATATTGTCCCAATATTTCTTCAGTTTCCTCAGTCGTTTTCACCAATCTCAAATATTTCAAATTCAAATCGGAGTCCTTCATTAGTATTCGAATATTTGCACGCATCGTTTTATAGAGACACTATGATTTGGCAATCCGCTCAGAATCTACTTAGTCTAGTCATTACATGTACCAAAAAAATTACAGTTGAAAATACAATATTTAATTCAAAAAATTACGTTACCGATTCTTCTTCAGTCAGGCTGGCGTGATGAATATTAGCTTAACTCGCGGGGGTCTTGCTTGTAGGATCGCATGTGAAAGTGTCCCGTGACAATGGTTTGATTCACACTAGTCACTAAGATGCTGAAGATCGGTTTGGAGGATATCCACGTCTCAGAGGGAGTCAATAACTCGAAAAATCTTAAAATCATCGGCATATAGGAGGCAGGGAGACAGGATAGCAGAAGGTAAAGCATTGACAAGCAATAAAAATAGTATGGGACCAAGTATTGAACCTTGCGGATCTCCCGAGCTGGGGTGAAAAGAAGAAGAGAAACAAAGAGATAAAAGTGACTACACATTGACGATTCAGAACATCGAAGAAAAGCCAGGAATAGAGACAAATAGGAACATTGAGCCCTAAAAGTTTCTCAAATAGGAGAGAGTGATCCATTGAATCAAAAGCTTTAGAGAAATCTGTAGAAATAACGTCAACTTGTTGTTGCTGATCGAGGACAACTGCAATATAATGAGTAAAAGAAAGTAAGTTTGTAAGGGTAGATCTGCCTCTGACAAAACCATGCTGTTGATCTGCTAAAGATGAGAGGACAAGTGGATAAAGCACATCAAAAACTATCTTTTCAAGGATTTCAACAAAACAAGGAAAAATCTAAATAGGACGATAGTTTGAGACGATATTACGGTCACCAGATTCGAAGATAGGAAAATTTGGACAATTTTCTATTGGGAGGGGAAAACCCCACAAGATGAACTCAATTAAAAATAATTGAAAGAGGAAAACAAAGCGAAGAAGATAAAGATTGCGCTAAGAAATTTGGAATGCCATCAAGACACCACTGGTTCTGTTGTCAAGATTATTTAAGAGCAGCTCAACCTGCGAGGGGTTCGCACAAGAAGTAGTAGAGAAAAAAGAACAGGAAGATTGGTTGAAAAAAGTGGAATACTTAGCCCTCCCGAAAAAGGAAGAAAAATAAGAACCGAAGGGTTCACAAGATTGTTCAGGAATAAACGATGTCACGCCATCCAGACTGAAATTAACAAGGACACGATGAGATCTCCTTAAAGATTTACATACGACCGGAACGCACGAGTTGGATTCGACATTAATGAAGTTTCAATATGGTTAATACATGCATGAAATAATCCGCGTGGTGTGGCGGTTAGAGCACTAAGCCCGTAAACCGAAGGTCTCTGGTTCGAGTTTCGTTAGCGTCAACGATATTTAGTTCGAGTGATTCTTCGGACGGACTATAAGCCTGTTCAGTTATGATACGTGCTGGTTTCAGAACGTACTGCAGCTGGTTTCAGAGTTTACTGCAGCTGGGTGGACGGACACACGGCCAAAGCGTGATAATGACCATATCACCTTATGGAGTGCCGATACATTCGATCATGACAATGAGATACTCTAACTGTCTCTAAGCGAAGGCCCGAAAGGGGCTGTAGTTCTACGAAAAAAAAGATATGCATGTAGTGCAGAGGGGCACGACGCTCTTTGAAATTAGCGAGGTCAATTGGAAGACCACTGGATAAGAACTTACTGCGGGCAACATTTTTTTCTTCAATTGGAATGGCAACATTTGAATGAAATCAAGGAACATTTGTAGGCCTTCTTGCTGGAAACACAGGTGTTAATTATGAGATTAGTGACGAAAGAAATATATAGAGCTTATCAACACATTCTTCAATTTGGGGTTTGCTGAAGAAGGAATATCAAGTCATGGAATTAAGGCATTAAAAAATTAGAGCGGGAAGGTGAGGAATTCCTCAAAGAACAAGAAGATGCGATAGCAAGCTCAATGCAGAGTGGTGGCTGGTGGGGATCAGGTTTGACAAAGGATGAGTGTGCCGCCGATGCGTACAGAGAAGAAGGTGGCAAGTTGAAAAGAACAAGATCAAGCACTTTGTTATTAGCATTAGGAAGATTGTTGAACTGGTTGAAAGAACGAAAGGAAATAAAAGAAGAAAGAGCAAAAGACACACTACCGCCAGAAACTATGGAGACATGCATATCATTCCAAACAATAGAGAGAATCGAAGTCATCACAGATCAATATAGGGTGGAAGGGAAGCGAGTATTATTGTAGCTCGAGGATTCTGCAAAGAAACGTTCGTAAACAATAGCAGGACTGTTACAAGGGATATACACAGATGGTGCAAAGAGGGAAAGAGAGTCAGATGGGGAGACTAGCACAATTATACACTCAACAGGTGAAGATGAAGTAAAATCATCACAGGATTTGCTAGTAAGGGAAACAAATATACCCACTAGAACGCTTCCACCATCAGACTTACCAGTAGTATCACGGTTTCTATCTCTGCGGATGATTATATGGCTCGGGAGTAGCTCACTATTACTAATCTCATCTGTCAGCCATGTTTCCGTTAGACAGATGATATGTTACAGAAAAAGGATGGAAGAAATGCGAGTTTCAGGAGTCTTAGTCCTCAGGCTACATTTTGGTGATAGCTAGTCGAAAAGAATCACGAGGCCTACGCTTTGTTTCTTCTGGTGGGAAAGAACACAGGATCGTTCCACTTACTTTTTGACGAATACACCAGGGGGAAAAATTTCTTATCAAGCAAGATACTTAGGTTAGCTGGAACAGTAACTTTGAATGATGCAATCAATCTGTTCGTCTTTTCATCAAGCATAAGTTTGGTGCACTGGAGAAACTCAGGACTTATGGTTAGCTTATACTTTATATGAGCGATGATGTCTTGGCCTGGTGTGTTAAAGTCTTATCTTGAAAGAAATATTAGTTGCGGGGGGATATAGCACGCAGTGGGGCGCTAGGTTTGATGGCAGTAATGTTTGCCGTCATATCGACTCCAGGTGAGGGCCCCCGGCTACTTAAGTGACTCTACGTTTCTTATCATCAATTCGGTATCAGCAGTATTTTGAGCTACAAGTCTTGTAACAGAGGTTTCAGGCGGGAATGAACCTTTTGGAATAGTCCCGGTACCAACTAAACGTTGTAGTGCTATGGAAGCAGACTACATAAGTTGACGTTGCTTCAGATTATTCGTCAATTGCAGATGTTTTTGCTGTGAAGGCTGGTCCAACCATAATGCACGATGTTAATTGTGAGTCACATCTTAACGTCAAATTTTTCACCCAACTTAATTTGACATTTTTTTGTTTTAGTGTTTGAAAAATTTACCCATGGAGAGGCACACAATTGAGCGGCGCATTAAGGTTGTTAAAGCCTTTTCCGAAAGTGGACGTTCAAATCAAAATGCATTTCGTGACTTTTTTGGTCAGCATAACCGACCAAATGTGTCCACAATCGGTAGAATTGTGCGCAAATTTCAGAAAACCGGGTCTGTAGGAAATGCGAAATCACCTGTGTATGCTCACCCAGTTCGTTCTGCGGAAAACATTGCTGTTGTTGACTCGTCGTCACGCCGAACAATTGAAGATCGCACGAACATCACTGATGCGAATTTTGAATAAAAATAATTTACACACTTACAAGGTTCAATTGACTCAAGAACTGAAGTCTACTGACCATTTCAAGCGTCGGCAACACGCCGAATGGTTGTTTGCATGGACAGAAGGGAATTGTGACTTTACAAAGAAAATCATCTTCAGCGACGAGGTACACTTTCACCTCAGTGGATTCGTTAACAAGTAGAATTGCCACATTTGGACAAATGAGAATCCACGAGTGATTGTTGAAAAGCCGATGCATCCACAAAGAGTGGCTTATTGGTTCGGTTTATGGGCTGGCGGCGTCATCGGGCTGTACTTCTTCGAAAATGAGGACGGACAAGCAGTTACCTATTGCGAGATGATAAGAGACTTCTTGTGGCCAGGAACTGAGGCGATGGACCTGGACGATATGTGGTTCCAACAGGATGGTGCCACTTGCCACACAGCCGACAAAACATTGGCTCTTTTGCGCGAGAAATTCAATGGCCGTATTATCTCACGTTGTGGCGATGTTAATTGGCCGCCACAATCATGTGATTTGACACCATTGGACTTCTTTCTCTGGGGATATTTAAAGAAAAAGTGTACGTCAATAAGCCAAGAACAATTCAAGAGCTATAGGATGAGACAATTCAGCACATTAACGACATTGAACCTCAATTATGTCTCAGAGTCATTGAAAATATGGACCATCGGATAGAAGTATGCCACCGTTGGTGTTGACGAGCGTTTGGACAATATTTTGTTTCACACATAATTGATATAGATCCTGCTATTATAATAAAAAACATTAGCATAATTCACTGAAAACTTTTTCTTTTATTTACAATCAACATTGTGCGTTTTGGTTGGACCATCTTATAGTAACAATAAAGTATAATAATTTTAAACTGCTTTTAATTTAAAACAAAGATAACATTTTTCAAATTTTAGTCAAAATTTACATAAGTTTCTCACAAAATTCAAGTGTTATGAAATTAGATGGATGCGAGTGCTAAACGGGTTGGAGCACTTCCAAGAATATCTACATTTTACTACCGACTTGATTTGCGTTCGGGACAAGGATATCAACCAGTAATTACTAAATAAAGAAACGGTTTAGCGAAAGATTAATATGTTTTGTCTTTTAATGCTCTTAACTGATCATTGCATCCAGTCACGATGTACTCCCGCCTTAATCCTCCTCTCATGTCGTCACACATGCTTTATGATTTCACAGGCCTAACCACATCCAAACGTGGAAGAGGAATAAAACTATCGATGAGAAAGTGTTTTAGAGGAAAAATCTATCTTATAGACATCATTTGACTTGGCTACAGATGAGTAGAACTATTTTACATTCTATTTTTATGGGATTGTGATACATAAAAAGATGATTGCTGTGTTGGATTCTCATTATGGAATTGAAAATGATGATTACGTACTGAAGAAATTGACTTCATCTTTGGGGTTCAATGGAACATTCATTGAACGCCACCGACGAGCTGCCGACATCCAAAAGAGGAAAAGTCGTTGGTCGGTTGTTTCTTATGTGAGGCACGTACCACGGAAAACGAGGGAAAACCATCTGCAGAATTTTCTCAATCCATTTCAATGGAAATCAAATTAATTTTGAAGGAAAACGAAAAGGAAAATGATTGTTTTGCAGGTAATTCAGTCTATTTGGTGGTAAATTTCGTTCTCTGGATTCAGTAGGAATGTTATTAGTTATTTTCATCTAAATTTCGATGAGCTCTACATCCGGTTTGTATTTTCTATTTATTGAATGGAAACGTGCTTTGAGAATTCATTTTGAAAATTGTTTATTGAAATATTTCAGTTATTTAAGGCTGATGAGATTTGAGTGAATCTCATGCTATTCAAATATTATAAACAATCAGTCTAATTCTTTTTTCTCGGTATCGATCCACAAATATTCAGAAAGATAAATCTAATCCATTAGAAGTGGAGAATATTTTATTCATCAAAAACAGTCCCAAGAAATAACGCATTTAAAAAAACATAAACGTTGTTTGCTTTTCAAAGAGAAATCCTTCATTATCTATAACTGAAGAGCAAACTCTCTGAAGGGGATTAGCTCACTCAACTATAAAAACAAGCAAACTGAATCCCTGAATTGAAAAAGAAACTTCTTACTCAGTGAGTATCAAAATATTTGGACAACAGATTCCCTCAGTTCAATCACTCGATACACTGAACGAATCATTGATGAAAAATGTCCTGAAAATTTGTCTCAATACCAAACTCCCCATTTGACTAAAATTTTGCTACCAGCCAAAGAACGTTGTCAAAGTAATTAAAATCTATATAAAAGTTTGAGAAGAACGCGATGGATACAAATGAGGGATATGGGAAGCAATAGTAAAAGAAATCTTTGGGTAGTCTGTTGACGGCCAAATAAAAAAGGTCACTTGTATCAATATTCAGGGAGCAAGGATCTGTTGAGAGCTTGGGGCATGAATATCCTTAAGTTTTTCCTGCTTTACAAGATAAGGATTCTTTTATTATTGTCGGTACCATTCCTAAGCATATTTACATTTTCATCTAATAGTAGTCCCTTTATTGCAAAATAAATACCAACGCAGTGTGATGAGGACAACAACGTTCGGTAGACCCTACAGCAAAAAAGAAGTCTTGTGGGGGCTGGATATGCTCATACAGCATACGAAATGGCAGTATCACAATAAAGCAGAGGAAGACAAATAAATTGACTATGAAAAATATACATACTAAGTTGGAAGAGGGGATATACAATATTTTCATGGAGAAGGAAGATTTGAGCTATGATTGAATTTTTTTTTTTAAAGACTAACCAGTAAATGGATCAATGCCAATAAGGTATTACCTAACTTTATATGTATATCGTAAGTTTTTTTTCACAAGGAATTATTTTCTAAATAATCATTGAAATAGGTTTAACCTAACGCATGCAACTTGTTGCAACCATAGCACAAAAGAACGCAAAGCTTTATTATTTCGTTAATGAAAATTCAAAGAAAATAACCACCAAGAGTGCATTCTATTATTAAACTAAATATAACTGCTATTCATCAAGTTCTAAAATGATAGAGTTCTTGAAAAAGAAAACTAATTGCTCCTAGCATGCAATTACCAATCCATGTGTGTCAGTTTTGGTTACATTTTTCTATAGCACAAACAAGACAAAGGACCCGGGCATGAAATCCTAGAGAGACTTGAAATACATAATCACACTCCCTGTAGTGTAGTGGTTAGAGTACCCACTGCTTAAGCCAAAGATTCCTGGATTGAGTCCCAGTGGTGACAATAAGATTTGTTTTGAATGATTCTTTGGACTGACTATAAGCTCGTCCACTTATGATACGTACTGGTTTAAAATCAAAACGTATCGCAGATGGGTGGATGGAAATGCGGCCAAAGCCTTGTACAGACCATATCACCTTCTCGAGTGCCAATACATGTGCTCAAGATAATGAGATACTCTAACTATCTCTAAGCGAAGACCCGAAAGAAGCTGTAGTGCCAAAGCAAAAATATACAAACACAGAACGACAGATGGTAACATTATCAACGAACAACTTATCAGAAATTCTGACGAAATTTCTTCGGTACTAGACCACACCCAACGACGAAAACGGAAGCGAGACGAGTCAGAACAAATGGACATCCAACAACCCCAAAAAACTAATATCTCTCTGACTGGTCTAACCTAGGGTCTAAATGTTTAATTCATCGAATAAAGTGATTTCCGTCCACACATTCTTTAGACACTGAAGATGACTTCCAAGGAGTCGAAATGCGTCCGTTCACTGAAAACGCAAGGCTCGACGGCATTTCTCGAAAAAAGACGACTTCTTTAAAAGATCTATGCGTATTTCATCAAAACTTCAAAGGATAAACCAGCAATTATTACGTAAATCTTTTGCCAGTAATTATGCGAACCTATTAGCTAATATGATTGGTTGGGCTGCTTTGTGTCAGTTGATTGAATTCGCTTAGCAAAATCCACTTACCGGGCTCATACATTGACATTTGGACTTTATTAGTGGTATTTTTTTTTTTGCTAGAGTAACGAAAGATATAAGATTCGGTCCAAGCTAAAGGGCTGCTGCATGCAAGGAATCTGACCCAAAACATATAGTCTAGAAACTAACATTGTAGTTGTAGACAACGACAAATAATTGCAGGAGTATAGCTGGCATTGTATTGCTGGGTATTCAAGTTGCGCGAAAGTCATACAACTGCAATTGCATGAGGAACGTGTATATTGGTGACACAATTAACAAGAAGCTTGATTCGGGTCTTGAAAAACAGAGATTAACAGACCGTCATGTTCAGACTGAGAACAAAAATATGATGCAAACGCCAGAACGTCTTAGAAAGGAAGAGCGGGAAACTCTGTAGGACATGCCAGATGTTCGAGCGTTGGGGAAAAATATAAAGATCATCGAGAAATCTACGGTTACCACTGGGATCGCTACCGAAGCAGGGGTTGTGAATTCCTAAATGATAACGAATCATCCTGGAGTCCACAAAAGGATCACGGCAGGAAACGAAAGGAGTGACCAGACAAATAAAACGCCGCTGTGTGATTCATCGCCACCGTCGAAAATGTGGCGGAAGTACTGTACTCGGGAAAGGGAGCCGATAACCTCTCCCAACAAAGAAGGTCGCAAAGTACAATTTTCATCCAGTGACACGAAGAAAAAAGGCTAACCCGAAAAGTGGGAGATGTTCTAAAAAGAATAAAATCGCTATGTGATCCGCCAAAAATCAGCAAAGGAGCAAAGATTGGACTCCTTTAACTACGAGGCGTAGAGAAGCTCCTAGAACGCATAGGGCGCTCACCAATGCGAGAAATTAAAGACCGAAGAGGATCAGAAGACCAAAGAAGAACAGAAAGCTAAAGATACGCTGAGATCTAAGCCTAAGGGGCACGCAGAGATAGCTACACTTTTAAACATCAATAAAAGAATGGCGTCTAGCCCAATCGAGAGGAATCGGGATTTGATGGGCGTGGAATGCCAGATCAGGGGTTCCGGACAGTGCCGACAAAAGGAGCGAAGAAAGCCGCAAAAAAACTCCTTCAAAAAGTGCCAGGAAATAAAGTTTGCATGGACGCCTAGCAAGAAACAAGACCTGATATAAAACAGGAGAGACAGAAGCCCCGACAAAAATCCTGGCAGCAGGTACTGCGCGTAAAAACCCAAGATAGCCGATATAACCGTTTTAAAAGAGGTGCTCCGGTCAGGCTCTTTTCAGCCTCGGATAGCTCTGTCGGAGACGGCGCAGGCACCGCTCGTCTGCCCTTGGAGCCTGATTGAAACCGCCGAACAAGGTTACGGCTCTCCGGGGAACAATGAGTGGAATTCTACCGAACTGAGATTCAACTCTAACAAATTGAAATTCATTACAACACCTGAAAGGAACACTTGAAAAACTTTGAAAACCTTAAGCGTAACTTGACCACGACGGGCACTTGGCAATCTCGCAACTTCAAACCCACACCAGTAAAGTCCCTTCTTGGGACAAAAAAATTTCTTCCCACCTACGAGCAGAAAGTTCACAGCATCTAGAACTGAAACAAAAGAAGGAAAGGAAACAACCGGCAAATCTAATTTAATTTGACTTTACCTGCAAATATTAATGCAAAATTTACAATCAAATATACAATCGAAAATTAAAAAAAGAAAACGGTTGGCCATCAAATACAACGATGATTCTGCTGCCGCTGATGTGGGAATCCCCAAATAATTTGATTTCGCTTACGTCACTGCCAATTTATTGAAGTCTTTTACCGCTCTGCTCTCGACCCCGGCCAATTTAGCTGCCAACACTTCTTCCAATCTCGATCCTCCGTTCGATACGTGCATCCATTAACTTTATTTTCCAACTGGCACTCTTCACCGGATGATTATTACTGATCAAAAGAAGAGCGGGACATCCTTCCATCCCCCTTTTATTAGTTTTCCGACCAACGGCTCATTCTTGTAGATCGAGGAACTTATAAGTTCCACTACGTGTGGTCGGCTGTGCAGTTTCCCATCACGAGAATAAGTGTTTTTGGGTGTTCACAAGAATCTCACTCCTACTAAACTAGTTTGGGGATATGTCAGTGAGACAATTCACTGACAGTTTATCAGTTTGTTTTGTTTATCAGTTCATCTACCTTATAAAGCTGATATAAATTCATACAACTCCTTTTCTTCAAATGATCAACGAAAGTTGAGTTTGACTGGACTTGCTTCAAGCATTTAAAACATAAATTCCTGACCAAATTCGGGAATTTTCGTCGCATAAGAGCCATGAATGTCTTTTATGGTGGGTAAGTTTGCGGACAACATGTGCACGATAATGTTTGGTATTGGTTAAGGAAATCCTCGTTCTTACGTATGAAAAGCAATTTCGGGACGGTTAAAAGATGACGATATTTTTCCGGTCGGTTATATTCATAAATTCCCATAATTTCCGGCGTGACTGGTGGCGACGCAAGTTTAAGAGTTGGTTTTATGTTAGATCGTAGCGAATGAAGGGGTTTTAGCAATGAACGTGGTGTTGTTAACTTGGTACAAAATTTGGGTGGTTCTATGCTATTCGCTTCTGATGCGCGATGCATATTACGTTCATGTCGACGAGCGCTGGTTGCAGATGAAATTCATACATCAAAACTGACACCGTGTTGCTGGAATTTCTATTGTTTCGTTATTTTCCCGTTGGCGCTTCCTATCCAAATTAGGGATGAGCTGCTGATTGGTTCCCAAAGCCATTCTTCCTTATCTTTAACTCCCTGTTTGGGCACAATATTTTCATCTAAGAATTGTGTTGGATCCAAATTCGACTTCATAGCAGCTTCTTCCTAAGCATCACCTTCTTCGTCAATTGTTCTTCCAAGCTCGTCGAAATCGGAACATTTTCACTATCTGGGGCCAAGCACAGACGGCAGCAATTTTGCCGTGCCTGGACGAATATATCTTCTGTCATTTCTCTTACACTTCTAATTCTTCACATTTAATCAACGCTGACTTCCAATGGAAATGGATGAGCTCCTAAGCGATGAGCGTTCACAACTTCCCCAACAATTGCTTCTTCACTCCAAGTACACTTCAACTTGTTCACTTCACGAGCTCTGGGGCGAATTCCACACACTGGTGCTGCACGTACCAAAGTTTTTGCCATTTTTGCCGTCTTCAACATTGTTACCGATATGCTGATCGATCGAAGTTTGGCTGGTTGTGTAATTGGAAAGGATGACGCTTGATGGTGAGTTGGTTAATTCATTGTTTTTTGTTGCGTATGTTGAATTCACATAATAAAAATTTATAATATATATGTACATGATACATTTTTGTGTACATTACTTTACGCTTTTCTTTTGTGTTTTTTGAGTTCACTTAATACAAATTTTTTATGCATAATACGTTTTCGTGCACGTTACTTTACGCTTTCTGCTCTTAAGGTTTGCGTTTATTCGCGGCTGATTGCGTAAAGTCGTGCCAAGATCCCTTCGTGGCTTTATCCCTTAACACCGATCTTATGCAGAAGTGCTGCGGGACATCAGGGGAAATGTAAGGCCCAAAGCCGCCAACACTGCTATTAATGCAGTACGACCAACCGGGTCGGGCCACATACTGGCCGAATTTGGAGCAGAGGCCCATAATAAAGAAGTATTGTGCGACGCAGTAAAGAAAGTCCTCGGCAAAAGCGCAACTATAGCCTCGCTCGAGCTGAAAGCAAGGATCGAAATAAGAGACATACGACTGCGTCATAGACCTGGCCGAGGTAGAAAAGGCCATCAAAAAGGAGTTCCCTAGCGTGAGCAGTATCAAAGCGAGGCTGACACCAGAAAACCATAGGAGAAAACGCATGGCCATCAATGACTTCACCGACAAACAATCTCTGAATAAGGGAAAAATGAGAATAGGGTGGTTTTTCTGCAAGATACAGTAAAGAGCAGCGTCTCCTGAATATTTTAAATGGCTTCGTTTCGGTAACACCAAACAGGAATGCAAAGGACCCGTAAGGAGTTCCCTGTTACATAGGCGGTGAAATGGGACATAAAAGAAAATACACACCATTGGAGAGTATTAGAGGACTACTCAGCCAGTGATCATCAGTACATTCTGCTTGAGATCAATGATGTTGTCCGTCCGTGCTCTCCATCTTTTACAATTGGGTGAAACATCGGAAGGATGGACGTTGAGAGGTTCGTCGAGGTGTTCACAGCAGGTGCTCCACGGCAGGGAGATTCGCAGAGGACGGATAAACTGACAGCTTAAGGCGTGGTGAGCTCAACTACGAGCACCATCACGACTGCTTGCAACGCTTCTATGCCCCGTCAAAAACTCTGGCACGGCAAATCTCCAGAGTCGACTGAAATTACTCAAAAGCAAAGGGAGTGTCACAACAACAAGGCTTGCTGCTGGCAAAATTTAGTGGACAATGTAAACAAGGATCCATGGGGCCCTAGCTACAAGCTAATTATGCGGACACCTTGCGTACATGATGCGGAAAGGATGGACGAGATAGTGCGGGCACTCCTTCTCGTCCACCCCATCCGTATTGACGCTGTCTATGGTGAAAAAGTAATCGAGTGTCCACTCGTCACACTGCCGGAACTGGAAGAGGCAGCCCTTTCACTGAAAGCGAGGAAGACTCCACACATGATCAGCATGGTGGTCGCCATCACTGGTGTGTATCTAATAAGGCTGATGGCCCGAAGAGAATTAGTACACACGTCGAAAACACCTTTTTCTAACATTTTTCTTCTCTTAGAATTTTTCAGGAAAAATTATTAAATATGCAACTCAATCAGGTAGCTACACACAAAGAATTTTTATAAGTAATTTCAAGCTATCGGAGCCATCCGGAAACGAGATCGATATCCACACAAAGCAATAAAAGCTCATTATAGAAAAAAATGTTCGTATGGATTTACATTAAATTGATGTAAAAAGGGTGAAATGATCAATTGAATGTTCAACGAAGGCATAATTCAAGCCAAACAATAATTTATTTCTCGACATAGTCTTCACGCAAGTCAATACATTTGGTTAAACGCTTTTCCCAACCCTTCAAGCGATCAGAAAAAAATTTATAGGTAAACCTGAAAATACAGGTTTACTGCCTCTTCAACCTCAGTATTTGACCCAAATTTTTCCCACCCAGAAATTTTTTCAAGTAGGGGAACGAAAAGGTCACTTGGAGCTAATCCTGGTGAGTAGGGTGGGTCTTGAAGTAATTCGAAGTTCAATTCGTCCAATTACGTCATTGCGACAATGTATGTGTGGACTACGCGCTTTTGGTCGCTTTTCTCATGCATTAATCTTCATGTAAAATCTTATGTGCCCATTCAGTTGATATCTGCAAGCCTCAGCAATTTCTTTAATGGTTAATCAGCAACCTTCCAGCACGATTGTGTACACGAAACTGACGATACCTTCCGTTGAAACAGTATTTGGACGTCCAGAACGTTCATCGTCAAAATTGCTTGTGCGACTGCGTTTGAACTCGGCCAGCCAATGTTTCACGATTGTAAACGAGGGCGACGATTCATCATACACGGAGTCTAAATCTTCTTTCACTTTCCGATTTTTTTTCCTTTCAAATAGAGGTGCTTTATCACCGCGCAATACTTGATTTTTTTCATTGTTCTTAACAAACGTCACCTGTTAACTTTGAAAGGGTACCATGTGTTTTGTACTGATCGGAATGACTTGAAATTTTTATGATATACATATGGAAGCTTGGGAACTCTCTTCGCTTTTTAACGATTTCAGCCAATCACCAGTAAACTGGATGCTTGCCATGCCAAGATCTTCGACTGGGCATAGAATTGATGCTAGCAGACGTGATAGTTATACTATAAGTTCCTATCTGGGTTCCTGCCGACCACTTCCCGGGAGCCCCGCGGTACTTCTTACAGCTACACTCACCTACGCACCTGCATGCTATCAAAACAGACCTCCTGGAACTTGCATCAAAACGCACAGTTAATGTTTTTAACTCAATTCTATTATAATTGTAGCGGTTCACACTGTTATGTGCAGGTTCCCTAGAGTTGCTATTTGTTGGGAGCTGAGGGCGTGCCTCAGCGCAATGCCGTTTCGAGGTCTCCCTCTGGATTCCCCGGCACAGCTCCTTCGCTTTCCGACGGAAAAAGGCCCGCTCCGTAGGCGAGACGGACAGGCGGGCTAGTCACTTTAGCTCGCACAGCTCCTGCCTCGTACGCTCCCGCTGGCCTCCGCATGGACGCTTCGGTTTGGTGGTGTGGGTGGTGGTGTCCAGAGGCACCTTCGGCTTCTTTTGGTACTCCTCCCTGGTAATCCGCCGGGGCCCGGCTCGAGGCTCTGACTTGAGCACCTGCTCCAAACTCCGAGCTGGTGCCTGATGAGGGCGGATCGCTGGCACGAGGTACCTGGATCCATTTGTTGACAATGGGTAGGGCGGCACGGTCCGGGGTATAATGCGGAGTTACTTTTTTGCCCTGAGCCACTAACTACTGCGGCGGCTGCTTTATTTGGTCGGGGACGTCCTTTGTTAGGCTGAAAGAAAAAGTGGAATTATCAATGGTGGCTAAACAGCGTTAACTCTAAAAGACAAGAGGAACACGGCAAATTGCCAACACCTCAGCATTAGCTAATACTTTTAAGTGGATATAAGTCCTGCGGCACGAGTTCCGATGTGCGTTCCTGCACATGCGATTTTCAACTGGCTTGCTTGTCTTGCCTAAGAACTTTAAACATCGTTCTTTCATGAGCTTTCAACCGCAATTCTCTTAAAAAGTGCCGAGTAGCCGAACACGTGGGCTCTTGTTCCACGAAAGCTTTTCCTCCCCGGTCCACCTCGCTTGCTCGGGCGGCGAATATGCGAAACTGGGGAAATTAACGAAGAAGTGCTTTTCGCTTAAGCTTGCGGCTTTCTCACGAGCTTTTGGGGCGAATTAGCGAAACTGGGGACATTATACAAGAGAGCGTTTTTGCCTGAACTTTCAGCATTCTCTTCAGCTTAACTCTCTTGGAAGTACACCCAAAGCTTGCCGTTCATGATGTGATAGTCGTGTGAAGCGCATTGCCGGTTAATTTTTTTTTATTTATTTTTCCACTACTTATTTACTTTTAGGCTTGATAATTGGACGACATGCTTCGATAACAATGGGCGTATGTGCTTGCTTGCCGAATTTCATTGGCAAAGCGCGAGTATATAGGCAATTTTTGATCGCCCGCAACTACTTCAGTGATGAAGCGTAAGTATATACGAGTATGTTGTATTTGTTCGCTCACAACATGATTTTGCTCATAGATGAGTTCCCTACATCTTGAGCTACTAGCTTATTATTCCCCTGTGAATCTTCCAGCAACCATGTACCTACCATGAGCACCTTGACATCTATCCTCCCAATGTCCCACTCAATCATGTAAGGCTGTGAAAATGGGCGATCTTAAGTAGAATGTACTGACGATCACTGGCTGAATAGTCTTTTAATACACTCCAATTGTGTACCCTCGGTACTAAGAACTTCCAGGTGACTGTCAGCTCTGGTATGGTTCCTTCACAGCTCATATGGCGGAAAGTCGGCGTATCGCTGGTGTCCAACACGATGAGCCCTATCCTGGCCACCATCTTTAGGAGTCGTTTTCTCCGCAGATTAGTTTGAGGCGTGCCCCATTCGATTGCTTTAGCACTGAAGTCTCACACAATGAGTACGCGGTTCAGGGCAGCGCCCTCCAGGTTGGCTTGGAAAGATGGTATCGGAACGTTTAGCGAGCATCGAACCCACTTGAAACCATCCCTTCATCCATAGCTCTCCACTAGGAAATCCGCCCAGATAGTGGCAGTAACGAACTTTCGTTTGTCAGTATTAAGCAACAAATATTGGGCAATTTTTCAGATGCATTAGGAAAATGAGACGGTTATCAAACCAATGCCACAGTGGATTCTTGAAGAGAAAGCATTGACTGCCTTCGATAAATTAGTGCACGTAGTACTCTGTTGACTTAGATTTACCTTGGAAATAAGCAGCGCACAAGAAAGGAATTTCAAGTCCTGTGTTTCAAAAATATTTGGAGTTTTAGGTTCAGTTTAACCTCCATAATTGCAACCCCCGATAATTCCAATACTCGAAATTTGCAACAGTCAATATTTTTGTATTGTAGACTCTAAAGTTGCCACTCTTGTTGCAATTTTAGAGTCCAAATTAAATCAAGACTGTTACTTTAAAATTTCTAACCCTGTTGTATGCACTCACAAGATATTTATTGGAGTCTAGTGGCAGAATAGTATTTTCCGGTACATCCCCCAATACGCGTGCTTGTCAAATGGTATGTTCATGTGATTTTGGTTTAAATTTCGTTTTCTTACGTCGCTCGTGTGGTTTATTTGAAAATGTGGGGTACAAAAGCACAAAAGTTTTTATCATTTAAAGATACAGCGCAAGTTATAAGAGAAATCAAAAGTGGTTCATCAATTGCCGCTTTATCTATCAAATACGGCGTCAACAAATCGACAATTAGCCGTATTATGGAGAACCAAAACAAATTTGTGGCCAATGCAGAATTTGGATCCGGTTAACGGAAAACGATGCGCCAGTCTGAATTTACGAAAATGGAGGCTGCGCTGTATAAATGGTTTTTGGATCAACGATCAAAAAACATACCGATGTCTGCGGAATTGCTGAAGGAATAGGCAAAATTTGTTCACAACAAAATTCGAGAGGATTTGAATGGATTCAATGCAAGCAACGGTGGGGTTATAAAATTTAAAAAGCGACACGGGATCCGGCTTCTCAAAATTTGTGGAGAAAAGCTGTCAAACAATGCAGCTGCCATTGACCAATTTGTTGAAAAGTTCCATTTCAAAATCAAGGAATTGCAATTGAAGCCAGAACAGATATACAACGCAGATGAGTCTGGCCTGTTCTGGAAGCTTCTTCCAGAAATGGTGAATGGAGAATTTCCGGGAAACTTCAGCACCTGGACGGAAAACTAGTAAGGAGAGGATAACTTTTCTAGCATGTACAAATGCAATCGGAACGCATAAAGTTAAGACCATAGAGATAGGAAAAGCTAAGAATTCCAGGTCTTTCAAAAATGCTGGAGATCTTCCTGTGGTGTACAGGAACAGTGGCAACACTTAGATGACGAGATGTTTATTCGACAACTGGCTTTATTACAGATTTGTTCCAGAAGTAAGGTTTTCAATTTCCGAAATTAAATTTATTGATTTCAATGGACTGTATTTTACTTTAGGTCCGCAGATTCCTAAGTGCTCAGGGATTTCCATGAAAATCACTTTTACTGCTTGATAATGCCCCATGCCATCCGAAAGATGGCCAGCTTGAAAGTGATGATGGTATGATATCCGTAATGTGCTTCCTACCGAACTGCACAATCATATAACCTATGGACCAAAACGTGATTAGGATGACAAAACTTTTTTACGAAAAAAGCTTATTGGCCCAAATTGTAGGTTCTGAGGAATCGGACACGGAGCAAATAATTAAAGGAATAAACTTAAAACACGCCGTTTGTCATTTATCTGGAGCATGAGAGAAGGTCAGATCACACGTTATTGAAAAATGCTGGGAAAAATTAATGATACCAGTCTCTGATTGGACGGAAGAGGATGACGTTCCGCTGAGTATCATAAGATCAAAAATGTAGTGCATGAAAGACTTAATAGACCCAATAGGTGGTCTTCTGAAACAAATTGGGCCTGATGATAATTTGACATCAGATGATATTGATAACTGGATTGTAGAAACTGGAGCTGAGATTTGTTTTGAAGAGATAGACGGCGATGAAACAAAGTCAGTGGACGAAAGCACCTTGGAGATAAGAGTGAGCAAGATAAGAAATGAAGATGCAGTACGAAACTTCAACATTTGTATTGAATGGTCTGAACAGAATAACGAAAATCTTCAGAATATAGTCGTTTTGCAATAATTAAAGGAGAAAGCTATTGTGAAGCAAGGCAAGAGCCAGAAGCAGGCAATACTTTTTAACTTTTTTGAGAAAATCTAAATACTTGTACATGTGTTTGAAAAATATAAAGGTGAATAACTCACTCACCCATTCTTTTTGAATTACAATGTTTTTCCTATAAAAATAACTTCATTAGTGTTAATTGGTTGTTTTCCTTCACAAAAAGTACTGACCCGAAAATTGCAACATTTCGAAAATTGCAACAAGTGTGTGTTTTTATTAGTTGCAATTACCGCGGTTACACTGTATTTGCAAACCCAAAACTTTACATTGCTTCCTGCAAAGTAATAGGACAACCGCTTGTTGTAATCAAACGTCGGAACGAAATCTTACAGACGATGTGGAAACCAGGTAAAGCATTTGAGTACATAAAGCTTCGGCTCAACTAGAGCGATAATGCTACTTCTTCGTGCAACAAAGGAAAACAGTTAAATCAGGCAGTTGCTATGGGGAATTTTTTTCCTTCGAAACACTGAAAATCATACGTAACATTAGCCAAGTTATAGATGGCTTTAGCCAAATTACCGTATGAAGCTTTGGGTTAGGGCACACTCAGCTTGCGCAGCAGCTTCCAAGTTCAAACCTTGGTGACGGCATCGAGTTTGAGCTTCTAATACTGCTGTCGGGCTATCAGCTTACCCAGTTGTGATTGGTACTAATTGAAAAATTAGGTAATAAGCACACGATTGAGCGTGATATTGACCATATCACCACGAACTCCATACTGTCATGGAATGAGATACCCTAACAATAAATCTCAACACCAGGGCCCAAATATGGACTGTTGTGCAGTGGATTATTATTATTATTATTACAAGCCAAATTACAAAAAGTTAATCAGAGCCAAATGTACAAGTAT